>CM042057.1:40810000-42045833 GCA_023525745.1 Arctium lappa
ACACAAAGGTGTTGCATTCGATGCCGTTGATTCAATTTCTTCACCACCGGTAGCAATAAATTCTAAAAAGAATCTTCCTTCGCATGTTTCTCTCTTTTGGTGGTAAGCTCACTCTCTTAAAATCAGTCCTTTCCCCTATTCCTATACATACCTTGGCAGTGCGGTCTCCCCCTAAGACCGGGATTTCTAAGATGAAGGTGTTATGGCTAATTTATTATGGGATTCCAATGGTGAGCACAGGAACCACTGGATTGCTTGGGACAACATTTGTAAATCCATAAAGGAGGGTGGGTTGGTAATTAGACAGGAAAGCTTTGCATGCCAAACTTGCGGGTACCAACGGTACCAAAAGAGCTAAGAGCTCAAAGGACAACTCTTTACTTACCTGTTCTACGTATACCGTTCACCAACACTCACGGACACTCCCCCGGGGCTGGGAAACTTCCAACCTTCTATACTGGGACCTTTCTTGCATACCACTTCTGGGATTGCTTGAGAACCTGCTCCATGATCCGCGTCATTCTTTTTGACCTGAATAAAGTAATGAACTAAAAGTCAAAGACAAGTTAACTCTAGGGGCTTATGGGATAGGTTAGCTCACCTTATGAATAGGTCGACTTATCATTCGAGAAGAGTGAAGAGAGGAACCTTCGGAGCTCCTCTTCTATCGTATCGATTGAGAGGTTCATATCTTCTATCATCTCCGTAGAGGGTTCAGTCTCCACTATTTTAAGTCGGATCAGAAAAAAGGGTCCGGATCTCCTGCGGGAATGATTTGGAAGAGCCAAAACCAAAAATAGTGGTATTTTCTAGCAACAACATAATGGAGGCAGTCAATCAATATAGATTGATCCGAAATCTGATTCAAATCCAACATAGCACCCATAGGTACATAAGAAATGTATTGAATCGATTCTTTTTAATGAATAGATCCGATCACAACTTCGAATATGGAATTCAAATGGATCAAATAGGAAAGGATACTCTGAATGATAGAACTCTAATGAAATATACGATCAACCAACATTTATCGAATTTGAAAAACAGTCAGAAGCATTTGAACATTTTATTAACTAAAGCTCTTTATTTTTGCGGGTTTAAGGAGGGCATTGCCTTCTTAGAGAGATATAGCCACCATAGACTAGCTCGTCCGTAGGGCTATGAGAAGGCCAGGATTTGCCATGCGGTCTAGAGATTTTACCCCTGGAAGGAGTACACTGATATCCTTGAGAGAGAGAACGTGGCCATACTGACCTATAGCAGGGAAGGACTTTTTATACTTCCTGCCACAATTGAGTAGGCCAGAAGCCAGAAAGACAGATCCGCGCGTTTGCAAAAGATCTTGGAAGAAAAGCAACAGAAAGAAGGTTGAGTGATAGACGAGGAGAACGATTGTTTTCAGATGACGAAGTATTCGTCAGCGATAGGGCTTCGCGCCTGAGAACAAAAGGCAGAGAAAAGGGCTTACAGAGGATTTCCAATACGAGCCTGAAAGCGATTCTCCTAGATTTATCTTAAGTCTTATACATTAATTAAGCAATCTGACTTATATGTTCCTCTCCCCTTGCTTTATTACACCGATAATTGCAGATGAAGCGAAGGGCATCGATTATCTATTTAGACGAACGAAGAATAAGATAAAGGCAGCTAATTCACCCTCATCTGTTGGAGGAAGGAATGGACATAGGTTAATCCATAGTAGAAGGAAGAAGCTGTGAGACAATAAAATATTCTTTTATAAGATTATTAACAATATATGTCCTAATATTATAGTTCTAGATTTCTTCATTGATAGTCCAACGTCTCAATAATTAGCTCTCGGTCTTAAGTTCTTTAAAGATCTTCGGCTCCTTTTGAAGCGGAGAAAGGGTGAAAGCTAATAAGAACTTTTTTTCCATAACTTACTTGGAAAATGGAAACTCATGCCTTTCCTTAATCAGTTACTTGCCTCCTTCTTCTACTATTGATTCAATTCCAAAGAGGGAGGAAGTGTTACCCAACGTCGAAGTGAAGTTCCTTGTCTCAGCGTCCTCCTTCCTATTGGAAGGGCCCCATTATTTTGGCAAAGAAGGCCCTACCTCAGACATTCAATCAACCGGTTTGGACAAAAAGTAGGGCAAGTCATCAGGTATCGAACTAGGGCATCGTCTCTTGGGCTTTTGAATGGCTACCACCTAATGTGTCATTTGACCTCAGTCATTCCAGGCAAAAGGATCCGTTCCTGGACTTAGGTTAGGGCAAGAAGGCTACGGTTAAAAACCACCGACATGTCAAGATCAAAATTCGAAAGGTAGACCATTTCCGTAACGCTTTCGCAGAAAGGTTCGGTCTTTAATCTATATCAATAGCAAACCAACCGAATCGCTGCCTTTAAGGGGGAGTACTGCTTATGGCTTTGTACAGGTAAAAGGCAGTATTCCACAATGTCATGGAGGCTAAACTTGTCATAATGTACCGGATTGGGTATTTCAGGGGATGGTGAGTCATCTGAGTGGGGATTCACTAAGCCTAAGTCCTTAACCCGCTATGATGCGACGAAGACTTCCTTCTTTGTTTCCGTCTCTCCTTCATTCCAGATCGGGTGAATCTTTTTGGTTTTGTTTTTGCCTGTCAGTCATAATTATGGTCTTATGATTTTTACTTTTCTTTTTTTAACGTCTTGCGAAGGGTTATAGTGGTTAGCGAATTTGTTAAAATAAATTTTAGAAAAAATATACATTAACTCATGATTTTAAATATCCGTTACATTTAATATGAAAAAAAATCGAATAACAATTAAAAAATAATAGTAATTGATAACTAAAATATATTGATTAATATTAAAAAATATATAAAAATAATTGATAGGATTAATAATAATTTTAAATAATTAAAAATTAATATCATTGTATAATTAAAATTTGAATAATAATTTTAAGTTAATATTAATTAGTATTTTTTAGTATTAGTAATAATTAAACTTTAATAATTAATATTTAGAGTAAATTACACTTTTGGTCTTTGTGGTGACCACTCATTATTAACGTTGGTCATTCTTTCAATCTAATTACATTTTTGGTCACTGTGATTGCAATTTTGTTTCATTTATGGTCCATCTGACTAACTTTAATTAAAATAGTTAGTTATCTTGAAGGTATTTTAGTCAATTTACCTTTTATTTGTCTTTTTCATTTTTTTATTTGAATAGAATATTTAGTAAATTACAATTTTAGTCCTTGTGTTTTTTTTTCTTTCTTGTCTTTCCTACCTTTTTCATTTTGTACTCTTATTGTATTAATTAACTAATGATATTTTTTACTAACAATACATTAAAAATTACATTATTAGAAAAGTATTGTCCATAACTTTAAAGTAAGTCGATTATTGAATATTTTAAAGTTTTACGCAATTTATCCGGTATATATATATATATATATATATATATATATATATATATATATATATATGCAAATCCGTCTACACTAATTTATGAAAAAAATGTAATATTTTCATATATTTCATTTAATTAAGTGTTTTTTAAATGTATATCAAATAAAAAACTTTATAATATAATAATTATTTATTTTTTTCAAAAATATAAACTAAAATTTATTGTAATGAACAATAAAGAATCAACTAACAACCACACATTTTCATTATTTTATTTATTTTCATGGACCAGTATATCAAAAAATAATTATTCATGAGCCTGCATTTCATATCAAACAAAACATATAAGGTGTCATTTGGTAGACAGACATGATTGAGTTATATTGAACAAGACAGAACTGGATGGGGGATATGACTAGACATGACAAGTGTTTGTTTTGTTAATCAATTATTTATTTTTCAATAAACTAACATATAAATTAGTTTATATGTTAACTTATGTCCATCCAAACATGGGAAATGATCAATTTCATTGCCTACGAATTTGCTAATTTTAATGGAATTTAATTCCCATCATTTTGCAAATCAAAGTATAAGAACCAAGTCAACGAAATTTGTCATTTTAAATATGTTGAAATCTTAGTTTATGTGGGTGAAGTTGGCTTTTATGTTTGGATTGAAGTTAGAGTAAAGTACATGTTTGTCCCTATGGTTTATATGTTATAACATGTCATGTATTTTTCTTTTGAAATATTTACGAATTATAACCCTATGGTTTACATTTTTTAATGCATTTCAGCATTTGGTTCCTTACCTTACTTCGGTTAAAGAAAAAACTGTTAAGTAAGTTAAATCAGAGAGCATTTTGGTCATTTGATATATTCTTCTATTTTATAAAAAAATAGATGTATGTGATATTGAATATGATTATTATTATTACTCTTCACTTTTATATTATTTGGTATGTACCTGCGCACAATGCGACATAAAACATCTTCATTTTAAAGTCGAGGACTTGAAAGACAATTATTTTTAAAATGAAACTGTTGGATAGTGCGACTTTCAAATCCATAGAATTTGTTGGTTTTAGCTTTTAAGGATCGATATATGCATTAGCATTTTAGATTTTTTGCACCTTGTAATTAAAAATAAAAAATTAAAATTTATGTTTGAATAAACTTAGAACATAAAATAATTTGTAAGAAATATGATAGGATATTACTCGAAGCGTCCATATGCACAATGACAGAGTCACGTGAGAGCGAGAGAGGGCATTTGCTCTCCCTAAAAAATGCATCGCCTCTAATAGATATATCAAATATGGAGGCTATATGTTTACCAATAAGTGATTCTCTCCACAACCTGGTACTGTTTGGGTAAAATTTTATAAGTCACGACAATCGGAAGAAAACCATATGTCTTCAGTCTAAAGACCATTCTTGTATTAAAATAAGCTCCTGACGACAGCATACAACAGAAGACATCGTCGTCCCCGACGACGGCCATTGAGAGTTTCTCACGTCCATGATTAAAATAAGTCTCTCGACAGCTCTTATCTTACGATCTATGTAACGTTACTAACGATCATTGATCATTTATTGCATACAACCGTTTTTCCTCTATGAATCTTTCATTACAGGTTTAATGCACATAATGACCAACAAATATAACAGACGATCGCCATCAAGATCAATCAATATCAAGACCATTGGACAATCAATGCTCATTTATGGCGACCAAAGCTATATATACAACCCTAAAGAGCAACACAAAGAACATCGACATCTGATTAGAAAGCAATTACGAAGATACAACTCTCACGAATTCTCCCAAGCAGAATCTCTCGACATAAGTGTTCTATTACGCGACATCTAACTTGTTAGAGCTTGTTTGAATCAATTTGTAGGTGTTGTTTGACTTTTCATGTTGTAAGTATTGTATGATGTCAATGCTTGTTTGACCCATATAAATACATTGTTGTCTTGTTCTTTTCTTGTAGAAGCATGTGAGTAGTCATTGTAAGTGTATCATTCCAAGTCTTGTAACCTTTGTCTTTGTGAGATATATGACTAAAGACTTGTGACTACTTTCTCTCTCTAGATTCTTGTTAATCATTTCTTAATCTTTGAATCTTTGAATGTTAAATGCTTGAATCTGGAATCACAATTGGTATCAGAGCCGAATCAGATTAATTGGAAAGATCTACAATCATCAATCAAGAAGAATTTGATCTAAAGATCAAGAAAATCACTGTTCATTTTCAAGAACTCGCATGTTACTGTTTCATTGATCGATTTTGAGTTTTAGTGATGTTTTTTATGTTAGATTGATTGCACTGTATTCGATTAGTGATTTAGATCAATTGTCATTCACATTGTAATCACTAATTCACATAATTTCAGTGTCAATTGTTTATTTTTTGTAACCTTTTTGAGTGCATGTTCTACGCACTGTAATCTGTCAAATCATGATGATAAAGTTGATTCTTGGTGGAGTTGATAATCAAGGGTTGTTCACGATGGTAAATTGATCAAATTCACAAAGTTTTGTGAACCAATTCAAAGATTTTGATAGAAATCAGTGGAAAATTAAGTCGAAAAAGTTCGAGATCTGATGAACTCGCATATTGATGAAGAACTCGCATCTCACTGAAGTGTGAAAATTGTCATGTCAAGAATTCGCATCACACTATATGCGAAAAGATGGAATTCGCATAGTGTTGTGTACGAGTTCCTGAAATTCGCATATCTTCATATGCGAAAAGCTGAAGAATTCGCATCAAGAAGTGAAATTTTTTCTAAGTCCAGAATCCGCATCGATAAGAAAAGTTTGGAAGTGAAAAATCGACTAAGGGAGGAATTCGCATCACACTGAGATTGTGCGAAAAGTTCAAATTCTGGAAGTTGAAAATTCAACTAAGTCCAGAATTCGCATCCTTCACCTTGCGAAAAGTAGGAACACGCATCCTACTACGTGCGAAAAGTAGGAACTCGCATCCTACTACATGCCAAAAGTTAGAACTCTCATTGTTAGAGCACAGTTTTATTGGATTCAAGATCATCAATTTCTGAAGATGGAAATCTGAAGTCAAAACTGGAAAAGTCGACTCTCAACAAATAGTCTAGGGTCCTTTGTAATAAATTGTCAAAGTTTGTTTCTGTATTTTCATTTTAGTCCTTTTTGTTTCCAAATAGGTTTTAGGTATTTATTAGAGTTTTAGGTTTGTTTAATGAGTGTGGAATAGTGCGCCGTACATTGAGAGAGATTGAGAGAGAGAGCTGCGGCTAGAGGAAATCAGAGAGAGATAGCTTGAACGAGATTCATATTCAACAGTGTAATCATTCGAATCGTTTGATAAATCAATATCAGATTTGCTCATTCATAATTGTTTAATTGTTTTCTTGATTGAATCGTTAATCACAGGGACACACAATTGGTATCAGAGCCTAACAGATTGAATCGAATTTTTTTTTTCGGTACTATTCATCTGTCAAGATTCAAAAAAATTTATTGTGTGATTGTTCTTTCAAGCTGATTTTGATTGGGTATTATTCGAATTGTTTATTCTATTGAATTGGAATTGATTAATTTGATTTTTACTCTGGAATCGATTGGATTTTTGATGATTTGTTTGATACTGGGTTCGATAAGTTTATTTACCTGTTGTCTACTGCATTCGTCAAATTGAGTGATAAAAAGTGGTTTCTAATCATTGATTTTGATTGTATTTCGATCGATATATGTTTATGAGTAAGAAAGTCTAATTTTTGCATTTGATTTTAAGTTCTCATTTGGTTTCTGGGTTGATTATTGTTTATTTGGGTCGAAAGCTTCAAGAACATACCCGTCGATATTCAAGTCGACGGAATACCGGTCGACCCTATTCGCGCAAAACTTTATTTTGCGCCACAGTCTTCATTGGAACCATACCGGTCGACCGCATAATACCGGTCGACATATCGGTCGAGTAAACTCCGGTCATTACACCTCCCCAGTCAACTTCGATACCGGTCTCCCGGACATCACTCAGTTCATACTGGTCACGGACTTCGGTCGATATACCGGTCGACTCAATACCGGTCCAAGCAGGACACCGGTCAAAGGGTCCGGTCGTAGCAAGACACCGGTCGTGATATCTCTTTTGCGCCAACAGTTATTCGCGAACTCCTCAGTTTTGCGCCATTGCCTGGTCGCGCAAACCCTCTTTTGCGCCAGCCACGGTTCACGCAAAACTCACTTTTGCGCGACCTACATCTCGCGCGAAACTCCTTTTGCGCTACCTTATTCTCGTGCAAATCTCAAGGGTTTCAAGTTCACGGGGTCTATTTCGCGCCAGCTTCTTTTAGCACAAACCTGAACTTTGCGCCAGACAGTATTAGCGCAAAATCTATTTTGTTCCACTGCCTTTTGGCGCATTTCTGTCTTTTTGCTTCAGATTCTCTTTTTCTTTATTAATCTGTATTTACTTGACTTTATCTGGACTGGCGATCATTTCAAGTTTCTTATCAGTTCTTTGCTAAATCAATATCAGTTAAGGATGTCATCTCGGGAAGCTCTTGCTATCGGAACCGATGTGAAGCCACCAGTACTCTTCAAGGGGGAGTACGAGCAATGGAAGGACAAATTCTTGGATTTCATTGATCGAAATGATTTGGGAGATTACATCAGAAAATCTCTGAAGAAAGAAATCATGACACCTCCGACCAAGGTTCTCACTGTAGCTGGAGAAAATGGTGAAGAAGAAGAGAAAGAGTATAAATTACCGATTGATGAATACTCGGATGAGTAGAAAAAGAGACACAAGGGTGACAAACTGGAAAGATCATTTATTCTCCAAGGCATACTGAATGAAATTTATGTCAAGATTGATAGCTACAACGCTACCGGCAAGCAAATGTGGGATCAGTTGGAGAAGATGATGATCGGATCTAAAGTCGGCAACCAACTCAAAGTATCCAACTGCTTGAATAACTATGAAGAATTCAAGGCCAAAGCTGGAGAATCACTAGAAGCCACCTATGACAGATTTGTCACATTGCTGAACGAGCTAAGCAAGAACAAAATCAACAAATCTCAAGTTGAGCTGAATGTGAAGTTTCTCAGCAACCTCCAGCCTGAGTGCAAGAGATTCACCAGACAGATGAGGCAATTGAAAGATCTGAACGACATTCCGCTTCATGAAGTTTATGAAATCCTCAGATAGAATGAGGAAGAGGTGGATGAGATCAAGGCTGAGATGAAGAAGGCTGACAAAGCAGTTGCTGATCCAGTTGCACTTGTGGTCAAGAAGAAGTCTAAGAAGAAGAAGATGATAGCATCTGAATCAGAAGAGGCTGATAGTGAGGCGAAGTCTGACTCTGACGATTGTGAACAACTGAAGGAAGCCATGCTAATGTTAACCAAGGCTTTCCAAAAGAAGTTCTATAAAAATCCTAGCTCCAACAGTCAGAGGTACTCGTCTGGTCCAAACAACTACAAACACAAGGAGAAAGTTGAAGAAAAGAGAACAGAAGAAAAGAAGAAGGATAGAGCCGAAGAGCCCAAGCAGGAAGAACCGACAAAGTGCTACAATTGTGGCAAATTCGGTCACTTTGCCAAGGACTGCTGAAAACCAAAAGTCCGAAACTCCGACTATTACAAGAATAAGATGCTTCTAGCCAAGCAACAAGAGGCTGGAAAAGCATTAATGGCCGAGGATGAATACTGGCTCGACCATTCGGACCAAGAATCTGAAGAAGGAGAGAAGGACGAGACAACACACCTGTGCTTGATGGGTAAGCAGCAGTCAGAAGCTGAAGCTGATTCTGATGAAGGAGATAATGAAGAGGTATGTGACTTAACTGAATCTGATTTTCTGAATCAAATGCATGCCATGATGTCTAAACTCCAAGAATTAGAGTCTAAACTTGAGTGTGAAAAAGGTGTCATAATTGAGAAAAATCAATCTATACATAAACTTAGCAATGATATTGCTGAGAAAAATGTATTAATTGAAACTTTGCACAAAAACATAGACACCAGCGCGAAAGAGAAGACCATAATTCATAAAGATTTATTTGAAACTGTTTCAAAGTATAGAGAATGTGAGTTTAAGTCTAAAGAGGTTTCTAAAATGTACTCTTCGACTTCAAAAGAAAAGAAATATTTAATTGAAAAGGTGAATGCTTTGGAAGAAAAATTATATACTATGGGTCAGTCAGAACAAACCATTCATCTAATCAAACCCAAAGAGGATAAAGAGAATTGGGGACTCGGTTACGAGAACCCACAATGTCTCAAAAAGGGTATATCTGAAGTGCCTGCTCTTTATGATTTTGGATTTATGAAACTGGCACCTCAATACCCCGAACTTCAAGTTTTCTGGACTAAACTGTCTGAAGAGGATAAAGCCAAGGAATATGCTAAAAGAAAGAACACAACTAAAGTCCAACTTCCATTTCGTTATGAGAGGTTGAATAATAGTTATAGTTCTGATAAATCAAAATTTCTTTCAAATGACTATTTTGATATTTATTCTGTAAAAGAAATGGAGGCTAAACCCATCGAAGGTAAGCTTTACGTCCCTCCTCTAGTTTTGGAAAGTAAAATCTCTGAACTTGAGAATACTCTTACAGAAGAAAGAATTTTGATGGACTTAGAACAAACTGTATTTTCTACAGTGTTCAAAAATACCGAGTTTTCTAAATTCTCCAAGGCTTTAAAATCTGATGATAGATCTGGTTTACTTGATAATGAGCTTAACTTCTTAAACTCTGATGGTGTTTTTGATGAATGTGTTGCTCAGTTTGACTTTACTACCAAACTTCCTAATCATTCATCTTGTGTTGTTAATTCTTTCGGTCTACCCAGTGTGTTTGAAAAGGGTGAAACATCAATGAAAGTTGATAAATCAGTTTCTGTGAAATCGAAGAATGCAAAAGGTAAGAAAAGAAAATCTCAGCATTCACAGAAACCGATCACCACGGGTAAGCCAAAGAAGAAGCATTCTTCTGATTCTCACCATTCTAACTCTAAAGTTTCAAATGTTTCAGATGTGAGAAAGCAAAGGCTTGGAGTTAAGTCAACATGGATACCGAAACAGAAGATAGACGAGGAAGCTAAATCTAGTTCTAGTTTTAATTTGAATAAAAAGACTTCTAGTAAAGATGAATTGATTGTGAATGTTGCTACTTTTAAATCTAATCTTGTTGATTCTCACAAGAAATATTCTATAAAGCAATTATTCAAGTTAGCTCCATCTAATAAAAAGTTTTCAAATTTTGGTAGATATGAATATGCTTCTCGTAAATATTCTGATGTTTGGCATGGCTCATATAATGTTTCCTCTAATCGTTATCATTCTTCTTATCATGCATATGGTTTTCAAAGACAAAACGGACCCAAGCTTAAATGGGTGCCAAAATCATGTACTGACACTGTAGGTCCCATTTATAAATGGGTACCTAAACCTCTTATTTCCTGATTTGTTTTGTGCAGACCCGTCATATGTGGTACTTGGATAATGGGTGTTCCAAGCATATGACCGGGCAGAAGAGTATGTTGTCTAATTATACAGACATATACTGCAGAACAGTTCGTTTTGAAAATGATCAGTTTTCACCAATTCTAGGATATGGTGATGTTATACACGAAAATGTCACGATTAAGAAGGCGAGCTACGTTGAAGGCTTAGGGTACAACCTATTCAGTATTGGCCAGTTCTGCGACAAAGACTTAGAGGTGAATTCAAGGCCAAGACATGTTCGGTACGTACTGAAGACGGGAAAGAACTCTTGGTCGGCACTCGCAAGTCAAACCTCTACACCATCAACTTGTCAAAGGTCCAGGATGACAACCAGGTATGTCTATTATCAAAGGCCTCGATGCAACAAAGCTGGTTATGGCATCGACGACTCTCTCACCTCAACTTTCGGTACATCAACAAACTGGTCAGAGGAAAGCTAGTGAAAGGACTTCCTGAGCTGAAGTATGAAAAAGAATACTTGTGTGCAGCGTGTGTAAAGGGAAAGATGAAGAGAGCTCCACACAAACCAAAGCCTGAACCAAGTACCAACTCTCCATTATAGTTGTTGCATATGGATTTATGCGGTCCTATGCGAACACAAAGCTTAGGCGGAAAGAAGTACGTGCTAGTTATCGTGGACGACTATACGCGATACACTTGGGTCAAGTTTCTACTGTCTAAAGATGAGATGCCCGAAGTTCTCATTACATTTCTGAAGACGACCCAAGTCAATCTGTAGAAACAAGTCAAGATTCTAAGAACTGACAACGGCACAGAGTTCAAGAACAAAATAGTTGAAGAATATCTCGAATCGGTCGGGATATCACATCAATACTCTGCTGCACGGACGCCTCAACAGAATGGAGTCGTCGAAAGGCGAAATCGTACACTAGTCGAGGCCGCTCGAACTATGCTCAGCCAATCTGAACTACCTCTATTTCTGTGGGCTGAAGCTGTATCGACTGCGTGTCACACTCAGAATCACTCCATGATACACCGCAGATTTCAGAAGACTTCGTATGCGTTAATCAACAACCGGACACCTACAATCAAATATTTTTATATATTTGGGTGTAAGTGTTATGTTCTAAACGACAGAGAGAATCTGAACAAGTTCAGTGCTAAGGCAGATGAGGGCATCGTCGTTGGTTATTCCTCTACATCTACTGCATACCGTGTTTACTTGAAGAAGTCGAAGAATGTGATCGAGAGCGTCAATGTTACATTCGATGAGGAAATGGCTTCTGAGTATGTCAGTTCAGAACCCGTGATAACCGAAGTACTAGCTTCTGGGCCAACCAGTCCAGGACCTGCACCTCAAGAGAACAAATCAGATGGCGCTTCATCGTCTACTTCTAAATTATCTGATTTGGATTTATTATTTGAACTGTTTTATGATGAATTTCATGGATCTAATGTGCCTAAATCTTTTATTGTTGACATGATGGAAAACTCGATGACTACTTATCCAACCACTTCCGATATCTCTACTGAATCCAACTCCCCGATTCGGCAAGAAGTTCCAGTTCAAATGCCTACTCCGACAGTTGAAGTTGTGACCAACACCGACGAGACAGAAGTAGCTGACTCAGTAGGATGTACTGTAAGGACTGATCAACAGACTGATCAAGCTGTACCTACTGCAACTTCGACAACTACTACTTCAACTGAAACTCCCATTCATTCTGAACCATCTGAAGGAGATAACAATGGATTCCTAGATGCTGAACATGATCAATCTACATCTAATCCACTCTCTCATGAACATAAGTGGACCAAAGAGCACCCGATACATCAAATCATTGGAGATCTTTCAAAACCGGTGCAAACTAGGTCTGCAACATCAAATCTATGTATGCATGAATCCATTCTGAGCAAGATCGAGCCTACTCGCGTATCTGAGGCCCTTACCGATTCAGATTGGGTAACTGCGATGCAAGATGAGCTGAATCAGTTTGAAGCACTTAATGTCTGGAGAATCGTACCCAAACCTGAAGGTAAAACCATCATTGGTACGAAATGGGTGTTCAAAAACAAGAAAGATGAAGATGGTACCGTTATCATAAATAAAGCACGACTTGTTGCCAAGGGATATAGGTAAGAGGAAGGGATAGACTATGATGAGACTTATGCTCCAGTGGCGCGTATAGAGGCAATTCAGATGTTCTTAGCCTACGCAGCCCACAAGAACTTCACCGTCTATGAAATGGACGTGAAGACAACTTTTCTAAATGGTGTAATCAAGGAGGAAGTCTACGTCTCGCAGCCAGAAGGGTTTGTGAATCCAGATAAGCCTAATCACGTTTACATCTTGGATAAAGCTCTTTATGGACTGAAACAACTCCCTCGCGCCTGGTATGATATCTTATCTTAGTTCTTGGTCAAGTCAGGTTTTACAAAAGGTACGATCGATACCACTCTTTTCATTAAAAAGGACAAAGGCGATATCATTCTTATTCAAATATATGTGGATGATATTATTTTTGGCTCTACAAATCCTAAGTACTGTAAGAATTTTGCAAACCTCATGGTGTCACGTTTTCAGATGAGCATGATGGGAGAGATGAACTTCTTTCTCGGATTGCAAGTCAAACAATTTTCAATGGGGATTTTTATCAATCAATCTAAATACATTCTTGATATTCTTCGGAAGTTCAAAATGGAAAATTGTAAACCGATTGGTACCCCGATGGCACCTGGTACTAAGATTGGAATCGATCCTTTGGGAAAGGCTGTTGATGTTAGGACTTATAGAGGGATGATAGGTTCTTTAATGTATCTTACTTCCAGTAGACCGGATATAATGTTTTCTACATGCTTATGTGCTAGATATCAGGACAATCCTAAAGAATCCTATTTGTCTGCTGTTAAGCGGATTTTCAGGTATCTGAAGGGGACTGCAGATCTTGGTCTGTGGTCTCCTAAGGATACAAGCTTTGAACTAACAGCTTATTCAGACGCATATCATGCTGGTTGCATGTTAGACAGGAAAAGCACCTCGGGTCATATACAATTCCTCGGTTATAAACTCGTTAGTTGGGCATTGAAGAAGCAATTATGTGTTTCCACATCAACGGCCGAAGCAGAATATGTAGCTGCTGCTAGCTGCTGTTCTCAGGTCTTGTGGATGAGAACACAACTGCGAGACTATGGGTTTCATTTCAATAGAATCCCGATCTATTGTGATTCGAAGAGCGCTATCGCGATTTCAGCTAATCCTGTTCAGCATACAAAGACCAAACACATAGATGTCAGGTATCACTTTATAAAAGATAATGTAAAAAAAAGGAACAATTGAACTTTACTTTGTAAAAACTGATTATTAGCTTGCAGATTTGTTTACCAAACCCTTAGACGAAAAGATATTCAATTTTCTTGTCTCTAGGCTTGGTATGCTAAATCTTAAGACCTAATCGGTGGTTACCTATTACAGGGTCTTATTGTGTCTTTTCATCATTTCTTTATCATTAATTCCGCAAGATATCTGCACTTTAACAGTCTGTTCATGATCTCAGGGGGAGTGTGAGAAGTTCTTCATAGATGATCAATGTTATTTTGAGGGGGAGCATATCTAATGTATGCATTGTGGTTACTGATAACTTGTTAGTGATGCATGATTTTAGGGGGAGCGTACAAGTCCAAAGAGTATGGCTATGACTTCTGATTACTTCTGATCAGTACTCGTACTTTAATTGTTTTATTGCTTTATGTCATTTTAATTTTCGTGAATAAAGTTGCTTTGACTAGACCTTTAGAGTTTTGCAGGTTGAGAGATGCTTACAAGATCATATCTTTATGACTTTAAGCTTGACTTCGTGAGATGTAAGACTGAACTCAAAAGGTATAATTCTTTATCTTCGTCTCATTTATGGTTGAAAGAAGAACACCTTTCACTCATAAGAAAACATGTTCTTAAATGTTCAAACCACTTCCCGATTCTTAAACAAATTTCTAGGATTGGAAGTGTGATTTTAAATGTTTTCTGCTTCATCTGTGCACTTTAACTGATAAAGTTAAACCATCTGAGCATCATATGCTTTATAGGATAACATGGGATCAGTATGCTAGGACTTAACTGAACTTCTATGGATTCACGTTAACCAGTGTCTCCTACCCAAGAAGTAAACCCATAGTGATGGAGTGTGAGGATTCAAAGAAAGGAGTGTGGGATGTGTGATGAGAGAAAATGTAAAAGAGAGTTTGGTTAGCTATGAGCTTAAAAATTAAAAGAAAGAGGGTGAGAGATCAGAGTAAAAGAATATCAAACTCTGCACCAACTACTTTCTGAGTCGGGCAACCACATTTCTAATGCTTCACATTTCGTTGGTGAACATTATTGAAACAGGCAACTAGCCCATGCCAACTCTTGCCATTGCCCCACCAGCTACTCATTTTCTTCTCAAAAAGAAAATGTTTCATATTTTGCTGGGGACGCAACACATATGCTATCTGATTTTCATTTTGAAAAACTAGATGTTGAAAAGAAGGAAGTCTGCCCCACCTTCACACTTCACTAATGCACATTGAGTCTGTGTTTAACTAGCTGTTGTTTCAGTGGTTTACACATTTTGAGCCTTATAAGCAATCATCATATGCTTAATTCTTTCTATCACTTGCACGAACACACAAAAAATTTGTTTCTTTGTCATAACGTTCATAGAAATTGCCTTTGTGGTGTTTCGATGATTGAATGGAAGCCCTGGGGGAGTGAACATCATAAAAGCTCCTTTATATTGTGTATTCGTTACACACAGTGACTTCGTGTTACTGACAGACAATTTTAACTGGTTCATTTGTTGATTCAGTTGTTACCTATCTATTTTGTCTGGATTTGCAAAGATCCGGATGCACATCTTTATGAATTAACGGATAATCGGAGGTTCCATTTGCAAGATCAGTGGTCAGACATTTCTTGACGAAAAGTTTTGATGAACTCCTTGCTCTTTTCATCAAAAAGGGGGAGAAGCATCGTCAACTAAGAAATGGGGAGAATACAAGTTTTTGAAAGAATTTCTGAAGATATGCTGAATTGAAGAAATTTTCTTTGAAGATGATTTGCTAAAGCATTCCGAGCTGAAACTGGAGATAATTTCTTTCCAAGAGATTTTATTCTCATCGATTGGGGAGATTGTTACATTCTGAAGACAAAGAGGGAGATTGCATCTTCTGAGCTTAAAAGAGAAGATTGAATTGCTAAATTTTTTTAGTAATGATCTTGATCCAAAGGGGGAGATTGTTAGAGCACAGTTTTATTGGATTCAAGATCATCAATTTCTGAAGATGGAAATTTGAAGTCAAAGCTGGAAAAGTCGACTCTCAACAAATAGTCTAGGGTCCTTTGTAATAAATTGTCAAAGTTTGTTTCTGTATTTTCGATTTAGTCCTTTTTGTTTCCAAATAGGTTTTAGGTATTTATTAGAGTTTTAGGTTTGTTTAATGAGTGTGGAATAGTGCGCCGTACATTGAGAGAGAGAGCTGCGACTAGAGGAAATCAGAGAGAGACAACTTGAACGAGATTCATATTCAACAGTGTAATCATTCGAATCGTTTGATAAATCAATATCAGGTTTGCTTATTCATAATTGTTTAATTGTTTGCTTGATTGAATCGTTAATCACAGGGACACACACGCATCTAACTTCGTGCGAAAAGTGAAGATTTCTCATCCCTTGGTGTGCGAATTGTTTTCTACTTAATGTGCGAATTGTTTCTTGTGTGCAAATTTCTTGTTCACTGTGGTGTGCGAATTTTATACTTAGAATATTTTTGAATATTCTTCTGATTAATTTTCAAAGTTGATATTTCTAGTTATCTGACTAACGATCATTTCAAGCATTATTTCAGATAAATTTTCACAATGCCTTACATTGATGAAAAGGGAAACACTGTTCTCACAAACAGCGACTGTGTTATGGCTTACATGCCTGAGATACCAAAGATTGAAGCTGAAAATGAGAAGCTTAAACTTCAGAATGCAGAGCTAAAAGCTGAGAATGCTGAGCTGAATATCAAACTGAAGAAAGTTGAAAAGCAGGTATCCACATACCAAACAAAAGGAGCTGAATGGATTAAGAAGTTTGAAGAGAGAAGCAAGAATGAAAAAGCTGATCTAGAGAAAATTTCAATCTGAGATTATCTAATCTTTCAAAGAAAGCTGAAAAAGAAAAGAAAGATTTAGAAATCAGATGTGTAAAACTTTCAAAACAGGTTTATGAATTTGAAAAGATCTTAATCACTGAAAGAGATATCTTTGAAAAAGAAAAGAAAAATATTGAAAAGAAAAATGTTGTTCTTTTCAAAGAGATTTAAGAGAAAAATCAGAGCTTGGAAAAGGATTTTGAATTAGAGAGAAAAGTTTTTGAAAATGAGATTTCAAAACTAACCAAAAAGTTAGCTGCTTTATCTTCAGATATTCTAAAAGGACAAAAGAGAATCTGATCTGCAAAGCAAGTTTGATAAGCTTTGTAATGAAAAATAAAAAATAACTGATAAGATCAAACAGCTGGAAATAGAAAATGCTAGTTTATTTGATAAAATAATAGCTGATACTACTGACTTATCTTCTTATGATGATGATTCAGCTGAATCGATTTGTTCTTTTCAATCTGTTTCCGGTCTATTTCAGAAAATGGTTTTCAAGAAAAAAGATGTTAAATCAAAAGTCTTGAAACCAGATCAGATTAAATCTCCAAGTTCTTTCTATGTCAAATCTGTTGATAAACAAGTTACTTATTTTTCAATATCTGGAAAGAAAGCATCTGAGAAAGAAAAGATGATATGGGTTGTGAAGGGATCTCAAGAAGTTGACAAGTATCAGAAATTAAGTGCACAAGCTTCAAAGGTAAACAAGAACAGAGCATCTAAAGGTAAATCTTTTACTAAGACTGATTACATCAAGTCTACAAATCACTTAATCAGGTTAGCTAAAAGAAAGTTATGATGTTTGTACTGCTGCACTGATAATTTTGTTCATAAAGCACATATCCACAACTGGTATGGATCTTATAAAGTCTATTCTCATGATACTGCACTTCACATAGGTGAAAACCAATCAAAGAAGTTTTCACATACTAACAAAGAGGGACCCAAATTCATCTGGGTACCAAAACCTGTTAAACCTATGATGCAGGAATCAACACTTAAGAAGGAGTGAAGGTGTTATGACTTATAAACACAATAGTTCAGGACTCGGTCTTCAAAGTCAAAGTTAACTTCTAATCAATTCAGATTAGGACTCATACTTCAAAGACATCTACTGAAAAGAATCTTTAATTGTCAAATCATTTCAAAGGGAGTATTTCTTGTTTCTGAATAATTGGGAAGATTGTTATATTTTTTTTTTGATAAATCATATTTTGGAGGAGATTATTAAAGTGTTATTTCAAGAATACTGAATGTATTGAGTAAATGCAGGTATGAAGGGGGAGCATATTTGTACAAGTCCATAAAATTCATCTCAAGTCAAGGGGGGAGCAACAAGATGTCAAATAAAGGAGAATCAAACCAGAGATCAAATCAAGGGGGAGCAAGACACTACTAGAAAATTGCTTATTTCCGACCAAGATTTCCGACGGATTCTATCCGTCGGTAATTACTGACGGAAATTTAACTTTTGCGACGGATAGACTATCCGTCGGTAATCCGTCGTTAAATATATATATTTACCGACGGATTACCGACGGATATTAAATTATTTTATTTTATTTTTTTATTTTCAAATGCATTTAAGAGTCCGTCGATGATCCGTCGATAAATATAATAATTTAATAAATATTACTTTTTTCTGTGATCATGTATGTATATATATATATATGTATGTATGTATGTTTGTATGTATGTGATCATGTATGTATACACACATGTACGTATGTGATCATGAATGTATGTACACCATGTATGTATGTACATGTACATATGTGATCATGTTTGTAATATGTATGTATGTACATGTACGTATGTGATCATGTATGTATGTACATCATGTATAGTATGTATGTGATCGTGTATGTATGTACATGTACATATGTGATCATGTATGTATATACACATGTACGTATGTGATCATGAATGTATGTACACCACGTATATTATGTATGTGATCATGTATGTATGTACATGTACATATGTGATCGTGTATGTATGTACATCATGTATAATACGTATGTGATCATGTATGTAATATGTATGTATGTACATGTACATATGTGATCATGTATGTACCATTAAAGCCCAACTAAATACGTTAAAGCCCAACTGGGAACGTTAAAGCCCCACTGAATCCATTAAAGCCCAACTGGATCTGTTAAAGCGCAACTAAATCCATTAAAGCCCAACCAGATCCATTAAAGCCCAACCGGATGCGTTTAAAGCCCAACTGGGTACGTTAAATCCCAACTGGATCCATTAAAAGCAACTTGATATATTAAAGCCCAACCGGGTCCATTAAAGCCCAACTGGATCCATTAAAGCCCAATTGGATATGTTAAAGCCCAACTGGGAATGTTAAAGCCCACTGATTCCATTAAAGCCCAACTGGATCTGTTAAATCCCAGTTGGTAACGTTAAAGCCCAACTAAATCCATTAAAGCCCAACCAGATCCATTAAAGCCCAACCGGATGCGTTTAAAGCCCAACCGGGTACGTTAAAGCCCAACTGGATCCATTAAAAGCAACTGGATATATTAAATCCCAACTAGGTCCATTAAAGCCCAACTAGATCCATTAAAGCCCAACTGGATATATTAAAGCTCAACCGGGTCCATTAAAGCCCAACTGAATCCATTAAATCCCAATTGGAAATGTTAAAGCCCAACTGGGAACGTTAAAGCCCACTGAATCCATTAAAGCTCAACTGGATCTGTTAAAGCCCAACTAGTAACGTTAAAGCCCAACTAAATCCATTAAAGCCCAACCAGATCCATTAAAGCCCAACCGGATTCGTTTAAAGCCCTAGATACGTTAAAGCCTAACTGATCACATTTAGTCCCTGATCTAACTGGAATTAACGGGAAAAGATAACGACCGTTAATTGTTTCCATTAAGTCCAGTTACTTCAGGGGTATTTTAGTCAATTTAAATATAATTTGATAAATTAATTAATAATTTTAAATATAATTTGATAAATTAATTAATAATTTTAAATATGATTTGATAAATTAATTTATAATTAATTTATTAATTTTAATATTATATAATATATTAATTAATAAATTATTTAATAATTATAATTTTAAATATAATTTTAATTTAAAAGTAATTTATTTAATAAAAAAAATTATACGTCGGTAAATACCGACGGAATTTCCGAAATTTCTTAAAAAAAAAATAGCGGGCTTAAAGCCCTAATCTGTCGATCTCTTCACCTCTCTCCCTCTCAATCTCTCGATCCCTCAATCTCTCGATCTCTCCCTCAATCGACTCCCTCAATCTCTCGATCCCTCATTTCCACAGTCTCTCTCTCTGTCTCTCGTCTCTCCCTCTCGTCTCCCTCTCACGATTTCTCTCTCCCTCTCGATCCTTCTCGCTCTCTGAACTCTCCACCGGCGGCCATAACCCACCGGCGACCACCGACGCCATCACTCTCCCTCTCGATCTCACTGTAAGAAATTTCATATAATGTATGTACCCAACTGTGATGTTTGTCATGTTATATAAGGACACAGGTTCAAATATGATTTATTGTGTCTTGAAAGGTTATTTCTGTTAAACTCATAAGCAATTGTAAAAATATGTAAGAGATCGTGGGTTTTTTGCTAAACATCTATTTTATAAAACGGGGACAAGTTTTCTTCTCTTTTGAGATTGTTGAGTTATGTGAAACAGATAAAGCTTGAGTTTGTTGATACTGTTGAGTTATGTAGCTACCCAAAATCATCAACTGTTGTACATCATGCCAATAGCAGTGGATTGGTTTTATTTACTGTATGCAACAGGTACATTGGATTAAAAATGCAATGTTAAATAATATCAGTAGGGTTAAAGCTGCTTAATCCCTTTTGAGTTATGTATTAAATTCTTTATATATGTGTAGCATCAAGATCCATGTGTGTGTATAAATAGGTAATGAATTGAAAAGGCAAACTTGGCTTTATCATAAAGTTAGAACAAACATGACTGTTGGAAGGTAGATATATTATTCAACGTACAGTTTATGATGAATATATATATATATATATATATATATATATATGTCTATTTCACCTTGGCTAAGTTATTGATCTCGTTTGAAACTGTCAAAGTAATCAAAATGAATGGTTTGTGGCAAGAATTTTCTTTTACATAAAAAAATATAAACATGTAACAATCATTTTTCGAGCATAGTGTTGGTTTTGCATTTTGTAATATTAATAATTTGATATATATATATATATATATATATATATATATATATGTGTATGTATGTATGTATGTATGTATGTATGTATGTATGTCTATATATATGTATGTAATTATACGTATGTATTTAATTACATACATGTGCATTGATGATATATGTATGCGCTATTTATTTATTTATTTTAGTTGGGTTGCCAATTGTTGGGCAAACATTAGGTTGATATATGGAAATATTCATTTTATAGCCGTTATGCCGCCGAAATTTTAAAAAAACATATGTTTGACTTTCCAATAATCAAACCATTACATTTAGAGTTTTAAAAAACATATGTTTCACTTTCAAGAAGGCAAACCATTACATGTAGTGTTCAATAGACTTCTAACTTCGTTGACATCTACGGTTTGACTTTTCAATAGTCAAAACACCTTTCTTTGATTGTAACCTACGGTTTTGACTTTCCAATAGTCAAATCATTACACTTAGAGTTTTAGAGTCATCGAAAACTCCTCTAT
This sequence comes from Arctium lappa, assembly GCA_023525745.1. Lineage (NCBI taxonomy): Eukaryota > Viridiplantae > Streptophyta > Magnoliopsida > Asterales > Asteraceae > Arctium > Arctium lappa. Next base: position 40,831,722 of record CM042057.1, read on the forward strand.
ACCTATGGTCTGACTTTCAAGAAGGCAAACCATTACATGTAGTGTTCAATAGACTTCTAACTTCGTTGACACCTACGGTTTGACTTTTTCAATAGTCAAAACACCTTTCTTTGATTGTAACTTACGGTTTTGACTTTCCAATAGTCAAACCATTACACTTAGAGTTTTAGAGTCATCGAAAAATCCTCTATACCTATGGTCTGATTTTCAAGAAGGCAAACCATTACATGTAGTGTTCAACAGACTTCTAACTTCGTTGACACCTATGGTTTGACTTTTTCAATAGTCAAAACACCTTTCTTTGATTGTAACCTACGGTTTTGACTTTCCAATAGTCACACCATTACACTTAGAGTTTTAGAGTCATCGAAAACTCCTCTATACCTATGGTCTGACTTTCAAGAAGGCAAACCATTACATGTAGTGTTCAACAGACTTCTAACTTCGTTGACACCTATGGTTTGACTTTTCAATAGTCAAACCATTACACGTAGGGTTTTAAAGTCATCCAAAGCTCATATAAACCTACGGTGTTACACCACCTCTATCTTGATTATGTCGATTAACTACTTATTTCTTTGTTTTAGTGGTTGAATATGTCGATAGATAGAGGATGGATGTATAGAAAGAACGACAGTCGGGGGGTTTCTTAGCGTCGACTATATTGTTGCAATGGACAGTTTTTTGGACTATGCATATGCCGATGAAAGGACTGTTGAAAGGAAACCTACACGTGATGGGATAGTGCTTCGTATTAGATGCCCTTGTAAGAAGTGTCAAAACTTACGCTATAAAGAAAGGACTAACGTGAGGCTGCATTTGATGAAGCACGGTTTCATGCATGATTATACCACATGGTGGGCACATGGTGAAACTTATTACCATAATGAAGGGAATCAAGACGTGGGTCAATCTTCTACTCCGGTAGTAGATCATAATGATGGTTATGTTGAAATGATGAACGATCACATGATACATGATGGAATGACATGGGAAGAAGAAACCCCTAATCCTTCTGCCCAAGGATTTTATGACATGTTACAAGCTGCTGAGAGATGCATTCCGGCGTCACCTAAATAATAGGTACGCCGACATGATGTGAGATGCACGTGTCTTCGCCAAGGAAAGGGCTTTAGCCATTGATGGTTTCCAGTTCGACGGACGTGACTACAGGATTCTTGCGCCACACCCTCCAGAGTGGATCCGGAGTGAGTTTTGGGTCCAAATGATTGAGCAGGTTTGTTTTGTTTTGAATACTTGTATCTGGTTGTACTAGGATTTATATTGTTTATGTCTTCTTTTTAACAGGTATGGAACACCGACGCGTTCCGGCATGTAGTTGCGGCCAATACGGCCAATCGGGCCACCGAGTATGAGGAGATGACATCCATACACTGTACTGGATCTATTAGTACCGCTATGCATCGGGACCGCATGGTAATTTATCATACACTAGACTAAATGTATATAATTGATGAATATATGTATTATATACATGATTTTATTACCTACTAACAATTTAAGTTGTGTATTGTAGAGAGATGCATGGGGCCGTGAGCCTACCAACGACGAGGTTTGGGAGGCTACACACCGCACCAACAGGAAGCTTGTTCCGGGTGCGACTGGTCCGTCCACGGATCCTCCGATCTACGTTTATCCAAAGGCGGCTCATATGATTGTAAGTTCAATTATGCATGACTAGATATTTGTTTGTTTTATAAGATAGATAGAAATTATAGCAAACTTAGTTTGGGCTGCCATTGTTGGGCAGGCGATAGGATTGTTTTGATAAAAGCAGGTCATGGATATATGTTCAAATCACAGTTGAAATGCTGCCGAATTTTCTATAGGTTAGTTGACTTGACAATGTCTAATTTGGTAAACAGTAGGATGCCTACCATCGGATTAGGGAGGAGGAGTACCCGGACTTACCTCCCGGCACTGTCCCTCCCAATGACGCCGAGTTGTGGGAGCGTAGTGTCGGAGGACGGCGTAAGGGCCGTCTTTTTGGATGGGGGACTAGTCAGGATCCCTATTATGCTATGACCGGTGATTCAGGTGCCAGTTCGAGCGGGAGCACGCGCGACCGTCGCGATGAGGAGGTATGCTTGTCAAATGTTGTTTAACATTGTTAATCATATGTTTGTTAAATGTTGTCTGACATTGTTCTATATATGTTTGTCAAATGTTGAATTTCAGTTGGAGGAGCTGAGGCAGAGGTTAGAGAGAGAGGAAGCAGAGAGGATCCAGTTGCAGGAGCGACTACAGAGAGAAGAAGCAGAGAGGGTCCGGATTCAGGAGCGAATGGATAGAGATGAAGTAGAGAAGAGACAGATGTAGGAACGAATGGCTCAGTTTGACGCGTTCATGATCAAGTTTAACAGTCAGCACCCCTTTCCCCCTCCGTAGGATTATGTTTATGTATTTATAGATATTTTGTACACTTTAAGAATTAGTAATATTTAAAAATTGGCAGGTTTTGTACAGGATAAAAACTGGAAAATTTTAAATTTTAATTATTTTTTAAAAAAAAATTAAATTACCGACGGATTATTCGTCGGTAATCTGCCGGCAATTATTTTTTAATTTAATTTTTATTTAATTAATATCCGTCGGAAATCTGTCGCTAAATCTGTCGGAAATAATCCGTCGGTAATCCGTTGCTAAAAGTAGACCGTCGGTGATCCGTCGGAAATAACCACGCCGTCGGTAACCATCGGAGATCCGTCGGAAAATTAAACCGTCGATGATCCATCGGTAATATCCGTCGGTGATCCGTTGGTGATCTGAACGCCGACCACCTTTATACCGACGGACATTTACCGACGGATCACTGACGGATTTCGATTTTACCGACGGATCATCGACGGATTCATCCGTCGGTGATAAGCCTCTGTTTTGTAGTGAGATCAAGTCAAGGGGGAGCTATACCGAAATCACAGTTCTAAGGGGAGCACATTCAAAAAGGGAGTAAGTGTGTGTGTAAATATTTTTGAAAATAAAATGAGCTTAAAATGTCCATTTTTGGAAAGTTTCTATTTTTGGAAATTTTGAAAAAGGTTTCTAATTTTGGCAAATTTCCCTATTTAGAATGTTTTTGAAAACTTTGGAAATTTTGCTAAGTCCAAAATTCGCACATAGTGGTATGCGAATTCTAGAATTTCGCACCCTGTGGCATGCGAATTTGAGGATTTCGCACCCTTTGATATGCGAATTGTAACTTCTCGCATCCTTCTTCATGCGAAAAGCTGAAAATCGCATCCTTTGTTATGCGAATTGTTTCTTAAGCACAAAATTCGCATATTGTGCCATGCGAATTCTCACACACATTGTCTTATTCTTCTAAAGACAATCCGGATCTTAAGCCTGTGCGAAAAGTAAGACCCAATCAAATCGTGCCACGTGTCTTCATCATTCTTGGGTATAAATATCGAGTTTTCATCAGACTTGTTCACTTTTCCACAATTCAGGCTTTTCGTACCTTATTCTCTCACTTAGAACCTTAAACCCTTGCTTGCGATTTTCGATTTTCAGACCTCAGATCACTCGATTTCTTGATTCAAAAGGTTAATATTTGTTTTTATTTTGTTTTGATTGTATTCTTGTTATTTGTATATGTGTTTCTTGCAGGATTCCTTGACTAGAGATTAGGGTTTTAGGATTTAAATCTTGGTTTTGGATTGTTCATCTTCAACATCGACTGGAACTTGAATTTCTAATTTTTAAATCTCGAAATTGTTCTTTGTTTGTTAAAATTGGAACCTAAGTTACACTTGTGTGTGAAAATCAAAACCTAAAGATATATTGATTTGAACTTAATCGATTAAAATTTGGGTTTTTGATGATTTTTGAATGTCGACTTTTCGACTGGAAGTTCTTGAAGCTCTTGAGATTCTTAACCAAAATTCATCATTTGTTGATGACAATAATCTGGATTATTAAAATCAATAGTTTAATCTTGTTTGTAATAAAAAATTGAACCATTATATTCGAAAATTTTGGGTTTAACTTCAAAATTAAAATTTTGAAATCTGGGTTTTGGATGAATATTCATGAAGGTTTGATGAACACCATGCGTGTTCTTGGTGTTTCAAAGTCCAACACTTAGAAAATTTCAAGATTTAAAAATTTTGAAAATTTCATGTTCCATGCGAATTGTTCGTAATTGTCAAATTTTTCCAAGTTAGGAATTCGCATAAGCCTTCATGCGAATTTTGGATCACATTCATTTCATTCCAAGTGAGGAATTCGCATCCTCTTTCATGCGAATTCCATACTTAGTGGATTTTTGAGAAAAAATTTCACAAATAAAAGTTTGGTTTTTAACTGACATATTGGACATCTGTCCATATGTTTATCTTTTTCAGGTACTCAATGGCTGAGAATCAATCTGTTGATCAACAAGTACAGATGGATGAGAACTCACCACCTAAGGCATCCAGGGAACATCCCATACCCTCATCTAGACCTGACTACCAACCTGAACCTCGTGTCAATCCTGATCTGATTCTGATCACTCCATCAGAAATGAAACCACAAGCACCCAATAATCACTATGTGGAATTCAAGTTGTTAAAGATAGATCCACTGGTTCGGAGCATACTGCAGAATCATCCGCTGAGATATGCACTGACAATCTATGACACTGTTCTAGAACTCTATGCTCATCAAGCATGGAAAACCATTAAAGTCACAACAAAGAGAGTTGGCAATGAAAGGGTTCCTCAATTTGAACTTCAAATTGATCACTTTAAATCTATTCTGGATTATCAAAGATTCAGATACATTCTGAACCTGCCTGAAGCTGATGCCAAAGAGGGAAGAGTTTCATATGATGATTTTCCTACTGATACTGACGTATTTCAAGGAATCAGGAACATGGGCTATGTTGGTGAACATACCCAAGTTACCATTTCAAGAAGAACAATTTGCCACCGTTCTACTATAGTCTTTTCTCAGTGATCAATCGGTGCCTCACTGCAAAAGTTCATGGATATAATAATGCCAGCATACACATCCTGAAGCTATTTCATGCTATTGTGTATGATCTTGATGTTGACTATGTTGTGATCTTCTAGACTGAGCTTTATGAGAGAGTGCTTTCAAAGAAGACTTCTAAAGCACCAAATTATGTGCCTTATCAGAGATTCTTTACAATTATTGTCAGAAGCATGCTCAGAAGCAACAAGGACATTCCAAGGAGACAAAATCATCCAGTTGCACCAGTGAATGTCATGAGATTCTTAATGAAGCAAAAGAAGGAATTCGGCTATTCTATGCCAATTCCTGAAGGACTACTTGATTATGCTGATTCGGAATCTAATTGTGTGGTGTCTTATAGAGATCTCTGGGACAACCAGGACCGGCTGCCCATACCCCAGGCTCAATCCCTAGGAGAGTGGAGTCTGTGAGGGTTCCTGTTACCAAGGGGGTACAAGAACGGGGAGTGAAGAGGAAAAATTCTGAGAGGGCTACTGGTGGGGGTCGGAGACTGTTAGTACACATATTTGTTGGATACAAGATCATGAAGACTGAAGGTCAAAGTCAAACAAGTCAAAGCTGAAAGTCAACTCTCAATGTGAAAAGTCAAAGTTGTGTATTTTACTTTGTGTTTAACGCGTGTGTTTAGTTTCTTTTTAATAGATATGTTGTTAGAAGTTTGTGTTGTAATTACATGTAACTAGAAACTGAATAGTACACATTCCGTTTTAGAGAGAGAAAGTGAACTGAGAGAGAAAGTAACAGAGAGAGTGTTTTGTATACGAATCTTTTGATTAATTGAAACAGGTAGTTTGATCAATTCGTATCATCTTGTTATTGTGATTGTTTGTAGTAAGAACTTGATAAAACTGGGATTAATAATTGGTATCAGAGCAAATCCAAGACTGAAATCAAGAAAATTGAGTTCGACACTGTTTTCATAAAGTTTAGATCGAATCTTGAATTTTTCTGAGTTTTTGGAGTTGTAATTGGTTTGAGTGAGTTCGCATTATGTTTTAGACAAATTTTGTATAAGTTTCGTAGTGAATTGCACTGTAATTTTTGAAAATTTTAGAATTTTGGTCATTTGAAGTTTCACGAGTTCATACACACTGTAATTGATTCGAATTGTAAGTGTTAGTGTTATTTATTGAAAATCCTTGGTCGAAATTGTTTCTAGATGTGTTAGTGGTTATTTTGGTGAATTTACAGATTGAGATTCGAAGAATTCATGGTTTTGGAGCCATTCAGAGGAGTTTTTTCGATGAGATCTCAAGAACTCGCATAAGTTCTTGAAGAACTCGCATCCTTCCCAAGAACTTGCACAAAGATTTCGCAGATTCATAAGATTTCGCATATTAGCTGTTTTCGCATAATTGTTGTTTATGATGTTTCACAAGTGAAGAATTCGCACATGTGTCTTGTGCGAATTGCATAGAATTCGCTTGTGTGAGACATGCGAAATGACAGAATTCGCATAAGTGTTTGTGTGAAAAGTTGTTGTGAAAATAATTAAGGACATAACTGTTAGTGTATTATTGTATCCAAGATTTAATGAGAAAAGTCAAGTCAACAAAGTCTAAGTAAATGTTGTTTAGCTTTGAGAGAATTGTTTAGATTTAGTGTCATGAGAGTTTCATATCTTGGTTTAAATACTTTAAGCCTTGTAATAGTTAAAAAAAGAACATTAATTGTAATATTCATTTTGTGAGAAAAATGACTAATACTCTTTCTCTCTCTACACTCTCTCTCTAGATCTTCATATTGTCATATCTTGATTGTTTGTTTGCTTGATTGAATATGGGAATTACATTTTCACGGTCAGCTGGGGTTTCGTTCGGACTGTGCAGTCTTTCTTCAATACCTTGCTGCACTAGAACTGTAGAGGTAGAAATGTGGGTTGCATTGGGAAATGGTTTAAAGGATGTGCCAACGACATCTTTTTCTCCAGTCTCCTCCAACAATTTTTCTCTCTCTCCTACCCTCTCATCATCAGAGCTAGAGAGCCATGTTACCTCCTCCATCTCGATATCCACCCTCTCCCCTAGGTCCACAGAGTATAGCTTTAACACTTCTTTAGATATCTCTGTGGCCACTTGCAAAGGTGTTAGAGCATATATTTGTTGGATACAAGATCATGAAGACTGAAGGTCAAAGTCAAGCCAAGTCAAAGCTCACAGTCAACTCTCAAAGCAAAGTCAAAGTCAAATGTAATAAAGTCAAAGTCTTTGTATTTGTATTTGTATTTTGTTTTGTGTGTGTGTCTTTGTTTAATAGACACGTGACTAGTAGTTGTAGTTGTAACAAGTCAGAGAAGTTAACAGTTGAGAAGTTAGAGGGAGAGATTGTACGCTGAGTTGTAGAGAGAGAAAGTGACAAAATCTTTGTATACGAATTCAGTAATTGGAATCAAATAACAGGTTGAGTAATCAAAATAAGATCATCTTGTTTGTGTTTAATTGTTTTTAGAACTTGATAATTAAGGACATATCAATTGGTATCAGAGAAGATTCAAGTTGAAATCAATCGAGAAAAATGGTTTTCGCACAGTTCATCGAGTCTTGATCGAGTTTGGATTTTTTTGTGTGTAATTCGAGTTGTAATTGATTGAATTGAGTTCGTATTGTTGTTTAGATCAATCTTGTATTGGTTAATTGAAGTCTTGCACTGTAATTTTCATCATTTTTTGAATTTTTGCGAGTTTTAAAGTTCACGAGTTTGATAGCACTGTTCAATTCAAATTTGTATTTTTTTGACATAATTTCTTTGAAATTCTTTGCTTGTAATAGGATCGAATAGTGTTTGTGGTCATATTGTGAAAATTTCAGACTGAAAGTTGAAGGTTTGATAGGATTTTGAGTGAAACAGAGTGTGTTTTTGTCGAAGATCTGAAGAACTCGCATCCTTCTCAAGAACTCGCACGAAGAACTCGCAGACCATTATTTTTCGCATTATTGTGTTCCTGAAAATTCTGAAGTGTAGAATTCGTAGACGTGTGATGTGCGAAATTCATAGAATTCGTACGTGTGTGTGTTGAGGATTCTCAGAATTCGTATAGGCTTACATGAGAATTTCCAGAATTCACATAAGCCATTTGTACGAAAAGCTTTTGTGAAAATCTTACAAGGACAAAATTCGTATATTCTTGTATGCGAAAAGTTAAGAATTCGTATCAGAGTGTTATACGAATTCCTCATAACTCGAATAAAAAGTTTTAATTTTTCAAAGTTCAGAATTCGTATATGTTTGTTATATGAATTGCTCATGCGAAAAGTTTAATCTTCAATATTTTCCAATTCTAGATCTCACATAGAGTTGTATGTGAATTCCTAGAACTCGCATAACACTTCATGCAAATTCTGTTGTATGCGAATTCTGAAATAAGCTTCAGTGCGAATTCTGAAAGTTTGATTTGTGTGTGAATTCTGTGTTATTTTTACTTGTGTTCGAATTATACATACGAATTCCTTGTGTTTCACTTTATTGTGAGAATTCCATACTTAGAGAATTTTGGAAATTTAATTTATGAATTTCTTTCTAAGAATTTTCTAAGAATTTTCTGTATTGCTTGATTTCATTTGGATTAACGATCATTTGTCAAGTTCTTATTGTATATCTGTATAACAGGATGACTTCCAAGGACGCACTTTCCATTGGTACTGATGTGAAACCCCCAGTTCTGTTCAAAGGGGAGTATGAGCAGTGGAAGGATCGGTTCATTGACTTCGTTAACCGACATGCAAACATAGAAAACATTCTCTTGTCTATTATGGAAGGTCCAATGGTACCTCTTACCATTGAGATACCAAATGACGAATCTTCGGACAATAAAGATGGATATGAAGATAGAGTTAAAAAGACAAAGACAGTTCCGAAAGATCTTTCCCAGTACACTGAAGAACAAAATAGCAGATACAAGGTTGATAAGCAAGCAAGATCTCTACTCTTACAGAGTATTCCCAATGAGATCTACATCAAAATTGACAGCTATAAAACTAATGCTAAGAATATGTGGGATCAACTCCAGAAAATGATGATGGGTTCAAAGGATGGAAATCAGATGAAAGTAGCCAACTGCATAAATAACTACGAAGAATTTAAGTCTAAGGACAATGAAAGCCTTGAGGATACTTATGAAAGATTTTTTCTTCTCATAAATGAGCTTTCAAAGAATAAAGTCAAAAAGAAGAAAATCGAGAACAATGTCAAATTCCTCAACATTCTCCAACCAGAGTGGAAGAAACACACAAGGAGAATGAAACAGATGAAAGATCTCAGTGATATCCCACTCCATGAAGTTTATGAAACACTGAGACAAAATGAGGAAGAGGTAGAAGAGAAAAGAAGTGAGAAGAAGAAGGCTTCCCATAGCTCTAGTGGCTGGTCAAAAAGAGAAGGAGAAGAAAGAAAAGAAAAAGAAGAAGAAAATGGTGCTTCCGAGTTAAGATGATTCTGCTAATTCTGATTCTAAAAGTGATGATGGAGAGAATCTCAAACAAGCGATGCTTTTTTTGACCTGAGCATTTCAAAAGAAATTTAACAAGAAGCCGGGTTCAAACAGTCAGAGATACTCCTTTGGATCAAAGAATCACGAACATAGGGAAAGAGTTGAAGGAAGGAGATTTGAGGATAAGAAGTTTATGGAGAAAAGGCCTGAAGAGAAGAAGAAATTTATGGTACTGAGAAGAAGAGTGATGATTTGATAAAGTGCTACAACTGCGGAAAGGTTGGCCATTATGCTAAGGATTATCGAAAGCCTACCGTTAGAAACTCCGACTACTACAAGCACAAGATGTTGCTTGCTAAACAGAAAGAAGCCGGACAAGATCTAGTGGTTGAGGAAGAGTTCTGGCTGGACCATTCCGATAAGGAAGAAAAGGAAGAAACAACACACATGTGCCTGATGGGTAAGGAGGTGAAGTATAATGAGACTGATGAAGAGACATCTGATGAGGTACTTAACTTTTCTGAATCTGATTTTGTAAATAAAATGGAAGTCCTGATGATTGAGCTTCAAGACCTTCAAACTAAACTGAAAATGGAAAAGAGCAGAGTTGCGAAGAAACGTCAAATGATTTTTGAACTCAACAAGCAACTTGTTGGGAACAAAAGTTTGATTGACTCTCTGAACAAATCTGCTTCTGATTTTAAACTTCAAAAAGACTGTTTTGAAAATAAGATTTCTAAAATTGTTTCTAAACTTTCCAAGTCTGATATTGAGAAACAAGAATGTGTTCTAAAAGCTCACAAATTGCAGGTTGAAAACAAGAGTTTAGAGAAAAAGGTAAATGGTTTGGAAGCCAAACTATATGCTAGAGGACAAACAGATCAAACAATTTTCTTAAACACACCTAATGAGGAAGTTGATTTTAAAGAGAAGTGGGAACTCAGTTACGATAATCCTCACTACTTAAAGAAAGCAATCAGAAAACAACCAGCATTGTATAACTTTGATTTTCTATTTGCGGCTAATAAATATACTAATTTGAAACCCAAATTCGTTACCAAATCACCTGATGAGGTAGAGGCCAAAGAAGATGAAAATAGAAAGAATATAAAGAAAATGCAACTACCATTCTGCCATCAAAAGCTGAATGATAGTTATCTTTCAGAAAAATCAAAGTTTCTTTCAAATGATTATTTTGCAAGTTATTCTACACAAGAGATGGAGGCAAAACCTATTAAAGCCAAAATTTATGTTCTCCACTTGTGTTAGAAAGCAAAATAATTGATCTTGAAAATGCTTTATATGATGAAAGAATTTTGGTTGATATTGAACAAACTTTATTTTCTACTGTAATGAAAAACACTGTTTTTAAATCTGAATCCAAAGAGTGTTCAAAATCTTCTAAGGCACCTCAAACCTCAGAAGATGATTTTGATGACTTATTTGTGTCTGCAAATGATTTTCTAAATTCTGATGATGGGTGTGTTGATGAAAGTGTTGGCATGTTTGACTTTAATGCTAAACTTACAGATCATTTTGCTTTTATTATTAACGGTGAAACTTTACCTAGTGTGTACGAAGTTGGTGAATCATCAACCAAGGTTGGTGAATCAGTTTCTATGAGTACTGATGATTATGGAAAAGGTAAGAAGCAAAAGAAACGACGCTCACAGAAATAGAGGTAAGCTTAAGAAAACACAAACTCATAAATTGTTTTTCCAAACAAATCTAAATCTTTTGTTTCAGAATTGAAAAAAAAAGGTCGGAAGAACGAACTGAGTGGCGACCAAAACAGAAGGTTGATGAGAAAGTAGAATCATGTCCTGACATAGTTTATAATAGCAAGACTGGTAGTATATCTGATGTAATTGATTATGTTGCTTCAAATAAACAAAAACTTGTAATTTCTTACAAGAAATATACAATAAAGCAATTACTCCAATTATCTCGATCTGCTACTAAGTTTTCTAAATATAGACGGAATGATTTTGTTTCTTGCCAATATTCTAATGATTGGTTTGGTACTTATCATGTTTATAATTCTAAAGCTTCTCATGTTTTTCAAAACAAAAGAGGACCCAAATTTATATGGGTGCCAAAATCTTGTGCTAATCTGAAAGGACCCACATTTAAATGGGTACCTAAAGTTGTTGTTCCCTATATTCTTCTGTGCAGACCCGTCATATGTGGTACTTGGATTCTGGTTGCTCCAAGCATATGACTGGGCATAAATATATTTTGTCTAATTATACAGAGAAATACTACAGGAACGTGCGATTCGGGAACGACCAGTTTTCACCAATTTTGGGATATGGTGACGTGATTCAAGACAACATAACAATTACAAAGGTGAGCTACGTGGAAGGATTAGGACATAACCTGTTTAGTATTGGACAGTTCTGTGACAAATATTTAGAGGTTAATTTCAAGGCCAAGGGATGTTGTGTGCGTACTGAAGATGGTAAAGAACTATTGGTCGGCACAAGAAAGTCCAATCTCTACACGATTAATCTGTCAAAAGCCTCAATGCAAAAAAGTTGGTTATGGCACCGAAGGCTTTCTCACTTGAATTTTCGTTACATCAACAAACTGGTCATGGGAAAAATAGTCAAAGGACTTCCTGAACTAAAGTACGAGAAAGAACATCTGTGCGCAGCGTGTGAGAAAGGTAAGATGAAGAGAGCTGCTCATAAGCCAAAGCCTGAACCTAGTACAAGTTATCAACCTGAACTGTTGCATATGGATCTCTGCGGTCGAATGCGTTCACAAAACATTAACGGCAAAAAGTATGTTCTAGTGATTGTGGACGATTACTCGCGGTACACATGGGTCAAATTTATGAGATCAAAAGATGAGACGCCCGAAGTCATCATCACATTTTTGAAGACTATCCAAGTGAATCTGCAAAAGACAGTCAAGCTTCTACAAACAAACTGTTAAGTCTAAATATTGTATCCAAGATTTAATAGGAAAGTCAAAGATGTAAAAGTCAACATAGTCTTTGTTATAGAATAGTCAAAGTATGTTTAGCTTTCCTTAATGGTTAAGTCTTGTGTAGATTAGGTGGTATAAATAGGTTTGCTTTGTTAGAGTTGAAGTAAGTTTTGGAACTAGAGAATCATATTGTAACTTTCAGACTTGTGATTGGAATTCAAGATCTACTTTCTCTCTCTAGATTCTCTCTCTAGTTCTTGATCATATTATGAGTATTGCTTGATTTGTTTGAGATTTACTGATTAACAATTGGTATCAGAGTTGAACCAAACTTTTCAAAAATGATTTGATCAAAGTTTGAATTGAAATCTGGAATTTTTGAATTGAAAATCATTTTTTTTGAAAATTTTCAAGAACACGAGTTTGGGTACTGTTCATCCAAATTTTGGTGGAAAAATCGTTTTTGTTGCAAGAAAATGGAATCATTGAGTTCGATTTGTGTTGTTGTTTGATTCTTGTTTTGATTACAAATCGTAATTCGTTCAATTCAATGTCAATTTTCGATTTTTGAGTTTTTCTGGATATTCTTGTTCGAACTCTGTTCTTGAATGAAATTGTGCGAATTGTTGTTTTTAATAGAAATTTGATAATAAATTTGTGTTTCGAAGTGTTTTTTGATGATTCTGATATATTATTGAGATCAATTTTGCAGATTTGAATCGATTTGGATCGAAATGTACAAGACAGTTACAAGTTTGCGCAAGATCCACGGTTTGCGCAAGTTCATATGATTTGCGCAAGTTCATAGACGTTTGCGCAAGCATTTTTTGGACTGAGAATTTTAGTTTGCGTTTGAAGCTTTTCACGCAAAGCTACATTTGCGTATCTAGCTGTTTACGCAAAGCAACGTCTCTCGCAAACTTACTTTGCGCAATACAAGGATCACGATAATTGCACTTTGCGCTTAAAGACTATCACGCAAAGTTCACTTTGCGCTTCAAGACTCTCACGCAAAATCACATTTGCGCATCCTACGACTTACACAAATCCTACTTTGCGCATCTTGCATCTCACACAAACTTACTTTGCTCTATTCGAGGATCACGATAACTTCACTTTGCGCTACAAGGCACTTACGCAAAGCCTACTTTGCGTCTTCAGTGGGTCACGCAAACCTACTTTGCGCATTACACTTATCACGAGAACCTGACTTTGCGTATCACGTTGATTACGAGAAGTTATCTTTGCGCCATATCAAGTGTTATTCAATTTTTTTAAAATTTTGTGCTAGTTTTTAATTTGATCTGATTTTTGATTTTCTGATATACAGTTTGGAACGATCATTCTTATCAAGCTGATTTATTTTTCAAGATGTCAAGTTTGTACAAATCTGAGATATCTATTATTGAAGCTGAACGAAATGATCTGAAATTTAAAAACTCAGAATATCTCAAAAGGATTCAGGAGTTGCAACTTAAATTGTTCAACTGTGTTAAAACTCCTGAATGTATAATGTGTACTAATAATATTTCTAAATTTTCAGGTATCGTCTATGAGAAGGAGAAAGAGATAAAAGAGAAAGAGAGAGAGATTATAAATCTTCAAAGCCAACTGAAGTCTACTGAACAAAAATCACCTGAGTTACAAGCAGAATCAGTTGAGCTTCAAAACAAGTTGAAGGATTTCAAAGAGAATATATATGTCTTGGAAAGTTCAAATACTGAGCTTCAAAGAAGAATATCTAACTTGGAACAAACGATGGTCAAAGAAAAATCTGATTTTGAAAGTAAAAAGAAAGAGTTCACTAAGAAGTTTTCAGAGTTTTCCAGGAAGAGTTTTGAAGAAAAGAAGTCAATTGAGCTTAAATGCATTAAGCTTTCTCAACAAATCTCCGATTTTGAGAAAGTACTTATCTTAGAAAGAGAAAAGTTTGCTAAAGAAAAAAGAAGGCCATAGAACAGAAGAATGTGGGATTCTTTAAGGAATTATTTGGCCAGAGAAATGATTCAGAGAAAGGATTTGAAGAAGAAAGATCCATATTTGAGTCTGAAATAAAAAAGCTGACTTCAAAATTATCTGAACTATCTGCTACTGCACTGAAAGAGCAGAAGACGGAGTCTGAGTTCTCAAAGAAGATTGACCAGCTTGTGATATAAAGAGACAACTATGCTTCAAAGATCAAAGAGCTTGAGAAGTCTGTCTCAAGATCACATCAGAAATCTGTCTCTTCACAAAGGTCAGTGAAATCTTTTGATCAGATTCGTCGAACTAACATTTTCTATGATGGTTATTTAGATGGTTCAGATACATATCCGAGGAGAAATAGTTACAAGAAAGAGAAACTGGTCTGGATGAAGAAATCAGTCAAAGATGACAAGAAAGATGAGCTAAAAGGAAACACATCATGTGTACATGTTCATAAAGCAAAGAAGAACAAAGAACATAAAGGTATACCTGACCTTAAATACTCAAAAGACCAATTACTCATGTTTTCAGGTAATAAATTTTATTGTTCTTACTACTGTACACATGATCATATCCACAAGACACGTGATCAGTACTGGTATGATTCTTACTCTGTAACCCCCACATGAACTGTAACTAACATTTCTGGACCCAAATACGAGTGGGTACCAAAGAAGAAAACTGATTCTTTGTTGCAGGCACCTCAAGTCAAGGGGGAGTAAGGGGCTGTTTGGTTGGTTTTCCATTAAGTTCTGTATGGATAAAGTTGTCTGTGTGGATTTTGAACAAATCAGTTCAAACAGACCCTAAGAGAACAAAGGATTTTGAACAAATCAGTTCAAAACCCGGACTTCAAAGTTGAAAGACTATGGCTTTTGAACACAGTAGTTCAAAACCCGGTCTTCAATGTCAAGATTATGGATTCTAAGTACACAGCTTTGGACCCGTTCTTCAAAGGAGTTTGACTTCTAAACACAATAGTTTAGGACTCGGACCTCAGCGATCAAAAGATCTTACTCCTGTTTTTGCATCCGACGGATATGATGGTCTACATCCCAAGAGAATTGATTTGATCTCTATCCTGTACTTTTTCACTGATAGATTTTACTGATATGATGGTCTAAAATTCAAAAGGGAGTGTCTGATCTCTATCCTGTTTGAACTGACATATTTCAGATGCCTAATTTATAGGAGGAGTAAAGGTGGTGGTTTCTGATTACATGACAGATCAGGACCCGTTTTTCAATGTTCAAAGAAGGATATTATGCTAATATCCAGGGGGAGCTCACAAGACATAAATCATTATATCATGTTTTGAGGGGGCGCTTAAAGGTAAATATCTTCTGTCCTAGATCTCTGATTGTTTGAAAGAACAACAACTTTCGAACATGAAAAACAATTTCTTAAATGTTCAAACCACTTCTTATTCTCAAAAGATTTCATGAATTTAGAAGTGTGCTTTTAAATGTTTGTCAAATTTTGAGCTTAATGTTTAACTGACCGTGTGTTTTCAAAGATCAATACTTGTGTATTATCTTGTCCATATAATGTCAAGTATTCATACATACCGGTTCAGTATATTATTTGAAATTGTTATTACCATGTCTCAAGTTCGAACCAATTTTTCGATGGTAATACCCCCGTTTGCTTTCAAAATTGTTGAGCATCGTTCATCTTTTTCAAATTTGTGCCTTTATTGCTAAATTGTTTATATTTGTTCATATAAACAAATTTCCAATTTTTTGATACCCTACCATTTGATTTGATCTGATTGATACATTGTCAGATTCTCAAAACAATTCTCTTGATTTCATTTCATTCATTCAATATCTGTTTTTTGAGAAATCTTCAACGTTCAAATGCTCAAATTTCATTCATAATTTTAAATGAGCATACATTCTGACACTGTTATCTTTTTGAGCTTAACTGTTTCAGTTAAATTGTTGAGCAACCATGATTTTTAGGACTTACATGGGATTCGTGTGTACGCTTAAACAGAACTTCCATGGATTCACGCAACCTGTGTTTCCTACCCAGGAAGTTATCCTTGAGTGATTGAGGGGTGAAGGGTCAATATCAAAGAGTGGGGGAGATAAATCATCCGGTTGAGTTATTCTCATTGCGTGGTGCGGAAAAATGGAAAAGAGAGTTTGGTTAGAAGTGAGCATGATGTTAAAAAGAAAGAGGGTGTGAGATTAGAGTTAAAAGAATATCAGAACTCTGCACCTACCACTTTCTGAGCCGGGCAGCCACATCTACTGATTAGTTCACATTTTTTTTGGTGACCGTCATTGAAAAAGGCAGTGAGCCCATGCCAACTCTTGCTATTACCCCACCAACCACTCATTTCTTTCTTAACAAAGAAATGTTTCATTTTCTTTGGGGACGCAGCATATATAATATCTAATCTTCATTCGGAAGATTTAGATATTGAAAAAGAAGGAAAGTTGCCCCACCTTCGCACCTCTTTCATGCACATTGAGTCCGTGTATTATCTGTTGTTGTCTCAACAGTTTACACAATTTGAGCCAAATGAAATACAATCATTGTGCTAAATTCTTTCATGCACAAGCACGAGCACACATAAAATTTGTTTTTATGTCAGATCATTCATAGATAAACCTTGTGTTTTTCAATGATTGAATGGAAGTCCTGGGGAGTCATCATCAAGCCAGCTCCTTACATTGTACATTTGTTGTACACAGTAACTTTGTGTTACTGACAGACATTCCTAACTGTTTCATTTGTTGATTCAGGGTTACCACGTTCATTATATCTGAATTTGAAAAGATTAGGGTATATGCAGTTCATGATTCAGTTATTCAGATCAAAGGGCGGCAACAGTCAAATTATCATTGAAAGGGGAGATTGTTATTTGAATACAAAGGGGGTGATCAAAGACTGTGTCGAAATTGAAGATGTTTTGATGATCATGATGCTCACAATCATCAAAAAGGGGGAGACATTTACAAAGATTCAATTTCAAAGCCAAGAAGAGTTGTCAAAGTGAAAAGACTTGTGAAGAAATTCTGAAAGTTCAATAGTCAATTCAAAAGCTGATTCAAAGTCAAAAGATTCTGAAGATAGATTGTAATATCATTGTGAGATAAATGACATGAACACTTTCTCTCTCTAGAAATATACTTTGATATTGTCATATATTGAATAAAGATTGCTTGATTTGATTGGGAATACAATTTCAATTGTTATCAGAGCAAAGATTCAGATATATATCTTTCATGAATTGACGGCTCTCAGATCAAAGCGCGCAAATTGTAAAAGGGGAGTTTGTTTTTTGAATACAAAGGGGTGATCAAAGACTATGATGAATTTGATGAAATTTTGATGATCATGATGCTCTTAATCATCAAAAAGGGGGAGAATTTTACAAAGATCAATTTCAAAGCTTCCGCTGTTTTAAAAAGATTCTGATGAAAGATTACAAAGTAAAAGATAAATCAATATGATCTGTGAAAGATGTTTTCTGAAGACAGTCCAGAGATCAAAGAGATGAAGATACATAATCAAAGTTGTTTCAAAGTGTAAAGTCATTGTTTCAAAGAGAGGTTTCAAAAAGATTAAGTTTCAAGAATTCAGATTCGCGTTCAAGGCATGTTGACTTTCAAAGCTACAAAGTGCAAAAGACTTTCCAAGATTCTTCAAAGGCTGAAAGAGTAAAGTTTGTTATAGCTTCAAAGTTCAATGATAAAGAGATATATGCCAAAGAATCAAGAGCTGAAGATCAGTATCAAATTTTTATTAAATCTGGAATACAAAGGGGGAGATTGTTAAGTCTAAATATTGTATCCAAGATTTAATAGGAATGTCAAAGATGTAAAATTCAACATAGTCTTTGTTATAGAATAGTCAAAGTATGTTTAGCTTTCCTTAATGGTTAAGTCTTGTGTAGATTAGGTGGTATAAATAGGTTTGCTTTGTTAGAGTTGAAGTAAGTTTTGGAACTAGAGAATCATATTGTAACTTTCAGACTTGTGATTGGAATTCAAGATCTACTTTATCTCTCTAGATTCTCTCTCTAGTTCTTGATCATATTATGAGTATTGATTGATTTGTTTGGGATTTATTGATTAATACAAACAACGTCACATAATTCAAGAACAAACTTGTAGAAGATTATCTAGAATCGTTCGGGATAACACATCAGTTTTCTGCTGCCAGAACGCCATAACAAAACAGAGTATTAGAGAGACGTAACAGAACGCTAGTCGAGGCCGCTCGAACTATGCTTAGTTAATTGGATCTACCTCTGTTTCTATGGGCCGAAGCTGTATTGACTTCTTGCTACATGTAGAATCGCTCCATAATACACCGCCAGTTTGGTAAAACTCCATATGCTTTAATAAATAATTGTAGACCTAGCATTAAACATTTTCATATTCTTGGATACAGGAGCTTCGTGCTGAACGACAAAGAGAACTTGAACAAGTTCAGTCCCAAGGTCGACGAATGCATTTTCATTGGTTACTCTCAAACATCTGCTGCCCACAGGGTCTATCTAAAGTAGTCAAAGACTGTAGTAGAGAGCGTAAATGTTATATTCGACGAAGAATTGACTTCTGAACAAAGCAATTCAGAACCCGTACTTACAAGAGTTCTAGCTTATGGACAAATCAGTTCAGAACCTGTGGTTGATGCGACTAATTCTGATAAACCATATACTTCTACATCTCTTTTATCATAATTAGATTTATTGTTTGAATTCTTTTACGATGAGTTTCTTGGATCTAAATTGCCTAAATCTGTTGTAATTGACAGACCTGAAGATTCAAGCAGTCATCATCCAATCACTTCAGATGTATCTACTGAATTTGTTCCCCCGGTTCAGCATGAAACTCTGGTTCAAACAACTACTCCTTCAATTGAAGATATACATGACACTTCAAAGACAGAAGTTGTTGACTCAGTTGGTTGCACTGAAACGACTAATGAACAGCCAGATAATGTTGTACCAACTGAAAATTCTGCACCAACTACTTAAACTGAACCCCTCCCTGAATAAGAAGAATCTGAAAGTGGATATTTAGATGAAAATCATGATCAATCTACATCAAATCCACTCCCTCATGAACATAAGTGGACCAAAGAGCACCCGATAAGTCAAATTATTGGAGATCCATCTAAACCGTAGCAAACTAGGTCTGCTACATTAAATATGTGTATGCATGACTCATTCTTGAGCAAGGTAGAGCCAACACGCGTATCTAAAGCTCTAGCTGACTCAGATTGGGTAACTGCGATGCAAGATGAGTTGAATCAGTTTGAAGCACTGAAAGTCCAGAGACTTGCGCCTAAGCCTGAAGGAAAGACTATAATTGGCACAAAATGGGTGTTCAAGAATAAAAAAGATGAAGATAGTATAGTGATCAGAAATAAAGCAAGACTAGTGGCTAAGGGATATAGTCAAGAGGAAGGTATTGACTATGACGAGACTTATGCTCCAGTGGTGTGCATTGAGGCTATTCGCATGTTTCTTGCATATGCTGCCCATAAGAACTTCACCGTCTACCAGATGGACGTGAAGACTGCCTTTCTCAACGGCATTCTCAAGGAGGAAGTCTATGTTTCTCAGTCTGAAGGCTTTGTCAATCTAGAAAAACCGAATCACGTGTATATTCTGGACAAAGCTCTTTACAGTTTGAAGTAAGTCCCTCGATCCTGGTATGAAGTTTTATCTAAATTCCTAATCAATACTGGCTTCTCGAAAGGTAAGATCGATACTACTTTGTTTATCAAAAAGGAAAAAGTCGATATCATTTTAATTCAGATTTATGTGGATGACATCATATTTGGCTCAACAAATTCAAAATACTGTAAGAATTTTTCTAACCTCATGGTGTCAAGATTTCAGATGAGTATGATGGTTGAGATGAATTTCTTTCTCGGATTACAAGTCAAACAATTTTCAATGGGGATCTTTATTAATCAATCAAAGTATATTTTCGATATTCTTTGAAAATTTAAAATGGAAAATTGTACACCTATTGGAACCCCGATGGCACCTGGAACTAAGATTGGCACTGATCCTTCGGGAAAAACTGTCGATGTTAGAATCTACCAAGGAATGGTTGGTTCTTTAATAACATCTAGTAGGCCAGATATAATGTTCTCTACATGTCTATGTGCTCGATATCAGGCTAATCCAAAAGAATCTCATTTGTCTACAGTTAAAAGAACTTTTAGATATCTGAAGGGCAATGCAGATCATGGTCTGTGGTATCCTAAGGATACAGGTTTTGAACTGACAGCATATTCAGATGCAGACCATGCAGGTTGTATGCTTGACAGGAAAAGTACATCGGGTCACATACAATTTCTAGGCGATAAACTCGTGAGTTGGGTTTCAAAGAAACAACTCTGTGTTTCCACATCAACAGCTGAGGCAGAGTACGTCGCTGCGGCGAGCTGTTGTTCCCAAGTGTTGTGGATGAGAAAACAACTCCGAGATTATGGCTTCACATACATCAAGATCCCGATATACTGTGATTCGAAGAGCACCATTGCTATACTTGCAAATCCTGTTCAACATACAAATACCAAACACATCGATGTTAGATATCACTTTATCAAAGATAATGTGGAAGAAGGTACAATCGAACTTTATTTTGTAAACATTGATTATCAGCTTGCTGAGTTATTTACCAAGCCTCTAGATGAAAAGAGATTTAATTTTCTTGTCTCTAAACTTGGTATGTTAAATCTCAAGACTTAATCTGTGATTACCTACTAAAGTTTTGTAATTGTTATTTTTCTTCATTTCTTTATTTTTTAATATGAAAGATATCTACACTTAAGTTTGTTCATGATCTCAGGGGGGAGTGAGAGAAGAAATTAAGTTGATCTACATATATTTGAGGGGGAATTTATAAGTTTTTGCATATATTCTTAACTGATAAATTTTCTGATGCATAATTGCAGGGGGAGTAAGAGATAAGGAGTATAGTATATGACTTCTGATTACATCTGACCAGAACTCGTACAATCAAAGTTTTATTGCTTTATGTCATTTATTTTTCAATAAATGTTGTGAATAAAGCTTTGTACTTTGACGACTTTTGATTTTTTGCAGAATTAAGAGAAAGCTTACATGATCATATCTGTTATGACTTTTGAGCTGACTTCATGAGATTTAAGTTGAATGGAAGGGTTAATTCTAAACTTAATCTCATACATGTCTGAAAGAAGGACAACTTTCAGATATGAAAACATATTCTTATCAAACCACTTCTGATTCTTAAAACGATTTCATGAATATAGAAGTGTGATTTTAAATGTTTTCATGTTATATGTGCTTCAATATTACATAAACCGTGTGTTTCCAAAGATTAATACTTTTGTATTGTCTTTTCCATATACTTTCAAGTATTCATACACACACCGGTTTACTATTTTTGTTGGAATTGTTATCACCATGTCTCAAATTGAACAAAATTTTCGATGGTGATACACCCCGCTTGATATTCAAAGAAATTTTGAGCGTGATTTCTTTCTAAACGTTTCTTTCAAGACTTGTCTATATTTTGATTCGTGTAGACAATATCCAATTGTTCATGACCTAAGCCTTGATTGACAAATCATTCGTATTTGATCTTTTCATACAATGTCATATTTTCAAACAAGTTTCTTGTATTCATTTCATTCATTCAATATACTTGTTTTGAAAAATCTTCAATGTTTAACATGCTCAAATATTCATGATTACATTCATGAGCATACTCATCTGACATGTATTTAGTGCTTTAACTGAAAAGCTAAACCATTTTGAGCAACATGTTCTTTTAGGACAACACAGGGTCATTGTGTGAGGACTTAAACAGAACTTCTATGGATTCACGTTAACCAATGTTTCCTACCCAAGAAGTTAATCCTTGAGTGATCGAGAGGCGAGGAGTCAAACTAACTGAGTGTGGGTTTGAGTGATGAGGTAAAATGGAAATGAGAGTTTGGTTAGAAGCGAGCTTAATGATTAAAAGAAAAAGGGTGTGAGAACAGAGTAAAAGAATATCAAACTCTACACCAACTTTTTCTGAGTCGGGCAACCACATTTCTGATTGTTTCACAATTCTTCGTGAACATCATTGAAACAGGCACCTAGCCCATGCCAACTCTTGATAAAAACCCCACCAGCTACTTATTTTCTTCTCAACAAGAAAATGTTTCATATTTTCTTGGGGACGCAACACATAATCTATCTGATTTTCATTTGGAAAATCTGGATATTGAAAAAGAAGGAAGTCTTCCCCACCTTCGCACTTCGATCATGCATAATTGAGTCAGTGTTTAACTGTTGTTGTCTCAATGGTTTACACAATTTTGAGCCTTGTAAAAAGCAATCATTTGTGCTTAATTCTTTCAAACACAAGCACGTACACACAGAAAATTTGTTTTTCTGTCAAAACGTTCATAGAATAAACTTGTGTTATTCGATGATTGAATGGAAGACCTGGGGGAGTGAACATCAAAAAGCTCCTTTCCATTGTGTATTCGTTACACACAGTGACTTCGTGTTACTGATAGGCATTTTAACTGATTCATTTGTTGATTCAGGTGTTACACTCATACTTTGTCTAAGTTTGCAAAGATTCTGATGAATATTTTTTTTGGATCGATGAATAGTCAGAGGCTCAGTATAAAAGATCAGTGGTCAGATCAGATTGGTATATGACATTTCTTGTGACAAGTTTTGATGATTTTATGCTTCTTTCATCAAAAAGGGGGAGAGGTAATCAAGAAATGTTATAGATGAGGGAGAAGATCAAGTAATGTTTGAGAAGTGATCAAGAATTTTTGTTTTTGATAAAGAAAAGTTGGAGTTTAAAGGAGAAATTTTTATGACAAGACAGTTATTTTGTAGAAAGTTTGTTTAAAGTTGAAAGAGCAAATTCAAAGAGTTCCGGAAGCAAGCAGATTTTACTGAAGTTTTCTTTGAATACAATTTGCTGAAGCAAACTAAGCTGAACCTGAAGATTATTTCTTTCCGATGTCTGAAAGAGGTTTTACAACCTTGGAGAAGATTGTTATTATTTTTGAAGATAGACTTTGGGGAGAATACAAAAGTGTTTGAAGACAGATTTATCAAAGAAAGAAGAGATTGCAATGTAAAAGAAGAGATTTAATCTGGTGATATTCTGAAAAAGGGGGAGAATGCTCAAATGTTTATTTTTCTGAAGACTATTCTTGTTGGAAGAGATTTACAAGGGGGAGAATGTATTTTTTTGTGCTTAAAGAGGGAGATTGAATTGCAAAATCTTTTAGAGATGATCTTGAATCCAAAGGGGATATTGTTAGAACATATATTTGTTGGATACAATATCATGAACACTGAAGGTCAAAGTCAAGCCAAGTCAAAGCTCAAGGTCAACTCTCAAAGCAAAGTCAAAGTCAAATGTAATAAAGTCAAAGTCTTTGTATTTGTATTTGTATTTTGTTTTGTGTGCGTGTGTTTGTTTAATAGACATGTGACTAGTAGTTGTAGTTGTAACAAGTCAGAGAAGTTAACAGTTGAGAAGTTAGAGAGAGAGAGAGATTGTACACTGAGTTGTAGAGAGAGAAAGTGACAGAATCTTTGTATACGAATTCAGTAATTGGAATCAAATAACAGGTTGAGTAATCAAACTGTGATCATCTTGTTTGTGTTTAATTGTGCTTAGAACTTGATAATTAGGGACATATCAAAAGGACTAGGGGTTTTTTCCTAAGAGCTTTCCACAATCTGGGCCTTTCCCTTTCGCCTCTGTAGAGGTTCCTCTGCGACCTCTGTAGGTTCTTCTCTTGTCATCTGGCCAATGGGTTCAGAACTTGCCATCTTTACTAGCCTTCTCTTTGTAGGCTTCTGAGGGATCTTTTTGGTTGTATCCTCTGTAGTTTCGATTACTACCCCCTCAGAGACCGTCTTAGCCTTTTTCTTCTTTCGCTTGGAGGTTTTAGCAACCTCTGCAGTGGATTTTGGGGTTTCTTCAACTACAACCCTCTTTTCAGTTTTCTTTTTCTTTTTCTCCTTCTTGGGTTTTGCACTCCACACCCCACACTCGGGCTCTATTCTCTTTGAACTCACATGTCCTGCTTCCGCCACATCTCCCGGTACTCCCTCTAGAATTTCGTCCCTAAGATATACTGCTATCTCACCCACTTGGAAACCTACGCGTGGGTAGGTGGGGGGGGGGGTTGCAGGACACGGTGCAAGAGTCCTGTGCCCACGAATGTATGTCCTAAAACCCTCTTCACTACCCAGGTACTGCAAAATTCGAGCTGGCAGAGGTCATGCATTGGGGTACCCTGTCTTCAGAGTGGTTGGCTTGTGAGATTTCATCTCATGGAACTTGATTGTTTTCCCTTCTGTAGGCAGCTTTCCCTCTCCGATCAAGTCATCTCCGAGTTCTACTGCAAAGAACCTACTAAACACTAAGTTCTTAGGCTCTGTTCCCCTATCATGATCCTGTTGTTTGGCAATGACAGCATTACGAATTTCCTTGAAGATCAACCCCACATAGTCCAGTGGGAGGTCGTAGTAGATCTCGTACATGATTGCCAATATGGTGTGGCTCGATTGGTCGGGGCTTCCTACCTTGCATGTGAGGCATCTGTTCAGGATGGAAAAGAGGACATTCCACAGAGGGGGAAGGTTTTGTCTTCTGAAATATGTCCTTTTGGAAATTGGAATTGCATATCCTATGAATCGTAGGAATTCCAAGATTTCATCCTCTGTGGGTTCTTCAGAGAACTTCTTAAGGTTTAGGTAATCTTTGGTGGGTAGTTCGAATATATCAGACAATCTTCTTCTGTTGATTCCCAAGTCCAATATTTTTTCAGTTGAAGGGTGAGTTGCATAACCCATAATGCAAAATCCATATCCGTCCATCTTTGTATGTCTTGCACTCAGCGAGAATTGTTGAATGTAAGACTTAGGGATATCATCCCTTCTCATGGTTAGGGCTTTGATGAGGAAATGGTTTTTCAGGATCTGAATCAGGGGTTCAGCTTCAGTTAGGAATCCAGTTGGTTCTAGAGTAACGAAATGATTATTCGGCTTGATGTTCATGGTATTGAGATGGTAATCGTGTCTGGTGAATGAGAGCATTCGACTTGTTAAGACTTGTTCTTGTTCAATGGAGTGAGAATCGGCCTTTTGTGCTACGGAGTGTTGAGAATGGTTTAAGGCCTTAGAGCCTTGGGAGTTGTTCTTGGATGAAACAGGAGAAGCCATTGCAGAAAATAGGAGAATAAGAGAGAAGTTCTTGCTTTTAGGGTTCTTGAGAGATAAAATTGCAGGTAGAAGAAAATGGGTAAAATGAAAGAAAGGGGTTTATATACTGAGAAGGGGTGAAAGATTTTGGTGGTAAATAATAAAAATTTCAAATTCGTAATCAGTACATATAGATAAGGAGCCATTTCTGAAAAACGACGGTACAAATACGAACCAATGAGATTTTTGCCACGTCAGAATGGGCGGTCAACGATCGAGTACGTGTGCCTCCTCCTATTCTCACGCGCGTGGCATTTGCTATACCCAAGTGAATGTTACTTTCATAAATGACCCGCACTGAATGACCTTTCTTAATAAAACTCACAAGAGATTAAAGTGGCAGAAACTCTGTGGGTGAAGAGCTTCTGTTGTCACGTGCAGGGTTCTGAGTGCAAGTTTGATCAAAAAGAGTTGAAAGACCAATCAGATGATCGAGTACTATTCAAAAAACAACACAGAGGGCAAAGGATCCCCTTTATGAGGTGCATAGGCTCTGTGATTGGTCACAGAGACTCTGTGAAAGACCTCAGAGGTTCTGGGAAGAACCTCAGTACTCGAGGTTTTGAAAATTGAGTTGTCTTTGAAAAGTGCGAAAACTTACCTCATCCTGTAGAATCTCTGCTCCCCCTTGAATTGACACGATCACCTTTGGGTATTATTTGGCTCCCCCGTGATTTATGCTTGTAACATAAAAGATAATCCTTGGGCAAGACACAGAATCAAGTTAGTTTTGATAAAGAAACAAAGAAATATTTACAAATAGGGAACTGTATAAGAAACAAAAAATAAGATTATTTACGACATAGGCTCTGTGCCAGGGTACAGAGGCTCTGTGAATCAACTCATATTAAGCATGCCAATCTTGCCAACAAGGAAAATAAATCTTTTCTCATCTAAAGCCTTTGTCAAAAGGTCAGCAAACTAGTAATCTGTGGGAACAAAGTACATCTCAATAGTGCCATGCTCGACATGATGTTTCAGAAAGTGATACCTGATATCGATGTGTTTTGTTTTAGAGTGTTGAACAGGGTTGGCAGAAATCGCAATGTCACTTTTGCAGTCACAGAGGATGGGAATTTTCTCAATGTCAAAACCATAGTCCATGAGTTGAGTTCTCATCCATAGAACTTGTGAGCAACAACTAGCAGCAACAACATATTCTGCTTCTGCCGTAGATGTTGAAACACAGTTTTGTTTCTTAGAAGTCCATCTGACTAATTTACCTCCTAGGAATTGACAACTTCCAGAGGTACTCTTTCTGTCGAGTTTGCATCCTCCGTAATCTGAATCTGTATAAGCCACAAGATCAAAGCCAGAGTTCTCTAGATACCAGAGGCCAAGATTCTTTGTCCCTTTTAGGTATCTAAAGATCCTCTTCACAGCATGAAGATGGGATTCCTTGGGGTTAGCTTGAAATCTTTCACATGGGCATGTGGCAAACATTATATCGGGTCTACTTGCAGTTAAATACAACAGAGACCCTATCATTCCTCTGCAGAGTTTGCACTCCACAGATTTTCCCTCTAGATCTGCATAAAGCTTAGATTCAGTTGCCATAGGGGTTTTCATTGGTGAAGAGTCAGAGAGTTTGTATTTTTCAAGTATGTCAGAGACATATTTTGATTGATTTAAGAAGATGTCCTCTTTGGTTTGTTTGACTTGCAATCCCAGGAAGAATGTAAGTTCTCCCATCATGCTCATCTCAAACTCACTCTTCATCAAAGACTCAAACTTTTTACAATAAGAATCATTTGTAGACCCAAAAATAATGTCATCGACATAAATCTGCACAACTAGAATCTCACCTTTTTTTTATAAAATAATGTAGTATCCGCTGTACCTCTTTCGAAACCGTTGGCAAGAAGAAAATTTGAAAGTCTATCATACCAGGCTCTGGGGCTTGCTTTAGTCCATACAGAGCCTTGTCCAAGAAGTATACGTGATTTGGGTATGTAGAGCTTTCAAATCCTGGTGGTTGTTGGACATATACCTCTTCTTGAATCTGACCATTTAAGAAGGCTGACTTTACGTCCATTTAGTAAACCTTAAAACTTCTGTGGGCTGCAAAGGCAAGGAATATTCTTATTGCCTCAAGCCTTGCCACAGGGGAAAAGGTTTCTTCATAGTCAATTCCTTCTTCTTGGCAGTATCCCTTGGCCACCAGTCTTGCCTTGTTCCTGATCACCACACCATCCTTATCCTTTTTGTTCCTGAAGACCCATTGGTCCCTATTACAGTCTTGCCTTTCGGCAGAGGCACTAGGGTCCATATTTCATTTCTTTAAAACTGCAGAAGTTATTCTTGCATGGCTTCTACCCAGTTTGGGTCTTCAAGAGCTTCAGAGATCTTTTTGGGCTTGATAATACTTACAAAATTTGTAAAATAACAAAATTTGGCAGTACTAGAGCGAGTTTTTACTCTGTTAGAGGGGTCACCAATGACTTGACTTTGTGGGTGACTTATGGTCCATTTGGTCATGCGAGGTAGGTGATCATTAGAACTATCAGGATGCATGTCAGGAGCACATTCTTGTTCTTGATGTTGATTAACCTCTGTCGAAGAAGGTTGATCGTTTGTACTTGCCACAGGGCTTGATTGATCACTTTGAGTTGCTGTTTGGAGCTCTGTGGTGCCTTGTTCAGAGTTCTGGGTTTCCTCTGGTGATGATCCTTCAGAGATGGTAGGAAGATGACCTTGACCTGGATCGAGCATAGAGCCTTGTTCAATGTTAACCTCTATTTGCTCCACCTCAATGTTTGTACCTGTAAAAGTAGTAGAGGAGGGTGAAGAATTACTTGGACCAGTCAACGAGGTACCTGTTTGGTCTTTAGAGGCCTCGGCTCCAGAGGCTCTGTGATCACCTTCAGAAGGGCCATCATCATTGAACATCTCTTCAAAAAGGTGATGAAGATCATTTGTTCTTGTAGAATTTCCAGAGTCTTCATCTTGAAGCTTGAGTCCTGAGCTTATTTGCTCAGAAGTCATCTGAAACGAGTCATCAAACGAAACATTAATACTTTCAAGTATATGTTTGGATTTGAGCACATAGACTCTATATGCTTTGGAGGTTGATGAATAGCCAACAAATTTGGCTTCATCAGCTTTTGGGCTAAATTTCCCTATTTGTTCTCTGTCATTCAACACGAAACATCTACAGCCAACAACATGGAAATATTTGATGTTTGGCTTCGTCTGGTTGAGCAAGTGATATGGGGTCTTTACATGCCTCTTCACTATTAATGAACGGTTTTGAGTGAAGCATGCAGTTGAAATGGCTTCTGCCCAAAAAAGAAATAGATAGTCCTGAGGCAGTGAGCATAGTTCTGGCGGCTTCCACTAGTGTTCTGTTCTTGCGTTCAACAAAACCGTTTTGTTGTGGAGTCCTTGCAGCCGAGAAGTTTTGTGAGATTCCCTGTATCGTAAGATAAGCTTCAATGGTTGAGTTCTTAAACTCTGTGCCATTGTCACTTCGAATTCTCTGCACCCTGCAATCATGAAGAACTTGTATTCTCTTAAGAAGATTGATTAGTACCACAGGAACATCAGATTTCTTTCAAACAAACTCCACCCAAGTGTATCTGGAGAATTCATCTACGAGTACAAGAATGTACTTCTTGCCACCTAGGCTCTTCACATATATAGGACCACAGAGGTCCACATGCAGCATTTGCAGAGGTTTAGTGCAAGAGATGTCTGACTTGCTCTTATGGGCAGCTCTTTTGAGTTTGCCCATTTCACAAGCAGAGCATATATGATCTCTGTCAAATTTGATACTAGGTAACCCACTCACCAGTTCTAATTTCACAAGCTTGTCAAGAGTATGAAAATTTAAGTGACAGAACATGTTATGCCAGAGCCAAGCCTCCTCATTTTTACTTGAGACCAAACAAAACTTTTCTTCTTTGTTGATCGACTTGAAGTCCATGAGGTATAGGTCACCTCTTCTCTTGGCTCGCAGAAGTTTTGTGGATGTGTCTTGTTTTAACAGAGAACAGTATTGCCTTTTAAACATTACATCTAGTCCATTATCATAGAGTTGGATAACACTTATTAAGTTGTGCTTGAGGCCATCCACATAAGCCACTCTGTTGACATCGATGTCTCCTTTAGCAATGACTCCATAGCCTTTAATCTTCCCCTTTTTGTTGTCTCCAAAGTTCACAGAACCACCTCCATGTTTTTCTTTGTATGAGGAGATCAACCCTCTGTCGCCAGTCATGTGCCTTGAGCACCCGGAGTCTAGGTACCAAATGGGCACATGCTGTTTCTTCTGCGGATAGATCAAGAGGATTTAGGTACCCATTTCCAAATGGTTCCAGTTGTGTTAGGAGTCTTTAAAGATGCCTTAGCACCTTTGGTGTTGGTCTTATCCTCTTTAGCAAAGGCACCAGATTGTCCTTTCTCACCCTTGAATTTGGCATTCTTGGGCTTGGGGTGAGATATAAGATAGGTAGGCCTTGAAAAATGTTGGTTAAGAGCATGCATGAGATCAAAGCATTTACAATGAGGGACCCCATAAGCAAATTTCTTAAACATTTCATTAAATTTATCAAAGGAGGGTACAGAGCATTGTTTACAACAACCCTTTTTAGATTTGGGTTTCTTTTCACAAAAAACTTTGTCAAATCTAGGTTGAGTTTTATCAAAAACTCCTCTTGTATGGCTCTTTAACTGTACTCTCCCTTGGTGGCTTCCTTTTCTTGCGTTCACTGCGACAGAAGCATCAAATTTATCAAATTTGGGCCATTTTCCCTTCTGTTGCCAAGTGAGCTTTTCTTGAAATGGTTTTATGGGTTTTGGAGCTTTGCTTTCTTGAGAGATCTGGATTTTTTCTTTGCTTAATTTCTCGAGCTCGAGAGAGGTCTTAGCTTGCAGACACATATTCATTAAGTCAGGGCAAATGGGTACTCCTGTATTTCTCCTTTTGGGAGAGATCATTCGGTTAAGAATACCAGAGGGAAGCTTATTTTCCTTTGGACTACTGGGGACTATCTCTTTTTCCACAGAACTAGTCTCTTCATCGACAGAGGATGACTCAGACTCTGATTCAGAGTCCGAATCAAGAAAATCTCTGTGGATGAGGGCATGACTTTCTGGATATGTATTGCTTTCTCCACTAACGGTGTCCTTTGAAAAGTTTAGATCTTTGAGAATGCATGGGATCACGTTATGGATGCTTAGACACTTGAGTAGATCTTCCTCAAAGATTTATTTTATTTCATAGGCTATATCAGGATGACTTAGAAAGTGATTCTCATATGTTTTTCTTAAGTCACTTTCCAAAAATCTTTTAAAAAGTTTTTCTTCCACAGAGACAAGGACAAACTCTGGTGCATCAGAGGACAATTCCTTTTCAGGAATAATCATGCACACAAATGCCATTTGAGTTTGTGATTCTGGATGACCAAATCTGAAGATTCCTATCTGTTTTTGAGACAGATACTTCCTTGGAATGGATTTTCTCTTTATAGAGAGTGAATATGACAAATCATTGTTTTCATACCATACATTTTCCATTTGCAGAGGTTACCTCAGATGTGGTCCTTTAGAGGTTCTGCGCCTTTTAAATGGGGATATCAGATTAGGAAGACATGGTTTTAAGAATTGTTCAGGGCAGAAGATATTTGCAAGAGATTTGTTTCTTTTATTTCCAGTATAGGGGTCTGTATCATCGAACCCTAAACCTCTTCTGCCAATCTGGGTACTTACCTTTTCATGTACTTTCTCTGCATCCTGATATTTCCAAATTAACATATCTCTGTCAAGTAAGCCTTGATGAAGGACTTTTCTCTCATTTTGGAAAAAAAAATTCAGAGAGATGGCGTTTAAACGATCACTCTCACTATTCTTTAGCTCCTTAACCTTTTCTTTCAACGCTTGGTCAAGTTTGGAAACTTTCTCTTTTAACCCTTTCTTTTCAGAGACGTGCTCAGAAACAATTGTTTTTCTTTCAAGATAGAGTTTATTCTTCTCTTGAGTGAGAAGTCTGCTTTCTCTCTCAAAGAAGGCTAGCTTTTTCTCTAGTTCTGAGCACGTGTTTTTGCAAGAGAGAAATTCACTTTGTAGTTAAAGAAATTTGTTTTCAGAGTCAGTAAAGGATGAATTAGAAGTGGATACCTCACTGTCGTTGTCAGAGGGGTTGACTTCTGCCATTCCACAAAAGAGTGCATTGTTGTCCCCTTCATCAGAAGATTCATCGGTAACAAGATTTTCTTGCTCAGCCATCAGGGACCTTTGAGTATAGTACTCTACTTTCTTTTTAAAGAAATCAACATCTCGAACAGGTTTCCCTCTGTTGGCATTGGAACTGCACTCTGTTGCAAAATGTCCCGGCTTCCCACACTTGAAGCATCCTTCATTTTGTTGTAGATCCTTGTCTCCCCCTCTGCCGTCCATCTTCTATCCGGCTCTTCCCTCATCCTGCCTTTGATCACCTGAATCCTCTCTCCCAAACTTCCTCGTTTCACCATAACCTCTTCCTCTGTCTTCTCTTTCTTCTCTTCCTCTGTAGGCAGGCTTTTTCTTAAGACCTCTGTTGAATTATCGGGTCATAAGAGCAAGCGTCTTTGCTAGATCGGCCATGTCGATTTCTTTCTCAGAGCTCTCTTCACTGTCACTCTCTGCCACAAGCACCTTCTTCTTCTTCTTCTTCTAACATCCTCTACCGTCTTTTCTTTCTTACCCTTGTCCTGCACCTCTGTGGCATTTCCAACCAATGCCAGAGGTCCACCGACAGGAGTCATCAACTTGGAGATTCGGTTCTCTTGGCTAATTAGAGTCCCAAAAAGGTCAGACATGGTTAGATGGAGCCATTCATCATTGAGACTCTGAAGGAATCTGACATTGTTTTCCTCAGAGGTTCTGTTGACTCCATATCTTTTGCACTTGTTAATCAGAGAGTTATATCTATTGTAGGTGCTCTGAATGGATTCACCCGGCAGAGCCTTAAAAGCGAAATATTCGTTTATGCACAAGGCCCTATTGTTCTTTAGGGTTTTAGCACCACCCTCGAGCTATTTTTCAAGCTTTAACCACATATCTTTCAAGGTTTCACAGGAATACAAGGACTGAAAGAGCACTTTCTTGTTCAGTCCACTCATTAACAAGAAAGAAGAGTAGAGTAGGTGGTTTTGATTGAGATCCGGAGCAGAAGAAGTTGACAGCATTAGCCATTTTCGGATGGAAAGAGTAAAAACAAGAAACAGAGTGTAGAATAAACTGTAGATGGATATGAGAGTTAACTCGATGAAGATGAATATTTAGTAAAGAAGAAAGTGATAACCAACACACAAGCTTCGAATCTGTCCTAAAGATTTGAGCACACTTGCTTTTGGATCTAGATCAAACTTGGTTGAAATAAATCCTGAAAACATAGTATAGCTTTTGAATGAAATACAAAGTGAAGAACATACTCAAACTACTACCAAGAACACAGGAATCAAGTATAGAACAGGATCCTTCGATATTAAAGATTAAAGTCAGCTTTGATACCAATTGTTGATCCCAGATATGGTGTCCTAAACTTGATTTTCTATTTACAACACAAAAACAAGTGAATAAGAGTGCGGAAGCGTTTTTGAGGTGTAGAGAAATATATCTTAAATGGTAGTAAACACACTAGCAGTTAATGAATAAAAACACGAAATGTATCAAGATGATTACTAAAGAATCTACTTCATTAACTTGCAAAATACACCAAGAACACGCACTTGTATGTGCTGAAATGCTCAAAGAAAATACAATCTGCTCTCAGGTTAGTGTGTGCTCGCGTGATTTACAAAACAGAAGGTGCTCCCCTTATATAGGATGAGGGGCACACAATAGTACAAGACAATGGCTGACATTCCATAAAAGGTATGCCACCTAGAAAGTTAAACAAAGTGGGACACGCACAAATGATCTTCAGAATCTTCGTACAACAAGCTCATGTATTTTGCACGTGATCTTGTCTTGAACCATTGTCGTGAAATCTTTCATCTCCAGAGGTTAGCCATCACAGAGGCTCTGTGAGTGATCACAGAGGCTCTGTGATCTGAGATTGATATTCAGGTTAAGTTCTCGGGTAGATGGTCGATGTGATCTTATGAGCTAGTATCTTCTGTGGTGAACTTGGTGATTTGAGCAGTCTTCTGAGGTTCCTATACTTAGCCTATTTTTCAAAACTTCTATACATATGAGTTGGAGCTAACAAAAATCTACCAATGAATTTCGATAAAATTCATTTAAGCATACAAATTGATTTGATACAGTGCTTTTCGAACTCGTGAAGTCACTAACACATAAAATCTCAAAATTGATGAAAATTACAGTGCAATACTCCAGTAAACCTATACAAGATTCATCTAAAACACTATACAAACTCAATTTAATCAATTAGACTCGCAAAAACTCAGAAAATATCGAAATTCAATCTAAACTCAGAAAACATAGTGCGACTCCATTTCTTGATCGATTTCACATGAAATATGCTCTGATACCAATTATTAATCCCTAATTTCAAGTTCTAATTGCAATTCAAAAATAATTAACAAGATGATACGAATCAATCACTTAACCTGTTTCAATTTCCAATTCACAGAATTCGTATACAAGCTCTCAGACAAACTTTCTCTCTCTAGAATCTCAGTTCGCGTAGAACTCTATCTCACACTTGTTACAACACCACTAACTTCTAACTAGTCATATATCTATTAAAACACACGCTTACAAAACACTTAAAAACAAATTACATATTGACTTTGACTTTCAGCTTGAGAGTTGACTTTAGCTTTGACTTGCTTTGAGTTTGACCTTCAATCTTCATCATCTTGTATCCAACATATTTATGCTCTAACAGAGAGAGAGTGAAAGGAGAGAAAAAGAACATGGTGAGAGAGAGTTCATCCTAACCTACCAATCCAAAAGGGCAACCACATCAATTGCTTCGCCACATAAGTAGCCCACTTATGCAAATGCACACCTCAGCCAGCCACTCTACCTCCTCTCAACAGAAGATAGTTTCATCATCTCACGAGGATATAGCACAAAGTCTACCGCTTTCTCATTCGAAGAATATTGGTATTGAAAATAGGGAACAACAGCCTCCGTTCTCAACTTCTTTGACTGCACCTTTGAGTCTAGTGCCCTTTTGAGATTCCAATTGTCATTCCTAGGACACATTTTGAAATGGCTACCATCAGAAGTCTTCGTGACCCGATCGGAACATTCCGAGTAGATCCGCAATCCGGACTACAAGGACAGGATGGAAGTCTTGTTATAGTTAAAAATATGCCAGCTATAAACACAGGCCATGCAGTTGGTTCTACCACTGTCATGCAAATGGATAATCTATGTGATTTCGGTGTTACTAACCCTGACTATGTGTCAAAGGAAGTTCTCGACGGCGCCTTAAAGGCTGTTGAATCCAGGTTAACCAAGAAGTTGGAGGATGAGATGTATGAAATCAAACAGTTGATGAAAGGAAAACACTCTGCTGAACTTGAACCTACACCACAAACTCAGTCACTTCCACAAAATCCTCAACCTGTTGACTTATCCATTGATGAGCTGAAATCCTTGTTGTTTGCCAAACTGTTATCACAAGCTCCGGATAACCAGCAACATGCAGATCTTTTTTCACTTCTGCAATCCCACCTTCAACAACAACCGCCACAATTTGTGAAACCAGCAGATTTGGTCAGTGCTTCAGAGTTTTCAAATTTTAAAACGGATGTTTTGTATGCCTTATTTGATCTTAAACAGGTAGTGCAAACATCATGTAAAGCCCAGGAAGCTATTTTTAAGCCTAGACATGATCCTGATCAAGATCATGATCATGAGGGGGAGAAAAGAGAGAAACAGGCAGCTGCTGGATCTGAGGTTGTTATTGTTGATGAAAGAGCTGATAATGCTGAAGGGAATGTTGATCATGGTGAAAAGCAGAATGATCAAAATGTGAATGATGAGGAGGAAGCTGAGATAATTGGTGATGAAGTTGAAATTATTGGTCAAGGGAGATAAATTGTTTTGTATGTAAATGAAGAAGTAAAACCAAGGGCTACAAAGCCTAAGGTTGCTACCAGGGAAGAAATTTTGTTGCTTACTGGGTTTGATGCAGTAAATGTTATAGACTTATCATCTGATGAGGAGGAAACTGCAAATGAGAAGTATGAGAAATTCTTGCAGGTAAAAGAAGAAGAAAGAGAAAATTTGATGGGATCTGATGATGAGGGAAAAGAAAACATCTTGGATATTTTAACAGAAAATCCAGAGGATATTCAGTTGAGCCCAATACAGAATGAGTTGCCTGAACCTTCAAGTCCTAAACCTGAAATTCCTTCCTTCAAGGAATTCATCCTTTCTGAATAAGCAGAGATACCTCAAAGTATTCCTAGTCCTTTGAACTAACCAAGTCCTATCAAGTCACCAAGTCCAAATAGAATTCCTAGTCCACTTCAAGATAACCAACCTAGAAATGATGATCAATCCAACCCTGAAGCTGAATCTGAATTGCATTTTCCATCCAATCATGTTGAAGCTCAAGCAGGTCCATCAAATGAGGCAAAAGTTCCTCTTATGCCAACTGAAGCTCAGTTAAGACATATGAGAAATGTTTTAAGAGCACCTTTTCTTCAGGAGGAGATGAAGAAGGTATTTGTGCATAAGCTCAGAGAGACGGATGTTTACAAGGTTTTGGGGGTTTCCAATCAACAAATGGAGTATCGGATTGAGATGCTAGATTCATGAGTTGGGAAAGGAAAGTTGAGAAGTATGTTAAAAACAAGTCTGGGATTGTAACTTTGAAAGAAGTGAGACTCAGGAAATTTCAACATATCTGGTATCTAGTCTTCTTTGTCCAGAGGAGAGACCTCACTAAGTGTGAATTGTATGAAGTAGATTTCAAGTTCTTAAATGTTGATGATATTGAATATTTGTATCATTTATTCAGGAATATGACAATAAGGCCTGAGAATATCATCCTTGCTTTGGAAGCAGTAAAGAGGTTTATGAGACGACAGGTGAACTATACTTATTGCTATGATTTTCAACTGGGGATTGAAACGAACCAGAAAAAAGTCAACATGTTAAAGCCTAATATGGATTTTGAGGATATTGAGAATTATGATTTGTTCACTATTCTTGAAGTTCTAGAGCGTGGTGTGATTTACAAGAATTCAGAGAACAATAAGAGATTTTTCAGAGTTTTAGAGATTGCTAAAATTTCTAATGGAACTTTGAAGGTGATCAAACTTCAGCTTAACCAAAGATTCAAGGAGAACAAAGAAAAGATCAAGCGAGGAGAAAAGCCAATGTCAAAGTTTGATAGAATAGCTTTGGAAAGAGTGCTTGATGCTTTGGATGACAGAATCCATTTCAGGAGAGGTATAAGTAACTTTGAATCTTTGCTTGGCATCAGAAAATGAAGTTTTTCAAGATGGGGCAGATAAAGTTTTTTGTTATTTGATCTAAAAGGGGGAGATTGTTAAAGCATAGTTTAGATCAAATAAGTTTCTTTTGTAAGTTGACTTTTCATGTAAGCTTGTGTAGAGGTCAAGGTTTGTTTGACCCATATAAGTATTGTTCTTTGTATTGTTTTAGTAATCAAGTGTGACTCTTGAATGTGTAACCCAGTGTGTTGTATTTTGCTTCTAAGAGATATATGACTACGACACTTGTGACTCACTTCTCTCTCTAAATCCTTTCTTTAATTTTGTTCTTTAATTGTCAAATGCTTGAAATCTGGGATCACACATAGATTCATTTTGACTATATTTCAAATTGGTTAGTTTTTGGCTTAAAATTGATGTGGATACTGAAATTTTACACGCTTTTGCACACTTGATTACTATGTGGATACTGAAACTTTCACCATCTTATGAGAAAGTGATCGGGATATGTATGCCCACCAACCGTTTGATAAAATATTTGTTGTGTTATTCAGATTTTTTTCCCATCAATATTGCAATTTCACCAAATTCCCATTATTTGAATTCTCATTGCAGAAGTATTTGATAGAATATATATCTTTATGATCGATTAAAACAAGTGGTTGAACACGCTAGAGTTCATACTTGATGCTTTAATTGTGATCATGTTATGTGACAGATTGTCACATTAGCATCATAATTTGATAATTTTTCTCATTTTTAACCATGGTAGATAAACAGGTTGGATCTCATCTTGAAGGGGTGCCATTTTATGGACAGAAGAAATGATTTTTCAACCTCTGAAATCGCTAATCGATATGCTGGGAGTAAACACAGTAACTCAGATTCTGTATTCATGGGTTCACTCATAGATGTTGTCCCCTAAATCAGACCAGATTTTCAAGAAAACTCACGTCTGATGGAGGTCCTCTCGAATATAGGGCAAGAACAACTAAAACGACCCCATGAAGTTGAAGCTTTCATGGCTGCTAATCCAACTAGACCAACATATAAATGGGAACGATCCCTTCCGGCTAACGTTGGCCAGTAATCACCCTTTATGAGTTGGTCAAACTGTACCATATGCATATCAAACACTTCCAAATCGATTTAAAGATGCTAATGTGGGTTCAGGGATTTCTCAATCAACTGCTGATCAAAGATCTAGGACTGGAATCAAAGGATCGGGAATTTTGAGCTCGATTAACATCAATGGTGGCAGAGTTGAACCAGCTATTGGCAAACAGAAGTCTGCAATCTGTGTTCGTGAGCCAGGGTCGTCTTCTCTTCTTCGGTAAACATTATAAACACTCGATTCAACTGTTCCAATTCAACAACAAAATATAGGTATGTAATATGTTTTTAGAATTGTGAGTCTGTGATCCTTAATAGATAAATCAAACAACAAACATATAAAGATTACCAACCTGTTTAGATTATAAACGCGGATTACAGAGGTTTAGATTAAAAAATTGATTTTGATCTGGTAGAGGCTCTGATACCAATTGTGAGTCTGTGATCGTTACCAGATAAATCAAACGACAAACATATAAAGATTACCAACCTGTTTAGATTATAAACGCGGATTACAGAGGTTGATATTGGTTACAGTTTAAGCTTTCTCTCTCTCTCTCTATTCTTCATTTTCTTGTTCGATGTGTTGGTCTGAGATAAGAAAAGTTGTGATATAATAAATATCTCATAACCTTATATATCTCAAACAAAAACTAAACTAAGATATTATTAAAAACATAATATCTAGATATTAATTAAACTAATATAATAACTAACTAAATAATATCTAAACTAAATATCTAAATAATAATATCTAGATATTTAGGAACTAATATAAGATACTAAAAACAACTTTGACATTTATTACAAACTGACATTAGACTATGTCTTGAGAGCGACTTTTCAGCGGTAGCTTCAGATTGGATCTTCAGTTTTGATGATCTTGAATCCAATAGATATGTGATCTAACAATCTCCCCCTTTGGATCAAGATCATTACTAAAATGATTTAGCAATCTGGTCTTCTCTTTCAGCTCAGAAGATGCAATCTCTTTCTCTCTTCAATTTGTAATATTCTCTAAGTTTAGTTTCGAATGCTTTTAGCAAAGTATCTTCAAAGAAATTTTCTCTCAGATCAGTATGTCTTTAGAATACTTTGAATAATTTAATCTTGGACGTGATTCTTGAAACATGTGATCTTTGCCATTTCTTGTGTAGTCATTCTCCCCCTTTTTGATGAAAAGTGTAATGACTTCATCAAAACTTTTTGTTGACAAGAAATGTCTTGCTTATAGAGCCCCTGATTCGTCAATTCATAAGATACTCATCCAGATCTTTGCAAATCTAGACAAAATAGTCGTGTAACACCTGAATCAACAAATGAATCAGTTAAAAAGCCTGTCAGTAACACTAAGTCACTGTGTGTAACAAATACACATTGGAAAGGAGCTGTTTGATGTTGAATCCCCAAGGGCTTCCATTTAATCATCGAAACACCACAAAGGTAATTTCTATAAACGTTATGACAAAGAAACAAATTCCTTGCGTGTTCGTGCTTGTGATAGAAAGAATTAAGCACTTGATGATTGCTTATAGGCTCAAAGTTTGTGTAAACCACTGAGACAACAATAAGTTAAACACAGACTCAATGTGCATGAGTGAAGTGCGAAGTTGGGGCTGAATTCCTTCTTTTCAATATCCAGATTTTCCAAATGAAAATCAGATAGCAAATGTGTTGCATCCCCTTAGAAAATGTGAAACACTTTCTATTTGAGAAGAAAATGAGTAGATGGTGAGGTTTGATCAAGAGTTGGCATGGGCTAGTTACCTGTTTCAATAATGATCACCAAAGAATTGTGAAACATTAGAAATGTGGATGCCCGGCTCAGAAAAAGTTGGTGCAGAGTTGTGATATTCTTTTAACTCTGATCTCACACGCTCTTTCTTTTAAACATTTAGCTCACTCTAATCAAACTTAGTTCTTTGTTTGACACACTCATTTCTTTTGACTTCTCACACTCAATCACTATGGATTAACTTCGTGGGTAG
Organism: Arctium lappa; assembly: GCA_023525745.1. NCBI lineage: Eukaryota > Viridiplantae > Streptophyta > Magnoliopsida > Asterales > Asteraceae > Arctium > Arctium lappa. Next base: position 40,871,775 of record CM042057.1, read on the forward strand.
AAATCACTGGTTAACGTGATTCCATAGAAGTTTAATTAAGTCCTAGTACAATGAAATCCTTGTTTTCCTATTATGCATATGATGCTCAGATATGTTTAACTATTTCAGTTAAAGCACAATGTAGAACTTGAAAACATTTAAAGTCACACTTCCAATTCATGAATTCAGTTTAAGATTCGGGAAGTGGTTTGAACATTTAAGAACAATGTTTTCTATGATTGAAAGTTGTTCTCCTTTCAACCATATATGAGATTAAGATAAAGGATTATACCTTTACATGCGATCGTACATCTCATGAAGCAAAGCTTAAAGTCATAAAGATATGAACATGTAAGCGTTCCCAAAAATATGCAAAAGTCTTAAAGTCAAAGTCAAAGTAACTTTATTCACAAGAATTTAAAAGACAAAAAGCAGTAAAACATTGAAAGTACGAGTTCTGATCAGAAATAATCAGAAGTCATATCCATACTCCTTTGACTTGAAGAGCTCCCCCTAAAATCATGCATTACAAAAAATTTGACATAAAAGGTAAATGCAGAAATTATGAGCTCCCCCTCAAAATAATATTGACCATCTGTCAATCTCTTCTCATACTCCCCCTTTGATCATGAACAGATTGTTAATGTGCAGATATCATGCGGAAAATAAAGAAAATGATGAAAAATTTACAATAAGAAACATTAATATGTAACCACCGATTAGGTCATAAGATTTAGCATACCAAGCTTAGAGACAAGAAAATTGAATCTCTTTTCGTCTAAGGGTTTGGTAAACAAATCTGCAAGCTAATAATCAGTTTTTACAAAGTAAAGTTCAATTGTTCCTTTTTCTACATGATTTTTTATGAAGTGATACCTGACATCGATGTGTTTGGTCTTGGTATGCTGAACAGGATTAGCAGTTATCGCAATGGCGCTTTTCGAGTCACAGTATATCGGGATATGGTTGAAGTGAAAACCATAGTCTCGCAGTTGAGTTCTCATCCACAAGACCTGAGAACAACAACTAGCAGCAGCTACATATTCGGCTTCGACCGTGAAAATTGAGACACATAATTGTTTCTTCGAGGCCCAACTGACGAGTTTATCTCCGATGAACTATACATGACCAGACGTGCTCTTCCTGTCTAACATGCAACCAGCATGATCTGCATCTGTATATGTTGTTAGTTCAAAACTAGTATCTTTAGGATACCATAGACCAAGATCTGCAGTCCCCTTCAGATACTTAAAAATGCGCTTAACGACAGACACATGGGATTCTTTAGGATTAGCCTGATATCTTGCACATAGACATGTTGAAAACATTATATCTCGCCTACTGGAAGTAAGATACATTAAAGAACCTATCATCCCTCTGTAAGTCCTAGCATCAACAGCCTTTCCCGAAGGATCAGTGCCAATTTTAGTACCTGGTGCCATTGGGGGTACCAATCGGTTTTGAATTTTCCATTTTGAACTTCCGAAGAATATCCATAATGTATTTGGATTGATTGATAAAAATCCCAGTTGAAAATTGTTTGACTTGTAATCCGAGAAAGAAATTCATCTCTCCAATCATATTCATCTGAAATCTTGACACCATAAGGTTTGAAAATTTCTTACAGTATTTTGGATTAGTAGAGCCAAAAATAATATCATCCACGTATATTTGAATTAGTATGATATCGTCTTTGTCCTTTTTTAAGAATAAAGTGGTATCTACTGTACCTTTAGTGAAACCAGACTTGACCAAAAATTTAGATAATACCTCATACCAGGCGCGAGGAGCTTGCTTCAGTCCATAAAGAGCTTTGTCGAGAATGTATACGTGATTCGGTTTCTCTTGGTTGACAAAACCTTCTCTCTGCGAGACGTAGACTTCTTCTTTGAGAACGCCGTACAGAAATGTTGTCTTCACGTCCATTTGAAAGACTTTGAAGTTCTTGTGGGCCGCGTAGGCTAGAAACATTCGAATTGCCTCTAAACGCGCCACAGGAGCATATGTCTCGTCGTAGTATATTCCTTCCTCTTGCCTATATCCTTTGGCCACAAGTCTTTCTTTGTTTCTGATAACAGTACCATCTTCATCTTTCTTGATTTTGAAAACCCATTTCGTACCTATGATGGTTTTACCTTGAGGTTTGGGTACGAGTCTCCATACTTTCAGTGCTTCGAATTGATTCAACTCTTCTTATATTGAAGTAACCCAGTTTGAATCGGCTAGAGCCTCGAATATGCGAGATGGATCGACCTTGCTCAGAAAGGATTCATGCATACACATATTCATGGAAGCTGACCTAGTTTGCACCGGTTTTGATGGATTACCAATGACTTGGCTTCTCGGGTGCTCTTTGGTCCATTTTTGTTCATGAGGCAGTGGGTTATATGTAGATAGATCAATATAAAAAGGAATGGGGGGTTCAGTTGAAGTAGGGGGTTCAGTTGAAGTAGATGGTATAGAAGTCTCAGTAGGTACAGCTTGGAGAGGCTGTAGATCAGTCCGTATAGAATAACCTACTGATTCAACAACTTCTGTAGCTTCGTTATTGGTCACAGCTTCAACTCTCGGAGTCAGCATTTGAACTAGAATCTCTTGTTGAATCGGGGCGTTTGATTCATTATGGATATCTGAACTGATTGGATGAGTAGTCGTTAAGTCTTCCATCCTGTCAACCACAACAGATTTCTTCACGTTAGATCCAAGAAGTTCATCATAAAACAGTTTAAATAATAAATCTAAATCAGATAAATGGTTAGAAGATGTTGATGCTTCATCTGATTTATTCTTTTGAGACGCAGGTTCTGGACTATGTTGCCCAGAAGCTAGTACACCGGTTATCATAGGTTCTGAACGAATGTGCTCAGAAGCTATCTCTTCGTCAAAAGTAACGTTGATGCTTTCAATCACGGTCTTTGACTTCTTTAAGTAAACACGGAATGCAGCTGATGTTGAAGAATAGCCAATGAAGATCCCTTCGTCTGCCTTGGCACTGAACTTGTTCAGACTCTCTCTATCGTTTAGAACGAAACACTTACACCCAAATATATGGAAATATTTTATTGTCGGTGTTCGGTTGTTGATTAACGCATAAGGAGTCTTCTTGAATCTGCGGTGTATCATGGAGCGATTCTGAGTGTAACACGCAGTCGATACAGCTTCAGCTCACAAAATAGAGGTAAGTCAGATTGACTTAGCATAGTTCGAGCAACCTCGACTAGCGTACGATTTCTTCTTTCGACCACTCCATTTTGTTGAGGCATACGAGCAGCAGAGTATTGATGTGATATCCCGACTGATTCGAGATATTCTTGAACTGTTTTGTTCTTGAACTTTGTGCCGTTGTCTGTTCTTAGAAGCTTTACCGACTTCTGCAGATTTACCTGGGTCGTCTTCAGGAATGTAATGAGAACATCAGGTGTCTCATCTTTTGAACGTAGAAACTTGACCCAAGTGTATCGCGAGTAATCGTCCACGGTAACTAGTATGTACTTCTTTCCGCCTAGACTTTGCGTTTGCATCGGACCACAGAGATCCATATGCAACAACTCTAACGGAGCGCTTGTACTCGGTTCAGGCTTTGGTTTGTATGGAGCTCTCTTTAGTTTTCCCTTTTCACATGCTGTACAAAGGTGTTCTTTTTCATACTTCAGCTCTGGAAGTCCTTTAACTAGCTTTCCACTGACCAGCTTGTTTATGTACCGAAAGTTGAGGTGAGAGAGTCGTCGATGCCATAACCAGCTTTGTTGCATCGATGATTTAGACAGTAGACACACTTCTTTGTTAGTCTGGACATTTGATAAATTGATTGTGTAGAGGTCGGTCTTTCGAGTGCCGACCAAGAGTTTATCGCCTTCTTCAGTGCGAACAGAACACCTCTTGGCTTTGAAATTGACCTCTAAGCCTTTGTCACAGAACTGGTCGATACTGAACAAGTTGTGTCTTAAGCCTTCAACATAGCTCACCTTCTTGATCGTGACATTGTCATGTACCATATCACCATAACCTAGTGTTAGACTATAATTGTATTCAAGATTAAATAAGGGTTTTTGTTGTAATAGTGTTTGTGTGTGTGGTGTAAATAAGCTTAGAAGGGTTGACTTTGCTTGGTCATGTTGACCTATATATAAGCAAGTATTTGTGTTAGATGTTGTGTGTGACATAAAGTGTGCAAGAACAAGAGATTAAGTGTGTGAAAGTGAAGGTGTAATTGAGAAAGAGTAAGAACACACATAGTAGCACACATTGAGTACACACACAAACACTAAATCTTAATTGTTCATCACAAATAGGGATATGGATTGATGTAATCATTGTGATTAATAAACAAAGTGTTTTGTGTATGTGTTTATGCTAGTAAATCTTGGGCCACAATTGGTATCAGAGCCAAATCCGTTTGAAAATCAAGAAAATTTTAAAAATCGACACTGTTCATTAAGCACTGTTCATCGTCACTGTTCACCGAATTATTTTTGAGTTTTAGTGGAAATTTCGAGTTGAGATTGATCAGGTTTTGTTCGCTGAGTGAAATAGATCGAGTCTATATCTTTTAATTCTTGTAATGCACTGTAATTGATCATCAATTGGTTGTTTTTGTATGTTTTTGAGTTCACGAGTTTACACACTGTATTTGATCAATTTCTATTTTTTTGTGTTATGAATTGATTTTAGTTGTTTGTAATTGGTTCTCGATGATCAAGTGAGTGAATTCTCAAAGTTTGGAGCTGAAATTCGAAGTTTAGTTTGTTTTTTGGTGAATCAGATGAAGAACACGCAAGCTATCTGAAGAACGCACTAGATCTGAAGAACGCGCAAGTTCTTCGTTAAAACGCGCAAGATTCTTCGCTAGAACGTGCAAGCTGAAGAAAGTTATTTTTGGTTGAAACGCGCAAGATGTTGTTTGCGAGTTCTAGAAACGCGCTGGTCGATATCTGCGAGTTCTCCAAACACGCTAATCGAAGCTAGCGAGTTTGAGTAGGAACAGTGTTCAGCGAGTTCTTTGTCGTGCGAGTTTGAAGATTTCAGAATTTTTCTAAGTATTGAAACGCGCAAGTGTGGTTAGCGAGTTTGCTCAAAACGCGCAAGTAGTGCCTAGCGAGTTTCTGGAACGCGCACGCCTCTATTAGCGCGTTTCAGCATGACAAAGGACATTCAGATGACAAAGGACATGGCACAAGAAGACGTCAATGATATCTTCACAACTTTATCTCAGCATGAGGATGAAGTAAAGCAGCTTAGTGATGAAAAGAAGATGGTCAAAGATTCGTTAGCCTTAATGTTAGAGCGTAAGAAAGGGTCAAGTTTCAAATCCAGTTCTTCCTACAAGACAAAGTCAAGGAAATCCAGAGCTCTTCTCACTGAAGTTACTAATTCAAGCACTGATAAATCTTCCACTGAAAGTGAAGAACATTCAGATGAGGATATGCAAAGATTTGCTGAAAATCTGGCTCTTCTCACAAAGCAGTTTAAAAGTTTTGGAAAGAAAAGATACTCAAAGCCGAAGTATGACAACTACAAGAAAGACAAGTATAAACCGAGATCTGAAAAGAAGTATGAGAAAAGCGGTGAGAAAAGGGATGATAAGAGAGAAGAGAAGAGAGAAGGAAAGAAAGAAGAGATTGAGCCGAAATATGGAATATGCTATAATTGTGGAAAACCAGGTCATTTTTCCAAAGACTGCAAGCAGAAGCGGATAAAGAATTCAGAATACTATACTCGAAAATCACTGATAGCAAAGAAAGAGGAAGATGGTCAGAACTTAATGGCAGAAGAAGAGAATTGGTTCTATAAAAGTTCTGATGATGAATCTGCCCACTTTACTCAGGTGTGTATGATTGTTACAGTATATGAGGACATTGGATCATCTTCTGACCATTCTGATTGTGGTTCCGAGGTACGTATTCAATCTTTAAAAGCTCAAGTTAAGTTCATGAAAGAAGAGTTTAAGACTTTGAAAGTCAAACTTAGTCATGAAAGACAAACAATGTTGAATTTTCGTGATGAAAATTCAATGTTGAAAGATTTTGTTAAGGATAAAGAATCTGAAAAAGATCTTTTGAAAAAGGAAAAAGATATTTTAATTTCAAAAATATCTGAGCTTGAAAAAGATCTTGTCAACTTAAATGCTGAAAAAGGTGATTTTCAATTAAAATTTGAAGTTTGTTATCAAGAAAGAAACGAGGCATATTGTAAAATCAAGCAACTGGAGGATTTAAATCTGAAAAGAGGACAGACTGAGCAAACATTAAATCTTTTAACAAACAAACTCCAAGATGTCAGATTTTATGATGTTAAAAAAGGTTTGGGTTTTGAACCAAATAATGTTTTAAAAAGAGCACCAGAAAATTTATATAATTTTGATAAACTGGGCTCTATTTCTACAAAACCTGATATTCATGATACTTTTGTAAGAGGTAAAGATGTGAATGTTGATGAAACTTCATCTTGTGCTGATTCAATTTCAAATTTAAAATCTGTTGGTTTTGCTTATAAAGATTTAAATGAAAGTTATAAAACAAGAAAAATAGAATTTAGTGAATTTACATCACTATTTCCTCCTTGTTTACCAACAGAATCACACAAGGTTGAAGAAAATAATACTGAATCTCAGTGTCAGTTTGATGAATCTGATTCAGAAAATGCTGTTGAGAATCACGTATTATCTGATTTATTCACTTCTAATTCCTCAAAAGATTCAAAAGATGAAAATATCATGAATCAAAACCTTAAGTCTGATTTTTCAAAAATTATGACTGAGGAGATTTTTACAGAAATGATGAATGCTTCAGATCTTGTTCATATAATAGAGAAGATGGAATCAAACTCTGAGGTAAATCAAGCATCTACTTTTGAGAAACAAATCATCGATCTTCAAAAGATGATTGAAGAGTTAGAAGATGAGAACGTTGATCTCAAATTCAAACTTGACAAGTCTTTTGAAGAAAACAAAGAACTCTCTAAAGAGTTAAATATTTTGAAAAATGATTTGTTTAAACAAAATCTAAAGGAGAAAAAGATGTTTGATTCTACAAACTGGAATGTTCATTCTAATTCAGAGTTTGATACTGATAATTCTAAATCTTCAGTTGTTTATAATTCTACTCCTGAATATCCTCCGAGTATTTTTGAGAAAGGAGAAGCTTCTTGTACTTCAAAGTCAAAATCATCTTCTTCAAAGAAATTAACAAGATTTTGTTTCCTGTTTCAGATGTGAAAAGTCAAAATGGTAAAGGAGAAAGAGTGAAGAATGTGAAGGAAAATAAAGTTGCTAAAAATAAATGTAATATTCGTGATAGTGGTAGTTTGTTGTGTAAAAATTCAAACGTTTCCAAATGTCAAAGTTGTATGAATGATTGTACTTCATTGGATAAATCTACACTTTTGACATTTGCACGTGAGAATTTTATCTGCAAACACTGTCATGATAATGCATTTATCATTCCTTCTATTCATTCTAAATCTAAAATTGCCAGAAAAACATCTCATGTCAAATCAGCTTCAAAATCCTTAACTCATCAGGCTAAAATTTTTCATGCTAAGATTGATAATTTTTCGAAAAAGAAATCATTTCATGAGCTTAATGTTAAAATGGTATGGAAATGGGTACCTAAGCCTCGCTACGAGTGGCGAATTAAGGCTAAGGTAGATGATATTGTTGAGTTGCAAAAAGCTAACAAGGAAGGACCCATCTGGATATGGGTACCTAAACAGAAATGAGTTGTTATTTTTTGCAGGCCTCACATACATGGTATATAGATTCAGGATGCTCACGTCATATGACAGGATTTAAGCATCTACTTCACAATTATGTTGAGGAACCTGCCGGTACTGTAAGTTATGCCAATTCTGAGGTTACTGGATATATTCGAGGACACGGATCGCTAACAAATGGCACCGTGATGATCAAAAGAGTACTATACGTAGAAGGACTTGATCATAATCTTTTCAGTACAAGTCAATTCTGCGATAGCAAATTTCAAGTTCGGTTTACTGATAAATGCTGTTATATTGAAGATAAAGATGGTCGTACAGTTTTTAAAGCCAAGCGGAATGCAAATCTTTATTCTGTGAATTTTCCAACACTTTCTGCATCAAGACCTGTTTGTCTGATTGCAAAAGCTTCAAGAGCTGAAAGTTGGATCTGGCATCGGCGTCTGTCTCATCAAAACTTTGATGCTATTAATCAATTGGCGAGACAAGGTATTGTCAAAGGTCTACTAGAACTAAGGTTTGAGAAGAATTCTCTTTGTCCCGCTTGTGAAATGGGAAAGATGAAACGAACATCTCATAAAGCAAAGACAGAATTCTCATCCTCAACACCTCTTCAATTAATACATATGGATCTTTGCGGCCCGATGAGGACTCAGTCTATCAATGGTAAGAAATACATTTTGGTCATGATAGATGAGTACTCCAGATATACTTGGCTGGAATTTTTAAGGAACAAATCAGATGCAGCAGAGCTGATCATTGAGTTTTTAAAGAAGATCCAGGTTCGACTACAATTGCCGGTTATATCTTTGAGAAGTGACAATGGCACGGAATTCAAGAATGAAAAGCTTCAGAGTTATCTCATATCTGTTGGAATCTCTCACAACTTTTCTGCTGCCTACACTCCTCAACAAAATGGTGTAGTTGAAAGGAAAAATCGAACACTGGTGGAAGCTGCGAGGACAATGTTAGCTTATTCCGAATTGCCAATGTTTCTATGGGCTGAAGCCGTAGCCACTGCGTGTTTCACACAAAACCGCACGATTGTCATCAAAAGACATAAAAAGACAGCGTATGAACTTATAAATCATCGAAAACCGAATATTAAATTTTTTCGTACTTTTGGTTACAGGTGTTACATTTTCAATGATCGAGACAATCTTGGTAAATTTGACAAGAAGGCTGACGAAGGCTATTTCATTGGTTATTCGTTGACATCTAAAACCTATCGGATTTACAATAGACGAACCAAGACGATCATGGAGAGCATTAATGTGTCATTCAATGAATCATCAACATTGACTTCTGAACATAACAGTTCAGAACTCAAGCTTAAACAGAAAGTTTCTATTCAAGACGGAATAGAACCTAAAGTCAAACAGAATAAGTCTTCTAATTCAAATAAAATTACAGTTGAATTAGACTTATTATTTTTTGATGCTTTTATGGATATTTGTGCAGATTTTGAAAAATCAAGCATATCTGCATCAACTTCAGAGGTTCCAATTATAATAGCAGATATTTCAGGACCTTCTGAAAATGTCACAATTTCAACCACATCAGGTACATCTCAATATATACATTCTGAAGATACTAATGTTGATTCTGTGCATGCAGATCCAAATTCTGCAACAAAAATTCCGAGTGATTCTTCTATTGCTCCGGAAATATTTACTTCAGAAGAGGCTGTACAAGATGTCCCGAGCACATCTGGGGTTGATAAAGACTTACCTGGAGTGTATGATGAATATGAGGAAGATAATACTCAAACTGACATTCATCCGATTCCAAGTACAATGAAATGGACAAGAGATCACCCACTTCATAATATCATTGGTGATGCACAGTCGGGTGTACAAACGCATGCAGCATCGGCTAATTTTTGTTTATATTCAAGTTTTTTAAGTTCTCTTGAGCCAAAGAAAGCTTCAGAAGCTTTGCGTGATCCAGATTGGATACTAGCGATGTAAGATGAACTTCTACAATTTGAGAGGAACAAAGTTTGGCGACTTATACCAGTTCCAAAAGGTAAATCTGTTATTGGAACAAAGTGGGTTTTCAGAAATAAGAGAGATGAATCTGGAGTTGTTGTTCGAAACAAAGCTCGCCTTGTTGCAAAGGGTTATTGTCAACAGGAGGGGATTGATTATGACGAAACGTTTGCTCCTGTGGCACGACTGGAAGCCATACGTATCTTCTTATCCTATGCAGCGCATAAAAATTTTATGGTCTTCCAAATGGATGTAAAATCATCTTTTTTAAATGGGATATTGCATGAAGAAGTATATTTTGCTCAACCAGAAGGATTTGTTGATCCAAAGAACCCTGATCATGTCTATGTCTTAGACAAAGCCTTGTATGGACTCAAACAGGCACCAAGAGCTTGGTATGAAACTCTAACTCAATTCTTACTCGCTTCAGAATTCAAGAAAGGTACAATTGATACTACTCTCTTTCTGAAAAAGCAAGGTGTGATATGATTATGATCCAGATTTATGTAGATGATATAATTTTCGGTTCTACAAATCCAAAGTTTTGTAAAAACTTTTCAAGAATCATGGAATCTCGTTTTGAAATGTCAATGATGGGCAAACTGAATTTTTTCCTTGGTCTTCAAGTGAAACAGTTACCCGAAGGCATTTTCATTAATCAGTCAAAATATATTCGAGATATTTTAAAGAAATTTAACATGAGTGACAGTTCAGTGATGAAAACACCAATGGCAACGGGCACACTTTTAGATGCAGATCTTTCTGTCAAATCAGTAGATCAAAAAGTGTACCGTAGCATGATTGGTTCACTGCTATACTTAACTGCAAGTAGACCGGATATTATGTTTGCTACCTGTTTCTGTGCTAGATATCAGGAAAATCCGAAGGAATCACACCTTGTCGCTGTAAAACGGATTCTTAAGTATCTTAAAGGAACTACTGAGTTAGGCCTTTGGTATCCTAAGGGTTCGTCTTTTGATTTAACTGCCTATACTGATGCTGATCATGCAGGATGCAAACTGGATAGAAAGAGCACCTCTGGTTCTTGTCAGTTTTTAGGTGATAAGTTGGTTAGTTGGACTTCTAAGAAACAAATTTGTGTTTCTACATCCACCGCTGAGGCTGAATACGTAGCTGCCGCAAGCTGCTGTTCACAAGTCCTCTGGATGCGAACACAGTTAAAAGATTTCGGATATACCTACCAACGAGTCCCTATCTACTGTGATTCTAAGAGTGCGATTGCGATAACAGCCAATCCAGTACAGCATTCCAAGACAAAACACATTGACGTGCGTTATCATTTTATAAAGGATCATGTCGAAAAGGGCGATATTGAGATGCACTTTGTGGCTACAGACTACCAGTTGGCTGACCTTTTCACCAAGCCGTTGGATGAAAAGAGGTTTAACTTTTTAGTTAGCAAACTTGGTATGTTAAATGCCAATTCATGATTCTAGGGGGAGTTTCCTAATCTTATTCTTTATTTGAATATATTTTGGATATTTCATCATATGTTGACTGACTAAATCGGAATCAGTTTTATAATGATTACCAAAATCTTTTTCTTGCAGGATATTTTATGTGACAATTGCTTTTGGATAATTCAGTTCAAAACCCGTATTCAAATGTTTTCTTCTGAAGGATGCTTTCAAGATTACATCTTTTCAAGAAGTTTTTTGTTTGAAAGGGAGTTAAGGAATTATATTGCTATATCTTTTATAATAATATTTCTAACATGAGTGATGTTTTACAGATATCAAGGGGGAGGATATCTAGTCAAGGATACTTTAATTACTATATTCATTCCAGGGGAGTTAAGGATTCTGATTTACAGGTATATCATTCAAATCCTTATACTCTAACACTAGTGAAAGAAGAACAACTTACATTTGTGAAAAATTATTTTAAAATGTTCAAACCACTTCACAATCTTACAATGATTTTATGATTTGAGAAGTGTGAATTTTAAATGATTTTTGGATACTTCATTGTTTATCTGGCCGTGTGTTCTTTAAAGAATAATACTTGTGTATTTTCTTTTCTACATACTTTGTCAAGTATTCATACACACACTGGTTCAGTATTTTCAAATTGACTTTGTTATTACCATGTATCAAATGATATATCTTTCTATGGTAATACTCCCGTCGTTTGGTATTCATAATTGTTTGAATCAAACGTCATTTCACTTTTAATGTGCTTTCATTGATAATATGTTTATATATTGTTCATATAAACAACTTACGTCTTTGAATTCCCAAATATTTTTTTCTTCGTGACAATTTGATCTGATCTTAATCATTGTCAGATTCTCAAAATATTTCTATTCTTTCATGATTATTCATTCCTATAAAGTTTTGAGATATCTTAAATGTTTAAAATGCTCAAATTTCAATTCTGATCCTTACTGACATATGATTTCTTGTGCTTTACATGTCAAGAAAATCATTGAATAGCATGTACTTTTAGGAACATGGGATTCAGTGTGAGTGCTTATTAGATTTTCCATGGATTCATGATAACCAGTGTTTCCTACCCCGGAAGAAATCCTTTGAGTGATTGAGGGGAGAGGAGTCTAAAAGAATTGAGTGTGGGAGTGCGCTGAGGTAAAATGGAAATGAGAGATTGGTTAGATGTGAGCTTAAATGTTTAAAAGAAAGAGGGTGAGAGAACATAGTTAAAAGAATATTAGAACTCTGCACCAAACATCTTTCTGAGCCGGGCAGTCACATTACTGATTGGTTCACATTTCTTTCGTGACCATCATTGAAATAGGCAAATAGCCCATGCCATCTCTTGCATACAACCTCCCTAGCTACTCATTCTTTTCTCAAAAAGAGAATGTTTCACATTTTCTGGGGAAGCAGCATATAATCTATCGGATCTTCATTTGGAAGATACTGATATTGAAAAAGAAGGAAAGTTGCCCCACCTTCGACCCTTTCTCATGCACTTTGAGTCCATGTACAATCATTGTTGTCTCAGTGATTTACATATGTTGAGCCTTATGAAACACAATCATTGTGCTAATTCTTTCAAACACAAGCACGAGCACACAGAGAATATGTTTTTCTGTCATAACATTCATAGAATTACCTTGTGTTTTTCAATAATTGAATGGAAGTCCTGGGGAGTCAACCTCAAACAAGCTCCTTACATTGTACATTCGTTGTACACAGTAACTTTGTGTTACTGGCAGGCAGTTCTAACTGTTTCATGTGTTGATTCAGGGTTACCATTCTTATTTTTGTTTGAATTTGAAAAGATTCAAATGAATATGTTCATGAATCAAAGGCCAATCCAGATCAGAAGTCAGAATATCTTATGAATGGGGGAGATTGTTTACTTTTTCTATATGGGGGAGAATGTCTATTATCAAAAGGAGGAGATAAACGTTCATGAAGAATGTGCTTATCAGATGGTGGGAAGTTCATTCAACGACGGATCTGACCTTGAAGTGTTTTAATGATTTTGATTCTTACAAATCATTAAAAAGGGGGAGAATAATCAAAGTTCAAGATCAGATTGAAGTTTTAAAGATTTCAGAGGAGATAAAGTTTTCAGTTGATTGAAGTCAAAGAATAAAGAAAGCTTGTCAAAGAAAAAGTGGAAGAAAGTCAAAGATTGAAAGAAAGATTGTTTTATTAAAAATATGCAAAAGATAATTCAAAGGGAGACAAGTTTGAAGAATTGTCAAAGCATTCAAGATGTCAAAGCCAGATAAGATTTAAAGTTGAAGATTAATTCTGAAGATATGAAGACCTGAAGATTATTGCCAAAAAAAATTTTAATCTTGAATCCAAAGGGGGAGATTGTTAGACTATAATTGTATTCAAGATTAAATAAGGGTCTTTGTTGTAATAGTGTTTGTGTGTGTGGTGTAAATAAGCTTAGAAGGGTTGACTTTGCTTGGTCATGTTGACCTATATATAAGCAAGTATTTGTGTTAGATGTTGTGTGTGACATAAAGTGTGCAAGAACAAGAGATTAAGTGTGTGAAAGTGAAGGTGTAATTGAGAAAGAGTAAGAACACACATAGTAGCACACATTGAGTACACACACAAACACTCAATCTTAATTGTTCATCACAAATAGGGATATGGATTGATGTAATCATTGTGATTAATAAACAAAGTGTTTTGTGTATGTGTTTATGCTAGTAAATCTTGGGCCACACCTAGTATTGGTGAAAACTGATCATTCCCGAATCTAACTGTTCCGCAGTATTTCTCTTTAAAGTTGGTCAACTTTTCTTTCTGCCCTGTCATATGCTTGGAACATCCGCTGTCCAAGTACCACATGTGACGGGTCTGCACAAGAGAAATTACGAAACAAAATATTTAGATTACCCATAATACAAAATTTGAGTAAAAACAGTTGAGCATTGACATGGAAGTGAGGATCTTGAACTGATTTGTTCAAAAGCCTAATGACATTGATGTCCGGGTCTTGAGTTGATTTACTCAAGAACCATATGTCTTTGAAGTTCGGGTTTTGAACTGCATTATCTAAAAGCCTATGTTTTATGCTCCCTCTTAAACTTTGGGTGCCTGCAACATAGATTTATCCTTTGGTACCCACTGGAATTTGGGTCCAACTGTGTTAGCACTGGATTTTGGTACCCATTTGAAATTGGGTCCTCTTTTCATTTGAAATTCATTTGAAGCAGTAGAATGATTAGTATGCACAAGATATGATCCAAACCACACATGAGAATCTTGACAAGAAGCATAAGCATGTTTATCATAATTGGAATACTTTCTATCAGACATACGGAACTGGAATAATTGCTTCATAGAATATTTCTTGTGAGAAACAACAAGATTCGGTTTTGAAGTAGCAACATTCACAATAACATCGTTACTAGTCGTAGTCTTATTACAATTAACATAAGCAAAAGATTTAGAAGTCTCGTCAAGCTTTTGTTTGGGTTGCCATTTCTTGTTCAGATCTGAACAGTTGAAACTGGTGAGTTAGATCTTTGAGCAACAACTGAATGATTCTTCTTGGGCTTACTAGTAGAGATCGGTTTCTGTGAATGCTGAGATTTGTTTCTACCTTTCGCATTCTTAGATTTCACAGAAACTGATTCATCAACTTTCGTTGATTTTGCAGTTTTCTCAAACATACTGGATAAGTGATTAGGAAGTTTAGCATTAAAATCAAATTGACCAAAACAATCATCTAAACCACCGTCAGAGTTCAGAAAATCAAACCCTTTATTTGCTAGACCAAACATATCCTCAGAGTTTGAAGCCTTAGAAAGAACCGTATCTTTGAACACAGTTGAAAAAACTTTTTGTTCAATATTCATCAAAAGTCTTTCATCTGTTAAAGAATTCTCGAGTTCAGAAATTTTACATTCCAAAACGAGAGGAGGGACATATAGTTTACCTTGAATAGGCTTCGCCTCCATTTCTTTGACAGAATAACTCTGAAAGAAGTCATTTGAAATAGTTTTCTTTTGATATATTGGATCATCATTATAACTATTATTCAACTTCGCATAACGAAATGGAAATTGAACTTTAGTTGTGTTCTTTCGTTTTTCCGTTTCCTTGGTTTCATCCTCTTTTGACAACCCAGTCCAGAAAACTTGAAGCTTAGGGATTCTTCAAGCTAGATTTGAAAATGTAAGATCATAAAGTGCAGGCACTTCAGATTTACCCTTTTTAAGATAGTGAGGATTCTCATACCCGAGTCCCCATTTCTCTATTTCCTCTTTGGGTTTGTTCAGATGAATAGTTTGTTCACTTTGACCCATTTTGTATAACTTCTCTTCCAAACTTTTTTAATTTATCAAGTAAAGAAACGTTTTCTTTGGAAGTTGAAGAATGCAATTTAGTAAGCTCTTTTAAATCAAACTCACTCTTTCTCAATTTAGCTTTTGTTTCAGTAACTTCTTGAAGAATTATAGTCTGTTCTTTGGCGCTGGTGTCAATGTTTTTGTGTAAAACATCAATCAATGCTTTCTTCTCAGCAATTTCATCTGTATTGATTGGTTTTTGTCAGTTATAACACCCTTTTCCCGCTTAAGATTTGACTCTAAATCTTGGAGTTTTTAATTCATGGCATGCTTTTTATTTATGAAATCAGAATAAGATAAATCACATACCTCATTTTCTTCATCATCAGAATCAACTTCAGCATTTGATTCCTGTTTTCCCATCAACATCATGTTAGCTGCCTCATCCTTCTCTTCATCATCTTCTTCCTGGTCTGAATGATCAAGTCAGTACTCGTCTTCTGCCATTAATGCCTTTCCAGCCTCTTGTTGCTTGGCTAGAAGCATTTTGTTTTTGTAATAGTCTGAGTTTTTGTCTTTGGGTTGTCGGCAGTCTCTTGCAAAATGTCCAAGTCTACCACAGTTGTAGCACTTTGGAGATTCTGACTGACTAGATCCTTCAGCTTTAAACTTTCTTTCTTCAGGCTTCCTCTCCTCTATTCTCTTTACTTCAAACCTTTTTCCTTCAACCCTCTCTTTATGAACATAGTTGCTCGAACCAGAATAATACCTCTGACTGTTTGAACTTGGCTTCTTGTAGAACTTCTTCTGAAAAGCCTTAGTCAGCATAAGCAGTGCTTGCTTCAGTTGTTCACATTCATCCGAGTCAGAGTTCGCTTCAGCTTCAATCTCTTCTGGTTCAGACACAATCATCTTGTTCTTCTTCTGCTTCACAACAAGAGCAACTGTATCATCACTTGACTTCCTAGTCTGCCTCTTTTCATCCAGTATTTCATCCACCTCTTCTTCATTCTGTCTGAGGGTTTCATACACCACATGAAGTGGAATTTCGTTTAAATCTTTGATCTGCTTCATTTGCCTGGCAAATCTCTTCCATTCTGGCTGGAGGATGCTGAGAAATTTGACATTCAGCTCTATTTGCGATTTGGTGACCTTGTTCTTGCTTAGTTCATTCAGCAAAGTCACAAACCTGTCATAGGTTTCTTCTAAAGATTCTCCAACTCTGCCTCCAAATTCTTCATAATTGTTTAGGCAGTTGGAGATTTTCAGCTGGTTCCCAACTTTTGAACCGAGCATCATCTTCTCTAGCTGATCCCACATCTGTTTTCCAGAGGCTTTATAGCTGTCTATATTTACATAAACTTCGTTTGGAATGCCCTGAAGAATGTAAGACTTAGCTAATCTGTCGCCTTTCGCTCTTTTTAGGTTATCACCTTGTAGTTCATGAAACTTAAGTTCATATTCTGTTTCCACAGTTCCTTCCATACGAGTCTCATGAGCTGGTGCCATAATACCCTCTTCTATAGATTTCTTGATGAATTCACCCAACTCATGTCTTTCAATAAAGTCCATGAACCTATCCTTCCACTGTTCATACTCTCCCCTGAAGAGTAATGGTGGTTTTGAGTCGGTTCCGATAGCGAGGGATTCTCTTGAAGTCAATCTGATTCGTTAATGAGAAATAAAAACCTGTTTCGAATTGTTAGTTCAGATAAAATGAATACAGATTAGATCAGTTCAGAATGAGGTTTGACCGGTAAGATGTAAGAACCGGTAAGATGTACGACCGGACTGTTGCGTCGACCAGTAAGATGTAAAAGACCGGTAAAATTTTCGACCGGTAAAATGTTGCGACCGGTAAAAAATAGTGAGACCGATATAAGATGGGTCGACCGGTAAGACTGATTGACCGGTAGAAAAATTATGCTTCGACCGGATAGATTCTTGGATCGATAAAAAGATTGGACCGGTAATAACAAGAGGTGGGTCGAACCGGTAAAGTGTAGGTCGACCGGTACTTTGGATTTTCTTGACCGGATGAAACGTGAGAATAAGGGAAGGTGGTCGACCGGTAATATGAGAGAGATACCAGTATGAACAGTGAAATAGTTCGACCGGTATAATGTAAAATAGATGTAGGTCGACCGGTGTTTAGGCTTGGACCGGTATTGAGAATTTTCTCGACCGGTATGTTGCTGAAAATATTGTGCACGTGGGTTTAGGATGTTGCTGAAAATACCAGTGTTAAGGATGAAAGTTGTGCACGTGGAATGGAATTTTGCATGGAATAAAATGGACACGTGGAGATGCTTTTCAATTTATGGACCGATAAAGGTTTTCAATTTATTGACCGGTATGTTGCTTGATTTATCTCGACCGATAGTGAGTGTGAGTGTAGTGGTCGACCGATATTGTTGAGATGGTCGACCGAAAAAAAATATCTAAAGAGTTGGACCGATATAATGCTTCCAAGTGAGAGTAGTGGACCGATAATTAAACTTCGACCGATACAAAATATTGATATCGGTCGACCGGTATCTTCTCTTCTCCAATTTACGTGTAAATCCCAAATTGACCCAACTATAATTTGATTTACCACACCAAACTTTGACAATATGATCGATTTATCAACTACAACACGACACAACCTTTTGATTTTGAAAACAACGACAAATTTAAGATTTGATCGATTGACCCTGTGTTCTTGAAGAAATGAAGAACACAGAGTTTAAAAAATTGATTTTGATCTGGTAGAGGCTCTGATACCAATTGTGAGTCTGTGATCGTTACCAGATAAATCAAACAACAAACATATAAAGATTACGAACCTGTTTAGATTATAAACGCGGATTACAGAGGTTGATATTGGTTACAGTTTAAGCTTTCTCTCTCTCTATTCTTGATTTTCTTGTTCGATGTGTTGGTCTGAGATAAGAAAAGTTGTGAGATAATAAATATCTCATAACCTTATATATCTCAAACAAAACCTAAACTAAGATATTATTAAAAACATAATATCTAGATATTAATTAAACTAATATAATAACTAACTAAATAATATCTAAACTAAATATCTAAATAATAATATATAGATATTTAGAAACTAATATAAAATACTAAAAACAACTTTGACATTTATTACAAACTGACATTAGACTATGTCTTGAGAGCGACTTTTCAGCGGTAGCTTCAGATTGGATCTTCAGTTTTGATGATCTTGAATCCAATAGATATGTAATCTAACAAGAAATATGATTGTTCATGAGGTTTATCAATTGATTGGAGAATATCTCCCAGATATTTCGATTTTCCGGCGGTACTATATATCCAAAATCGTTATTCATCTCTATCTTCCCCATCCCTAATCTCTAAGATTATGAAATTTAAACTAGGGATTTATGTGATTCACCATATTTATTTTTCAACAGTTGGTTTACGAGATAGGATGTTCATTATCTGAAAATCGATCTGATTGAGTTCAAATCAATTTCCTTATCTGTAATTCTCTTTCGATCTAACTGTAGATCATATTTTTTGGGGAGGTCGTAGAAAAGTAGCATTAATGTTTATAATCCATAAAAGCTACAGGTTCGAAGCACTGCACTCCAAGGCTAAATGGTGCGACTTAATAACCCTCTTAATAGCGATGGGTTCCTCATTGGATGGTACAAGGTTATTATTTGATCATGTAAGTACGACATTGTCTTTTGCACATGATATCTTAAGTTCCTATTATGATATTTGACAGGTGTTTTTTTCCTTGTACTCTTTGTATCTGTATACAGATATCACATATCAATTTCACATTTAAAATGTTTTTTTTTGTTGTAATGTAGGAGTTTACGATTACAATGAATTACATATCAATTTGACATTTAAATTGTTTTTTTGTTGCAATGTAGGGGTTTGCGATTACACTGGTTGTTATGCATAATTATCTGCAGAAGATAAAAAAAATTGTTGGAGATGACCTGCACATTGAATTGAAGAATCTTTTTTCCAGGTAAGTTGTCCCTCTATTTATCATTGCATTTAGGTTGGCTTTTGAGCTTCAATTTTTGGGAAAAAAGTGTCTACAATTTTACATAATTTTATATACATTTGGTTTATTCTCGAAAGTGTTCATGTATGGCTCTTCACTTTTTTCACATTGGTGTCTTATGATATTTCTTCAACATCCGTCTTAACGGAATATTACGGTTTTTTGCATAAGTCTTTTTATTTTTGCAGTGAAAAAATAAATAAAGGAATTTAATGAAGATAGAAAAAAAAAGTACGCATTTTTCTTGCATCCTTGACAGGAGTTGGTGATAGATAAAAATGTAGAATTAGTATTTGGGTTCATGCAATGGCTCATTTTGGAGTAAAGCCTACCTCACAATGCAGCATGATGAAAAACAACCTTCAGAGTTTTTAAACATTGCAACTGTGGCAGAGGGATGACCACATAAAAGATCAATTTAAAGAGACCCAGATTACAAAAAAAACCTGATCATAGTGAATTAGCATGTCTAACAGATGATCTGCAACTCGATATTTAATGGGATGGGGCTTGGGTTGTTGAGAATAGCAGTTGTGAGGAGTAACCTGATTTTGGATGGATCATCCAGATCAAGCTTCTGGGCCACTCTCTCCACCACGTCATCATATGTATGCATTTTTGACCTGTGATTACATGAAAGTGAATTGATCAACAGTCAACAAACAACACTGGGCTCATTCTAGAGCAATCTGGTAATAGAAAAATGAACTCACAATTCCAAACAGAAATCATCCTTTTAGGTCTATCCAAAGATCGAAATTGAACTATCTACAAAGAACATAACTACATTAAAAAAGCAGGGGGGAAAGCTCACTTAATATGATCAGATATTCCAACTGAACTAGGGAACCAACACATGTACAGAGCATAATGGCAAACACATCAAGTTACTTCGGTTCGATATGATATTACTTACCTATAGCATTGCTAATCTGTAATATATTTGACCAACTTCACCGTTTACACTAAATAGCAAATATTCCAGACGTAGAGCCCAATCCTCAGGCAAGAAGAAGTGTCGGTGTATACCATAACACAAGAAAAAAGGAAATGTCTTTTGTTCTTTTTTTTTTTAATTTCATAAAGTTTCAAAACCTTTCAAGTCCATTATCTATCAGTCTGCTTAAAACAATTACTGATAGTTATCCCTTTGATACTGAATATTATTCATAATCATTTCTTTGCTATTATTTGTATGTTTATAGGGACATGTTCTAGTGTACAAGGTTGTCCAAAAGCCTATGGAGTCTTGAGCATATCATGTAGGGTTTAGTCATGGTATATTAATGTTGCAAATTCCAATCTACAAGATCTGATAGTTTTTGTTTACTATTATCTGTTGTTTCTCTAGATTTCTTGCAGGTCTCCTTATCGATTGCTTTATCACCCAACACAACATTGTGTTGATATTTGAAGTATGGTACAACTTAGGTATCCATTGTAGATATGTAAGCAATTTGACGTTGTCCCATGTAAAGAATTCTGATGGGATGATGAAATTAATTATCCAGGTTTAACCTCGAGGTTCTAAACATGATATTGATGAATCGTGATCCAATTTGGTTCTTCTAATTAGTTGACGTTTTTTAACTTTATAATTTTTTTATAAGTTGAAAACTTGATTTTCGTTATTGATTTTTTTTAACTTTTTTTATCATGCAATTAGTCAACTGATTTAGTAAGTAGCAACGAATGGAGGTTTCTATTGCCTTGTAATTTGAAATAATGACAGTATCCTTAGAGGCTCCCGCCTATATATATATACAACAAATTGTGAAACTCGAATGTTATTCAAGATTGGTGTTGCTCCCATCACAGTGAAAATGGTCCCGAGATTCTTTGTTGAAAGTTGAAGGCTTTGAAAGTTCTTGAGCAAAGAAAAATAACCGAGGGGATCGAAACTCTCACTTAGACGAGTATATGCAATTATTATATATATTTTATAGTCCAATATGACGAACCAATCTATATATATATATATATATATATATATATATATATATAGGGAAAGGTTCATTTGAGAAACACTAAATATATGAGAAATAGAGAAGTGGTCTTAAACCATTAATTCGGTCAAGATCGGCGGCTTTGACCGAGAATTAGGGGATAATTGCTCCCATGGTCCACTCCCGTGTTCCTCACATTGTTTATTATTCGAAGGGTATTGATATTGTACTCCCAGATACAATCAAGCAATTCAATCTCAATCAAGATTTAACAATGGAGTTCTAGAGAGAGAGTGTAGAGAGAGAAAGCTTCTTTGTCATAGATCTAACAATATACGTACAATTAACTCTCCTACAAGATTACAAGGCAACATGATATTTATACCAAGGACTAAAACTACAAGCTTAATGACTAAGTAATCTCATATTGACTAAACATACATTGACTTTGTTGACTTTACTTGAATTGACTTTTCCTATTAAATCTTGGATACAATAATACACTAACATTCTCCCCCTTTGTATTCAAGATTTAATAAAAATTTGACACTAGTCTTCAGCGCTTGATTCTTCAACTTTTGTCTCTGATAGTCTTGAACTTTGAGACTCTAACAATCTTCAGTCTTTTAGTCTTGAAGAATCTTGAAAAGTCTTTAATTCTTTGTAGCTTTGGAAAGTCAACAAGTCTTGAAAACTTTGAAATCTTTGAAAAACTTCTTTGAAACTTCTTTGAAATCTTTGAAAATTTGTATCTTCATCTCTTTGATCTCTTGACCATCTTTGGAAAAACAATCTTTCTCAAATCATCTTCAGAATTTGACTTTGAATAATCTCAGAATTATTCCTTTTCATCTAATGTGAAAATTCAGAAATTCTCCACATGTCTTGACTTTAGAAACTCTGAACTTCTTTGAAGTCTTTGAACTTTCTTCATAACTTTTGAAATTGATCTTTGTATATTTCTCCCCCTTTTTGATGATTGTGAGGTCTTCATAATCATCAAAACATCTTCAATTTCAACATAATCTTTGAATCTCCCCCTTTTACAGATATTCTCCCCCTTTGAGAAACATTTTTCCCCTTTGATCTGATACAGAGCCGTCAATTCATGAATGTATTTATCCAAATCTTTTCAAATTCAGACAAATTATGAGTTGTAACCCTGAATCAACAAATGAAACAGTTAGAAGTGCCTGTCAGTAACACGGAGTTACTGTGTACAACGAATGTACAATATAAGGAGCTGGTTTGATGATGACTCCCCAGGACTTCAATTCAATCATTGAAAAACACAAGGTAATTCTATGAATGTTCTGACAGAAAAACAAATTTTCTGTGTGCTCGTGCTTGTGTACGAAAGAATTTAGCACAATGATTGTGTTTCATAAGGCTCAAATTGTGTAAACTGTTGAGACAGCAACATATATTACACGGACTCAATGTGCATGAAAGAGGTGCGAAGGTGGGGCAACTTTCCTTCTTTTTCAATATCTAAATCTTCCGAGTAAAGACCAGATAGCAGATATGCTGCGTCCCCAAAGAAAAATTGAAACATTTCTTTGTTAAGAAAGAAACGAGTGGCTGGTGGGGTTAATGCAAGAGTTGGCATGGGCTCACTGCCTTTTTCAATGATGGTCACCAAAGAATGTGAACCAATCAGAATATATGGCTGCCCGGCTCAGAAAATGGTTGGTGCAGAGTTTTGATATTTTTTTTTTAACTCTGTTCTCACACCCTCTTTCTTTTTAACATTAAAGCTCACTTCTAACCAAACTCTCATTTACATTTTTCCGCTCCACACAATGAGAAAAACTCAACCGGATGAGTTATCTCCCCCACTCTTTGATTTTGACCCCTCAATCACTCAAGGTTTACTTCCTGGGTAGGAAACACAGGTTTACGTGAATCCATGGAAGTTCTTATAAGCTCACACATGAATCCCATGTAAGTCCTATAAAGAATGGTTGTTCAACAATTTAACTTTAGCAGTTAAGCACAAAAATGTATGATGACATTGTCAAAATGTATGCTCATGAGATTTGAGCAATTGAACAATGAATATCTCTCAAAACAAGATATTGAATTAATGAAATGAAATCAAGAGAATTGTTTTGAGAATCTGACAATGTATCAATCAGATGAAATGAAATGGTTAGGGTATCAAAGAATTGGATAATTTGTTTATATGAACAAATATAAACAATGTAGCAATGAAAGCACAAATTTGAAATGATGAATGATGCTCAACAACATTCGAAAGTAAACGGGAGTATTACCATCGAAAAATTGTTTCGTTTTAGAGACATGGTAATAACTGATTCAAATGAAGTACTGAACCGGTGTGTATGAATACTTGACAGTATATGAAAAGATAATACACAAGTATTAATCTTTGGAAACACACGGTCAGTTAAACATTGAAGCTCAGTAATGAAAAACATTTAAAATCACACTTCTTAATTCATGAAATCTTTTGAGAATAGAGAAGTGGTTTGAACATTTAAGAACACGTTTTTCATGCTTGAAAGTTGTTCGTCTTTCAAACAATCAGAGATCTAGATTAGAAGATATTTACCGTTAAGCTCCCCCTCAAATCATGATAAAATGATTTAGGTCATGTAAGCTCCCCCTGGATATTTTGCATAATATCCTTATTTGAACATTAAAGAACGGGTCCTGATCTGTCATGTGATCAGAAGCCACAGTCTTTGAACTTTGAAGTACGGGTCTTGAACTGAATTATTCAAGAGCCATTAACTTGTACTTTGAAGTACGAGTCCTAGATTTTTTTGTCTAGAAGTCATTCATCTTGCTCCCCCTAAACCTGTGGTACCTGTAAAACAAAGTTAACAGGTTTTGGTACCCACTGGTATTTGGGTCCTGGTATGTTAGATTTAGGAATCCACTTCTCATTAGATGTATATCTTTTAAAACCATAATTCTGAGAAGTTATTCTATAAGAACCGTACCAGTTGTGAGCAGTTTCTCTTTGAATGAAGTCATTCTCTCCACAGTAAGAACAACAGATCTTCCTTTGAGCAATCCTGATCAGATGATTAGTCGAGTAATATATATCAGGATTACCAAAAAATTTACCTTTATGCGCAGTGTTCTTTTTGGCATTTGTTGTGGATTTGAATGCTTTGTCCTTCATTTTCTTTTCATCTGAAGAACTCTTCACTCTCCAGACCATCTGACTTTTCTGAGAAGACTTTCCAAGAGATTTTACATAATAGCTTGCTAATCCATCAACAGATTTATCATAAAATAGATTTGATGGTCTGATCTGACTTGATTTGACAATGATTGGTTTAACACTTTTGTTTTTCAAAACATTTTTTTTCATGAATTGAACTTGAAGCTGTTTTGAAAGAACTGACTGATTCTGTTGAGAGATCAACAGGTGATTGATTAATCACATCAGCTGAAATCTTTTCTGATAAATTGACGTTTGCAGCTTCTAAGTTCTTTATCTTTGCAGATAAAATATTTCTTTCAGAAATTAGTGTGTCAAACTTGTGTGTCAAATCAGATCTAGCCATCTGTTCTTTAAGAATATCTGATGACAGAACAGATAATTTGGATGTGAGCTTAGATATTTCAGATTCAAAATATGAACGTTCTTGTTCAAAATCTGTTTCCAAGTTCTTGTTTTTCTCAGAAATATCTTTGAAAATCCCAGCATTTTTCTTTTCAAAAAATTTCTTTTCTTGCTCAAAAGACTGCTTCTTTTCTTTGAAAATGTTTCTTTCTTTTTCGAGCAAGTCTTGTAAAGTAGAAATCTGCTTGGGAAGTTCAATGTTTTTATCTTCAAGAACTTTTCTTTCTTTAGCAAATGTGTCTCGTTCAGTAATTATAACTTTTTCAAAATCAGACACTTGCTTTGAAAGTTTAATGCATCTCAGCTCAAGATCCTTCTTCTCTTGTAATGTTTTCTTGGAAATTTCAGATGACTGTTGTGTAGAAGATATCTTCACATTTGCTTTTTCTTTTTCTGCTTGGAGACTTGTTTTCAATTCAACATTCTTCTTCTCCAAGACAGATATCTTCTCTTCAAAAGCCTTAAACTTCTGTTGAAGCTTAACTGATTCAGATTGCAATTCTGAAGATCTTTGTTCAGTTGTCTTCAGTTGGCTTTGAAGTTTCTCTTTGACTTTATCTTCTTTAATGCTTTTTATCAATTCAGCATTTTTCTTTTCCAGAACAGATATATGATCTTCAAAAGCCTTAAACTTCTGTTGAAGTTTGACTGATTCATCTTGTGATTCTGATGACTTCTGTTCAGTCGTCTTCAGTTGGCTTTGAAGATTCGTTATCTTTCTCTCTTTTTGCATGATAATCTTCTCTTTAACTCCTATGATTTTCTCTTTCATTTCTATTTGATTATCTTTATCTTTAATCTCTTTCTCTCTTTCCTTCATAATATCTGCAAAATCAGATTTATCAAGATTAGCACATTTTATATAATCAGGAGTTTTATCAGAATTTGACAATTTAGCTTTGAACTCCTGAATCTGATTTAGAAGCTTTGAATTCTGATTCTTCAGCTTGTCTAATTCAGCTTCCATCTTTGGAATTTCTGGCATGTACAAAACAGCCATATCTCTTGCAGATAAAACAGTATTTCCTCTCTCGTCTGTCTTTGGCATCTTGAAAGAAAAAGTTAGCTTAAAAAAATGATCGTCAAAAATCAGAAAATTATGACCAATATCAGAATATGTCCCCCTCCGCAGACTTAGCACGGGGGTTCTGACATATTTTTCTCTAGAAAGAAATGCTTGAAAAAAAATGATCGTTCCCAAACAAATTAGAAATGTTGACTAAAAAGTCAAACTTGGATCAGAAAAAAAAAAATTATTTTCGAAAAAAAATCTAAGTCTTAAAACTCGCAGATCACTGTTCACGTTGAAACTCGCAGATGGTAGCTTGCGCGTTTCTAGAACTCGCAAGACACTGGAACTCGCTAATCACTGTTTTAAAACAAACTCGCTAGCTGAACCGTGCGCGTTTTATGAAACTCGCAGATGATAACTTTTAGACAAACGTGCAGGCAAACTCGCAGGCAAACTCGCAGACGAACTCGCTAAACACTATTCACACTAAAACTCGCTGGCAAGCACTTGCGCGTTTCTGAAACTCGCACGTCTCTTTAGCGCGTTTCGACCAAACTCGCTAACTTCAGCTTGCGCGTTTTGCAAACTCGCTAACTTTGACTAGCGCCTTTGAGACCGAATCTTCAACTTGCGCGTTCTAGCAACTTGCGCGTTTTAACGACTTGATGAACTTGCGCGTTCTTCAACTTGAAGCTTGCGCGTTCTACGAAGAACTTGCGCGTTTTCTGGATCTTGCGCGTTTCGACACTTCAGTTCATAAAATCGATTCAAATCAACTTAAACCTGCAAATTGAAACATAAACTTGCAACAATATGATCGATTTGCATATTAGAACACTTTTCTATCACAAGATTTCCATTAAAAACACAAAAATCAACGAATTGATTCAAGAAACAGTGCATGAGTTCGAGTTTCACAAAAAAAACAGAATTTGATCAAATTGATCAATCTAATGTTCGAATTAGACTTTGTGATCTGAACGAAACTTGATCCAATTGATAAAACGTACACAATCAAATCAATTTCTTGATTTAATTGTACACACACAAGAAATCCACGGATCAAACAGTGATTTTTAAAAATATTTCGTGAAAAATCAAGATTTCGAAAATTTAAACAACATTTGATGCAATGATCCTTCTGATTGGATTGGTTTGCTCTGATACCAATTGATATTGTACTCCCAGATACAATCAAGCAATTCAATCTCAATCAAGATTTAACAATGGAGTTCTAGAGAGAGAGTGTAGAGAGAGAAAGCTTCTTTGTCATAGATCTAACAATATACGTACAATTAACTCTCCTACAAGATTACAAGGCAACATGATATTTATACCAAGGACTAAAACTACAAGCTTAATGACTAAGTAATCTCATATTGACTAAACATACATTGACTTTGTTGACTTTACTTGAATTGACTTTTCCTATTAAATCTTGGATACAATAATACACTAACAGGTATTTTTGTAAATTATCCAAACGCATTCATATATGAACGCATGCGTTCAGATATGAATATCACTTTTTTTTTCTTTTTTTTAGCCGTGTGTGTTCATATATGAATGCATGCAAAAAACAGAAGTTCATATATGAATGTTAGTAGACGTTCATATATGAATGTTAGTAGAATGTCACTATTTTTTTTGCACGTATTCATATATGAAGGCATGCATTCATATATGAAGGCATGCAAAAAACAGGCGTTCATATATGAATGTCACTCTTTTTTTTTTTGCATGCATTCATATATGAACGCATGCATTCATATATGACTGCATGCCTTCATATATATGAACACGCACGTGTTTTTGTCAAAGTTACGTAAATACCCTTATATTTTTGGAAGAGCCGTAACTTTTGACCAGTCAAAGCCGCAACTTTTGACCAATTAAAGGCGATCTTGACTAAATGGGTGGCTAAGATCACTTCTCTATTTCTCATATTTTTAGCACTTCTCAATTGAATATATATATATAGGGAGAGGTTCATTTGAGAAATGGTAAATATATGAGAAATAGAGAAGTAATCTTAGCCATTCATCTGGTCAACATTTGCGGCTTTGACCGCAAAACACCGGATAATTCCTTGTGTGGTCTATAGAAGGTAGAGGGGTAATTTCCTAAAATGCACGGGATGAGTTCATATATGAATATGTATGAATCACAAAGATTCATATATGAATCTGTTAATTAGTTCAACTGATTCATATATGAATCTTTGTGATTCATACAAATTCATATTTGAATCTTTGTGATTCATACAGATTCATATATGAATCTGTTAATTAGTTCAACTGATTCATATATGAATCACAAAGGTTCATATATGAATCAGTTAAAAAAGTTCAGTTGTGAATTGCACTGGTTCATATATGAACATATAGTTTATATGTGAATTATACATGTTCATATATGAACACAGCCCGTGTGTTTTGTAAAATTTACGAAATTGTCCTTCTATTTTTGGGATAGCCGCAACTTTTGACCGGTCAAAGCCGTAACTTTTGACCGGTCAAAGCCGCAATATTTGACTAGTCAAATCCGATCTTGACCATATGAATGGCTAGGATTACTTCTCTATTTCTCATATATTTACCATTTCTCAAATGAACCAAACACTATATATATATATATATATATATATATATATAGGGAAAGGTTCATTTGAGAAACACTAAATATATGAGAAATAGAGAAGTGATCTTAAACCATTAATTCGGTCAAGATCGGCGTCTTTGACCGAGAATTAGGGGATAATTGCTCTCATGGTCCACTCCCGTGTTCCTCACATTGTTTATTATTCGAAGGGTATTTTTGTAAATTATCCAAACGCATTCATATATGAACACATGCGTTCAGATATGAATATCACTTTTTTTTCTTTTTTTTTAGCCGTGTGTGTTCATATATGAATGCATGCAAAAAACAGAAGTTCATATATGAATGTTAGTAGACGTTCATATATGAATGTTAGTAGATGTTCATATATGAATGTTAGTAGAATGTCACTATTTTTTTTGTACGTATTCATATATGAACGCATGCATTCATATATGAAGGCATGTAAAAAACAGGCGTTCATATATGAATGTCACTCTTTTTTTTTGCATGCATTCATATATGAAGGCATGCAGTCAGTGTTTATGTAAAAATTATGAACATTTATATATGAACGCATGCATTCATATATGAAGGCATGCAAAAAACAGGCGTTCATATATGAATGTCACTCTTTTTTTTGCATGCATTCATATATGAAGGCATGCAGTCAGTGTTTATTTAAAATTACGAACATTCATATATGAACGCATGCATTCATATATGACTGCATGCCTTCATATATATGAACACGCGCGTGTTTTTGTCAAAGTTACGTAAATACCCTTATATTTTTGGAAGAGCCGTAATTTTTGACCAGTCAAAGCCGTAACTTTTGACCAATTAAATCCAATCTTGACCATATGAATGGCTAAGATCACTTCTCTATTTCTCATATATTTACCATTTCTCAAATGAACCAAACACTATATATATATATATATATATATATATATGCCCCACAGTTTTAATTGGTCTATCAACTTTATGTCTTATTTGTTACATGTAAGAAAATTTGTGTGTTATATTTTATTAGACATGAAAATTTAAGGATCTATATGATATGGTGGACTAAAGGTTTAGTTTCTTACGAGTCATGAGTGGAAAATGCGCAATGAAAATGTTTGTAGGGTTTCCTCAATTTTGATGATGAAATTTCTTATCATAATGATTCTTATGGTTCTCCATAAGAATTTATTTACAATAATTGTATTAATTTTTCAATCTTGATTTACAAGAAAGTTTTAATATTCTGTTGTATTACAGCGGGTATATAAGCTTAAGGATGACTGAAGTCTAACCACTCAAAAACTGTGAGTTAAAAACTGACCACTAAAATAACTGAGGGGGTGTTTGGGATTGCTTATTTGAAGTGCTTTTTAGCTTATTGCGGTGTGGCACCGGAGATAAGCACTTTTAGTGTTTGGATGGAGAAATATTAAAAGGGCTTATAGCGGTGCCAAAGCTGAAAATGAGTTTTTGATAAGTCATTTGGTTTTAACTTATCAACTTATTTGAAAAGTGCTTATGACTTTTTTGGTTATTTTATATGTATAAGCAATCCCAAACACCTTTAAACAACAACTTATTAGCTTATTACGTTTTGGTACCACAATAAGCTAATCCAAACACTTTTTTAAAAACTCCAGTTTGGCACCGTATAAGTTGATAAGTACTTTTCAAAATAAGCATAAATTGTTTTAAATAAGCAATCCCAAACACCCCCTGAATCTAGATCAAAGTAATGTCAATTTTGAGATCACGAAAATCTTGAAATCGAGAAGGGTAATCCTATTTCGATGGCTTCTTTGCCTATGATCTATTATAAAAGATACAGAAGGACCCTTCGGTACCTAACTGAGAGTCAAAGGCACATAAATCCGGTTATAGTTTGACTAAACTTCTTGCTCGATGGAAAAACAACATTCGATAATGATGAAAAGAGTGACTAATCAAATAACTGAATCTATATTAAAGTCACGTTGTATACGTTGGACGGGTATAACACTAGTTAAATATATATTTCTAAAAAGCATATAAGAAAACGTTAAACTAATATTTGGGCCAAAAAAGATGGAAAAAATAAAAAAATGACGTTCATTTGGAGAAATTACCATTAAGTTTATTCCTACTTAACGTAATAAAAATATTAATTATGTGAAGGTTTGCCATTTTTGATTTTCTTTCCTATTAAGTTTTCCAATCTATCAAAAGGTATATAATTAACTAAAACTGAAAGTACCCAAAATTGTCTAGTAAAGTATTTAACCAGAAAATAGATTGTGCTACTGCGAGAGTATCTACTCGTTTTGGAAAATCGGGTATCAAAGTATGGATTTCTTATACTAAAAAAGAAAGGAAATGTGTTATATCCTAAACATAGGAAATATAGTAAATATCGTAAAGGCGGGTGTAGTAGGGGTTGCAAACCAGGACGATACATGACTAACTACCTTGGTTTTAGAAGATATGGCACTAGAGTTGTAGAACTTGTTGTTTTTCATATCAAGCCATTGAAGCAGCACGTCGAGTTATATTTGGGCAATTCCATCGTACATGAGTGGACAATCTGAACAAATGGTAAGATATGGGTAAGAATTCTCACAGATCTCCTTATTACCGGGAAACTTACATAAGTCAGTAAAGGTCTTTCTTCCCTCTCAAGGAACTTGAACGGAACAAGCGGTATCATGTCTATTAGTTAGAGAGGTTGTATCTTCGAGTGAGTTGTAGTGCTCGATTGAAGTCAACTTGAGAGAGTCCTACAACCGTCAGTCCAGAAATCTAATAACTAGGATCTAGGACTACGAAGGGAAGACAACTACTCGAGTTCAAGGTCTGTTGGTTTAGAAGTTCTATATTGAAGCTTTGTAGGAGATATTTTAGTTAGGTGGTGCTCGTGCTCGAATACTAGACTAAGAATGAGATATTGACTCCCTTTCAGTCTTGGCTAAGAGGACTATTAAAATCCTGGTTAACTAAAGATCTATCAAATTCTCAAGTCGATGTGAATAAAAGGCTATGTAGGTGTGAGAATTATGTAAAATAAGACTTATAGGGAGATAAGGAAGGGAAGCCATTAATAGTATTATGTTCGAGGTTGTGAACATTTGGTGTTTTTCATGTGAAAGTTGTGAAGATTCCGTGATATTATGTGAAGGTTCTGTGTGTTTGTCATATGATGGTTTGTGCGTTTTTTCTTGAAAAGGTTGGTGCTTAAAGTATAGTCGTACGATAAAATTTAAAACATCAAAAATGATCTTACACGAGTCTCATGGAAATGAATAATCTATCCAAGTCAAATTAAGATTTTATTGATCATTTAAAAGTTGAATAATGACAAGGCCTTATTTATTGCTTTTTTCTAAAAGCATTTTATATCGGGTGTTCTAAAGATAGTTAATTGCTAAATTGCATGACAAAAGTAAATTTCAATGGCCATGTGGGCTAGAAACAAGTTAAATTAATGTGTGTTTGTTTTTCTGTTTCTTTTATATATATATAGAGAGAGAGGGGGGTGTTCAAATGCAATCCTTTTACATGGGGCAACCTCATGGAATCCCTCTATCCACCACTCATTTTATTTTCACTTTTTTAATTAAAAATGTGAAAATAAAATGAGTGGTTGATAGAGGGGTTGCATAAGTTGCACCATGTAAAAAGTTGTATAATAACCACCCCTATATATATATATATATATATATATATATATTTCATACAAGAAATAGGTTTTAGGATACATTTTTAGAAAACAAAATCAAAATTTTAATATTTTATAAACTAACTTAATTTCAAGGTTCTAAATGGTATATGATGACAGAGCCATGACTAGAGTTGTTGATGATTTAAACTTTTAACAAGTTATTTGAGCCTGTTTATCTTGTGTTTGAGCTTATTTATTCTTGAGCTCGAGTCAAAGTGCGAACACAAAATAAATCTATTATAATTTAACGAGTCGAGTTCCATGATATCACGTTTAATTTGACTCGTTCAAAAAATCTTGATTAAAATTTTCATATTGAACCAAGCCAACCATTCAACCTTACACTTTTTCGAATCAAACATGTTCGTATATATATAAACCATACAATCCAAATTATTTTGGACAGTTAGCGAACGCTTAACAAGTAAGCGCTTACCATGAGTCACTTAGCTTACCAAGTGAGCAAGACAAGGACCAATTTCTTACCCGGTAAGAGGCATAACGAAGACCAATGATCTTTACCCGAGAAGTGAAATTTAAATAAATAAATAAAAAACTCTAACCCGATAAACTCTTACCGAGTCAAACATGTTTACCAACAATCCATTTTGATGGTCAATAATGTTACCCAATAAGGTAATTGAGAATTTATGGTGACTCTTGCCGATAAGGATTTGGTAAACGGCCATTTAGTTGCGGTTTTTCAACATAATTAAGAAGTTTTAATACGATTAAAATGTAGAATTTAATTTCATGATTCTTAAATTAAAATAAAAAACACTAGAAAATTTGCATCAAATTGGAAATAAATGCAATTAATTTTTTTTATTTTGGAAAACAACTTTTAAAATCATCATTTAAGAGTTTGTAGCAAAGTTTACGTTTATTGATAGGTCTAATTAACCTGGTCAACAACTAACCGGTTAATTTAAAATAACATGACAACAAATTGAAAATTAAAGTTAAATAATTTTCATGTTGCCAAAATAATTATGATGAATGTTTTCAAATGTACAAGAACATGAATAAGAACTAGAAATGTACCCAATTTTTTTTCTACAAATAATATCATGTTCTCACCAGAACTTAAATTGAACCCCGTGGTGAGCATCCTGTGACATCCATGATCATGGATCTGCCACATAGTGGTACCCTTAATTGGGCTGGGTCGTGATCGACGGGGATTAGTCGGGTCGCACCCTTAAGTGGGAGCCCGGATACCCCGGGAACGTGTGCGTGTGTTAACTTGTCGTTCAAGAAAAAGAACTTAAATCAGAATATAAACTTAAAATTAGAAGTGAATCAAATAAATTTATAAAACCCAAAATCTTAAATCAAATCTCTAAAACCATAAAAAAAATCTAAACCCTAAACAAATTTATATAATTTCATTTTGAATGTAGGTTTTTAAATTCAAATCAAAACCATAGAATCAATTTTTGTTTGGCGATTCCTGTCAAAAGTAAAAAATAGAATATGAAGATGTTGCGAACTCGGGGAATATTTGAGATGAGGAAGAAAATGATAGGGGCTATGCTCGGGGTTTTTTAGGGGTTTTACTTTC
The DNA here is from genome assembly GCA_023525745.1 of Arctium lappa. NCBI lineage: Eukaryota > Viridiplantae > Streptophyta > Magnoliopsida > Asterales > Asteraceae > Arctium > Arctium lappa. The sequence continues at coordinate 40,905,670 of CM042057.1, forward strand.
CGTGTTCTTTAGGATTTAATCTTTTTTATTTATTTTTTATAGATGTTTTAAAAACATGTAATTTTCAACTAGAATCTCTAAGTGACGTTCTAAATAACGCAAGTGAGGAGAGGAAGGAGATATGGACAGCGGTGGTGTGGATCTTTTTATACCTTATTTGGTCCTATCCGAATCGAGTAATCTTCAAAGGGGAAAAAAGGAAGGTGGCAGAAAGATTTTTTGAGTTCCAACTTTGTAGTTTCGAATGGATCAAACATAGAAGGTGTTGTTCCAGTTATCAAGCTAAATTAGATTAATCACAAGATCAAGATATAAAAATCGTGTTTATTGATTTGCAATGGATTACAATGATTTCTCTCTCTAAACTCTCTCTCTAGCCATATATCTATTTCTCTCACAAATGAATCTCTCTATCACAAGTGTTACACAATCCGCACGGCTACTAAGGAAATACAAACTATTTATACTTAATCAACTATGTAGACTTTACTCAATACAAACACAACTAATACAAAGTTTACAAGACTTTACATTTTAGATCCCTTTAATCTTGAATACAACATTTTAGCTCAACAATCTCCCCTTTGGATTCAACATTAAAAAAAATTGTCAACAATCTTCTACTCTTTCTTTTCTTGAAAACTCTTCAACAATGTAGCTTTCAGAACTTTTAAATTTTGACATATTCGTCTTTCAAATAAACTTTCTTGAACTTTGAATACTCTCTCTTTGTCTTCTTCTTTGACAAACATCTTTACTTTGTACATATCTTCCCTTTGCAAACTTTGTTTCTTCAAAATTTGAAATCTTTGTCCATCTCCCCCTTTGCTAAAAACATACATCTGTATCACTTTGTATCTCTTTCTGTATTTCCAATACAATCTCTCTCAAATTCTTCCTCATAGACAAAATATCATCAAACTACTCTGATATGGAAGATTCAAATTTAACATCAACAGCTTTGAAAGAATTTTTCATCTTCAACTTCTTCAAGAAGCTTCTTTAAATCAAAGAGTTCTTTTTGCAAATCAGAAATTTTGTCAGTCTCAGAGTTTGACTCAGACTTTTGAAAATCAGGTTCAGAATCTGACGCATTCATCAACTCATCAAAAATTTCTTCAGACATTTTGTTGATGAATTCAGACTTTTTCATAGATTCCTCAACAGTAGCAGAATCTTCTATCTTACACTCCTTATTAGAATCAGAAGAAGTAGATTCAGATTTAATATCTTGAACACAAGTATTGGAATCAGACTCATAGTCATCATACTGACATTTGGTTTCAGTATTATCCTTATCTTCAGACACTGATTCAACAAATGAATTTGGTGTGGAAAACAATTATTCAGATTCAACAAACTCAAGCTTTCTTCTCTTATAGCTTGTGTTTAAATCATCATATTGAAATCCAACTGATTTAAGACATAAATGTTGTGAAGCAGTACTATCATCAGATAAATCTTCATCTAACTTTTCCTTTTCTTTTTCAGAAGTTTCAAATATCAGAGTGCCAGCTTTAACAAACATTTTTCGGATATTTGGAATCTTTTGAGAATTTGGCCCCATCTTGTCAAAATTGTAATGATTTTCAGGAGCATTTTTCAAAATATTGTTTCCGATAAACCCAAACCCAATTTAGGATTGTAAAATCTGACATCTTTGAGTTTATTGGTGAAAAGATTTAAAGTCTTTTCAGTCTAACCTCTTTTGAAATTTAAATTCTCAAGTTGTTTTATTTTACAATGAGCAACAATTCTTTCTTCAAACAAACTTCAAACTTAATTTTGTATTCACCTTTTTCAAAATTCATGTTAATCAAATCCTTTTGAAGTTCAGAAATTTTGGCATTTAAATCATCTTTTTCTTTTCTCAGTTTAGCTTTCTCATTTTCTTTGTCTTCAACAACAACTTTCAATAATGCATTTTCATCTTTGAAATTCATCATTGATTGTCTTTCATGATTAAGCTTTTCTTTCAAAACATTAAATTCATTTTTCATAAATTCTATCTGAGAAAGCAAATTTTGAACTTCATCAGAATTGTCAGAATTATGACTTACCTCGGATTCAGAATATAAATTCCTTGCCTCTGTGGTATTTGGCTCCTCATTCAGTTTGGCCATAAAATTGTAGTGAACTTTAGTGAAATGAGCTTCTTCCTCATCTGAAGTCTCATCCAACCAGTTTTCCTCTTCAGCCATGAGGACCTTGCCTTCTTCTTGCTTCTTTACCAACAGAGATTTCCTTGCATAATATTCAGAATTCTTGACTTTCTTGAATCGGCGGTCTTTTGAGAAAGGCCCCGACTTTCTACAATTAAAGCATCTGACATTCTGAACATCAACCTTTTCTTTCTCATCCTTCTTTTCATCTATTAGATATACTTTGTTCTTGTCATACTTGCTCTTGTACTTGTCTGACTTGTCTGCCTTGTAAAATTTAGGTTTGCTCTTGGAATAGTACTTCTTTTTTCCAAACCTTTTGTTGAACTGTTTAGTTATCAAAGCTAGATTCTCAGCAAATATTCTCACATCCTCATCAGAATCCTCATCCTCTTCTTTATCAGATGAGTCTTTGATAATCTCAGGTAATTCTGTCAAGTATGAAACTTTAGACTGCATCGATTTGGAAGAACTTGGCTTTACAACATTCTTTTCAGCCAACAATGCCAATGACTCAGTAACAATCTTCTTCTCAGCACTAATCTGCTTGACTTTATCTTCATGTTGGATTAGAGTCAAAAAAATATCATTCACGTCTTCCTGATCCATATTCTTTGTTATTTGCAGGTTGATAGAATAACTATTGTTAGTGCACAAATTTTGGATCCTAGATCATTAATGTTGAAAGTCAAAGCCCAAGTTAAACTCTCAATGCAAAGTCAAAGTCAAAGTCAAAGCTCAAAGAGAAGAAAAGTCAAAGTGTTAGTTTGTCTTAGTTAGTTGTTTGTTTAGATTCCTTTGTAATGATAGCTAGTATAAATAGGTTTTTGCATTGTTGTAAGCATGTGGCACATAAGAGAGATTACATCATTAGAGAGAGAAATATTGACTTTGAGAGCATCTTGTAATCTAGTGAATTCATGGTAAATGAATATGGCGTATTGATTGAATCTTGTTGATTTGCACATTATTGGGGCTATTAATTGGTATCAGAGCAAGAATTAATCATAAATCACTCAAGAATTTGGAAATATGGTCGAAAATTTCAAGAACTCGCAGAACATTGTTCTATGATCGATCTCAGAGATTTTGTGGTGTTTTTGATTGAAATTTGATTCATTAGTGTTCGATTTGTGTAGTAGAACAAGTTTCTTGTTGATTGTTTAGCCTAATTCACAACTGCTTAGTGTGAATTTTGGATTTTTGTGAGAGTCTTGTTTGAAGTCTGTACGAACTGAGTTCTTGATCATATTGTAATTTTGTTGTTTTTGCTTGTAATCTTGCATTTGTAAAATGTTCTAGTTGTACTCTTGGATTAATTCACAAAGTTTCAGGATCTAATTTGGTGCTTTGAAGAGTTTTTGAGTCGACAGTTGAAGAACTCGCAAGATATGTTCTTTTCGCAAGATTCATCCTCGAAGAACTAGCAGAGCCTTTTGGTTTGTGTTTTTGGTGCTAAGGAAAGATTTCTCAAGTGCTTGTGTACGAATTCTTAAAGAACTCGCAGGCTATCTTTGTTTGTGGTTGTTGAAAATTCCAAGGTAAGAATTCACAGAATTTTGTGTACGATAAGATCAGAATTCGCAGAACTCTATTTGCGAATTGCTAGATTTCACAGAACCTTGTCTAAGAAAAGTGACTGTGCACTTTCTTCGATCTGCAAAAAGCTCGAGAATCCACAAACAAAGTCTATGAAAAGTCGTGATAGAAAACTTTTCTAAGTCCAGATTTCGCAAAGTGTTCATCGTTTGTGCTTGAATTTTTCTTAGTACAGAATCCTCAAGTGGTGTTGTGCGAAAAGCTCCAGTGGTGGTTTGGAATATTTCTAAGTCTAGAATTCGCAAGACTCTACTTGCGAAAAGCTAGGAATTCGCAAGACACTACCTGCTAATAGTTGGAATTCGCAAGGTGTTCTCTGCAAATTGTAGTTATTCAGTGGTCTACGGATTGTGTTATTCAGTGGCTTGCGAAAAGTGATCAACAATGGTCTGAGAATTCCATACTTAGTCATTTTTGACTGATTTTCAGAATTTTGGAAATTTTCTAATTTTTGTTTACAGATCTGTGCAAAGATTTTCATGATGACTTCAAGAGATGCCTTATCCATTGGAACAGATATGCAAAGCCTCCTGTGTCATTCAAAGGAGAATATGAGTTGTTAAACATAAAATCCCAATCAATCAAGCTAATTACTCAAGATATGAACATTATGCACAAGAACTAGAGAGAGAAAGTCTAGAGAGAGAAAGTAGATCTTGAATTACACCCTCTAGAATATTACAATCAATACTTAGACTCTAGTTTTATATTACATGATTACAAACACAAACCCTTATATCTTTTGTGTCTAATACAAAGACTTAACTACAAAGGAAAGTAAACAACATTGACTAACTATTACAAGGTCAATGTTGACTTTTACACATTTGATTTTCCTATTAAATCTTGGATACAATATTTAGACTTAACAATCTCCCCCTTTGTATTCAAGATTTAATAAAAATTTGATGCATATCTTCAACTCTTGATTCTTCATCTTTTGTGTCTTGAAGCTTTCAAAAACTTTGCTCTTTTGCAGCTTTTGAAGAATCTTGGAAAGTCTTTTTAATCTTTGAAGCTTTGGAAAGTCAACATGCCTTGAACAAAACAGGAAATTCTTGAAACTTCTTTGAAACTTGAAACTTCATTTCTAAAAAATCTTTCGTCTTCAAACAAAATTGTATCTTCATCACTTTGATCACTGAATCGTCTTCGGAAGAACAAACTTTCTTGAAACTTGAAATTCATTATCAGAAACTTTTGACTTTGAATCAGTCTTTGAAACAGCAGCGGAAACATTTTGAACTTTCAGAAATTCTTCATCAGACTTTGAAATTGATCTTTGTATAATTCTCCCCCTTTTTGATGATGTGAGCATCATAATCATCAAAATATCATCAATTTCAGCATAGGCTTTGATTTCCCCCCTTTGTGAACAACAAACAATCTCCCCTTGATATTGCTGTACTTTTGATCTGAAGAGTCGAACCATGAACAATATATATCCGAATCTTTTCAAATTCAGACATAATGAGCGTGTAACCCTGATTCAACAAATGAAACAGTTAGAAATGCTTGTCAGTAACACGAAGTTACTGTGTACAACGGATGTACAATGTAAGGAGCTGGTTTGATGTTGACTCCACAGGACTTCCATTCAATCATTGAAAGACACAAGGTAATTCTATGAATGTTCTGACAGAAAAACACATTCTCTGTGTGCTCGTGCTTGTGTTTTGAAAGAAGTAGCACAATGATTGTGTTTCATAAGGCTCAAAATATGTAAATCACTGAGACAGCAATGATTGTACATGGACTCAATGTGCATGAGAAAGGGTCGAAGGTGGGGCAACTTTCCTTCTTTTTCAATATCAGTATCTTCCAAAAGAAGATCCGATAGATTATGTGCTGCTTCCCCAGAAAATGTGAAACATTCTCTTTTTAAGAAAAGAATGAGTAGATGGTGGGGTTGTATGCAAGAGATGGCATGGGCTATTTGCCTATTTCAATGATGGTCACCAAAGAAATGTGAACCAATCAGTAATGTGGCTGCCCGGCTCAGAAAAATGTTTAGTGCAGAGTTCTGATATTCTTTTAACTCTGTTCTCACACCCTCTTTCTTTTAAACATATAAGCTCACGTCTAACCAATCTCTCATTTCCATTTTATCTCAGCTCACTCCCACACTCAATTATTTTAGACCCCACTCCCCTCAATCACTCAAAGGATTTCTTCCGGGGTAGGAAACACTGGTTATCGTGAATCCATGGAAGATCTATTAAGCACTCATACTGAATCCCATGTTCTTAAAAGTACATGTTGGTCAATGATTTTCTTGAAATGAAGCACAAGAAATCATATGTCAGTGTATGTATGCTCATTTAAAAATATGAATGAAATTTGAGCATTTGAACGTTGAAGATTTCTCAAAACATAGATATTGAAAGAATGGAATGAAATCAAGAGAATTGTTTTGAGAATCTGACAATGATTAAAAGCAGATCAAATGAAATAGCTAGGGTATCAAAGAATTGAATATTTTGTTTATATGAACAAATATAAACAATTTATCAATGAAAGCACAAATATAAAAAAGATGTATGATGCTCATCAACTTTGAACTTCAAACGGGGGTATTACCATCGAAAAAATTGTTTGAATTTGAGACATGGTAATAACAATTTCAAATAAAATATTGAACCGGTGTGTATGAATACTTGACAGTATATGGACAAGATAATACACAAGTATTGATCTTTGGAAACACACGGTCAGTTAAACATTAAAGCTCAAAATTGAAAAACATTTAAAAGCATACTTCTAAATTCATGAAATCTTTTGAGAATAAGAAGTGGTTTGAACATTTCAGAAATTGTTTTTCATGTTCGAAAGTTGTTCTTCTTTCAAACAATCAGAAATCTATGATTAGAATATTTTTACCTTTTCAGCTCCCCCTCAAATCACGATAATATGATTTATGTCTTTTTAGCTCCCCCTGGATATTAGCATAATATCCTTCTTTGATCATTGATGAACGGGTCCTGATCTGTCATGTGATCAGAAGCTACTTTATTCATATTATTTATTTAAAAAATAAAAGATAAAAAGCAGTAAAACGGTTTTCTAGAATGAGTTCTGATCTGAAATAATCAGAAGTCATCACCTTTACTCCCCCTTAAATTAAGCATCTGAAATATGTCAGTTAAAACAAGATAGAGATCAAACACTCCCTTTGAATTGTTAGACCATCAATATCAGAAAAATCTAGCAAAGAAAAAGTTTAGGATAGAGATCAGATCAATTCACTCGGGATGAAGACCATCAATATCCATCGGATGCAAGCATACAGGAGTAAGGTCTTTTTGATCACTGAGGTCCGAGTCCTAAACTGTTGTGTTTAGAAGTCAAACTCCTTTGAAGAACGGGTCCTAAGCTGATGTGCTTAGAAGCCATATTCTTGACATTGAGGTGCGGGTCTTGAACTGTGTTATTCAAGAGCCATTGTCTTTCTTACTCCCCCTTGGAGTGAGGTGCCTGCAACATAGATTCAGGTTTCGGTTTTGGTACCCACTAGTATTTGGGTCCAGAAATGTTAGTTGCAGTGCGTGTGGGGGATATGGAGTAAGAACCATACCAGTAGTGATCAGTTGATTTATGAAAATGATCATGTGTACAACAAATAGAACAATAATATTTCTTACTGTTAGGTGCTTTGTTCTTCTTTGCTTTGTGTACATGTACACATGATTTCTTCTCTTTCAGCTTATTTTCCTTATCATCTTTGACTGATTTCTTCATCCAGACCAGTTTCTCGTTCTTGAAACTTTTTCTCCTTGGATAAGAATCCGAACCATCTAAATATTCATCAAAGAACAGGTTAGTGCGACGAATCGGATTGAATGATTTGACTGACCTTTGTGAAGAGATAAACTTCTGATTTGAACTTGAAACAGACTTTTCAAGCTCTTTGATCTTTGAAGCAAATGTGTCTCTTTCTTTCACAAGTTGGTCAATCTTATTTGAGAACTCAGATTTCGTTCTTTGCTCTTTCAGCGAAGATGCAGACAGTTCAGATAATTTTGAAGTTAGCTTCTTGATTTCAGATTCAAAAATGGGTCTTTCTTCCTCAACTCCTTTTTCTGACTCAGTTCTTTGGCCGGATAATTCTTTAAAGAACCCTACATTCTTCTGTTCTATGGCCTTCTTCTCCTGAGCAAATTTCTCTCTTTCTAAAATCAGTACTTTCTCAAAATCTGAGATTTGTTGAGAAAGTTTTAAGCATTTAAGCTCCACTTACTTCTTCTCTTCAAAACACTTTTTAGAGAAATCTGAGAACTTTTTGGAAAAACTTTTCTTTTCGCTCTCAAAATTAGCTTTATCTTCAGTAAGCTTTTGATTCAAATCAGATATAGTCTTTCTAAGCTCAGCATTCTCAGATTCCAATTTCTTAACTTTCTGCTCATTGCTCTCAACAGAGACTGTCTGCTGAACTTTAGCTTCTAACTCAGAAATCTTTCTTTTTAGCTCAGACACAACCGTTGGCCCTATCATCGTCCATTCAAGATACTCCCATATATCCTTTCCTGTTGATTTGTACAAATCTTTTCCTGTCAACTATATGTATCTATGTGACCTTTAATCTCATGACGAATACTATTCAATAGAAAAGTTCGAGCCATATTATCAGCATTCTTTCTTCTCTCTTGATCCTCAGTACAATCTTCTGTTGGAGTATGAGGTGTCATCTCTCCTTCAGTCAATGACAATCTGATATAACAACTCAGCTCATTTGTATCTACAAATTTGAGAAAATCAGCTTTCCACTGCTCGTATCTTTCTCTGAGCAAAATTGGTGAACTCATCTCTCTCTCAGAAAATATTGAATGAGAAATCAGCTTGATGAGAATGATCGTTCCCAAACTGTATATCAGAAAATCAAAAATCATAACAAATTGAAATTTTTAAAAAAAAATTCGTGAAAATTGAAATTTGAACAATACTTGTTATTTCGCAATTTAGAAAAAAATATTTCCAAAGATGACCAAAAAAAATTTCCAGATTTTTTTTTTTTAAACAGAGGTATGCGTGTGTTGCCCGAAACGCAAAGCTAGGTGTGCGGGTCCTTGGTGAAACGCATAGCTAAGAATGCGGGTTGTTGAGGAAACGCATAGTGAGGTATGCGGGTCCTTGAGGAAACGCATAGTGAGGTATGTGGGTCCTTCTTGAAGCGCAAAGTTGTGGTGTGCGTGTGTAATGTGAAACGCACACTCTGCTATGCGTGTGTAGTGTGAAACGCACACTCTTAACTTTTATGAATGAAACGCACACCAGTATGAACACCCGCAAACTAAGATGAATCAAGTGCACACCAGATGAATCAAACGCAAACCTCTAAATTCAATCAAAATCACACCAAAACACATCTAGACTTCGAATTTCAATCTTAAAATTTGACAATTCACTCACCTACACAAATCGAACACAATTCTAGCAAGCAATTTCGATTAAAAACACAGAAATCAACAATTTTGATTCAAGAACAGTGCGTGAACTCGTTTTTAAAAAAATCACAAAAATTGAAAATTGACAACGATTTATAATGAATTTTGATATAGAATCAAAACAAGAAACAATCACTACAACAAATCGAGCACAATGATTCCAATTTCAAGCAATAAAATCAATTTTTCACAAAAAATTTGATGAAACAGTAACAAACTCGTTTTCTTGAAAAACTTTTGAAAAATTCAAATTTTCGATCCAAAAACACCAAATTTCAATTCAAATCATGATAAAATCTTTTCTGAAAAGTTGGGTATGGCTCTGATACCAATTGTTAAACATAAAATCCCAATCAATCAAGCTAATTACTCAAGATATGAACATTATGCACAAGAACTAGAGAGAGAAAGTCTAGAGAGAGAAAGTAGATCTTGAATTACACCTTCTAGAATATTACAATCAATACTTAGACTTTAGTTTTATATTACATGATTACAAACACAAACCCTTATATCTTTTGTGTCTAATACAAAGACTTAACTACAAAGGAAAGTAAACAACATTGACTAACTATTACAAGGTCAATGTTGACTTTTACACATTTGACTTTCCTATTAAATCTTGGATACAATATTTAGACTTAACATGAGCAATGGAAAGATCGGTTCCTTGATTTTATAGATCGACATGCCAATGGAGAAACACATCAAGCTCTATATTGAAGAAGGATTGATGAATCCCATCACTAATGAAGTTCCAGATGATGAATCATCAGATAGTAGAGATGGAAATGAACCTAGAGAACAAAAGACAAAAGTAGTTCCACTTGATATCTCCAAATACTCTGATGAACAGAAAAACGATACAAGGCTAACAAACAAGCAAGGTCTCTACTTTTTCAAAGCATACCGAATGAGATATATATTAAGATTGATAGCTACAAGGCAATGGCTAAGAAAATATGGGATCAATTGGAGAAGATGATGATAGGGTCTAAAGTTGGTAATCAAATGAAAGTAGCTAAATGCATAAACAACTATGAAGAGTTCAAAGCTAAGGATGGTGAAAGCTTAGAGGAGACTTATGAGAGATTTGTGTCTTTGCTCAATGAGTTGGCTAAGAATAAAGTAATGAAGAAGCAGATAGAGAATAATGTTAAGTTTCTGAGTATTCTTCAGCCTGAATGGAAAAAGCACACAAGGAGAATGAAGCAAATGAAAGATCTGAGTGACATTCCCTTGCATGAAGTTTATGAGACTCTTCATCAAAATGAGAAGGAAGTAGAGGAGAAAAGAAGAAGAGTGAGAATCCGGTAATTGATCCAGTTGCCTTGGTGGTGGAAAAGAAGAAAGAGAAAGAGAAAAAGGATAAGAAGAAAAAGAAGAAAGTGGTGGTGACTGAGTCTGAGGAAAGTGACAGTGCTAACTCTGATTTCGATGACGAAGAGAGTTTGAAACAGGCAATGATCTTGTTAACCCAAGCCTTCCAGAAGAAATTTTACAAAAAGTCGGGTTCCAACAGTCAGAGGTATTCATCAAGGTCGAGGAATCTTGAGCACAAAGAACGGGTAGAAGGAAAGATTTTTGATGAAAGGAGGACTGCCGAAAGCCAAAAGTCAAGAATTCTGATTTTTACAAGATCAAAATGCTTCTGGACAAGCAGAAAGAAGCTGGGAAAGCATTGATGGTCGAGGATGACCACTGGCTGGATTACACCGACTCGGAAGATGAGAAAGAAGAGACAACACACATGTGCCTGATGGGAAAAGAAGTAATGTATGACGAATCAGATGATGAGATTTCTGAGGAGGTAAATAACTTTTCCAAATGTGATTTTTTGAAGAAAATGGAAACCATGATGGTTGAGCTTAAAATGACAAATTTGTTTTGGAAATATTTCAAAGAATTCAGAAAGATTGCTGAAGTTTACTGAAATTTTCTTTGAAGATGATTTGCTGAAGCAAAGTGAACTAAATCTGAAGAAAATTTCTTCTCCAAAGTCTGAAAGTGGTTATTATAAACCTTGGGGGAGATTGTTAAAGTTCTTGAAGAAGTTATTCACAAGCTTTGGGGGATAATATTGAAAATCTGAAGATATTTAAAAGAAAATGGGAGATTGACAGAGAGATTCATTTGAAAGGAGTAGATTGTTTATCAAAGACATAAAGTGTGAGATTGTTCTTTGATGCATAAATTCTTTTTGAATCCAAAGGGGAGATAAAGTGCTTATCTTTTTGGAGATGATCTTGAATCCAAAAGGGGAGATTGTTAGTGTAGAAATGTTGGATCCAAGATCATTAATGTTGAAAGTCAAACCCCAAGTCAAACTCTCAATGCAAAGTCAAAGTCAAAGCTCAAAGAGAAGAAAAGTCAAAGTGTTAGTTTGTCTTAGTTAGTTGTTTGTTTAGATTCCTTTGTAATGATAGCTAGTATAAATAGGTTTTTGCTTTGTTGTAAGCATGTAGCACATAAGAGAGATTACATCATTAGAGAGAGAGATATTGAGTTTGAGAGCATCTTGTAATCTGCTGATTTATGGTGAATGAATATGGCATATTGATTGAATCTTGTTGTTCATCTTGTTGATTTGCACATTATTCAGACTATTAACTATCCTACTCTGGATTCAAGTTCTTCACAAACTTGTAATTGATCTCTGACACTGACTTGTTCAGTCCGTTCCTTCTCAGATCATTCAGAATTACATTAAACCTGTTGTATGTATCTGTCAAAGTTTCACCTTCTTTAGCTTTGAATCCTTCATACGCATTTATACTCAGATTCAGCTTAGCCTTTATTGACCTTTTAGTACCCCTGGAGTTGTCTCTCCAATTCATCCTACATTGCCTTAGCAGATTCCCTACTGTCCACCCTGTTGTATAAATCATTCGGGATGGCCATGGTTAGTAAAATCAGTGTTTTCTCATCAATCTTAGCCTTTGCTCTTTTAGCTTCACTGAAGTATTCAAAGGATTTAGGGATAAATCTGTCAGGTATCTCAGGAGAGGTAGTTGTAGCTGGCTGACCAGGTACTCTAATAAGAGGATTTACAGGACCATTCAGAATAGATTTCATCAAACTTGTGTCCTTATTATTCGAGTCATTCTCTTTTCTCCATTGAGGATATTCTCCAATAGATAGGACTGGAGGCTTTGACTGAGAACCCATGCTCAACAAGTCTTTATATATCTTTATATCTGAAAAAGTCTGAACTTGATATGATCGTTAGCTAAGAAATTAGAAAACTTTGACTGGAAAAAAGTCAAACTTGGTCAACTCAAAAGTTCTCAAAAAATTTCTAAGTATGGAAGTCGCAAACCAAAAGAACACATGTCGTGAACTTGTCTTAAGCTTGCGAGTTGTGAACTTGTCGTACACCAAAGGATGTCACTTCTCACAACCAACTTTTTAAATGAACTTCTCGTAGACCAAAGCTTATGAATTCCTACTTGTCGTAGACCACGATGTGCGAGTTGTGCACTTGTCATAAACTTCAGTGTGCGAGTTCTCACTTGTCGCAACCTTCACTCTGCGAGTTCTTGACTTGTCGTAAATAACGTCTTACGAATTCTTTACTTCTCGTAACACATAGCATACGAGTTCTTACTTCTCGTATCAAATACTATGAGACAGCCACATTGAACAATAACTTGACGCAACAAGCTCTTGCGACTTATATGGTTGACGTAAGACTTTTCTTGCGAATTCCGAACTTATCGTAAGTAGAAGCTTGCGAATTCCTCACTTCTCGTAGATAATGATCTGCGAGTTATGTCCTTGGTAGATTTCAAAAACGACTGAACAACGAACAAGGAAGCTTGCATCAAGTTTGTTGAATCTTGCGAGTTCTTCAGATGAACTAGCGAGTTCTTCAAATCTTGCGACAAGTCGAGTTTGAAACACAAAATCAGTCACAACTTCTTCAAAAATCAACCAATTATCACCAAAATCTAAGGATTTGCTTAGGATGTGAATCTGAACACCTTTGTAGCACAAACTTTCACACTATAATCACTGAAATGTCATCTTCGATCTGATCACAGAGTTTAACAACTTCGAACCAAAAAACTTACAAATATTCAAAATTGAACTAATCTGCCATGAAATAGATAATGTGATCTAAACAAGAAATGATCTACAACACTATACAAATACAATTCAATCAAATTCCAATCCAAACGACTTAAAAACAAGCAAATTCGAATCCAACACAGTGCGACTTTGAACAGTAACTTGCGACATCTCTCAAATCTTCAAATTTCAACCATTTTTCTGAAATCTTTATTTGCTCTGATACCAATTCTTGTTCCATTTATCAAGTTCAATTAGATTAATCACAAGATCAAGGTATAGAAATCATGTTTATTGATTTGCAATGGATTATAATGATTTCTCTCTCTAAACTCTCTCTCTCTAGAGCCATATATCTATTTCTCTCACAAATGAATCTCTCTATCACAAGTGTTACACAATCCCCACGACTACTAAGGAAATACAAACTATTTATACTTAATCAACTATGTTGACTTTGCATCTCAATACAAACACAACTAATACAAAGTTTACAAGACTTCACATTTTAGACCCCTTTAATCTTGAATACAACATTTAGGCTCAATAGAAGGACTAAGCAAAAAACGGATTGGAAGTTGTGGCTAATGATGCCATCGAACTGTCTCTAAATGAAACCGGTGAAAGTTCGTGTTTAGGTCGGGTTTGTGTGAAGTAGTTGCTCGGTTGGACAGTGGTGGTGCCACCTAGCTGCTGCAGTTTGGCTACGGTCATGGCAATGTAGTTTTGGCCTGTTGGTTTGTTTTCTCCATTGTAATTTGGTCGTGTATTTCTGCTTGTTGTTTCGTTCCTGGGTGGTTGGATTCTGTTGGTTTGGCTCTTGGCTTATGCCTTTGTATATGTTGTACATTTTTGGGTTGTCGTTTATAAATTGTTTTTCAAAAAAAATGTAATTTTCAACTTATGATGTGGAATATTTGAGATGAGAAGATGTTTTATTCAAGACTTTACACCAATTTGTACTTAACTTTTTTTTTCAAGTTATGATATTGAATATTTTTTTAAAAATTACGATATCGAATATTAGCTTTCAAATTAAAAATTTGTATCCCATGTTAAATTATAAATGTCATGTCTGTTAAAGGGAAAAACAAATGGAACAACAATATGGAGAGAATAACAATAAGACAGAGAGAAGAAGTCTATATTTCTCATTAATCATAAGCCCTTTAAATAGGGAGGAGTTACAAGTAGATAGTTAGGAGATATTTCAGTTCTAATCTAACTCTGATATATTTATCTCTATCTCTATCTCTATCGTCATATCCTTTAGACGATGGCACACTTATCCTACAACACTCCCCCTTGTGCCGAGTTAAAGGAGTGGTGGTGCACAGTTGTTGCCTCGTTAAAACCTTACGCCAAAATAAAACCCAGTGGGAAAAAATAAAAATATGACGAAGGAAAGAGTACAACGCACCAGCTTCTTTGCAATACATAGACTTATCCTTTAGTCTAGTTTTCTCTTAGATTCATACTTTAATCTTAAGAGTTAAGAAAACATGATGGTATATAAACAGTTGCCTCACTAAAACCTTACACCAAGGAACAAAACCCAATGGGAAAAATAAAACCTTGGTTGAAGGAAAGAGCACAACATACCAATATCACAAATATAGTAGACTCCCCCTTTTGTCTACTACTCCCCCTGATTCATGCATTAACCAAGGGAATTTGGAAAACATTTCCATTTACTTTCTACATGTTTCTCAATATATGGTTTTAGGTAATGACTTGGTAAAACATGTCACATTCTTTTGACACCTTACTTGATTCACTTGAATCTAAAGGAGAGTCTTTTATTGCTGATTGTATAGAAACTTAAGCAGAATATGCTTTGTGTTATTACCCCTGATGTATCTTATGTTCTTCGATACATGATACATTATTTCCATATATGCAAGTAGGATACTGGTTGAACCCAGAATTACTAACTCCTATAATATATGTAATGATAGTCCTTAATCATATACATTATTTTATTATCTCATGGAGAGTAATATTCTTGGATTAATTCAAGGAGGTAGTTACAAAGGATCGCTTAGTTTACTTCCAAGCAATCGACGTGTTCCTTGTGGTAATTCTTTATCCAGTTTGGGAATATCATTTGTATGGGTCAGACAGATACCTAATATCAGCAAACACATACCAAGACATTATTTGGTGTTTTTCTATAAGAGCAAGCTAGTACTTTTGCTGCTTACATTCTAAGTAGGTATTGAAGTTCCATTATCAATCCCATTTTTCTTTCTATAGGGAAAGTATAAACCATGTCAATGGTTCCAAAAGATTAATTTAATATCATTCCAATGATTTTGCGTTGGCGCTGAGCTAAATCTAGCTAACAAGTTCACTGAGAAATACAATATATGGTCAAGTGTATTATGTTAAGTACGATAATGCGCATATTGTACTTAGATAGGGAATTCTAGATCCCAGCATCTTTCGTCATCATCCTTTAGACGAAATGGATCTTTCCTTATATCCGACACTTCGACCGATCATGGGAGTGCTAACCGGATGCGCTTTGTCCATATTAAATTGCCTGATTATTTTCTGGACATATGCGATCGGTGAATTAATATTTCACAAACTCGGTGTCCTAGCTCAAATATCTAGACAAAACCAAGTTTTCGCAAGATCTTTCCTCTCAAAATCAGATTTCAAGTAGCTTGTGGTTCCTCTCATTTCATCAAGAGTGCCTATTATGTTCATAACATTGACATATAGAGCTACTTTGAAAATCTGGAACTTGTTTTCCATAATAAATAAGCAAGAGAACATTTCATCGTTCTTATATATCCTTTCCCAATCAAGTATTCCATTAGGCGGGTATACCACATCCACTTATATTGTTTTAATCTATAAAGTGGGCGTTTCAATTTATTGCAAACGCATTTCGTGGTTTAGAGTTGCTTGATTTTGGTAATGTAATATCATCAAGCACTTTTATATATCTCTAAATCTAGATCCTCGTATAGATATGTGGTAACCACATTCATGAGTTGCATTTCTAGTCCTTCGGAAACTACTAGGCTAGTAAATTATACGGATGTCATAACATCCATCATGAGAGAGTAAGTCTCCTCGTGGTCAATCCAGGGCGTTGTGAGAAACCTTGCGCCAAAGGAGAGTCTCATACATTATGACTTAATTATTCTCATTACGCTTTAGGACAAATGATTTATCTATGTCTTATAGGCTTTACACTTGGTGGGTTAGCACTACCAAACCAAATACCTGTTCATTTGTCAAATAATATGATTCTTCTGGATTGCTTATTTAAGCTAGTTTGCTCTTTGTTGATATTTTCCAACTGAGCATGGTTCGATGTCAATGTGCTCTATCACCTCATAAACAATAATATATGCGAAATATATCATCAATAATTATATATGATCTGTCCATCGACTCATATGTGCTCTCATAGTTCATTTGAGATTAATATTCATCTCTAGAATCAATATTAACTTCGGAGCGTCCTCCAGTGATGATTCATAGACATAGTTTAATCAGAGACAATCTCATGAGAGGTTTATGTATTGATGACAAATAGTTGTGCCTTACTCTTCTCTTCCTTTAGATGAGTATCTATCGAACCAAGTAGCTTCCCCCATTTCCGTTTGGGAGCTACGACCTCAACCACACCTCCACTATGTGTGATTGCAACGCACTTTCCAATGGCGTTGTGCCCCTGTTGGGGACTTTTTAACCTTGCAAGTATATTTGCAGCTCGTATATGTGATCTTGTCACTTTTGGAATATTAAACGTATCAGGTATCGAGTCTGATTCGTTTGACTTCAACATTACGTTGTGAAGTTTTGGGGATCAAAATGAGACAGAGTGGGAATATTCAATGACACTTCCTGTCGTTCCCATGGAAAATCCTTTTTCCTATCTCCCCCTAACGACGGGAAGACTGTCTCATGAAAGTGACAACCCGCAAATCTAGCGGTAAAGAGATCACTAGTCAAATATTATAATTAGCGGATAATTGTTGGGGATTCATATCCAACATATACCAAATCGTCTTTAAGGACCCATTTTGATGCGCTGTGGGGGCGCAATTGGCACATATAATCGAACATGCGTAAATGTAAAGTATCAGGCTTATATCCAGTTACCAACTGGTACACATGAGCAAGTAGTGGGTCTAAAAACGAAAAAAAACTGCATATAATAATTGCATAACCCCAGGTAGATGTGGGTAAATTGGTGCGCATTACTAATACCCTAGATGTCATCATATTCTTTTGATAACAACTTCTATGAGACCATTTTATATATACACATGGGGTATAGGAAACTTTACATTGATCCTAATACATATGCAATTAACATCAAAACCTTATGATATAAATTATCCAACATTCAAAGTCATGTAGACTTGATGAAATAATCAGGGTGGTGAGACCTTAAACGTATAGTTAGTGCTAGTAGTGCAGTATTTCATGTGGACAATAATACGACATGCGTTCATCGTGTCGAAACCAGAACCATAAAGTACTTTAATGGCCCGCATTCTGGATGTTTATGTCCATAAATATCACCTTGTATTCGTTGTAACAATGGAATATTTTTGTATTATGTCCTTAGCTTTAGGATGGTCTCAATCATGTCTTGGCTAAGGAGTAGGTTATATACAAAAGTTTTAGGTATTCGAGAGGGCATATAGCAATGTTGTTTCTTATGCTACAGAAGTCAACAGTTGCAATTTTCCTCATTCTGCCTTTCACTCGAAAGAGAATGTGTCTATGTGTATTTTGCAATACACGGATCACTATGTCATAACCACGGTGTCCCGCATGGTCATGCCAAAACATATATGTGTTATTGCCCCCAAAAGTTCTTTATTGGTGACAAAATATGTTCCGATGACCCAATAATCTACTAGTTTGACACATTAGTTTCCATGATATATGTTTACTTTCATATATTCGTTAGAACTTATGTATATATGTTTATTTCCATTTTCATTTGATACGAATATCTTTACAAGGTTCCTATTAATTTTGTACCAACAAGAGAGTGACAGTCCATCGTCTAAGTAATTTGGTTGGATGTATTATAAAACAAGTATTAGTCTATCTTTTTTTCAAGGGTGTGATAGGTCAAAAAAAAATCAATTCTCCTCGATACATTCCTACACGGAACGGAGAATATTGAATTTTTTTTTGTATTTGTTTTGATGTATTTCTTTACATCTATAATGGTTACATATTCGATTTTACTTTAGCAAAGAAATTAATTTTTTAAAATTAATTTCAAAGAAAAATATGCATAATCAATATTAAATATTAAAACAAATATGTTATATTTCATTTTCATCGTGTTCCCTTTTTTATAGAAGCACTTTTTAGTGCATATCTTATTGATTGTCCATTATCACATGGGTAGTAGTTGTATCCTACTCCAGGTGTTGAAAAATCCTTCCTGACTCTTACCAATACCCTGACCCTTTCTAGGGTCTCGTCCACATGGTACAGAAATGTCATGTGTGTGAAATGGTTTTTAACTCACAATCATTTGGAGTTGTTTCCACATCTAACACTTTCATTATTGATATCAGGAATTTTCTTTATCTCGACATATGTGGTGTTATTCGAAAGAACCTTGTTGTGTTTCTCAACCACTTGCAGTAGGTTGATGAGTTTGTCTAAATGTTACATTCCAACTTATATTGGTTCATTAATATTTACTTATATATGAAATGTGAAAATGATATTAGGAATCATGTCATCTTCTGTGAGCTCCTTGCCACAGAGATTGAGACGCGTTTTGGATATAACATTTCTTTGTTGAAAACAATTACCTTTTTGTAATCGAGTAAGTGAGTTTCATTCCACTGTACGATTAGTTCGGGAAGTACATATTCATTAGTACTCCCGATTATCCCTTTTGGAACATCCCACATTTCTTTGGGGGTTTCTAGTAAAGGTATCCTATGAAACTTAGGATTTATATGTCGTCTCAAAACATGAGGGTATTTGTTTGTACCTTTTCAAAAGGTTGATTTTAGAGTCAATGGGGAGTTGATGGACTTTAGGTATTTTCTTGTACCTTTTCAAAAGGAGGTTTATGTACTCATTTATGATACTCATATTCTTTTGAGTTTATGACGTTGATTTTAGGATGAGTTGTTTCAACCATTTACATATATAAATAATAATATATGATTTTCTTTTTGATAAGGAAATGGATTTTGGTTATGAAATTTCATTATCATAACAATATTGGATTTTTGTATGCTTTAGTTTTATTGATAATACTTCATCAATATTTCAATTTGCAAAAAAAATCACTCAATCTATTGGATTTCTAGGTAGTAGGGGAATCACATGGATTTCTTAAATCCCTACAAACCTTAGGGCTATTTACACCCGTTTGACAAAATCCTTTCGATGTATTGCGATTAATTCATCAATGAAATACATAGATAACATTTGTTATTTGGTAAATTTTGACATGAGGTCAAAAAAAATCATACCATATTGGTATTTTGGGATCTTTTGGCAAGAGGTCAAAGTGACTATAATTTGGCATATGAAACAATTTTAATACCTTAATAGCATTTTTTGGAGTTTTTGGTAAAGATCAAAATATATGAGTTTGGATGTGTAACTTCCAAAAAATAATTATATAGTTTAAAATTATGAGTAGGAACTCACAATCAAGATAAATGTTTGAATTTAACATTTTCATGTTATTTTTGAACCTTTTGGCAAAATAACAGAAGTTATGGGGGTTGAAATTGTAAATTTCAAAGATAATTTATAAGTCATAACTAAGATAAACATCTGAATTATACTAACAATTATTAGGATAAACATTTGAATATTAACACAAACAAATAGTAAATAAATATATAATATTGTAACTAAATGGATAATCATTTAAATATATGAATATTTTAATCTAATTTGATAAACATTAATAAATCATAATAATATTTTAAAACAATAAAAGTTATACTAACACAATTAAAATAAATAAGATGAAACAAATATTAAAATAATTAATAGTCTAATTCATTATTTGGACTAGTCTAAAAGAATATATATTTAACTGGTCGAATTAAATAAAATTAAGTAAACATGTCAGAAAATAAGTCAAGATTGACTCGCATAGATAAAGTATATTAAACTTAAATAAAAGTTAATATAATAAATATTTATTAAACAAAAACGTAAATTAATGGGAAAAAAAAAACAAATTAAGTTTTGTTTTAGTTAAATAAAACAATAATACTTATCCCTTGTGGATACTTAAAAATTATTTATTTAATTCCTTTTGATAATTAAAAAAAATAAAAACAAAATCATTCAATTATCCTAATAATTCAGATAATTAGATCATAATCATATTAAAATCACATATAAATTCCAATAATTATCTTTTAATATAGGTTTTTTTTACGTCAATATAATTTTCATTTATTTAATTATTTCAATAAAAATAAATAAATAATCATGAATTCGATTTTTTTTTTTGAATTCAATTAATATCAATCACGAAAATAACGGAAGTATTCTACAGAAAACTTAAGAAAAAAAATAAACATGATTCATAATATTCACTTATGAAGAAATTGATAGAAAACTTACTAGATTTTTTTTGACATGCGTGGCAATGAGCAAAAGATAACGCAGTAGCGATGCAATTTTGCGGCAAACCGTTCAACAACAACGTGCACCAATCGTTTAGAGACGATGAAAAACAGCTTTGAGCTTTACGTGCTGATAACGTGTTAAAGGGAAAAACAAATGGAACAACAATATGGAGAGAATAACAATAAGACAGAGAGAAGAAGTCTATATTTCTCATTAATCATAAGCCATTTAAATAGGGAGGAGTTACAAGTAGATAGTTAGGAGATATTTCAGTTCTAATCTAACTCTGATATATTTATCTCTATCTCTATCTCTATCGTCATATCCTTTAGACGATGACACACTTAGATTTATTTTTATAAATTTAGTTATGAAATAAAATCTTATTTGACAAAATACTTGGTCTATGTCATTATTAGGAGGTTAAATATATGAAAATTTTGATTGGTATCCTTAATTACTAATTTCGAAAGTTAGGGGTTGTTTGTTTTAAAAAAAAATCTTTTAATGTCTCTTAAGTATGAATCGCTCGGACCTTTTTACACATCACCTCTTAATAATCATAACTAAATTAAGACTTAAGGGTTGTTTGTTTTTTTCTAAAAATCTCTTAATGACTCTTATGTCTGAATCATTCAGACCTTTTTACATACCACCTCTTATTAATCATAACTAAAATAAGACTTCAGACTTTAGACTTATTAAAAAACAAACGGCACCTTAGACTTTAGACCTCTTAAAAAACAAACGACACCTTAGTTTCTCAAACTAGAAATTATGAGAAAGTTGGTTATATTTTCGTTAAATTTTTCCAAAAACAAAATTAATTTTATTTGGATACAATTCACCATATTATAAACAATAGATGGTTTTTGATTATTAGACATTCCGTATTCTAAATTAATTGTGTAGAATAAAAATAAACACAAAAATAGTTTCTTTAATACAAGTATATTTTTAAGTCTCGTTTGTTAAACTATTTGATAAGTTAGTTGATAATTAATAAACTAGTTAAGTAGCTAAAAAATTAGTTGATTAACTTATGTTTGATAAAAACTAATTAACAAACTAATAAAAATGTAAAATTAGCAAAAAGGCAATATTAAAAAATTAGCCAATTTAGCATTTCTTAATATATTCGAAGCAAATCAATAATAATATAATATATTAATTAATATAAACCAAATTACGTTAATTAATAGAATTTTAATTTTATTATACATATATATATATATAGGGGAGCGATCAAATGGAAACCACTCTAATTTTGAAAACTGTGGAAACCCTCGATTTTATTGGTTAAATTAATGAAATTGTTTAATTTGATGAAATTGTTTCATATAATTCTTATATTGATGAAATTGTTGCATATATTTGTGTTTTTTAAGTAAAAATGAAAAAGTTTCATCAGATTGCGAAAATACATGAAACAATTTCATCAGAATGAGAAAAATAGATGAAACTACATAATAAACACAAATATATGAAACAATTTAATTAATAAAACAATTATATGAAACAACTTGATCATATTAAACAATTTTATAAACCAATTTCATTAATTAACCAATGAAATTGATAGTTTTCAAAGTTTCCAATATAATATGGTTTTCAATTGAAACCACCTATCTATATATATATATATATATATATATATGGGTGAGTTTTCATCTTTTATTGTGCACATGAGGACAAATCTAAACATTGATCAAAACTTAGAAAACTAATCAATGGTTAGTATATAATAAGGTTAATTGAGAAGTGATTAAGGACAAAATTGAAAATTTAAATCATCGCCTACCTTGATTGACTTTTTATTTTATTTTTTAATTAAAATTTTTTTACCCCTTAAACTTTAAAATAAATTATTTTTAAAATTACTAATATTTTAATCAAACAAACTACACACAAAAAAAACGAGAATTTCATGCTCTTCGATATAACATCTATTTCGATATAGTTTTTTTTTGTTCGTTTTAACCATTTTTTACGTGAAATTCTATATATGTGTTATATTCATTATGAATATGCATGCACGTCATTGGGTGTCCACATTCAGTATGAATAACAAAGGTGAACGTTCATTCACTATTCATAATGAATAATACAGTAATAATGATGAATAATACACAAATTCATAATTCATGTATTATTCACCCTGAATGTTGTATTATTCATCATGAATGATACATTAATAATGATGAATATTATATGAATGACCCATGAAGGTGTATACACATGGTGCATTCTGTTTTGTTTCCCAATTCACAACCGAAATTTAGTTTATTTCATTATGAAAATGTATGCACATCCCTAGATGTCCCACATTCAGTATGAATAACAAATGTGAACGTTCATTCATTATTCAAGATGAATTACGCAACATTCATGATGAATAATACACGAATTCATGAATCGTGAATTATTCACCTTGAATGTTGTATTATTCATCCTGAACGATAAATTATTCATGATGAATAATTAATGAATGACCCGTGAAGATGTGGAGATGTGACACACTCTCTTTTGTTTTCCGGTTCACAACAGATTATTCGATAGGTTTTCGATTCGTCTTGATGGGTGTTGGGTTACGGTGTTGAAGAAAACGCGATGTCTTACGACCTTGAAGAAAGTGTTGAAGAATGTGATGTCAAGTTACATACTTACGGTGTCGAGGTGTTGTATAGACTTGAACGTACATAAATATTCATAATGAATATAATACATATATAACATTTCACGTAAAAAATGATTAAAACAAAAAAAAACTATATCGAGATGGATGTCATATCGAAAAGCACGAAATTCTTGTTTTTTTTATGTAATTTGTTTGATTAAAATATTAGTAATTTTTAAGATAATTTATTTTAAACTTTAATTGGGTATAAGTTTTAAATTAAAAATGAAAATAAAAGGTCAAATATGGTAGACATGAGTTTAAATTATTTTTCATTTTATCCCTAAACATCTTAAAATTAAAAACTCTATTTAATATCAGTTATTGGATCAAAAGAGATGGAGTGACTGAGATTTGTCCTCACGTGCACAATGAAAATTGAGTTTTCATTTGAACTTTCCCTTCTCTCTCTCTCTCTCTTTATATATATATATTACAAATCTACATTAAATGATGATTTTAGATAACCATTAAATATAATATAAAGAAAAAAAAATTAGTCAAACTTACATATCTTTAATTAGTGTATAATTTCTCAAACAAAAGTAACAATTAAATTATATTTTTAATTAAAATCATGGATCAAAGTTTTATTATGATAGTAAAGAAATATAACAATAATTTTTACGTAACTTGCAAAAACAATTATATTTTTAATTAAAATCATTGATCAAAGTTTTATTATGACACTAAAGAAATATAACATTAATTTTTATGTAGCTTAAAAAACAATTTTAAGAGTTTTTATATTTACTTGTTGATGACTATATATATTAAATAATAATATAAGAATAATTAATAATAATTTTAAATAATTATTAGTAAATATTAATGAATAATTTTCAATTATAATTAACTAATATTTATTAATAATTAATATTAATTGAGATATAAGAAGAATAACAAAAAAAATTCATAGAAGTTCATTAAAACACTGCTCCAAATTTATCAAACATAGCCTAAGTCAATTGATGACCACTTCGCATTTAACGTTCATAAAGTGGCGACCACAAAAAGAATATGGAGTTTTTCAAGTCAAATAACGAGACTTTTTGGTCACACTTTTCAATAGCAATACGCGTGTATAGTGTGTGCGTAGACTCACCACTTTTTATAGGTAAGCCGCCACTTCATCTATTTAAATGGATAGAGCATCTTTGATACAAGATTTTTATTAGTAAAAAGTTTAGTGGTTTATAAAAATTATTATTGTAAAGAGCTTTTATAAAAATATAAACTTTTTTAGATTCTTAAATAAGAATATTGGTTTTTACTATGAAGTTGTTAAGAATTTTTTTTTTTTTGTAAAGGATGTCCTGGACCTATGGCCCAGACTAATCCCTTGGCAAAGCAACCGACTGTGAAAGCATGCAGCCCTGAGATTAAACTCAGTGGCCACAGGATGCGTACGCCTGGATTCGAACATGGGGTGGATGTGATATCCCACCACATCCCCCACAGGCCTTAACCAGTATGCCACCAAAAAAAAGTTAAGAATTGACATTTTTCTTATTTTTTATTTTATTTTCTTGACTTTATAACTATTAATACATACTAATATAACTTATTTAATTATTGTTGATGTTGATAGAATCAATAGGACCCACAAAAAGGAGTTTCTTATAAAAACTATCATTGTGAACTTTTAAGAAAATTCTTAATTTGATGAGTTGTAGATGAGTTGGTGTAATAACCATAATCCTACATTTCTAAGAAAGATAGAAGTTAAGGGTGTGTTTGTGGCAATTCCCAATTTTCAGGTAGTGGAATGCAATAAAAAGAGGCTATTAGAGGGCAAAACCCTCTAAACCCTTCTCATTGTGATGAACACAGTTTTCGGAGGCTAGAGAGATATTGGAAGAGCTCTTGGTGATTCACCATTGAAGGCTAAGAAGGGAAGGCCAATTTCAGTGACAAACTTCATCTCTTTCAAGGTAAACCTTCCTATTTGTCTTCTTTGGATTCTATTAAGTATATTATGTTTAGGGTTTGGGGTTTTCCTTCTTGAGGTGTCTTGATTTGAAAACCCAGTGGTGGATATGATTTTGATGGTGAAATGATTTGATTTATTTGTGTTTTGATTAAAAAAACCACCATTGATGGTGTGTATCTTCAAGGGTTCTCCATTTTTATTGCTTTTGGAAAACAAGTGTTTTTCATGGATGAATTTCAATAGGTTAATTGATGATATGATGCTTGGTTATCATTGGAAATAGTTTGGGACTTTGATTTCCTCGTTTTAGAGGCTTAAAATCGATTTTGGAAAGTTTTGGATTTAGAGGAGGTGAGAGTTTTGGCTGAAAAAGTCATGCAATGCAAGACCCGGTAGGAACCCCGGGGGGCGGGGGACTGGGACTGGGAGTACCCCCAGAGACGGGGGACCCGGGAGGCGGGGGGCCAGGAATATCCTTGGGAGACTGGGAAAACCAGGTAGGGGAGACCCTCGAGTGGGAGGTCGAACCCGGTAGGGGAGGCCCCCGGGTGGGAGACTTAAATCGGTGGGGAGGGGGGGTCGGTTGGAGATAACCTTAAGGGATGATTAAGTGACTTATCACCCTGAACTTCTTTAATCGTAGGTGTTCTGTTTAAGGATCTGAATCGTAAGTGAGAAGAGTTAAACAAGAACGACAAGTGAGTCTTTCTAAACTTACTTTCGTTGATGTACGAACTTTAAACGCATTAGATGATTGTTAAATGCTTGTTTTTACATTGGTTTAAATGTACTTGTTGGTGTGGATATCAAAGTGTGCATTTCATGTGGGCTGGGGCATGCGGTGGCATGAATCGGGGGGGGGGGGTCCCGTTAATGCCTATATGGGGGGGGGTGTCCCATTCAAAGGCAGTGTGAGCCGAACACGTTGTCACATGTGTGCGTGACTTAAGAATGTGCCGTCCACATGTGTTGTGTGTGTGCATGATGATTTTATAGATGTGAATTGTTTATAAATACTTATAAACTTGTTTCAAGTAACTTTGCGATGCGATGTTTGTTACTATAGGGAAACTCACTAGACCTCCAGTCTAACCCTCGCTTTTCAAAACTAAAAACTTTTTAGGCAAGTGTTTAGTGGGAGTTCGTCCAAATGGAAAGAGAAAAGGTAATGTCGTAGAAGAGGAAAATCGTATAGGTCCACAAAGTGGCCACTATGTTGCCATAGTGGCGGTGCAAGTGTACACCGGACACTATGATCGCTACAAGTAATAAAGTGGTAGAGTACCGAGATCGTTTCCACAGGGACTAGTCAGCTAAGAATCAGAGACGTTTTCATGAACTTCTAGTGCTTGGTTGAGTTTTGAGAATAAAATCAATAATTGTGGGTTTTAAGCAACTAAACAATGATTAAACGAGATTAACAGTATTAAAAGCAGGTGTGGGTACAAGCATTAACTAAGACTGATGTAGTAACAACTTGGTCAGAAACAAAACGACACACGACAACCTTAAAAACCTTTTTCTCTCGAAAATAAGTTTCCTCGGAACGTGGCCACGTTGCCCCCACTTTGTCACCACGTTGGCCAACTCAAGACTTGTCGACTTAACTAAGTAAACCTCTAAGGGTTTCAGTTCCACCAGTATAGATATAGATGCCCAAATCTCTTTGTGACACCCATATCGACCGACATTTGAACCTTAGTTAAAATCATGCAAAAACCCGTATCTCTACGTGGTTATAAAAGACTTTCTCAAATCTTCTTTGCATCACTCAAGCCGTATTCGGATCTGCCCCTCTCGAGGTCTAAGATCTAATATTAACACTAACAAGTGATCGGCTTGTCCGCGTTGAGTTGAAGTCCCGACTCGAGTGACCAAGTCTAAGAGTTAGCAACGATGGCAACACCCAAGTGTTGCCTACTAGTCTTAGCCTTGGCTCATACCCACACCCAAAGGGGTGTTTAGCTCATAATGAAAGTAAAAGACATGATGGAAGAAGGAGATAACATAACTTAAATTGCGTAAAAGAAACTAAAGAGCTGCTGCCAAAGTGGTGACAAGGTGGCCACTTTGGTGACAGCTATTACAAGAAATTTAAACTTACAACAATTAAATGCAAACAAACTACAAGGAATGAGAACTAAATGCTAATGCTCCAGATGGTGTTTAATGCCTCTGGAAGTGATGATCTCAAATGGTTCTTCCATGCTCCATTTTATAGCCCAAGGAAGAAGAGAATGTTGATGTGACCAAACATAAAAGTAGCTTTTTGGGAAGAGTATAGCACCTTCCTTTGACTTACATCTCTTGTCCTCTTCCTTGTTTATTCTTATGAATGAGCAGAAGGGTCTTTCACTTTCTTCAGAAGGCAGCCTTCCCGAATTGGCAAAAACTTATCCAAGCAATTTTTGGCCAGCACCCCAACGTGGTGACAACGTGGGTGCAACGTGGCCACGTTCTGCACAAAAGTTAGTAAAACCGGATTTTTTTTTGCATTTTTGGGATTTCATCACAATGTTTGAACAATCTAGACCAAATGAAGGAGATGAGAGGCAAATTAGGTGAAAATGTGGTAAAATAAATATAACAAGAGAGGAATTAACTCTCAAAATTTGAGAGTTATCACACCCCCAAACTTGAGCAATTACTTGTCCTCAAGTAAAAAAAAGAAAAGAAAAGAAAAAGAACAAGGAACTCGAGCGATGACCAAACAGGGCTGACGAACTTGCTTTAGAAAGAAAAACTCATGCCGAAAAAAAATTCGTCGCTCCTTGTTTTGAGTGAAGTGAACTCTTCTTATTTGGAAAAAAAATACCGCTTCCTTTCATGCTTCCCATGAATTCGACTTTAATCAGTAGGTCTTGCTTTGGGTTTGGGTTTGTATATATTTGGGTTTTCGATTTGTAATTTTCGTAATGACCCCCAAACTTGACTTTTTGTGCGGCTCCCATTCTCTTTGGGTTTTTTTTTTTTTTTTTTTTTGAAGAATTCCACTTGGAATTTTTGTTTATTGCTAACGTGGCCACTTTGGGTCTTGGACTATCAAAAATGTTGCTTTTTTTTTTTTTTTTTTAGCAACCCCCACCCCACCCCCCAAACTTAAACCTTCAATGTCCGCATTGAAAAGCACAAGATAAGTGGCGATCATGCTGTAGAGGCTAGGTTACAAGCGGAAAAGTGTTTGGGCTAAAAAAATTAAAAAGACGGCCTAAATCATTTTAAAGTCAGAAAACAATGGTAACAATCCAGAATGCGGCCTGCAAAACAGAGAATCACCAACAAGCAGGGCATATAATAAGGGGCGATCATGAGTGGATCAAGCAGATGTACATGAATGAACGTAACGTCAGTTCAAAAAGACACGAGTCCAAAACAGAAAATACCACAAGTCCAAAAAGAGAAACTAAAATAAACGAGTTTAAACATTCGTGATGAAATACCGAAAATGGTCACGGCTTACCCACTCCGGCAGAACTGCCAGCCGCACCGTCTGCAGCGGTGTTCTGGTCAACGTCAGTTGGTGGGGGCCGCGGATGGCGGGCAGCGAGCGGGACGATCACTTGTGGAGGGCACAGACCCGGCGGGAAACGCGGCAAGGTCGAAGCTTTAGATGGGTCAACCAGGAAGTAAAAACTCCGGACAACTCTATTCCAGTTGCGCTGATATTCCCAAAAACGAACATTCTTTTCCTCGATGGCTCGGATGTTGTCGGCCTGGGCTTTGAGCTGGGCAAGCTGTTCCCTTTGGAGGGCCATCAAATCTTTCAACAAAACAATTTGTTCCTCCCGCTGCTCAGCTAAAACCTGCAGCCAATCGGATGAGCCATAACCGGAGCTGGACGCTGCGTGATGCTTAGCGGCGTCGTCTCGTGACGGTCGGACAGAGGGCTGTGGATGGGTCTCAGCAGCAAAACGACCAGAACGCTTAATGCGCTGGACCGTTCCCTGATCTATACGGGAGGAGCTCTTACAGACCTCATCCTTGTCCCACGAGGGAACACGAGCTGCACTTAACAATCTTGTTAGCAATATAGGGAAAACCAGCCAAGAACCTGAACGGGATGCGGCATACCGGATGGCACTTAGAGCAACAGGTCCGAAATCAAACGGCAATTCTTTCAAAATGCAGAAAAGGAGAACACATTTCTCCCTGGAGAGCGTGGCATCATGCGCGGCCGGCAGTAGATTGTGCCGGAGAAATTGAAACCACAGACTGGCCTCCAAAGTCAATTGCCCGGACTGAATGGACAATTTCGACAGATCTAACTTTTCTAAAAACTGGGGCATGACTAACGTGGCGGCAATTTCCCGGGTGGTAGCGACAGTGAGGGAAGCCAAGATGCTGGCGAATTGACATGTCGGTGGTACAGGCATACCAAAAGAATTGGACAAAGCGCGAGGTCCAAAATTCACAGTCCGACCCCGGATCACCACAGTGGTGTCCTTAGCGCTGGCAATCGCCGAATACAGTTCGCGTAACAAGGTGGCATTAGCAGTGCCAGGGAAAGGGATTGCCTTTTCCCATTTATAGGTGGCCAAAAGTCGCGGAATATGCGGATATGTTTTGATCAATACGGGATCAAAATCTCGCTCCATCAGCAATTTAGAAGGGAGTTGTGCTTTATACCTGGCTGGGGGTGGTGATTTGATGGCAGAACGTGTCCGCGGCTTTTGAGCGGGGGCTGATGAGCTACGTGCGGGCTTGCGCTTCCTCTTGGTGACTGAGGTGGAACGGGTTCGTTTTGTCGGCCGCACAAGCTCTGGCTCGGGTGTATACTCTTGATCCGAGGGCGAGATAGGCCGCTTCCCACGAGTTTTGTCAGTGCGCGGAGGGGAAGGGGTGGCTTGAACAGACCCCGAAGGAGATTCGCCAGAGGAGGTGGGGCTGGACGTGGCCACGGCCTTGCCACGTTGAGCTGAATCGTCTAGGATGGGATTGTCATCGGAGGGCGGGGGATTCACTGGTGATAACTCTGGAATGGTAGACTCGGATTCGACTTGATTGAGGTCGAAGACACCGACAAGGCTATGTGGACCGAAAAGGGGGTTGAGGAAACTGCCCGAATCATCAACCCGGGGCTGTGGGTTAAAGAGAGGAGATGGGTCATTTGTGGTTCGAAGCTGGGATAACGGGGAAATAAGGGGTCGAACTTGGGGTGTAGCTTCTAGGGTTTCGGATGATGTGGTCTGTGGGATGATTATCGAGAGAAATGGGCGACGAGCGGGTGGCGATGGTGGTGGTAGCGGCGAATCGTCGATTGGGGTTTCAGGTTCCGACGAGAGTGGTGGTGGAACTGGGTTTGGGGAAAGGGGAACGGGAGATTGGGGGTTAGGGTTAATCACCGGAGGTGGTTCATCGGGGGTGGTTTGAGAGGTTACGACGGCGTGCGACTCCTCATAGTGTATCGTAAAAACGGGCGGTGCAGTGGAGGCGACGTCCGCCGCGGAGAGTGGTGGGGCGGTGGATACTGGTGGATCGGACGGCGGGTTTGAGGAACTGCTAGCGGTGGCTGACCGGCGAGCTCGTCGACTATCGGGGAAGGGGTTGGCAATGTGTTTTGTTCGAGCCATGATGGGGGACACCGACGGAGTGAGCGATGGTGATGGTGATCGGGCGTCGGGAGGATGGTGGCCGGCGAAGATGGAGATTTGATGGTGCGTGAGAGAAAAGGGAGTGAAGGGGTTACTTGGGGGTGTAGGGAATGATGCGAGAGAGAGAGGTGAGGGGTTAGGAGGTCAATGATGGTCCTTGGGTTTTGAAAGCTGACAAGATGTTCACTGTTTCCCAAAAATCAACTTTTTAAAAAAAAACACTCCTTTATCCTCCAAACTCTTGGCATAGATCTGACTTTGGGAATTTGACCTGCACAAGGAATTGAAAATACAGATCTGAAAAAATAATAAAGGACAAGGCTTGCAATAATAAAACAAAGGACCAAACATGGGCTTAGATTAAACTGTGATATCAATGTTTGCATGGAAAAACTAAGGGACAAAAGGAATATTTGAGGCCATGCATAAAAATTTAAAAAACTGCCTGGATATCAGACTATTCACAAAGCTCAGCCCCCCAAGTGGCCACAAGGTGGCCACCTTGGCCCAAAAACAAAAACAAACTTATGGACACTATTTACACAACACGTTCATGATTTTCTCAAGGGGACATCTCAGAGGGTTTGGGCACCTCTTCGGGAAGATAGTGTTTGACCCTATGTCCGTTGACCTTGAAGGTACTACCGTCTTGTGGATTCAACAAATCCACCGTCCCAAAATGACTGATTTTGACAATGGTAAAAGGCCCGGACCAACGAGATTTGAGTTTTCCAGGAAATAATTTTAGCCGCGAGTTGAAGAGTAACACTTGTTGACCAACGTCAAAACTCCTTTGATTTATCCGACGATCATGCCACCTTTTGGTTTTATCTTTGTATAATTTGGCATTTTCGTACGCGTGAAATCTCAACTCTTCCAACTCGGCTAATTGAAGCTTTCTTTTATTTCCTGCGGAATCCTCACTTAAATTCAATTCTTTCGTGGCCCAAAAAGCTTTATACTCCAATTCAAGCGGTAAGTGGCAAGCTTTTCCGAAAACCAATCGATAAGGTGACATTCCCAAAGGGGTCTTGAAAGCCGTTCTATATGCCCATAATGCATCATCCAACTTGAGAGACCAATCCTTTCTATTAGGTTTAACCACTTTTTCCAAAATATTTTTAATTTCCCTATTAGAAAGTTCGGCAAGACCATTAGTTTGAGGATGGTATGCCGTGGCTACTCGATGTTGGATGTTGTATTTATCAAGAACGATGCTCAACATTTTGTTCACAAAATGAGTCCCTTCATCGCTTATCAATGCTCGGGGTGTTCCAAAACGGACAAAAATGTTTTTATGTAAGAAGTCAATCACCGTTTTTGCATCATTCCTCGGGCATGCCTTAGCTTCAACCCACTTTGAAACATAATCGACCGCAACTAAAATATATTGGTTGTTGAACGACATGGGAAATGGTCCCATAAAATCGATGCCCCAAACATCAAAAAGTTCTACTTCCAAAATATTGTTCAAGGGCATCTCATTGCGTTGAGACAAATTTCCCATGCGTTGACATTGATCACACTTTTTCACAAATTCGAATGCATCTTTAAAAAGAGTTGGCCAAAAGAAGCCGCTTTGTAAAATCTTGGCCGCCGTACGTTGGCCACCAAAGTGGCCACCATACGGTGAGGCGTGACATTCTTTTAAAATCCCCAACATTTCCGCATCCGGAACGCATCTTCTCAAAACTTGGTCCGCACCCATTTTAAAAAGAAATGGGTCGTCCCAAAAATAATGTTTGCTATCATGAAGAAACTTTTTCCATTGTTGCCCTTGAAAATGATGCGGCTTTAGCCCACATGCAAGATAGTTGGCTAAATCCGCATACCAGGGCGGTTGTTCTTTATGATGATGTATGGCCAAAACATGCTCGTCCGGAAAAATCTCTTTAATTTCATGATCACCCCCACTAGATACCATTCCTTCTATTCGAGAAAGATGATCGGCCACTTGGTTATCGGTGCCTTTTCTATCAACAATTTCGACATCAAATTCTTGCAAAAGAAGAACCCATCTAATAAGCCTAGGTTTAGCATCGGCTTTATTAAATAAGTATTTGATGGCGGAATGATCGGTATGAATGATAACCTTGGTGCCAATCAAATATGAACGAAAACGATCGAAAGCAAATACTACCGCAAGCAATTCTTTTTCGGTTGTTGTATAATTAATTTGTGCTTCAACAAGAGTCTTGCTTGCGTAGTATATTGGGTGAAAAATTTTGTTTCGTTTTTGACCAAGAACCGCACCCACGGCCCAATCGCTTGCGTCACACATTACTTCAAATGGTAAATTCCAATCGGGTGCAATCACAATGGGTGCCGAAACGAGAGCATTTTTAATTGTCTCAAAAGCCTTTTTACATTCGGAGGTAAATTCAAAGGTTTGGTCAATGTGCAAAAGATTGCAAAGGGGTTTTGCGATTTTTGAAAAATCTTTAATAAACCTCCTATAAAAACCCGCATGCCCCAAAAAACTCCTAATGCTCTTAACCGAGGTAGGCTCGGGTAATTGCATTATTACCTCAAGTTTGGCTCTATCAACTTCCAATCCTTTCTTTGAAATCATGTGACCCAAGACTATCCCTTCTTGTACCATAAAATGGCATTTTTCCCAATTTAAAATCAAGTCATGGGTTTCACATCTTTGCAAACTTTTTTCAAGATTTTTTAAACAATTTTCAAAAGATGTTCCCGTTACCGAAAAATCATCCATGAAAACTTCCATGGTGTCTTCAATCATATCCGAGAAAATTGACATCATGCATCTTTGAAAAGTTGCGGGTGCATTACACAACCCAAATGGCATTCGCCGAAAAGCAAAGGTTCCGAAGGGACAAGTGAAGGTAGTCTTCTCTTGATCTTCGGGTGCTATATGAATTTGGTTGTATCCCGAATATCCGTCCAAGAAACAATAGAATTCTTTCCCGGCCAACCTATCAAGCATTTGGTCTATGAATGGTAGAGGGAAATGGTCTTTCTTGGTGGCGAGATTTAATTGCCTATAATCCATACAAATCCTCCATCCCGTCACGGTCCTAGTTGGTATGAGCTCGTTTTTGTCATTTGTGATCACCGTGGTGCCACCTTTCTTTGGTACGCATTGTACCGGGCTCACCCATCTACTACTAGAAATGGGATAAATGATCCCCGCATCCAACCATTTCAAAACCTCTTTTTTTACAACATCTTTCATGATAGGATTAAGTCTCCTTTGCGGTTGCACTTTGCCAACGCTATTATCTTCCAAAAGTATCTTATGTTGGCAAACCGTCGGACTTATACCCTTAATATCGGCTATGGTCCAACCTAATGTCTTCTTATATTTCCTCAACAACTCAATCAAACTTAATTCTTGCTCTTGGGTCAATTTGGAAGAAATAATGACAGGCAATCTTTCTTCCTCGACTAGGTAAGCATACTTAAGATGATCAGGTAAGGGCTTTAAGTCTAGCTTAGGTGGTTCAATGATGGATGGTTGTTGGATCGTTCTATCCGTGAAATCTAACTGTTCAAACGCTGCTATGTTCTCCTCAATTTCCTCCTCGCTTATAAAGTCTAAATCCTCCAAATATTCTGCACTGAAGTGGCCACCTTGGTGACTAACGTGGCCACCTTCAACTGTGTCGATGCCAACATCTTTTCTAAAATGTCTACGGCTGAACAGTCTTCTACTTCCCCATGAAACTTCAGGGATTTGAAGACATTGAACGTCACTTGCTGGTCATTCACTCTCATTGTTAACTCTCCTTTGTGGACGTCAATTAAGGTTCGTCCCGTTGCTAAAAATGGTCGCCCTAAGATGATTGGGACGTTCCTATCGGCTTCATAGTCCAAAACTAAAAAGTCGGCCGGGAAGATGAATTTGTCCACTTGAACCAAAATGTCTTCAATTTTTCCTTTGGGATAAGCCAACGATCGATCCGCTAATTGCAAAGTAACGGTCGTGGGTCGGACTTCCCCAATTCCTAGTTTATTAAAAACTGACAGTGGCATGAGATTTATGCTTGCCCCAAGGTCACAAAGAGCATGACCCACCTCTTTTCCCCCAATTGAACATGGGATGGTGAAACTTCCCGGGTCTTTGAGTTTGGGAGGAATTTTACATGTGAGCAAAGCACTACATTCTTTTGTTAAAGCCACTGTTTCGTACTCACTTAACCTCCTTTTTTTGTTGAGAATGTCCTTTAAAAATTTAACATAACTTGGCATTTGCTCGAGAGCTTCAACCAAAGGTATGCTAATGTGCAATTGTTTGAAAACGTCCAAAATTTTTTTAAATTGCACATCCTCATTTTTGCTCTTCATTCGCCCGGGAAAAGGGAGGTCTCGCAAGTCTAAATTTGCTTGGTTTGATTTTGCCCTTATGGGCTGTGAAGTGGGCACCTGCTCACCACTGGGGAGGGGCTGTGATGAAGGCAGAACAGCCCGTGAGGGGGGTGTCATATTCTGTCCCGAAGGTGGGCACCTTCCAGCCACGTTGGCTGGAAACAGTGACGGAAACTTTTCCTTGTCAAAAGCATGTGCGGTCTCATCTTGTACAACGGTATCAACTAAGATTTCCTCACTGGGTTTGGATGCTCGAGTTTCACTTCTTAAAGTCACGGCCTTAACGTGTTCCTTACCCTTAGGGGTTTCGGTGTCACTAGGTAAAGTGCCCACTTGTCTCCCTTTCAACTCGGCGGCGAATTGTCCCAATTGAGTCTCAAAACCTCTCAAAGTTGCATTGGTTTGGTTTATAAAACCTTTGAGTAAAGATTCAAGCGAACCATTACTTTCCGATGCATTTTGTTGTCTCGGTACATACGGTTGTGAGGATTGCCCACTTTGGTACGTATGAGATGGTCCTTGTTGAATTCCCGGGGGATTTGGTGGTCGGTTTGGAACTTGATGAACCCCGGGGGGTTGAAGTCCTTGGTTTCCCGACCATGAGAAGTTCGGGTGATTTCTCCAATTTGGGTTGTAGGTTGGAGAAAATGGGCTATTCCTAGAATGGTTTCCTACATAGTTAACCGAGGCGGGATTACCGGGACAACACTCAAAAGCATGATTCTCACCACAAAACACACAAGATTCATTCATGGCTTGGACTTGGTTCTTTTCACCATTTAAGTTCATGTTATTTTTTACCAAGTTAGTTAAAGCAACAATTTGTGCGTTTAAGGCGGTGATGGCATCAATTTCGTGAACACCCGATGCATTCTTGGGAGCAAGAGCGCGTGGGTTTGACCAATCGGTGTTATTGTTTACCACTTTCTCCAAAATGTCATATCCTTCGTTATAAGTTTTAGATGTGAAAGCGCCACCGGCCGTAGCATCAAGAATAATTTTAGCGGAATTAGTGAGGCCATTATAAAATGTCTCTAATTGGATACAATGAGGGATTCCATGATGAGGACATTTTCTAATTAAGTCTTTGAATCTCTCCCATGCATCCGAAACCGCTTCTTCCTCCTCTTGTCGAAACATCAAGATTTCATTTCTAAACTTCACATTTCTAGTTGGAGGAAAATATTTTTTTAAAAAATTTTCAGCCAAACTTGTCCAACTATCAATGGAATGAGGAGGTTGAGAATTTAGCCAAGCTTTGGCTCTATCTCTCAATGTATAAGAGAAGAGCGTAAGCCGTAAGGCTTCGGTTGTAACACCTTGAATGTGAAAATGATCCGTCATTTCTAAAAATGATTTTAAATGTGAGTGTGGATCTTCCGACGGTAACCCTCCAAATTGACCCATTGCTTGGATCATTTGAAACATTACCGGTTTTAGTTCAAAAGTTTGTGCTACCATGTTGGGCCTAAGAATACCCGATTTTAATTGGTCAAATTCGGGTGTTGCATAGTCCCGTATTCCCCGTTCTTTATCGTCGGCAATTCTTATGGTTGTTTCATTAGGTGGTGGTGGAGGATCTCCACCATTTCCAGCCATGTTTTGATTTTGCCGACCTCTTCTACCTCTTCTTCGTCTTCTAACGGTTCTTTCAATTTCGGGGTCAAGAGGTACAAGTTCACCGTGTTGTAGCCTTGGCATACAACACGGAAAATGCTACAAATAAAAGACACAAGCAACTCAGGCTCGAATGAAAAGTCAATATCTTAGGATTTAAAATCGCGCTAGTCCCCGGCAACGGCGCCAAAAACTTGATAGCGGAAAATCGTATAGGTCCACAAAGTGGCCACTATGTTGCCATAGTGGCGGTGCAAGTGTACACCGGACACTATGATCGCTACAAGTAATAAAGTGGTAGAGTACCGAGATCGTTTCCACAGGGACTAGTCAGCTAAGAATCAGAGACGTTTTCATGAACTTCTAGTGCTTGGTTGAGTTTTGAGAATAAAATCAATAATTGTGGGTTTTAAGCAACTAAACAATGATTAAACGAGATTAACAGTATTAAAAGCAGGTGTGGGTACAAGCATTAACTAAGACTGATGTAGTAACAACTTGGTCAGAAACAAAACGACACACGACAACCTTAAAAACCTTTTTCTCTCGAAAATAAGTTTCCCCGGAACGTGGCCACGTTGCCCCCACTTTGTCACCACGTTGGCCAACTCAAGACTTGCCGACTTAACTAAGTAAACCTCTAAGGGTTTCAGTTCCACCAGTATAGATATAGATGCCCAAATCTCTTTGTGACACCCATATCGACCGACATTTGAACCTTAGTTAAAATCATGCAAAAACCCGTATCTCTACGTGGTTATAAAAGACTTTCTCAAATCTTCTTTGCATCACTCAAGCCGTATTCGGATCTGCCCCTCTCGAGGTCTAAGATCTAATATTAACACTAACAAGTGATCGGCTTGTCCGCGTTGAGTTGAAGTCCCGACTCGAGTGACCAAGTCTAAGAGTTAGCAACGATGGCAACACCCAAGTGTTGCCTACTAGTCTTAGCCTTGGCTCATACCCACACCCAAAGGGGTGTTTAGCTCATAATGAAAGTAAAAGACATGATGGAAGAAGGAGATAACATAACTTAAATTGCGTAAAAGAAACTAAAGAGCTGCTGCCAAAGTGGTGACAAGGTGGCCACTTTGGTGACAGCTATTACAAGAAATTTAAACTTACAACAATTAAATGCAAACAAACTACAAGGAATGAGAACTAAATGCTAATGCTCCAGATGGTGTTTAATGCCTCTGGAAGTGATGATCTCAAATGGTTCTTCCATGCTCCATTTTATAGCCCAAGGAAGAAGAGAATGTTGATGTGACCAAACATAAAAGTAGCTTTTTGGGAAGAGTATAGCACCTTCCTTTGACTTACATCTCTTGTCCTCTTCCTTGTTTATTCTTATGAATGAGCAGAAGGGTCTTTCACTTTCTTCAGAAGGCAGCCTTCCCGAATTGGCAAAAACTTATCCAAGCAATTTTTGGCCAGCACCCCAACGTGGTGACAACGTGGGTGCAACGTGGCCACGTTCTGCACAAAAGTTAGTAAAACCGGATTTTTTTTGCATTTTTGGGATTTCATCACAATGTTTGAACAATCTAGACCAAATGAAGGAGATGAGAGGCAAATTAGGTGAAAATGTGGTAAAATAAATATAACAAGAGAGGAATTAACTCTCAAAATTTGAGAGTTATCAATGATTTTATAGGTGTGAACTGTTTATAAATACTTATAAACTTGTTTCAAGTAACTTTGCGATGCGATGTTTGTTACTATAGGGAAACTCACTAGACCTCCAGTCTAACCCTCGCTTTTCAAAACTAAAAACTTTTTAGGCAAGTGTTTAGTGGGAGTTCGTCCAAATGGAAAGAGAAAAGGTAACGTCGTAGAAGAGGCTTGGCGGAGGCATGTAGTTATCGGTAGATGTATAATAAATCTCAGTTGTGGATAGGCATTTTCGCCGCAAAATTTAGAGCTGAGTTTTATGTATCTCATCTATTTGGGACCATTTTGGTTGAAAGTCAATATTTATGCCATTGATGGTTTTGGGTTGTTACAGTTGGCAACAAAAAGTAC
This sequence comes from Arctium lappa, assembly GCA_023525745.1. Classification (NCBI taxonomy): domain Eukaryota; kingdom Viridiplantae; phylum Streptophyta; class Magnoliopsida; order Asterales; family Asteraceae; genus Arctium; species Arctium lappa. The sequence continues at coordinate 40,944,729 of CM042057.1, forward strand.
AAAAAAGAGGTTCTTATAAGAAACTCCATTTAGAGCTTATCAATCTTAAGCTAGTTGATGACTGATAAGTTAGCTGATGAACAGGTTATGTTTGAAAAAGAATAGCTTATAAACATGTAAAATGACCAAGAGCATATTTAAAAAAAAATAGTCAATTCAATGTTCTAAAAAACTCGCCGCACAGCTGCCATGGCGCGCCAGGCACCAAGGCTTGTGTCTCACGCCACGTTAAGCCCGTGACACGCCATGGCCTAATGTACAATTTCGTAATGCATTATTTGATTTTTCTTTACGTTTTTAATGTCTTATTTGCAATTTTTTAATATATACCATAATTTAACTTGCTTATTACTATTGACTAATTGAGTAACACTACAAAACATATGTTTTTCTATATAATGATATATATGAATTAGAAAAATGACGCCATAAGTCACGCTTTGAAAACGCCATGGCCTCGCCGTGGCTCCTAAGGCTTGAGGCTTGGCCTCGCCGCCACGCCACGCCTCACGCTATTTAGAACCTTGAGTCAATTACAATATTTCTTAATATAATGAAAACAAATTTCTAATAATATAATTAAAAGAATTATATTAATATAATATGTCAATAGATACTAAAGAAAAATTAAATAACGTTAACTAAAAGAATTTTAAATTGATTATATATATATATATATATATATATTTATACTATAAATTTTGAATTTGTTAAAACAATTTTTAGAAAACATCTACATTGACTTATAATTTTAAATAGCCGAATAAAAATAAAACTGGTCAACCTCACATATCACAATTATTTAAATTTTTTTTCAAAAAAGTGTGATTAGTAATTAAGTTAAATATGTTATTAAAATCATTTAATACAATTTTATATAACTTACATAAACATATTCAAAATTGTCATATTTGGTTTATTAATAATTGATAGTAATAAATAATAATTAACTAATATTTATTAATATTAGTATTTGTTAATTTTTATTAATATTTAGTTATTTACTAATAATTAATATTTATTTATAATTAATAGTAATGAATGATAAAGATATTGATGAGGGTTATAATTGGAAAGTATGATGAAAAACTCCCAATAAACTACTCCAATTAATTTATCAATAAGCTAGTTTATGTTCATATAAATGTGTACTTAAAATATAAGTTAGCTTATAAACTAGCTTATTTTTGCTAAACAATGCCTATATATATATATATATATATATATATATATATATATATATATATATATAGACTTAAGTTCGTGTGAGACCAAACAGTTTCCGTGAGACCGGTGAGACCAAGCTTTAAAGTATGAAACTTCACACCAAAAAACTGTGAATGTAAAAAAAATCAAACTTTTCATAGGGAAAACACCGTAAATGTTACGTTCACGGTGTTTTTCGCTGTGAATGTTCGTTTTTTTTACCTTCACAGCGTCTTTACTGTGAAGGTTCGGATATACCTTCACAGTCTTTTATCTGTGAAGGTTTGATTTTTTTTAACTTGGTTTAGGTTTTTTTACCTTCATAGTGTGATTACATTATGAAGGTTCGAATGTTTTTTACCTTCACAGTGTTTCGGTGTGAAGTTTCATGTTTTAAGGCTTGGTCTCATGCGGTCTCACGGAAACAACTTGGTCTCACATATATATATATATAGGACGGTAATCAAATGAGAACCGAAAAAACGTTGAGGACCATGAAGACTAATCTCTATCATTTAAGGTTTTTAATCAAGGTTGATTAACAATAATGACATTTGTTGTAATATTAGTGAAAGTTTTGGAAATTTAAGGGTAAGATCGTAATTTAAACCTATCACATTCTACTTCTTTCATACACTACCAACAATTAAGAACACAATCATAAATTCCTAAACCCTAAGATCACTTAGGTTACGATTACGATTAATGTTTACATCCAATACTTTCTCAGTGTCTGGTGCAGATCAGCTCCTATAACCGCTCATCCTGAACCGTCCGATTCCACTTTCTACAAACACAGGCAGATGTACCTAACGTTTTTGCGTCCATATGCTTGAGCACTTCGTAAAGAAAGTTTTGATCCATAAGAACACCGGAGGTAGCGGTGGTGGTGGCGATGGCGGTGGAGGAGGATTCCGATTGTTTGATCTTCTTGCAAAGGTGGTGTGAATCGAGAGATGTTGATCTAGATCTCTTGTTCATGTTGATGATGATGATTGAAGAATGGAGAATCATAACCCTTTTCCCGATTCTCAAAATCATATCCAGATAATCGATCACATAAACTAAATGAATCGGAATTTCAACGATCATGGTGCTGTAAAATCCAAGATGTCGGATGAAGATGAAGAACACGATGCCGGTGATGATGAATCCTTCTCCATCCGACTGCTGGTGCCAGAACACCGACAAAATTCTGGCCACCGTACGAGGCGGCAACAACAGTGAGAGAGACTTACAAGAGCATCATTGTTATCAGCAGCGCTTGGATCTTGAAAGAAGCAGGACAGTGAGGCCAGAAAAAGAGGCGAGTAGGAAGTCGTATGAGCGATTATTGGGGGTTTCTGGAGTGCATTTTAGGGGAGAAGAGATATATGTTATTCCCAGAATATCGAAGATTATCAAGATGAACAACAATTAATCTCCAAATCTCACTTTGATTTAATGAAACCAATGATTACAAAATTCTCTCTCTACAATGATTCTCTATGAAAGTGCATTAATGACATATAACAAGAAAAACACTATTTATACCTAAGATCTATTACAAGACAAAAGCAACTAATAAAACTAGCAACGACTCTGACTTTCACTTTGACTTTTCCTTTAAACCTTGTTGACTTTGACTTTCTCTTTAAATGTGTTGACTTTAACTTTCACACTTGAGACTTTGACTTGAAGCTTTGACTTTCATTTTCAATGATCTTGAATACAACAAATATTGCTCTAACATTCTCTGCCTTTGGATTCAAGATCATCTTCAAAAAGAATTTCAGCATCAAATAACAATCTTGCCTTTTCAGCTTTATCAAATATTCTCCCCCTTTGGAATAATTTGTTCTTCTCAGAAAATCAACATTCTCCCCTTTTAGCTCTTTTAGCTTTGAAAGACATTTTCCCCCTTTATAATAATCTCTTCAAAGTTTTTAGCAATCTCCCCTTTCAGATAAACTTCAGTAAAATCTCTTTCAATCTTCAGAAGTAATCGAAGGGTCTGTCTGGTTGGTTTTCCATTAAGTTCTGTATGGATAAAGTTGTCTGTGTGGATTAATCTGTCTGTATATATTTAGAAGGTTTTTATTTGAGAGAGTTTTTTCATAGATGGAATGAACGTATTTTTTAATGGGAGGGACTGGTTTGGAAAAAAAACTTGGCTTTCTACATATAGCCCCCCTTTAAAATCTTACTGAATAAGCCACTTTCTATATCATTAAGCCACTACCAAACAGTCATATATAGCTGACTGAATAAGCTGTGAGTCTCATTAAGCTCATTAAGCTGCTAATAAACAAACCCTTAATCATCTTTCTGCAAAGAAATTATCTGCAACTATAGCTCACATTTCTTTTTCAAAAACAATCTTCAAAGAAAAATTCTGTAATCTTCAACAAACTTTCTTTCTTTCTCTGAACTTGCTTTAATTTTTCTCTATTTCTTTTCGTGTCTTTGAACTTGAATCTTTCACAAACTTTCATTTCTTCATCCTTTCTCCTATTCTGTATTTTCTCCCCCTTATTCTAAGATCGAGCTTTCTCCAAATCCATCATTTCTTGTTATCAATTTCTCCCCCTTTTTGATGAATTACATCATGAACATCATCAAAACTTTGCAAGAAATGACATCTTTCAATTTCTGACCATGAACCTCATCTAATCTTTTCTCACTGAATATCTGAACTATCCGTCAATTCATAATGATTCCGAATCTTTTTAAATTCAGAATTGAGTGTAACCCTGAATCAACAAATGAATCAGTTACAACGCCTGTTAGTAGCACGAAGCCACTTAGTACAACATATGTACTCTACAAGGAGTTTTATTGATGTTCACTCCCCAGGTCTTCCATTCAATCATCGAAAATTCACAAAGGAATTTTTTATGAACGTTATAACAAGAAAACCTATTCCTTATGTGTACGTGCATGTGTAACAATGATTGAAGCTACTTAGGTTTAGGCTCAAAGTGTGTAAAATGTTAAGACAACAACAATTTTCCACATACTCAATGTGCATGATCGAAGGTCGAAGGTGGGGCAAACTTCCTTCTGTTTCAATATCCAAATCTTTCGAGTGAAGATCAGATAGCATATGTGTTGCGTCCCCATGAAAAATTTAAACATTTCTTTGTTAAGAAAGAAATTAGTAACGGGTGGGGTTAAATCAAGAGTTGGCATGGGCTCACTGCATGTTTCAATGACGTTCACAAAAGAAATGTGAAACAATCAGTAATGTGGTTGCCCGTCTCAGAAAATAGTTGGTGCAAAATTCTAATATTCTTTTAACTCTATTCTCACACCCTCTTTCTTTTTATCAGTATTCTCACTTCTAACCAAACATTCTTTTCCATTTTACCTAAGCTCAATAAGAAAAACTCAACCCTTTGAGTTTTCTCCCCCATTCTTTGATATTGACCCCTCGCCTCTCGATCACTCAAGGATAACTTCTTGGGTAGGAAACACTCGTTAACGTGAATCCATAGAAGTCTTTGAAGCTCACACACTGATCCCATGAAAATATTGTCCTAAAACAATATGATGTTCAACAGTTTAGCTTGAACATTTAAAGCTCAGTAATATGAATTATAATGTCAGATAAATGTATGCTCAGCAAAAATATCATGAATATTTGAGCATTTTGAACTTTGAAGATTTCTCACAACAAGTAGATTGAATGAATGAATTAAATACAAAAGACTTGTTTGAGAATCTGACAATGTATCGAAAAGATCAATTTTGAAAGATAATCAGTTAAAGCGTAGGTCATGGAAGAGTAGGAATATGTCTATATGAACAAAGATAGACAATTCTTGAAAGTAACACTTAGTTTTGAATGAAAGTTACGCTCAACAACATGGAAATTCGAACGGGGTGTATTACCATCGAAAAAATTGTTTCAATTTGAGACATGGTAATAACAAAATCAATAAGAAAGAATAAACCGGTGTGTGTGTGAATATTTGACAATATATAGAAAAGATAATACGCAAGTATTGACCATTGAAAACACACGGTTAGTGAAATATGAAAGCTCATAAATTGAAAACATTTAAAATCACACTTCTAAATTCATGAAATCTTTTTGAGAATCGAGAAGTGGTTTGAATGTTTAGGAAACATGTTTTCGTGCTTGAAAGTCGTCCATCTTTCAAACAGTATGAGATTAAGGTTAGAAAATGCTTATGCACAACTTAAATCTCATAAAATCATAAAATCAGCCTCAAAGTCATGATTGATTGAAATCTTGTAAGCTCCCCCTCAAATTCTGCACAAATTCACAAAGTCATCAAAATACCAAAGTCTTATTGAAAGAAAAATGACAAAGCATTATTAAAAGTAAAACATTGAAAATAAAACATTGAAGATCGAGTCCTCATCTGATTTAATCAGAAGTCATTTACTCCCCCTGAAAATATGCATTAAGAAAATTTGTCAGTACAAATCAAATGCAAAAACATCTAACTCAAACTGTAACTCCCCCTTGAATAATGATCATCTTTTCTTATGAGTCACTCCCCCTGAAATCATGAACAACCTTTAGTGCAGATATCTTTCAAATTAAAAATAAAGACATGAAGAAAAATTATAAAATCAAACTGTACGAGGTAAAGACGGATTATGTAAACATTATGTTTTGAGATTCAACATGCCTAATTTTGAAATGAGAAAATTAAATCTCTTTTCGTCCAATGGCTTGGTGAATAGATTAGCAAGATGATAATCCATATTTACAAAGTAAAGTTCAATCATACCTTTTTCGACATGATCCTTAATAAAGTGATATCGCACGTCAATGTGCTTTGTTTTTTAATTTTGGACAGGGTTTGGATAGCGATAGCGCTCTTTGAGTCGTAGTAAATCGGGATTTTGTTGTAATGGAAGCCATAATCTTAGAGTTGTGTCCGCATCCATAGCACCTGAGAACAACAACTAGCGGCAGCTACGTATTCTGTTTTGGCTGTTGAAGTAGATATACACAGTTGTTTCTTTGATGCCCAACTCACGAGTTTATCTCCCAAAAATTGAATATGTCCAGAAGTACTCTTCCTGTCTAACATGTAACCTGTATGATCTGCATCTAAATATGTTGTAAGTTCAAATCATGTATCTTTAGGATACCACAAAACAATATTTACGGTTCCCTTCAGTGTAACACCCTCAAATATGAAGATAGCAACTTATTAAAATTTTCTAAATACATCAATAATTGAATCATCTACAACCACAAATTAGATTCAACTTCAATACACAAACATTCAATCTTTACATACAAACTATAAAAGGACGGGTGCTACTAAAACCCAAAAATAGTCACTATCCCCAACTTGCGGAAGGCTTCACCAATTACTTACTTTAGTGTCTGGCTAAGGCTGTACGCTTTATAGAACTGCTAGAACCCAACTCCCAATTGGAACCTGATGCACATGCCGACAAATAAAAAGGGTTAGGCTTAACGCCTAGTGAGTTCAAGAGTTTTCAGCACATATAATTTAATCATTTAGAAAGGAAGGATGCGAATAAAATCATAATCTTTCAAAATGATATGAATCACTTATGAAAACGACCCGTTTATCAATAACTATGCATTTTGTACGAAAGAGACACCGAGTTAATTGTTAACCAGACTAAACTGTTTAAAAGGCGAGACCCTAAATTTTATGAAATGCGGATAACACGTTATAACTAGAAATACCAAACACGGGTGGAACATGATACCCAATCCATAAATTGTAGATGAAAATTTACACAATTAAATGTTGCCATAAACACGACATTAGACCCAAAACTCACACGACCATGAAATGGACTAAAATAAATACCGACACGTGGAAACGACACATTCCATTCAAACTTTAATATACTTGGGAAGAACCCCATATTAAAGCCATCATTTACCGTCGACCACTTAAAAGCCCAATTTGGTCAAATACAACATTACCCTTTAAAATACCACGAATCAACGATGAAGAGATTCGTATACACTGAGAATAGAGTAACACACAAGTAGGCCGTTCATGCGACTTCCTTGCATGTCATCTAAACGTTTCCATCTTGGGTGGCGAGAACACGTGAATGGGTCCACCCGCGATGTTATTGGATTTCACCACACATCCCGACATCCTAGTTCCCATTCCACCACCGACATCACAATCCTCGGACCGTTTAATGCCTCTGGCCATACTCCGTCGAGTTCCACCTCAAGGACTTACAGACGTGGGTGCCTATCCAATCTAGACGAGTTTCCCCCTCCACAGCTCGTGCCACTCGTTGTCCACTCGCTAGCAAACCCGAGCGGTCACTAAAAGTAACCCAAAACCTCAGGCCTTACATAACCGACAGACTTACATGCCTATGGATCCAATACAACACTGTCTAACATTACATGACTCCAATTGAATGACCAACGCACTCAAGACATGTAACTCCCCAAAGATACGAAATTAATCGTCATCTTATTCAAAACCCCCGCTGGTTATAAATCCGGACAAATGTCCACACTACTCATTTTAAGCCAACACCGAACTAAGATGCTCAAAACCCATTTGACCAATAATTATCGGTCCTCCAATAATGAAATGTCTTTAAAATAATGTTTATGAAGACACACACTACAAAGACGTATTTAACCCAAAACTCAACACGTAATGGGACCAAAGGTTTTCCAAAGGGTTTATGAATGCAAATACACCAAAATGCATATAACATGAACTAGACTTCATTTGTACCAAAATCACCAAGATGCATAGGTCATGAAATGGACTCTATTTGTACAAAATCCCCAAAATACATAAATCATGCTATTATTTATCAAGATGTCCAAATCCCAAATATGAGCATTTTATGAAACTAAAATAAACCAAGTTTATCAAATATGAAAACTCATTAAAATACTCACACTTTGACAAATACCCAGTGAAATACATTTTTACTTCAAAATACTCAAAACTTATCAGCAGTTAACCATTTAATGTAAAACACTTTAAAATAACCATTTTGGCATGTACACCGTTTTCACAAATCAACTTGAACTCACCTTGCTAGATTTAGGCTAAATCTAGATTTCACCCAACGAGCTCTTTTGACGGCCATTTGAAACCTCAAGGCGAAATCTTCCAAAACCTAGATCCACAAGGTTCCACCATAAATATACATAAACAACCACAAATAATCGATCCCCAACCTTATACATGAATACCTCAACTGATACCGAAACTCTAACTTCCATTAAATAAGAGAATAGAAGATTACCTTGACCCAATCTTGAATCCACCAACCAAAACACCTATAGTTCACCAAAATGGTTACAAACCTCCAATCTATAAAAGGGAAAACAAAGGGTGGATGAAACCCTAGAAAACTTTGGTGAAGAAGATGAATAGTGAGAGATGAGAAGCTTACCACTACGAAATACCCTAGTATAATTCAATAGACTTCCAATCTCTTTCTAGATCCTTGAATAGATCTCAAAAACGAAACCGTAGCAACTTGAATCACCCAAATCGGAGCTCTGGATCAAAAGATATGAAGAAATGAAGTGTTTGGGTGAAATGAAGTTGAACCAGGCTTTTAACCCGCTCCACTAGATGTTGAGCACGACCCGTGCACCCTTGTGAAGGGAAAACACACGACCCATGCGTCCCTCAGACCGCGAGAAATGTGTCCAAACACTGTTTTGGTCATAACTTTTTCGTTATAGCTCCGTTTTCGCTCCGAAAAGAACCGTTGGACTCGTAATTGAATCCTTTATCCATCAAGACTATAAAATCTAGGATTCAAGTCCAAAATCAAATATCTTATTTTTCCTTAATATATTGGTTTATGTATTAACTTGAATTGATACCTCTCGAAACTCGGGGTGTTACAATCCTCCCAACCTTAAAAGAGATTTCGTCCTCGAAATCTGGAACCACCAAGCACCCAACATCACACTTGGAAAGATCGATTGATTCCCTATCCCAAAGGGATGCCTTCATGACCCTCACCTCCTACACGGACCCAAATACATTCCGGTTGAGGTTGTCGCTGCGTTCTCATAACGTGCCGTTACAAACTAAATCTCAACGTTCAATATAATTCACCGACGTCAGGATGAACGTTGAGTCATTGATTAATCATTTTCTTACTCGATAATTCTCGGTTGCCTCCCAACCTTAGATTTCTCATATCACACCGAAAGCAACTTACGACCTTATCTAGACATTTCCACCAAGAATACCTCAAAGCAAACTTTTCTCTTAGATACCTCTAAATGCGACGCGTCATGGTCTCCTCAATAAACGATTGGTACTTAAATTCTACCTCGACATTCCCACCAAAAATCTCCAAAAAAAAATCATCACCATTTATCCTTCTTTTAAATTCTATCACCGAAATGTCAATATTTCCCATGATCCAACCGGGGACCTCCCAAACATTCCTAGATCCATTGACTCCAAGAAAACAAGTTGACGCCTAGGACTACACGGTGACTTCGAAAACGTGGACATCCCGTCCAAGATTTCATTCCAGACGGATGATCGCACTAGGGTTGACACCTAACAGAGTGCTAAAATTTCCATTTATTACAATTTATCAAACGGACCATAAGAACTTCCTTTGATCGTGGAGCCTACTAAGACGATACACCGTTGACCTATATCATGATGTCACACCGACGAGCAATCCCACCAAATCGAACTCCCTTTAAGCGCAGGTAACCACACGAGACCTTATCCCGCATGGTTACCGAATTATAAAATCACCTCTTAACTAACTGGAAAAGCTTAAACATACCAAATCCATTAACCATGCATACCCAGATTCAAAACTGAACCCAAAATCCAGGACTGACCGCGAGTCGGATCATCTGACGCTTCAAATCCCAAGGATTCCCTTAGTCCCTAAACATAACTGCTCTCATGACAGGGTTTAAATCTACAGGCCTAATGAGTTCAAGGTTTTCCAAACACTATGCCAATTTAATTTTATAAAACTTTCCCATATGTAAGCCTTTTAACGATCAACGCGCGGTAAAGATACACTACCATTCATTTGATAGAGTTTAAAATTGATCAACAAAACAGCGCATAAGAAACCATTTCCAAAATTTGAATTGTTCAATGCTTACGTTTATAAAGTCAATAATAAAACATGCGCACAATTTACACTATATACATGAAGATAGGTTCTTGCACCACAACATGTGCAATAATTGTTTGTACATTCCAAAAGAGAAGTTCGCAATTTTAACCATAAAAGTTCTTTCTCTTTAACCAAAAGATGTTGCAGCAAAAGAATTCTCAACAATCCCATAAGCAACAGTTTAATCTCCAAAGTTTGGTAAAATGGTGGAAATACAAATAAAATTTCAAATAGAGTTTAAAGCTTTAGGTCGTAAAGATGAACACATTTGACCATAACAGAAATTACAACGACATGGATGCCACTAACTCGTTACAAGCATTGCGGAAATTACTTAGCAGTAAAAGTTGATGATTGAAATACGATCAGAACAAAAAAACTATGTTTTAAAATAACGTAAGTCGTTTATGCAATCACTCACACCAACGTTACACTTAAATCCAATGAACATGGCATGCGACGATTGACGTTTGCATAAAGCCAAAGATAATTTACATGATAATGAAACCCCCAAAACAACATGTAGGATGACGTCAATTAACAATATTCGTAAAATAACGCACACCATGATGCACAAGTACACGATCCCAAAATTATTTACGCGACGCAAAAGACGTAAGATGGGACATCATAAACTCAACTGAATTTCGCAAAACTCATAAATGCTAAAATCAAGTGGTGTCAAAATTTCCATTTCTCAACAATGTGTGCAAGACGGCAATATGGCTAGAATATTAAACTTTTAAGAGTTTCCTCTTTTGAATGCAATGAAAGGTAAGTAATACTTTTGACAAAATTTACATGGGACACGACGCCGAATAAACTCGCAAGTTTATACGAAACAGAAATTAAAATTCACGCATCGAAAGAGACATGCAAAACAATACTCCATGAAATTTAACAAAATCGTACAAACTATAATTCTCAAGAAATTCCGACGCTACACATGGGATTAACTTTTCCTTTAAAACCATTGACATACGTGGAGGTGATCCAATGTCTAGGTCAAAATCTCATAGTTACTTGCCCAATACCCAAATGACATTAAACATGGATATTGCAATATCCGAAAATAGCATTGAACATGAGGCGTGAAAGAAGAGAATTTAGATAACACTTTACAATTACGTGCAACAAACAATTTCGTGCATGCTTAAGCTCACAGTTCAAAATCTGATGAATGTTAAATGCTTTACTAAGACTTTATAGTGAAAATCACTTTATACTTAGCGAACATGAAAACAATTTATGCAACTCACTTTAGAAATAAATTTAGTGCATGAATTTGGCCGACACTCGACATCACAGGGCTACACTCCTCAATTTCCCCAGACCAAAGGTCCTCAATTTCCTGGCAGACTATTGTCAGCCGGATACTCGCATATCTTAAGACCAAATCAAGGATCTCATAGGTTCATCTCACAATTTCTCCTCGAAATAGAAACGGTATAACAGACTTATAGTTCTAATCCAACCAATAAATCTGACTTAAGGTGATCAACTTAATGCATTCACCGCACTTACTATCACCCCAAATTGATATTGTTATAAACATCAATAATCCCTTAGCTTACTCGCTTTGAAACTTTCTCACTATACCAACGGTAATCCTACCAAGGTAGTTCAAGTATACACATGTAGCATGCAGCTTCACCATGACACTAGCCATGTGCCATTATGAACGTACTGTACACGATCATCCTTGAGACCCTCGACAAGTTTTACGTTTCTAGCGACTCGATCAATCCTCAAAATATCTTATCTTAAGGCACCTAATATGCAACTTCACTTTCAAACACTTATAAGAACTCTAGTTTGAGTCTAGGCATCCAAAGATCAATACCTAATTCTCTCAAACTTAAGCTCTGATACCAACCTGTAACACCCTCAAAAATGAATAAAATTTTCTAAACACATCAATAATTCAATCATCTACAACCACAAATTAGATTCAACTTCAATACACAAATATTCAATCTTTACATACAAACTATAAAAGGACGGGTGCTACTAAAACCCAAAAATAGTCACTATCCCCAACTTGCGGAAGGCTTCACCAATTACTTACTTTAGTGTCTGGCTAAGGCTGTACGCTTTATAGAACTGCTAGAACCCAACTCCCAACTGGAACCTGATGTACATGCCGACAAATAAAAAGGGTTAGGCTTAACTCCTAGTGAGTTCAAGAGTTTTCAGCACATATAATTTAATCATTTAGAAAGGAAGGATGCGAATAAAATCATAATTTTTCAAAATGATATGAATCACTTATGAAAACGACCCGTTTATCAATAACTATGCATTTTGTACGAAAGAGACACCGAGTTAATTGTTAACTAGACTAAACTGTTTAAAAGGCGAGACCCTAAATTTTATGAAATGCGGATAACACGTTATAACTAGAAATACCAAACACGGGTGGAACATGATACCCAATCCATAAATTGTAGATGAAAATTTACACAATTAAATGTTGCCATAAACACGACATTAGACCCAAAACTCACACGACCATGAAATGGACTAAAATAAATACCGACACGTGGAAACGACACATTCCATTCAAACTTTAATATACTTGGGAAGAACCCCATATTAAAGCCATCATTTACCGTCGACCACTTAAAAGCCCAATTTGGTCAAATACAACATTACCCTTTAAAATACCACGAATCAACGATGAAGAGATTCGTATACACTGAGAATAGAGTAACACACAAGTAGGCTGTTCACGCGACTTCCTTGCATGTCATCTAAACGTTTCCATCTTGGGTGGCGAGAACACGTGAATGGGTCCACCCGCGATGTTATTGGATTTCACCACACATCCCGACATCCTAGTTCCCATGCCACCACCGACATCACAATCCTCGGACCGTTTAATGCCTCTGGCCATACTCCGTCGAGTTCCACCTCAAGGACTTACAGACGTGGGTGCCTATCCAATCTAGACGAGTTTCCCCCTCCACAGCTCGTGCCACTCGTTGTCCACTCGCTAGCAAACCCGAGCGGTCACTAAAAGTAACCCAAAACCTCAGGCCTTACATAACCGACAGACTTACATGCCTATGGATCCAATACAACACTGTCTAACATTACATGACTCCAATTGAATGACCAACGCACTCAAGACATGTAACTCCCCAACGATACAAAATTAATCGTCATCTTATTCAAAACCCCCGCTGGTTATAATTCCGGACAAATGTCCACACTACTCATTTTAAGCCCACACCGAGCTAAGATGCTCAAAACCCATTTGACCAATAATTATCGGTCCTCCAAATAATGAAATGTCTTTAAAATAATGTTTATGAAGACACACACTACAAAGACGTATTTAACCCAAAACTCAACACGTAATGGGACCAAAGGTTTTCCAAAGGGTTTATGAATGCAAATACACCAAAATGCATATAACATGAACTAGACTTCATTTGTACCAAAATCACCAAGATGCATAGGTCATGAAATGGACTCTATTTGTACAAAATCCCCAAAATGCATAAATCATGCTATTACTTATCAAGATGTCCAAATCCCAAATATGAGCATTTTATGAAACTAAAATAAACCAAGTTTATCAAATATGAAAACTCATTAAAATACTCACACTTTGACAAATACCCAGTGAAATACATTTTTACTTCAAAATACTCAAAACTTATCAGCAGTTAACCATTTCATGTAAAACACTTTAAAATAACCATTTTGGCATGTACACCGTTTTCACAAATCAACTTGAACTAACCTTGCTAGATTTAGGCTAAATCTAGATTTCACCCAACGAGCTCTTTTGACGGCCATTTGAAACCTCAATCCGAAATCTTCCAAAACCTAGATCCACAAGGTTCCACCATAAATATACATAAAGAACCACAAATAATCGATCCCCAACCTTATACATGAATACCTCAACTGATACCGAAACTCTAACTTCCATAAATGAAGAGAATAGAAGATTACCTTGAACCAAGCTTGAATCCACCAACCAAAACACTTCTAGTTCACCAAAATGGTTACAAACCTCCAATCTATGAAAGGGAAAACAAAGGGTGGATGAAACCCTAGAAAACTTTGGTGAAGAAGATGAATAGTGAGAGATGAGAAGCTTACCACTATGAAATACTCTAGTATACTTCAATAGATTTTCAATCTCTTTCTATATCCTTGAAGAGCTCTCAAAAACGAAACCGTAGCAACTTGAATCACCCAAATCGGAGCTCTGGATCAAAAGATATGAAGAAATGAAGTTTTTGGGTCAAATGAAGTTGAACCAGGCTTTTAACCCGCTCCACTGGATGTTGCGCACAACCCGTGCGCCCTTTTAAAGGGAAAACACACGACCCGTGCGTCCCTCAGACCGCGAGAAATGTGTCCAAACACTGTTTTGGTCATAACTTCTTCGTTATAGCTCCGTTTTCGCTCCGGAAAGAACCGTTGGGCTCGTAATTGAATCCTTTATCCATCAAGACTATAAAATCTAGGATTCAAGTCCAAAATCAAATATATTATTTTTTCTTAATATATCGGTTTCTGTATTAACTTGAATTGATACCTCTCGAAAGGGGTGTTACATTCAGATATCTAAAAATTCTTTTGACAGCCGAAAGATGTGACTCTTTGGGCTTGGCCTGTTATCTCGCACACAAACATGTTGAGAACATAATATCCGGTCTACTGGCCGTCAAGTACATCAAAGAACCAATCATACCTCGATAGTCTTTTGATCAACAACTTTCCCATTTAGGTCAGCTCCGATCTTAGTCCCTGGTGCCATTGGGGTGCTAATAGGTGTACAATTTTCCATTTTAAACTTCTTTAAAATTTTAGAAATGTACTTAGCTTGATTAATAAAAATCCCTTGAAAATTGTCTGACTTGTAATTGAAGAAAGAAATTCATCTCTCCCATCATACTCATCTGAAAACATGACACCATTAAGGCAGAAAAATTCTTACAGTACTTAGGGTTTGTTGACCCGAAAATTATGTCGTCAACATAAATTTGGATGAGAATAATATCGCCTTTTTCTTTTATTGATAAAAAAAGTAGTATCGATTTTACCTTTCGAAAACCCGGACTTGACTAAGAACTTTGAAAGTACTTCATACCATGCTCGAGGGGCTTGTTTTAGTTCATAAAGGGCCTTGTCAAGTATATTGACATGATCTGGCTTTTCAGCGTTGACGAACCCTTCTGGTTGTGAAACGTACACTTCTTCTTTTAAAATGCCATTCAGAAAGGCGATTTTGACATCCATTTGATATACAGTGAAGTTCTTATATGCAGCATAGGTGAGGAACATTCGTATTGCCTCGATGCATGCAACTGGTGCATACGTTTCATCATAATCTATGCCTTCCTCTTGCCGATATACTTTTGCTACAAGTCGAGCTTTGTTACGAATTACGATACCATCTTCATCTTTCTTATTTTTGATCACCCATTTAGTGCCAATAACTGCCTTTCCTTCTGGACATGGCACGAGTCTCCAAACTTTCAGTGCCTCGAACAGGTTAAGTTCTTCTTGCATGGTTGCGATCCAGTCAGATCTTCAAGAGCATCAGATATACGTGTCGGCTCTATCTTGCTCAAGAAAGATTCATACAAGCATTCGTTAGTTGTTGCAGACCTAGTTTGCACCGGATTCAAAATATCTCCGATAATTTGATATACCGGGTGTGCTTTGGTCCACTTTGTCGTGTGAGGGAGTGGTACATAATTAGATTGATCATTTTCATCATCTATGTATCCTTCTTCTAGGGGTTCAGTTGAAGTAATATGTGCAAAAGTTTCAGTTGGTGGAATACTTGGTGTCTGTTGAATAGGCAATTCAATATTCCAAACTAAGTGTGTAACTTATGACTGATCAACATTATTTGCATCTTCAACTGATTCAGTATTTGTCCGAACTTGAGTTTTTGTCTGAACCGGGGAAACCGTTTCAGTTGATACATCTGATATGGTTGGATGATGTTCGCTTGAATCTTCAGAACTGTCAGTCACACCAGGTTTAGATATTTTAGTTCCGAGAAACACATCATAAAAATATTTAAACATTAAATCTAATTATGTTAAATGTGAAGTAGAAGTTGAAGCTTTATCAGAATTAGAAACACTAGAACCAGGTTCCAGACTGATGTGTCCAGAAGCTAATACTCCTGTAAGAACGGGTTCTGAATTGCTTTGTTCAAAATCCACTTCCATTGCTTCATCAAAGTTAACATTAACGCTTTCTACAATAGTCTTTGATTTTTTCAGATAGACTCTATATGCCGCAGATGATTGAGAATAGCCAATGAAAATTCCTTCTTCAGCCTTCGGACTGAACTTTTGCAAATTATCCTTGTCGTTAAGTACAAAGCACCTGCATCCAAATATATGAAAATGTTTAATGCTAGGTATTCTATTATTTATAAAAGCATATGGTGTTTTACCAAACCGACAATGGATGACTGAACGGTTTTGCGTAAAACATAAAGTCGAGAAAGCTTCTTCCCATAAAATAAAGGTAAATCGGATTGGCTAAGCATTGTACGTGTAACTTCAACAAGAGTCCGATTTCTGCATTCAACTACCCCATTTTGTTCAAGCGTTCTGGCAACAGAAAACTGATGAGTTATCCTAACCAATTCGAGATAATCTTCAACTGTTTTGTTCTTAAATTTCATGCCATTGTCTGTTCGAATCAACTTCACTGTTCTCTGTATGTTCACTTGGACACTCTTTAGAAAAGAGATGATGACATCAGAAGTCTCATCTTTTGATGTTAGAAACTTGACCTAAGTGTATCTTGAATAGTCATCCACTATCACTAGTATATAACGCTTACCGTTGATACTCTGAGTACGCATTGGACCACATAAGTCCATGTGTAGTAAATCCAAAGGATCACTTGTATTTGGTTCAGGCTTAGGCTTATGTGAGGCTCTTTTCATCTTTCCATTTTCACATGAGTCACATAAATGTTCTTTTTCAAAATGAAGCTTTGGAAGTCCTTTCACCAAATTTCCTTTCACCAATTTATTGATGTATCTGAAGTTAAGGTGAGACAACCATTTATACCATAACCAGCTCTATTGCATAGAGGCTTTCGATAGTAGACACACAACATTATACGGCTTGGCACTAGACAGATTGATTGTGTAGAAGTTTGACTTCTGAGTCCCGACCAAAAGTTATTTCCTGTCTTCAGTTCTGACATAACATCTTTTGGCCTTGAAATTCACCTCTAAGTCTTTATCACAGAACTGTCTAATGCTGAATAGATTGTGTCCGAGTCCTTCAACATAACTCACCTTCTTTATCGTGACGTTCTCTTGAACTACATATCCATATCCCAAGATTGGTGAAAAATGATCGTTTCCAAACCGCACGTTGCCACAAAATTTCTCTATATAATTAGATAAAATTTATTTTCTTCCGGTCATATGCTTGGAACAAATGAACTCCAAGTACCACATATGACGGGTCTGTATAGAAGAAATTAATCAACAATTGGTTTAGGTACCCATTTATAGATGGGTCCTTTCATGTTAGCGTTAGATTTTGGCATCTATCGAAATGTGGGTCCTCTTTTTGTTTGAAAAACTATTGAACTAACAGATTGATGTATATAATATGATCCAAACCAATTTTCCGAAAATTTTCGAGCAACAAAATCACTTCGTCAACAAGTAGAACAACTAATATTAGCACGAGATAATTGAATCAATTGCTGAATTGTATAAACCTTGCAAGAGATTACAAGTTTTTGTTTATTTTTAGAAAACTGACCAACTACATTCGTACAAGTATCAGTTGTCCTATTACAATCAGAAGATGAACATGATTTTGTTGACTCCGCTTCTTTCTTACGTCTCCACTCAAGCTTCACCTTAGATCTTTTAAATCTTATATTTGAAACATAAGATTTATGCTTGTTAGAACGATAAGAATTCAGAGTTTGCCTTTTCTTTGACTTACCAGTGTTGGTCCGTTTCTGTGAGTGATTTTTCTTCTTACCTTTATCATAATAAGTACTTATAGGAACTATTTCATCAACCTTGGTTGACGATTCACCAACTTCAAAAACACTTGGTAATTCATCAGATTTGATAACAAAGTTAGAATGATCAAGAAGTTTTGCATTAAAATCAAACTTATCCAAGCACTCATCTGACCAACCCTCAGAATTTAGAAAATCAACATCATTAGAAAGGTCATCATCATAAAAAATTGGAGAAGCGTTCGAAGATTTAGGATACATAAAATCATTGAATTCTTTATAACACTGTTTTTGGTAAGGAGTTTGTTCAAAATCTGCTAGTGAGACATCACCAAATAAGTTGCTCAATTTTCCCATAAAAGCCTTACATGAAGATGCATCAGAATCAGTAGTGTTGTTTTCACAAACTCTGTTTGATTCTGATTTATCTTCTGCTTTACCAATAGATTTTGATTCAGTGTTCAACAAAACAGTAGAAAACACAGTCTGTTCTAAATCAACCAAAATCCTTTCATCTACTCAAGTATTCTCAAGCTAAGAAATTTTACTTTCTAAGATGAGTGGAGGAACATAATTTTTTTTTTCAACAGGTTTTGTCTCCATTTCCTCAGTAGAATATCTTTGAAAACAATCGTTTGAAAGAAACTTTGGTTGTTCAGTAAGATAAGTCTCATTCAGTTTGTCATAACATAATGGTAGTTGCATTGTAGTTGTGTCTTTTCTGTTTAAATCTTCCTTTGCCTCAACATCTTTAGATGACTTGGTCCATCTGGGTTCTAACTTGGGGTGTTTGTCAGTTGCTTGTAAAAAAATCAAGTTATAAAGAGAAGGCTGTTTTGAAATTACGTTCTTCAAATAATGTGGGTTGTCATACCCAATACCCCCAGTTATCTTTAAACCATTTAAATTCCTTAGGTTTATTTAGATGAATGGTTTGGTCAGTTTGGCCTCTTGCGTAAAGCTTCTCTTCCAAACCATTTATCTTTTTCAGCAAAGTTTTGTTTTCAAACCTCAACTCTTTATATTTTACAACAAACTCTTGATTCTCAAGTTCACACAATTTGAACTTGGAATTTGCTTCAGATACTTGATTTTCAAGAAAAATTATTTGTTTTTCAAAATTGCTGACGTCATTGTTCAAAGAATCAATCAACATTTTCTTCCCACCAATATCTTTGTTGAGATCAAATATTGTTTGACGCTTTTTCTCAACAACACATTTTTCCTTTTTAAGTTTAGATTATAGATATTGAAGCTCTACCATCATGGATTCCATCTTTTTAATAAAATCATATTCAGAAAGATCATTTACCTCTTCAGATGTGTCATCATCGGATTCATCATATGCAACCTTCTTGCCCATAAGACACATGTGAGCTACTTCATCTCTTTCTCCTTCAGAATCTGTGAGATCAAGCCAGTGATCATCTTCCACCATCAGTGCTTTCCCCGCTTCTTTTTGTTTTGCCAACAACATTTTGTTCTTTTAGTAATCGGAGTTCCACACTTTGGGCTTTCGACAATCTTTGGCAAAGTGCCCAATCTTGCCGCAGTTATAACATTTCTCCGGCTTTTCAGTCTTTCTCTGCTCATCATACCTATTCACATATCTTTTCTCTTATGGCTTTCTCTCTTCATACTTTTTTCCCTCAAACCTTCTATCTTCATATCTCTTTCCTTTAACTCTTTCTTTATGTTCATAGTTACAAGATCTAGACGAGTACCTCTGACTGTTTGACCCCGGTTTCTTGTAGAATTTTTTCTGGAAAGCTCGGGTCAAAAGAATCATGGCTTGCTTTAAAATTTCACCATCATCTGAGTCTGAATCTGCACTTCCACTATAATCCGAATCTTCTTCTTCTTCTTCTTCTTCTTCTCAACAACTAATGCTACCAGATCAGCAACCGGTTTCTCAAGCTTTTTCTTGTCTTCTCTCATTTTCTCAACCCCCTATTCATTCTGTCTGAGGGTTTCATAAACTTCATGTAAAGGAATGTCATTCAAATCCTTTAACTGCTTCATCTGACGGGTATGTTTCTTCCATTCTGGTTGCAAGATGCTCAAAACCTTGACATTGTTCTCAATTTGCTTCTTCTTGACTTTGTTCTTTGCAAGCTCATTGAGTAAATAAAAACCGATCATAAGTATCTTCCATACTTTCTCCCTCCTTGGCCTTGAATTCCTCGTAACTGTTTATAAAATTGGCCACTTTCATATGATTCCCTATCTTGGAGCCCATCATCATCTTTTCAAATTGATCCCATATCTTGTTAGCTGTAGCTTTGTAACTATCTATCTTGATGTAGATCTCATTCAGAATACTCTGTAGAAGTAGGGATTTTGCTTGCTTATCTGCCTTGTAACTTTTTTCTGCTCAGCTGTGTAGTTGGAAATATCAACAATTATCTTCTTAGTCTTGGGCTCTCTTGGTTCAGTACCATCACCACTGTCTGAAGAATCATCGTCATCTGGAACTACTGCAGTAACTGGCTTAATAACACCGTAATCAATAGACTGCTTGATGTATTCCTCGTTGTCATGTCGGTCTATGAAATATAAGAATCTGCCCTTCTACTGCTCATACTCACCTTTAAACAGTATAGGTGGCTTTACATCAGTTCCAATAGCCAGATCATCCTTGGAAGTCATCTTGATATCACTTGCAGATGATCGTTTACCAAAATCAGAAATTTTCCAAAAACTGAAAACTTGTCAAAAAATTGACTAAGTATAGAAGTCGCAAGGCACTGAGTAACACTTGTCGCAAAATACTGAAAACACACTTGTCCTAGAGAACAAGATGCGAGTTCTTGGTTGTCGCAAAACACTACACACGAGAAGTAGCAACTCGCAGATCATAGCGTGCGAGTTCTAGCTTGTCGTAAGACTCGATGTGCGAGTTCTGTACTTCTCGCAGATTGTAGCTTGAGAGTTCTTAACTTCTTGCAGAACAAAGCACACGAGTTCTTGACTTAGGTAAAAACCAAAGAATCTGATAAACTTGTCGCAAAGGATGATGTACGAGTTCTAGACTTAGAAAATATTCCAAGGAAAATAGAATAAGTTGTCGTAAGCTTCGGTGTGCGAGTTCTTCAATTTCTCGCAAAGTACACAACAATGAACAGTAGCTTCTTCCAGATCAAAGCTTCCGAGTTCTTTACTTGAAGCATGCAACTTTCCGCGAGTTTTTGACTTGACGTAAACCATACTTTGCGAATTCTGAAGTTGAAGTATACCAAGCTCTGCGAGTTCTTTCCTTAGAAAATTTCACCAACAATACCACA
Source organism: Arctium lappa (assembly GCA_023525745.1). NCBI lineage: Eukaryota > Viridiplantae > Streptophyta > Magnoliopsida > Asterales > Asteraceae > Arctium > Arctium lappa. The sequence goes on from CM042057.1 coordinate 40,966,322, forward strand.
AGTATCCTGCGAGTTCTTCAGATGATGTTTGCGAGTTCCTTGGATCTTGCGAGTTCTTCAGTCTGTCGAACTCAAAAGCACTTTTTCAATCAAAAACCTTTCAAAACTTCGAATTTGTCAACCAAACTTTGCCGATTTCTTCCCAAACACTTTCTGAACAAACCCGTAGTTGATGATTTCAACTAAAAATCACTATACAATCAAGTTCGATCAAATTCACACAAATGGATGTGAATTTGACAATACAGTCTGAACAAGAAATGATCTGGTACTAAAATTGAGTACAATTCAATGAATTACAATCTCGAAAAGACACAAACAAGTAAAATCGAATCTGGACAGACAGGTTATGCGAGTTCTTCAAGAATGCATCAAATCTTCAGATTCTTTATCATATTTCTGATTTCTTTCTACTCTGATACCACATGTTAGGATCTAAGCGCCTACCACTATGCCAAACACAATTTGCTGATGGAGAAGGAGCAACTTATTTCCATATAGCAAAGTAACCAGCACCACGTTTCGATTTAAGAAGATGCTGGTCAATGACCCAACAACCCCCCAACATCTGCCAACACTAAGAAGATATTCGCCAGAAGTAAATGGTTGCATAACATGCCTTTGGCATTAAAATGCACTTCATAGGATTCGAACCCGTGACCTGCTCTGATACCAATTGTTATTCCCAGAATATGCAAGATTATCTAGATGAACAACAATTAATCTCCAAATCTCACTTTGATTTAATGAAACCAACGATTACAAAATTCTCTTTCTCAATACAATATTTCTCTCTATGTAATGATTCTCTATGAAAGTGCTTTAATGGAATATTACAAGAAAAACACTATTTATACCTAAGTATTACAAGACAAAAGAAACTAATAAAACTAGCAAGGACTTTGACTTTCACTTTGACTTTTCCTTTAAAGCTTGTTGCCTTTGACTTTATCTTTAAATGTGTTGATTTTGACTTTCACACTTGAGGCTTTGACTTAAAGCTTTGACTTTCATTCTCAATGATCTTGAATACAACAATATTGCTCTAACAGTAGAAAAATTGGGGAAAAAAGATTAGGATTAAAGGTTAAAATGGATTTCTTGGTGGATTTGGTTGTCTAAAAATGTAGTTCTTGATGGATTTGATTTTGCCATTAGAGCTGAATGAAAGAAAAAGAACGAGAGGATGATGATGAAGTAGTGGTACAAATGCATACCCCACAAAGGACCTACAACAATTGGGAAATTTGATTGTATCCGATTATAGGTATAAATTGTATGTAATTTCATTAGGTGAAAAGATATAATATATGAAATGTTTATTTGATTTCATGTGGTAAATTAAGATATATATGAACTTATGTTTGTTATTCATTAGATGAAATGACATATTTGAAAATTGTGATTTATTTCATGTGGTGAAATAAGGAGAATATATATGTTTCATCAGATGAATGAATCCGTGTGTTTCATCAGATGAATGAATCTGTGTGTTTCATAAGGTGAATCATGTTACCAAAATGATGATTATGCCCTTTTCATCTGGTGAACCAGTTTTTAGTTAAAACCATAAGATCAAAACCAAATTACGGCTTAGATCAGTTCTCTATCTTTTTTTGGTTCTCAATCTTTTTTTGGTTCTCATATGATTTAACCCCTATATATATACTAACAATATATATGCTAAAACTACCGTGACTTCCCAAATGATTTCACATGCATGTAATGTACACACACCCACACACCCACACACCCACATATATATATATATATATTATATTTTCTAAGTTACATCTCATCAATGGCATATATGTGAATACTTCATAACCTACCGTCGACATGTAACTATACCATAATTTAAGATTTATTTAGGAGAATTCTTAGACCATAAATTCCTAAGGTTTGCGTAAAGAAAACTTTTACTCAGTTCATATCATCTAAGGGACGAGAGTTTAACGAGACCCATGTCGATCAAGGGATTTCCACCCCCATTTGCTTTCCTTACTTGTCCCGCCCCCTCGACTCGAGCCATGTCGAGAACTTCATTGCTCGCATGTGTTATTTACCAAGAATATATCCCAACAACACCGGTTGGGGTACCATTTATCGATGCCACTGGAACCTCAGTGGGACTTTCCAAAATGACTAAAACATCTATGTACATGAAACCGAAGTGATCAAGTTAAGAAATGATTACCGAAAACGTGTCAAACTCTTTATGCTTCACCAAACCATCACCGTCCTTCACCTATCTTATATGAGCTTCTTCTTTCGATTACTTTTGCACATAAGCTTGCAAGCATAACCCATTATATATACATGATTGTGTCGTCAATTTTTGCAAGGTGAAGAGCCAAGGTCGTGAGTCATTACACCGGTCATTTAAGGCCTTTCACATGATGCCAATTTTTAGAGATATGCAACATAGATCTAAAACTTCTCCTATTTGACATATTGAGTCCCTAATTTTTTTTCATACAAGAGTTATTACAAACTTCCCCCTTAACAAAATTTGTCCTATGCAAATAAATGAGGGTACTTTAATCTCATCTCCTTATTTGGGTTCCAAGTTGCTTACAGCCCTCTACGATGTCTCCATTGAACTTTCACGAGAGCAATCTCTTTATTTCCTTACTTTTCTATCAACGATAGCTTCTGACTCTTCAATATAACTCAAAGTTTTGTCTATTTTTACATCCTTAAGAGTTACCTCAGTACTTTCATCAGCCAAACACTTCCTTAGATTAGATACGTGAAATGTGTTATGAATGCCTTAAAGTTCTTCAGGAAGCTCTAACTTATAGGCAACCTTTCAGTTATCTTGTAAGGACCAATGTAACGAGGACTAAGCTTTGCTCGCTTTCCAAAACAAACCACACCTTTCCACAGTGAGATCTTAAGCATATCTTTGTCCCCAATTTAAAATTCTATCGACTTTCGCCTTTTTTCAAAATAACTTTTCTGTCTGTCTTGAGCTATCTTCAATCGTTCCCTTATTTGGTTTATCTTATCGGTAGTCTGCTGAACTATTTTAAGGACAACCAATTGTTTTTCGCGTACCTCATTCCAACACAATGGCGTTCGACACTTCCTTCCAAACAAAGCTTTATACGGTGCAACTTGGATGCTAGCGTGATAGCTATTGTTATAAGAAAATTCTATCAATGGAAGATGGCCCTCCCATGACCCTGAAAATCGATAACATATGGCCGCAACATATCTTCTAGGGTTTGTATGGTCCTGTCGCTTTGACCATCAGTTTGCGGGTGATAGGTTGTATTTAGCTTTACTTGATACCCCAATTCCCTTTGAAAGCTTTGATAAAATGTAGAGGTAAACCAACTGTTTCTATCATAGACTATTGATAATGGGACACCATGTCGAGTCACGATCTCGTCTATTTAGAGCTTAGATAGTCTTTCGATCGAGTAAGTTTCCTTAATTGGCAGAAAATGTCCTGACTTTGTGAGTCTTTCAACGATTACCCATATAGCATTATAACCCTATGGTGTTCTTGGTAGCTTTGTCACAAAATCTATTGTGATGTGGTCCCACTTCCACAACGGAATTTCTAAGGGTTGTAACTTACCATACGGTCGTTGATGTTCAAATTTAACTTGCAAACATGTCAAGCACCTTTCGACATAATGGGCTATGTCTTTCTTCATCCCTGGCCACCAATAAGATTGACGAAGATCTTGATACATCTTATTGTTTCCCGGGTGGATAGAATACCAAGATTTATGGTCTTCATCTAACACTTGATTACGAAAGTTTTTTAAGAGAGGAATCCAAGTTCTACCCTTGTAGCACCTTAAACCATGACTGTTAACTTCAAGAAACAAAACAATACCTACCATTCTCTCAGCCTTCAAGTTCTCTTCTGTTAAAGCTTCTTTCTAAACTTTCTTGAGCTCTTTGGTCCAACTAGGATTCACCTCTGTATGCATTGCTATAATTCTCACCCGATCACTCCTTTCTTTGCGACTTAGTGCGTCAGCCACCACATTTGCCTTCCCAGGATGATACAAAATTTCACAGTTATAATCTTTCAGTAGCTCTATCCACCTTTGTTGTCTCTTGTTTAGTTCTTTTTGATCGAACAAATAGTTTAGACTCTTCTGATTAGTATAGATTTGGCATTTCTCCCCACATAAGTAGTGTCTTCAGATTTTTAATACAAACACCACAACTGCCAATTCCAAGTCATGCGTTGGATATTGCTTCTCGTGTTTCTTCTACTGACGAGAGGCTTATGCAATAAATTTCCCTAGTTGCATTAATACACAACCAAGTCCTAAATGGATGCATCACTGTAAACCATAAACCCTTTAGTTCCTTTTGGTAAAGTCAATACCGCTGCATTTCTCAACTTTTCCTTCAAGACTTTAAACGTCTTCTCTTGAGCTAATTTCCATTCAAAATTTAGACCTTTCTTTGGTAGCGACGTAAACGGCATCACAATTCGTGAAAAGTCTTGAGTGAACCTTCTGTAATATTCTGCTAATCCCAAGAAACTCCGTACCTCAGACTGCCCGAAGGTGTTGCTCATTCTCCTTTTCGGTGCATGAATAGATCAAAATATCGTCCATGAAAACAATGACAAACTTATCTAGGTGGGGTTTGCATAATCTGTGCATCAGATCCATAAAGGTTGCGGGTGCATTTGTCATCCATAATGGCATTACCAGGAATTCGTAATGTCCATACCTAGTCCTAAAAGTTGTCTTTGGCACATCCTTCTCTCGAACCTTTAGCTGACGGTAATCCGATCGTAGATCGATCTTCGAGAAAAAGCTGCCACACTAGAGTTGATCGAATAGATCATCAATCCTTGGAAGAGGGTACCTATTCTTTATCGTTGCTTTGTTAAGCTCGCGATAGTCGATGCACATTCGCATCATACCATCCTTTTTCTTAACGAATAACACATGCACTCCAAAGGAGAGGCTCTAGGGCGTATAAAACCCTTGTCTAACAACTCTTGCAATTGAGACATTAACTCCTTCATATTCGACGATGCAAGACGGTAGGTTGCTCGAGCTATGGGTGCGGCTCCAGGTACCAGATCAATCTAAAATTATACCTGTCTCTTGGGTGGTAGACTTGTCAGATCATCCGGGGAGAGTTCAGGACACCATCTTACAATGGCAATGTCTTCCACACTCTTGTTCTCTATCTTAGCATCTATCACGTATGCTAAAATAACTCTGATATCCCTTTCTCACACATCGTCTTGCTTTTTCCAAAGAGATTAGGCTGGATTTCCTATTTCTTCTGTCACTGTAAATAACTATGGTTCCATTATCAGGTAATTCAATTTGGAATATCTTTTTGTTGTACATAATTCTTTCCTTGTTTTCAGCTAACCAATCCATTCCAATTATTATATCAAATTCCCCAAGGGTCATAGGGAGTAGTTTTAATGGAATCGAACGTCGTCTATCTGAATATTGCAATCATCATACTCCTCTCTAATAATCACCCAATTATGATCGACATTTTCTACTTCTAAGGTCGAGCTTAAAAGCTTGGGCACTCTTTGCAAGTAATCACAGAATGTGGTAGATACAAAAGAACGGTTTGCACCAAAATCAAACAGTACTCTAGCATGCACATAGTTGACTAGAAAGGTACCTATCACCACGTCTGGTGTCTCTTCTACCTCTGTTTTCGTCATCTGAAAGACTCTCCCCTTTGACTTTGATGCTTCATATCGCTCTTCTTCCCCTTTACCATTTCGACTTTCACCCTGACCTAAGGCATACTCACTTTTCTACTGATGACAATTTTCTTGTATATGGTTGAGAAACTTACACATAAAACATAGTCGTTCTCTCCTCTCAACTTTGCAATCTTGAGACAAGTGTCTTGGCCTCCTACATCGGTAACACACCCTCGGCTTAATCATGTATTCTCCTTTGTGAAAACCATTGCATCTAGGGCATGGTTTGGCAGCTTGTTCTTGCCATGTATACCTTCATGAACCCAAAAACTTTGACTTTTTGTTTTCATTGCATGAAGCTTACCATTTTCGTTTTATATTGCCTCGCTCAACCTCTTGGCAGATTCTTCTCGTTTTCTCTAACCTCTACCACGTTTACTTTAGCCTCGAATGTGGTTTAGTTCATAGTAATAACAAATTCTCAGATGTATGCTTTTAATCCCAGATGTATCGCTCAGCTCACCTTTCCTCCGTCGAAACATAGTGTTCGATAAATCTTTGCTTCTTTGTAAAACTTGTTGTATACTCCCTGACCGACATTGTACCCTACTCCAACCTTAAAAACTCCTCCTTTAGTTTATTTACTGCAGTGTGTGGACAAAATTTCTTGTTAAATAGTACCTTGAACTCTTCCCATATCATTCTTACCACAATCCTGTCGCCCTTTAAGTTAGAGACTATCTCCCACCAGGAAAGCGCTTCTGATTTGAGCATAGCCGACCTATATGTCACCTTATCCTCTTCTGCACATTTGTTGATTTTGAATATTACTTATGTCTTTCTTATCCACCTCATAGCTACCACTGGGTCATACTTACCTTGAAAAGGTTGGGTCTTACAAGCCAAAAAGTTCTTGTAACTACACCCTTTTTGTCCCGAGATCATGCTAATAGGACTCGCTGTTCTTGATCTCACATGCAAGTCTTCCCTATTGTTTGAATTTTTTATATCCTCTTTTCTATTGGTAATCACCATATCTTCTTAATTGTTCAACTCTACCTTTCGTACCTGAGCTATAGCCATAGGCAATGCAGCTTGCAAAGCTTTTGTTACATCTTGAGCGATGGTGTCTACAGGAGTTGTCGCGATTGCTTGGGTGCGTCCTCGTCCCCTACCTTGACCTTCACCTCTTCTAGATGTAGATCTTGCTTGCACATAGGGCTCAGGTTCATTGGCGTTGCTTGATTTCTACCTCGTCCCCTTCCCCGACCTCGTCCTCGCATGCTAGCGGTCTTAACAGTCGTAACAAATATTGGTCAGGCTTCTGGTACATTTGGGGTAGCCCCTTGATGAGGTTATATTTTTGTGTCAAGAGATATAAAGAGTTTGAGTATTTTATTCATTTCTTTATAATTTACATAGATTTTTAGGATTCTGAATAAGAGACGAATGAGATGTGAATTTATGCTTTATATTGTGAAAATTTTCTTATTTTGGTATCTTGCTCATGTAGGATTGTTATTCCCAAATTGCGCAATTCAATCAAGATAACAATAAGATTTAGATGCCAGATTCCATTTCATAATTCTTGAATTCAATAGACTACAATCGTATGCTTTCAATAGTTCTCTCTCTAAAATATTTCTATCAGTGTGTCTAATGATTCTACAAACAAAAACAAGTATTTATACCTACAAGGTTACAAAGACAAAAATTGACTAAACTAAACACTTTGACTTACTTGACTTTGACCTTCCACTATTAGTAAATTTGACTTTGCAATGAGGCTTTGACTTGGGCTTTTGACTTTCAATTTCAATGATCTTGGATCCAACATATTTGTGCACTAAAAATCTCCCCCTTTGGATTCAAGATCATCTTCAAAAATAAATTTAGCAAAAACGAGCAATCTCCCCCTTTGTAGATCTTTAACAACGTCAATCTCCCACTTTAGCATCTTTACAAAGATAAACTTTTAAGCTCCTCCTTTAAATCAAAATAAATTTCAGCACCTTAGAACAATCTCTCTCTTTATGTCTTGACAAACAATCTTCAAAGTTACAATATTCTCTCCCAAAGTCTGTGAATGTGTTCTTCAAAAACTATAACAATTTCCCCCAAGGTAATAAAAACCTCATTCAGATTTCAGAAGTGAAATTATCTTCAGATTTAATTCACTTTGCTTCAACAAATCATTTTCAAAGAATTTTTCAGCAAATTTTCAACAAACTTTCTGAATTTATTGAACTTTCTCTTTCCAAACTATACAATCTCCTCATAAATTGAATTTCATGTTCTTGTATCTCACTCATCTTCCAAACAACAAACTTTCTCCAAATCCAATCATTTCTTGATCATGTCTCCCTGTAACTGTTACAAGTTGTTCTTCAGACAACATTTCTTGAAATGAATTCTCCCCCTCTTTGATGTAGAGCATAGAAATCATCAAAACTATCTTCAAGAAATGTCATGAACCTTTTTCTGACCACTGATCTTTCCAAATGAGCATCTGAACATCCGTCAATTCATAATGTATTCATCCGAATCTTTTCAAATTCAGACAAATAAGAGTGAATACTTGAATCAACAAATGAATCAATTAAGATGCCTGTAAGTAGCACAAAGCCACTTTGTACAACAAATGTACATTGGAAAGGAGCTTTTTGATGTTATCTCCTTCAGGGCTTCCATTCAATCATTGAAAAATCACAAAGAAATTTTCTATGAATGTTAAAACAAGAAAACGTATTCCTTGTCTGTTCGTGCATATTGTAGAATGGTTGAAGCTACTTAGGATTTTCAAATAGGCTCAAAATATGTAAACCATTGAGACAACAATAGTAAAACGCAGACTCAATTGTGCATGATCGAAATGCGAAGGTGGGGCAGGCATCCTTGTTTTTCAATATCCACATCTTCCAAATGAAGACGAGATAGATTATGTGCTACGTTCCCAAGAGAAATTGAAACATCTTCTTGTTAAGAAAAAGATGAGTAGCTGGTGGGGTATAAAGCAAGAGTTGGCATTGTCTAGTGCCTGTTTCAATGAAGTTCACGAAAGAATTGTGAAACAACAGTAATGTTGTTGCCCAACTCAGAAAAAGTTGGTGCAGAGTTTTCATATTCTTTTACTCTGATCTCTCACCCTCTTTCTTTTTAACATTGAGCTCACTTCTAACCAATCTCTCTTTCATTTTATCTCATCACACACCCACACTCAGATATTGACCCCTCGCCTCTCGATCACTCAAGTTAATTTCTTGGGTAGTAAAGACTGGTTATCGTGAATCCATAGAAGTTATTTTAAAATCTCACACAATGATCCCACGTAATTGTACTAAAAGCACAAAGTTGCTCAACAATTTAACTTTTTCTGTTAAAACACAATAATATGGAATACATGTCATATAGATATATGCTCAAGAATATAATCATGAAGATTTAAGCATTTTAATCATGGAAGATTTTCTCAAAAACAAGTAGATTGAAAGAATGAAATGAATACAAAAGACTTGTTTGAGAATCTGACATTGTATTGAAAAGATCAAATATGAATGATATATCAATAAAAGCTTAGGTCATGAAAAATTGGATGTTGTCTAACGAACCAAATATAGACATTCTTGAAAGAAACGCTTTAAATGAAATGAACTAACGCTCAAATATCAATGAAGTACAAAATGGGGTGTCTTACCATCGAAAATTAGTTTCAATATGAGACATGGTAAGAACATAGTCAATAAAGTACTAAACCGGCGTGCATGAATACTTGACAGTATATGGAAAAGGTAATACACAAATATTTTTCTCTGGAAACACACGGTTAGTTAAACATTGAAGCTCATAAAATGAAAACATTTAAAAACACACTTCTAAATTCATAAAAACATTTAAGAATCGAGAAGTGGTTTGAACGGTTAAGAAAAATGTTTTCATATCTGAAAGTCGCCCATCTTTCAAATATGTATGAGATTAAGGTTAGAATAATCCTTACGCTCAACTTAAATCTCATAAAGTCAGCTCCAAAGTCATGATTGATATGATCATGTAAACTCCCCCTCAAGTTCTGCAAATAGTCAAAAAGTCGTCAAAGCAACAATGTCTTATTGAAAGAAAAACATTTATTTGAAAATTAAAAACATGAAAACAGTAAAACATTTAAAGAACGAGTTCTGATCTGATTTAATCAGAAATCAATGTCCTTAATCCCCCTAAACATATGCATCATAAAAAAATTTGTCAGTATAAAAACATATGTAATTTCTCATACTCTCCCTCAAATTTTGATCATCTAAACTTTGTCTCACTCTCCCTGAAATCATGAACATAACCTTTCAGTGCAGATATCGTTCAGATTAAAAATAAAGAAACGAAGAAAAATTACAAAAATAAACTGTACTAGGTAACTACAGATTATGTCTTGAGGTTCAACATGCCAAGTTTCGAAATGAGAAAATACAATCTCTTTTCGTCCAACGACTTGGTAAACTAATCAGCAAGTTGATAATTTGTGTTTACAAAGTAAAGTTCAATTGTACCTTTTTCGACATTATCTTTGATAAAATGATACCGCACGTCTATGTGCTTTGTTTTCGTATGTTGGACAGGGTTCGCAGAAATAGTAATAGCGCTATTGGAATCACAGTAAATCAGGATTTTGTTGTATTTGAAGCCATAATCTTGGAGTTGTGTTCACATCTATAGCATTTGAGAACAACAGCTAGCCATAACTACATACTCTACCTCGGCTATTGAAGTAGAGACACACAGTTGTTTCTTCGAAGCCCAACTCACGAGCTTATCTCCCAAAAATTGTATATGTCCCGAAGTACTCTTCCTGTTTAACATGCAACCTGCATGATCTGCGTCTGAATACACTGTTAGCTCAAAACCTGTATCTTTAGAATACCACAAACCAAGGTCTGTAGTCCCCTTCAGATATCGAAATATTCGCTTTACAGCTGAAAGATGGGATTCTTTAGGCAAAGCTTGATATCTAGCGCATAAGTATGTAGAAAACATAATATCCGGTCTACTAGCCGTTAAGTACATTAAAAAACCAATCATTCCTCTATAGGTTTTAAGATCAATAGCTTTTCCCGAAAGATCAGCTCCGATCTTAGTTCCTGGTGCCATCGAGGTACCAATTGAAGTACAATTTTCCATGTTAAATTTTCGCAAAATATCATAAATGTACTTCGCTTGATTAATGAAAATCCCCATAGAAAATTTTCTAACTTGTAATCTGAGAAAGAAATTCATCTCTCCCATCATACTCATTTGAAATCTGGACATCATTAGATTAGAAAAGTTCTTACAATACTTCAGGTTTGTTGAACCGAAAATTATGTCATCAACATATATTTGAATAAAAATGATATTAGCTTTTTCTTTTTTGATAAAGAGAGTAGTATCGATTTTACCTTTCGAGAATCCAGACTTGACTAAAAACTTTGATAGAACATCGTACCAGACTCGAGGAGATTGTTTTAGACCGTAGAGGGCCTTGTCAAGAATATAAACATGATCCGGTTTTTCAGCATTGACAAACCCTTCTGGTTGTAAGATGTATACCTCCTCTTTCAGTATGCCATTTAGAAACGCAGTCTTCACGTCCATTTGGTAGACAGTGAAGTTTTTGTGTGCAACGTAGGCTAGAAACATTCTGATTGCCTCTATACGTGCAACTGGAGCGTATGTCTCATCATAATCTATTCCTTCCTCTTGTCGATATCCTTTATAAACAAGTCGAGCTTTATTTCTTACCACGATACCATCCTCATCTTTCTTGTTCTTGAATACCATTTTGTACCTATAATTGTTTTTCCTTCCGGACGAGGTACAAGTCTCCAGACTTTAAGCGATTCAAACTGATTGAGCTCTTCATGCATAGCTGTTATCCAATCTGGATCTGCTAGAGCTTCAGATACTCGGGTAGGCTCTATATTGCTCAGAAAGGAATCAAACAAGCACTCGTTTGCAGCCATAGACCTAGTTTGCACCGGCTTTGACGGATCTCCAATAATTTGATGAACCGGGTGATCTTTGGTCCACTTATGTACATGGGGGAGTGGTATAGATGTAGACTAATCATGTTGATCATCTAGATATCCAATATTTTCTTTTGGTTGGGGTTCAGTTGAAGTAACTGGTACAGAAGTTTCAGTTGATTTGACATTTGATGTATGTTGGATAGGCATGACAGTACATCCAACTGAATGAGTAACTTCTGTTTCTGTATTATCATGTGCAGCTTCAACTGTCGAAGTAGGTGTTTGAACTTGAGTTTCATCTTGAATCGGGGAATCTGATTCAGTTGATACATCTGATGTGATTGGATGATGATTACTTGAATCTTCAGTTCTGTCAATCACAACAGGTTTAGTCACTTTTAACCAAGAAACTCATCATAAAAATGTTCAAACAATAAATCTAAATCTGTTAAATGAGATATAGACGTTGATGCTTTATCAGACTTAGAAACATTAACCCTAGGTTCTGAACTGATCTGTCTAGAAGCTAATAGTCCTGTTATGACGGGGTTTGAACTGAGATGCTCAGAAGCAATTTCTTCATCAAATGTAACATTGATGCTCTCAACCACAATCTTTGACTTCTTCAAATAAACTCTGTATGCAGCAAATGTCTGAGAATGTCCTATGAAAATGCCTTCATCATCCTTGGGACTGAACTTGTTCAAGTTCTCCTTATCATTCAGCACAAAACACCTGCATCCAAATATGTGAAAATGTTTAATGCTAGGTATTCTATTGTTTATCAATTCATATGGAGCTTCAGCCCACAAAAATAAAGGTAGATCGGATTGGCTCAGCATCGTTCGTGCAGCCTCAACAAGAGTCCGATTTCGTCGTTCAACTACCCCATTTTGTTCCGGCGTTCTGGCAGCAGAACTGATGAGTTATCCCCACTGATTCGAGATAATCGTCAACTATTTTGTTCTTGAATTTTATGCCATTATCAGTTATGAGTAGCTTAACTGTCTTCTGCAAGTTCACTTGAATGGTCTTCAAAAATAAGATGATGACATTGGGCAACTCATCTTTTGATCTTAGAAATTTGACCCAAGTGCACTTGAATAATCATCCACGATCACAATAACGTATTTCTTGTCGTTTATGCTTTGCGTTCTCATAGGACCACAGAGATCTATATGCAACAACTATAAAGGAGTACTTGTGCTTGGTTCAGGCTTAGGCTTATGTGAATCTCTCTTCATCTTGCCTTTCTCACATGCAGCACACAGATGTTCTTTTTCGTATTTTAGCTTTGGAAGTCCTTTCACCAAATTTCTAGTCACCAACTTGTTAATATATCTAAAGTTGAGATGAGATAGCCTTCTATGCCATAACCATGTTTGTTGTATAGAGGCCTTAGACAGTAGACATACAACATTATCTGGCTTGACATTCGACCGATTGATCGTGTAGAGGTTTGACTTTCGTGTCCCGATCAAGAGTTCTTTTCCATCTTCAGTTCTAACACAACATCTCTTGGCCTTAAAGTTCACCTCTAAATCTTTGTCGCAAAACTGACCAATGCTGAACATATTGTGTCCTAATCCTTCAACATAACACACTTTCTTTATCGTTACATTCTCTTGCACTACATCTCCATATCCAAGTATTGGTGAAAACTGGTCATTCCCGAAGCGCACATTTCCGCAAAATTTCTCTGTATAGTTAGATAAAATATCTTTCTGCCCTGTCATATGCTTGGAATAGCCTGAATCTAAGTACCACATATGACGGGTCTGCATAAGAGAAATCAAGCAACATCAGGTTTAGGTACTCATTAATAGATGGGTCCTTTCCTGTTAGCACAAGATTTTGGCACCTATTTGAATTTGGGTCCTCTTTGTTTTTCAAAAACATTAGAGTGATGTATAAAATAAGTACCAAACCAACAATCAAAATATTGTCGAGTTACAAAATCATTTCGACCGTATGTGGAACACTGACTAGGCAAATGAGATAATTGGATCAATTGCTTTATTGTATAAGCCTTGTAAGAAGTTACAATTTTGTTTTATGAGAAGCAATATGACCAAGTACATCAGAATGACTAACAATAGTCTTATTACAATCTATATCAGAAAATGATTTCGTAGACTCTTCAATCTTCCTTTTAGGTGTCCATTCTAGTCTAGCTTCAGACTTTTTCCTTCTCAATTCTGAAACACAAGATTTAGACTTGTTAGAAACATGAGATTTAAGAGTTTGTGTTTTCTTGTGCTTACCTGTGTTGGTCCGTTTCTGTGAGCACCTTTTCTTTTGCTTCTTACCTTTAGAGTAATAGGTACTCACAGGAACTGATTCATCAACGTTAGTTGATGTTTCACCTTTCTCAAAGACACTAGGTAAACCATCATTATTAATCACACAAGGAATATGATCTGGATGTTTAGCATTGAAATCAAACTTATCAACACTTTCATCAAAACATCCATTAAAATTTAAAAAATCATTTTCATCCACAAATAAGTCATCAACATTATCATCAAATAGTTCTGGCTTGGAAGAATTTGAAAAGTTGAAATCATTTGTATTTTTAGAACACTTCTTTTGATAAGACATTTTAGCACAATCTGAAGATTTAGGATTAGTAAAAACATTTTCAATGAAAACTTTACAAGATCATTTATCTGAATTAGTGGAGTTGTTTACACAAACTCTTTCTGATTCGACGTTATCATTTGAGTTAAGGAGAAGTTAAGGAGACAAAGAGCTTAAATGTTTATCTGCTGATCAAGATTCGTTCAATATTCGTTAAAAATATGAGAAAACTGGAACAACATCATTATCAGAGATAAATGCAGCGGAATTAAAGTAGATGCACTCACAGTTTCTCATTAGTCAGAAGCTAGAAGCCTTGAAGAACGAGTTCTAAACTGATATGTTTAGAAGTCGATGTCTTTGAAGCATGGGTTCTGAGCTGAATTACTCAGAAGCCAAATTTCTCTTACTCCCCCTTGACATTTGATGCCTGCAACTTAGAAGCAATTTGATATTTTGGTACCCACTTGAATTTGGGCCCATGTTTGTTAGTTGCAGTTCTTATGGGGATAAACTTATTAGATTTAACATATAAAGCACGAGAGAGATAATCACAAGAATGAACAGAAGAATCAGAAGAAGAGAAAGCATAATCATCTGGACTAGAATCAGAAGAAGAATATGAGACATTTTTGGAAATTTGAATTATTTGCTTTATAGAGTATTTTGAAACTTTATTACAAACAGCAAATGAATCACTTTTATATTGTTTGTCTACATATCTATCCTCATCAGTCTTAGAATCATCTAATGTTCGCTTGGCTCTCCATATCTGCTTGGAATGAGTGCTTTTCAAGATGTGATGAAAACGCATAAGGAGTTTGCGCCTTGAGTATCTCACGCAAATCATAGTTTGCGTCTCCATCTGCTCATGCGAACTCCTTATGCGTTTTCATCACATCTTGAAAAGTCAAGTTTTCGTTATACCTATATCACGCAAGAGAGGTTTTCGCCATCATCGGGTCACACAAATATCATCTTGCGCCATTTACAGCTCACGCAATGTTTGATTTGCGTCTTCAGTGGCTCACGCAAATCCAAGTTTGCGTCTTACACGGCTCACACAAAATCTAGTTTGCGTCATCAACTACTTGCGAGAATCTTAGTTTACGTCTTTTGCCTCTCACGCAAACCTCAAGTTTGCGCCAACTGTTTCAAGACTTGGCATTTTTTTTCTGGATTTCTGAGTCATGGATTCTGACAAGTTTGGTTATCAAGCTCAGTTTTACAAAAATGATCTCATGATGTCATTGGGTTCAGAAAATCGTCCTCCGGTGCTGATTGATGAAAACGAGTTTACAAAGTGGCAAGATAGGTTTCTGAATTTTATAGAGCGTCAAAAGAACGGAAATGACATGATGAACATTCTATCTGAAGGACCGTTTGAAAAACCCAAGTTGGCTTCTGGACTATATAAGCCTACCAAAGAATATTCACCTAATGAGTTATCGGAGTATCAAGCTGATCATGATATAAAGGCAAATCTGATGCTAGCCTTGCCAAACTCTATCTACAACAGGATTGATTGTTTCAAAAATCATCCAAATCTTATGTGGCAACAACTTGAAAAGATTATGCTTGGTTCTTCAGTTGCTACTCAACTCCGACATACTCGTTACATGAACACATTTGAAGAATTCATAGCCAAGGATGGGGAGCCATTGAAAACTGTGTATGACATATTTTGTGCCGTGATCAATGATCTGAGAAAAATAAAAGTGGAAAAGACTGATCTTGAGACAAATCTGAAATTCCTCAATGCACTTCAACCAGAATGGAATAAATCTTGCCATCGATTGAGGAATGATGTCAGAATTTCTACAATGCAGATCCAAGAAATGTTTGAGATTTTGCTGACAGATGAATGCATAGTCATAGAGAAGAAGGCCAAATTGGAGAAGAAGAACAAGAAATCAGTAGACCCGGTTGCTCTTCTAACAAGCCATCTGGCTAATCAAGCATTGTCTGATAATGCTTACAACGGGTCAACTGATGATGATGGTGAGGCGCTTCAGAAAGAATGATCCTTCACTCTCAACATTACCAGAAAAAGTTCAAACCACAGTCGGGTTCTAACAATCTTCGCTTCACTTCTGGGTCAAAAGTCAAAGTGCCTGAGCCAAAGACAGCTACTGCCTGCTACAATTGTGGAAAGTCGGGTCACATTTCTAAGGAGTGTAGAGTGAAGAAAGTTCGGGACTCAGCTTACTATCGAAAGAAACTGGAACTTGCCGAGAAGAGAGAGAGAGAGAGTGGAACAACTTTGCTAGCCGAAGAAGAGTTTTGGCTGGATCACTCCGATGATGAAGCTGCAAATGTAGAGATTGCTCAAATGTGCTTCATTGGAGATGATCAATCAGATGATGATGATGAAACTGATGAAGATGAGGTACATTTTGTTTTTGATTACACTTTCATTTCTTCTCAGATGGATGTTCTAATTACTGCTTTACATGATTTACGCTTAAAGTTATTATCTGAAAAGAACTTAAATTCAGAAAAGTCAGATTTGATTGACAAACTGAAAATTTCTTTGAAAGATGAAAAATCTATTTTGGTTCATACTAAAGAAATCTTTCAAAATAAATTGGATGATTTGGAAAATTCAAATAAGACTTATCTTGAGTCTTTGACTGAAATGACAAATTTAAAAGACTAGTATGGCTGAGAAAAATAGAATCTTGAGCGAATCTTGATCAGCAGATAAACGTTTGAGCTCTTTGTCTCCTTAACTTCTCCTTAACTTTAAGTTAAGGAGAAGTTAAGGAGACAAAGAGCTCAAACGTTTATCTGCTGATCAAGATTCTTCCACAGATATGATCGAAAACAACATTCTAACACTTTTCTATCAAACTTTTTCGATTAAAAACTTTAAAATCGAGATTTCAAAATTTGAACAGTGCGTTAAAACCGTTTTTCCAGAAACCTCAAAAATCTCAAAATAGACAATCAAAACTTGAATTTCTTGAAAATCGATGTGAATTAAAAATGTTTAACTATCAAAATCGAATCCAACAAACCAATTTTCACAAGAAATCGTTCAAAAACACGTTCAAATTTGATGAGAAATCTAAAAACAAGATTTTCTTAAAAAAAAAATTCAAGAAAATCAATCAAATTTTCAGATTAAACTACAAATTCAGAAATCGAAAATAAATCTCTCAATTCTCTCAAGATCTAGATTGGCTCTGATACCAATTGATAATCCAAGAATCCTCTAAATCCTAGAGAGAGAAACAATGTAAAGCGCAAAGAGACAATTCAATAGAATGAGCGTGAATTCTTACAAAGACCAAAGCCCAAAGGGACTTAAATACCCCTGGCTTATACAACACAGTATAAGACCAAGCCTATAAATACAATGATTACTATAAAATCAGACTTAATAATTTGTAACTTCATATTTGAAATTAGTGTTCATCATAACAGTAGAAAACACAATTTTCTCAAGATCAACCAAAATTCTTTCTTCTAAGGTGTTCTCAAGATCAGAAAATTTACTTTCCAAGATGAGTGGAGGAACATAAATATTTGCTTTAACTGGTTTTGCCTCCATCTCCTTAGTAGAATAACTTTGAAAATAATCGTTTGAAAGAAACTTTGGTTGCTCAGAAAAATAACTATCATTCAACTTTTTATAACAGAATGGTAGTTGCATTTTGGTTGTGTTCTTCTTGTTCTCATGTTCCTTAGCCTCAACCTCATTAAATGATTTTGTGACAAATTTGGGTTTCAAATGAGGATTTTGTCAGCCACTTGTAAGAAATCAAAATTATATAAAGCTGGTTGATTTCAAATAGCTTTCTTCAAATAATGTGGGTTATCGTAACCAATACCCCAATTATCTAGATAAATGGTTTGATAAGTTTGACCTCGAGCATAAAGCTTTGCTTCCAAACCATTAAGCTTTTTCTGCAAATTTTTATTATCAATCTGCAAATTGTGAAATTTTAAAATAAACTTTTGTTACTCACGTTCACACATGTTAAACTTAGAAACTATTTCAGAAATTTGAGTTTCAAAGCAAGCTTTTTGTTTTTCAAAAACAATAGCAACTTTGTTTAAAGAATCAATCAAGTTTTTGTTCCCAGCAATTTCCTTGTTGAGATAAAAAATTGTTTGATGATTTTTCGCAACTCTGGATTTTTCCTTTTTAAGCTTATTTTGTAAGTCCTGAAGCTCAACCATCATGGTTTCCATTTTCCTTAAAAAATCAGATTCAGAAAAATTATGTACCTCTTTGGAAGTCTCCTCATAAGATTAATCATATTTGACTTCCTTGCCCATTAAGCACATATGAGCAGTTTCCTCTTTGTCATCCTCATAATCGGTATGATCTAGCCAATGATCATCTTTGGCCAAAAGAGATTTTCCTGCTTCTTTTTTCTTGGCCAGAAACATCTTGTTCTTGCAGTACTCAGAATTGCGAACTTTTGGCTTCCGACAGTGTTTGGCAAAATGGCCTATCTTAACACAGTTATAGCATTTAATCGGTTCTTCCACCTTCTGTGTATCATAACTGTTCACATAGCGCTTTTCTTCTGGCTTCCTTCCATCAGACTTTCTTCCATCATACCTTTTTCCTTCTATCCTCTCCTTGTGTTCATAATTTCTTGATCCTGTAGAGTACCTCTGACTGTTAGAACCCGATTTCTTATAGAATTTCTTCTGAAAATCACAGGTTAGCAATAACATAGCTTGCTTTAGATTTTCACCATCATCAGAATCGGAGTCATCACTTTTACTCTCCTCAGACTTAGTCAACACAACTTTCTTTTTCTTCTTCTTATCATTCTTCTCTTTCTCTTTCCTTTTATCAACTACCAATGAAACTGGATCAACAACAGGTTTTTCACTTTTCTTTTTCTCTTCTCTCTCCTCTTCTACCTCCTCCTCATTCTGACGAAGTGTTTTATGAACTTCATGTAGAGGCATCTCACTTAGATCTTTCATCTGTTTCATTCTTCTTGTATGCTTCTTCCATTTGGGTTGCAACACACTCAGAAACTTCACATTATTCTCAATTTTCTTCTTTTTCACCTTGTTCTTAGCCATCTTATTCAGTAGAGAAACAAATCTTTCATGTCTCTTCCAAGCTTTCCCCAGTTTTGGCCTTGAACTCCTCATAGTTATTGATTTAGTTGTCCACCTTCATCTCGTTTCCAATCTTAGACCCCCATCATCATCTTTTCCAGTTGATCCCACATTTTCTTTGAAGTTGCCTTGTAACTATCATTCTTAATGTAGATCTCATTTGGTATGCTCTGAAAAAGTAGAGATCTAGCTTGCTTATTAGCTTTATATCAGTTTTTCTGTTCATCCGAATACTTGACAAAATCAAGTGGAACTTCCTTAGTTTTCTGCTCTCTTGGCTCATCCCCATCCTCACTATCAGAAGACTCATCATATGGAATTCTTGTTTTAATGGGAATCATAGGACCTTCTTCAATTGAAATCTTAATGTTTTCTCCATTTGCATGTCTATCAATGAAATCCAAGAATCTGTCTTTCCACTGCTCGTACTCTCCTTTGAAGAGAATAGGTGGTTTGACATCAGTACCAATTGATAGAGCATCCTTTGAAGTCATCTTGACCAACAACACAGATCTTTAGACACAGAATCAGAAAATATCAAAAACTCTGAAAAACTCAGTCAGAAAAATGACTAAGTATAGAATCCTCACACCTCTATTAAAACTTCTCGCACACAAGATGAAATTCGCACATCAAAGACTTAATAAACAAGCTTTTCGCACAAAGAAGGATACGAATTCCTAAAATTGGCACGCTGAAGGATGCGAATTCTAAGCTTTTCGCATGTAGTTCGATGCGAATTTCAGGCTTTTCGCATATAGTGATATGCGAATTTCAGACTTAAGATTTTCACTAACTTGGAAGCTTTTCGCACGAGCTTGTGATGCGAATTATGGACTTAGAAAAATTCTCAATCTCAAACTTTTTGTATCGATGCGAATTCCTGACTTAGAAAATTTTCAGACTTGAGATGCGAATTCATCAGATTTCGCACGCTTTGAGATGCGAATTTCTCACTTTTCACACATAACCATATGCAAATTCTATCCTTAGTTTTTCTTTAACCACAGTGCGATACGAATTCTTTCTTCTCGTACACTACACTGTGCGGGTTTCTGAATTAGCAAATTTCACACTTTAGACTCATGCGAATTCTTCATCATCATGCGAGTTCTTCAGCATCTTGCGAGTTCTTTAGATCTTAGTCCAAAAACTTCAAAATTGATCCAAAATTGATCCAAACACTTGAATTATGCCATGAAACTTTGTCAATTTGATCTCGTACACAGTCTGAACACTTTACAAACAATCAATTTCAAGCAAAATCAACAAAATTACAACTTGATCATAAACACAGTGCGTACAGACTTTTGAACAACAAACAATCAAAAATCCAAAATTCACACAATCTGTTGTGAATTCGACGAAGTGATACAAAACAAATTTGTTCTAATCAACAAACTGAGTAGAGTGTAATCAAAGATTACAATAAAAAAACACATAGAATCAAGAAGTTGATTCTTAGTCAGAAAGATATGCGATTTCTTGAGTTCGACCAAAAAATTCACAGATCTTGATCATGATTCTGATTTAGTGCTTGCTCTGATACCAATTGTTATTCCGAAATTGTGCAATTCAATCAAGATAACAATAAGATTTAGATGCCAAATTCCATTTCATAATTCTTGAATTCAATTGACTACAATTGTATGCTCTCAATATTTCTCTCTCTAAAATCTTTCTATCAGCGTGTCTAATGATTCTACAAACAAAAACAAGTATTTATACATACAAGGTTACAAAGACAAACAATAACTAACCTAAACACTTTGACTTGCTTGACTTTGACCTTCCACTATTAGTAAATTTGACTTTGCAATGAGGCTTTGACTTGGGCATTTAACTTTCAATTCCAATGATCTTGGATCCAACATATTTGTGCACTAATAAGGATATTTATGATGGTGAAGATGGAGAAGTGTTGTGAAGATTTTTTTTTGATGGACATTATGGATTTTTTTTTGTGAAGATTTCTTGATGGACATGGGCCGAGATATTGTAAATGAATATAGGTCGAACACTTTAATCACTTTGGGCCGAAAACTTGGACAAGTTGAATTTGATATTTTGGTTGAGGCCTTGGGCCGATTTGCATAGGCCATGGGCCGATTTGTGGGTGAAAAACAATTTTTGTTATGTTTTAAATGTATTAGTGATAAACCAAGATCAATCTAATCTATGTGAGAGAAAGTAGAGAGAGAAAGTGTATGATGCAAAGTATGTGTATTGTCAAGAATGCGCTAATCTCTTTTAAAAACACAAAGGCCACAAGGGACTTAAATACCCTTGGCCAATACAAGATAGAAAAGCGCTCAGTACACAGTATTAGCTACAAGAATATAAATATAATGATTACTATAAAAATGACTTTAACAATCTCCCCCTTAGTAATCATTAGCGCTCTGATCTTCAATGTAGGTTGTTACACTCATCTTCGAACTCAAATTAGACCTTCTAAGCGTCTTAGCGTAGCTTCTTGACTAAAAAAAAATTTCTTCCTAGCATCTTTCAGTCTATGTTGTCTTTGTTGCCTTGACAAGACTGGACCAGTTTGTAATAAGCTTGGAGGAACAATCGGTTCAGGAACAGAAACATCAGCTTGTGCTCTAGACGACGCACCTCTTTCAAATGTACTCGAAGGAGCTGTGGTGGTTGGAGTTGGAACAACAGGAGGACTAGTATAGCTGAAGAAATAGAATCTTGAGCAGATAAACTTTGAACTCTTTGTCTATTTAACTTCTCCCCCTCATGACCTTGATGATCTGGATCATCTTGGTCATGTCTACGCTGGAGACGAGACAACTTCAGATCTGCAAGACTGAGTCGAAGAAGCTAGCAAGAAATCTATAGGAGGCACAAATCTGACTTGAGACTTGAAATGATTCACCTGTTGAGCTCTTTTACTCTCCCTACATAAATGCACTGTCCACTGTATTCACTTTATGAACTCCCCCTCGAAATGAGATATGATCAGATGTTCTTTCAGAATTTTCTCCTCATTCACTCCCTCTCGAAATATGCACAGACCCACTTACATAGTTATGAGAACACAAGTATCGAAACATCAATCGTAGAAAGAAAAATATACTGAATATGTATTTTGAAACAACTAAATATATAAATGTTTTTTTAAACACCATGCAAATTAAATTCTATTCAGTCAATTATCACAGATTCATCAATCAATTGAAATCAAGTGTGTGTTTTTGGATGCAGATACAAGTTTCATTGCATATCAAGTTAATACATGTTCAGTTTCAAACACTTTCATCGATCTATTCAGTGTGCTAGCATGTGAACTTTGATTAGCTTCAAGTAAATGTATTTCTAAAAATATAATAGAGTACTTTGCCTTTACTCACACTAAGCTGTCAAAAATTAAGACTTTCACAAATTTATAGGTTTATCGCAACTAAAAAATATCACCAAGTATCATGAGATGTGTGTTCATTGACATCTTTTAAGCTTGTGCACATTGACATCTTTTTAACCAAGAAGTTTGGTAAGTAAAAGGCATGTCGTAAACGTAACTTTCTATCTGATCCTATGGCAGGATTTGGGTCAGCCACTTCCAGACCAGTTGGCCTTAGGGGACTAGGTGTCAAGCACCCCATGGAACTTACTTTCCCAGATCAGAAAGGCTACATCGACATACCCTAAACCCATTTGTACCAGTAGAACATGACTTTCGATCTGATTATATAGAAGGATTTGTGTTCGATCACTCCCAGACCAGTTGGCCTTAGGGACCAGATGACAAGCATCCCACAGAACTTACTTTCCCAAACCAAAAAGGTCACAGTTACAAACTTTTCAACTTAGTGATTTCTGTATTTTATATATTTAATTTTCATCTCAATCACTTGATTTTACGTCTAAGTGCTTAGCCTATATTTTCATTACGATCCATAATTTTGACTTTTTAGGTGTTCTAAGCATTGTAAACTATACATATTCCGAATGACATAACTTTAAAGCAGTCCTCAAAAATTTCAAACATGTTTTGCTGACCTTTCGATTTTTGTAAGATTTGAAGTATGAAACATACAAAACTTGGATATAAAAAAAGCAACTTGAAAATTTATCCTAGACACACATTTTATTCAAAAGAAAGAAAAATTGTAAAAAATTTACTTTATAGAATAAAATTTGTGTAGGTTTAAACTTTTAAATTCAACATGCCGAGTTTTGAAAGCAGAAAATTAAATCGTTTTTCGTCTAAGGCTTTTGTAAAAATATCGGCAAGTTAATATTCAGTTGGAACAAAATATAATTCAATAGTACCTTCTTCCGCATGATGTTGAATGAAGTGGTACCTCATATCAATGTGTTTGGTTTGCACTTATTCAGGTTCTGGTCGAACTAGCTCAGATTCTTGAATAGCTTGATGTAACTAGAACAACATCACTGTCAGAGATAGGTGCAGTGGAATTTGAAGTAGATGCGCTCACAGTTTCTCATATGTCCAGAAGCTAAACAGATTGAAGGGCGAGTCCTGGGCTGCTTTACTCAGAAGTCATTAACATTTGAAGAACGAGTCATAAACATATATGTTTAGAAGTCGAAGTTATGATTTCCCTTTAAGTTTTGGATGCCTGCAACACAAATTTAGCTTTTGGAATCCACTGAAATTTGGATACAGGTTTGTTAGTTGCATTTCTAAAACGAAAAAAAGTTGTTAGATTTGACAAACAAAGCATGAGTAAAATTATCAGAGGAATGAACATAATCGTCACTAGAGGACGAAGCATAATCATCTGAACTAGAACCAGAGGAAGAATATGAGACATCTTTTGCAATTTGAATCATTTGCTTTATCGAATATGTAAAAATTTTATTACAAACAACAAATGAATCACTGCTACAAATTTTGTCTACATATCGATCCTCAACAGTCGCAGATTCATCAGATTTCTGCTTGACCCTCCATATCTGCCTTGTAGAAGTCCTCAAAGTCCTATCTGAAACATTAGAATCAAATGAATTAGAATTTTCAGAAATGACATTAGCTTGCTTCTTTGACTTCCTTGACCTCCTTCTTTTACGCTTTGGTTTATAATACTCATCATTTAGCGTAAAAGAGTCATCAAGAAATTCCGATTTAAGATTTGAATGTGAAGAAACAATTTTACCAAAGAAGCCCAACTGATCAAACAATAAACCTGAATTTGCCTCAGAGTCAGAAAAATTTTCAGAAAAAGACAAGTCTGAACAAAGTTTGCGCGACCCACTGGTGGCGTAAACTGCATTTTGCGCTACCAGCTGCTTGCGCAAACTGCCAGTTTGCTCTACCAGTGGTTGGTGCAAACTATCACTGATTGGAACATCCACTTTCTTTTCCTCAAAAGCTGATGAAAATCCAGAAACAAAATATTTAATTAAATCTTGTTTTTGAGAAATTAATTTTTCTTCAAGACTTGATGTCATGAAAGAAAAAATTAAATCTTTTTCAAACTCTTTTGCAAGATTTTGTTCTTCTATTTTATCCTCAAGTTCAACGATTTTCCCCTCAAGCACCAATGGAGGAATATATATCTTAGTATCATAAGAAACTTGAGAAATATTTTCCTTATTAGCATTAATGGCATATATATCGAAATAGTCGTTAGATAATGAGGACTTAACAGAAGAAACAATTTTTAAATCTTTTCTGGATTTTCGATTTTTCTTTAAAACTTCCGGAAAATATTTAGCATTTTCACGAGTATAAACAAACGGTATTTCCATTTTAGTGTTGTTCATCCTTTTCTCATTTTCGATATCTAAAATTTTCTTTTCATTTGTCCACTCAATTTTAAATTGAGGGGCATATCGAGCAAGTCTTAAATAATTGAATTCATATAAAGTGGGGATTTTTTCTTTTGCTTGATTTAAAAAATGTGGATTTTCAAAACCAAGTTCCCATTTTTCTTTTATAGAAACATAACTCTGTGGTTTGTTCAAATAAATGGTTTGTTCAGTTTGATCCCGTAGATATAATTTTTCTTCCAACTCATTTATTTTATCCAAAAAAATTTCTTTTAATTTGGTCATTTCCGTCAAAGAATCAAGATAAGTCATATTTAAATTTTCTTAATCATCCAATTTCTTTTGAAAATTTTCTTTTGTATGAGTCAAAATGGAATTTTCATCTTTCAAAGAAATTTGTAAGTTTTCAATCAAATTTGACTTTTCTTTATTTAATTGCTTTTCAGATAATAACTTTGAGCGTAAATCATGTAAGGCAGTTATAATGATGTTCATTTGCGAAGATATAAATTTGAGATCAAATTCTGAAGGTACCTGAGATTCATCAGTTGAAGAATCTTCATCATCATCATCATCGCTTTGAACAACTCCTATGAAGCACATAGCAACTGTTTCCTCATTTTCAACTTCGTTCTCGGAGTGATGTAGCCAGTGCTCTTCTTCAGCTAGCAGAACGATTCCGTTCTCTCTCTTTTCTTCTAGTTCCATCTTCTTCCAGTAATACGCTGAATCCCGAACCTCCTTTACTTGACACTCCTTTGCGATGTGACCCGACTTTCCACAGTTGAAGCACACAGTAGCTTTCTTAGGCTCGAGCACTTTGGCAGGCTCGTACTTTTCAGACCCCGAAGTGAAGCGAAGGTTGTTGAAACCCGAACGATGTTGGAACTTCTTGTTGTAGTGCTTGGAGAAAAGAATCATCACTTTCTCTAGCGCCTCACCATCGTCATCAGTGGCCCCGTCATAAGCATTCTCAGACAATGCTTGTTCAGCCAATTGGCTCGCGAGGAGTGCAATCGGGTCCACTGTCTTCGGCTTGTTCTTCTTATCAGGCTTGGCTTTCTTCTCCTTGACGATGCTGTCATCTGTCATCAAAATCTCATAAAGCTCTTGGATTTGCATGGTAAAGACCCGATCATCATTCCTCAATCAGTGGCATGATTTGTTCCATTCCGGTTGAAGAGCGTTGAGGAACTTCAGATTAGCCTCTAACTCAGTTTTGGTCACTTTGATCTTGTGCAGATCGTTCAACACTGCCCATAACCTGTCGAAAACACTCTTCAGAGACTCATTGTCCTTGGCTTTGAACTCCTCAAAGTTGTTCATGTAGCGCGTTTGTCGGAGTTGTGTTGCAACCGCTGATCCAAGCATAACCTTCTCTAACTTTATCCACATCAGCATTGGATTGTTCTTGTAACAGTCAATCCGGTTGTAGATAGAATTTGGCAAGGCTAGGATCAGGTTAGGATCAGGTTAGACTTTATCTCACGATCGGCTTTATATCGCAAAGTCTCTTCGGCTGTGTACTCGTCGGTAGGCTTCAAAATCATAGCAGCCGGTGTAGTTGCAATCGTGGGAATCTCTTTCAAGGGATTTTCGAAAGGTCCTTGAGTGAGTGACTTCATCATGTTTTCTCCATTTGCTTGACGCTCGATGAAGTTAATGAACCGATCTTGCCATTGAGGGAACTCATTCTCGTTGACCAAAACCGGAGGACGAGTGTCCGTTCCCAACGAAATTATGATGTCGTTCTTGTAAATCTGAGCTTGAAGAGAGAATTTTGAAATATCCATAAAGTCAATGAACTCAGAAAATGCTAAGTCTGGAAGCAGAGAGAGGCTGGCGCAAGTAGGTGGCGCAAACTAGAGGTTGGTGCAAGGAAAAGGTGGCGCAAAGAAGGCTTTGCCCGAAGAACTGATGGCGAAAAATAGACTTTTCGCGAGAAGACTGAAGGCGAGAACAATCCTGAACTTAGTGAAAAACTAAAGAAGAATCCGGCGCAAAGTGAAATTTTTGCTAATAGATGAGGCGCCAAAAGAACTCTGCGCAGAAACTGAATCTGAAGAGAACTACGATTCGATGAGACTGGCGCAAATCATGATGAGATTGGCGCAAAAGATGGATCTAACGCAAATTGAGATAAAACCTTCTAAATCTGAACACAAACTCAAATCTAATGGGTTTTAACCACTCAGATATGATCGATTACACTTTTCTAATCAAAATGTACAACCAATTTCAAGCATAAACCGTAAAAGTGAAGAACTCAATGAACGAACAGTAGCCTGACGTTGAACAAACTAATATCTCGTAAACCTTGAAATTGACCTCCAAAAACCGATTTTCTTGCGAATCGATGTGAATCAAAGATGTTCTGCTACTGAAACCGGATCCAACGAACCAATTCTCAAGAAAAAAAAGTCAAAATTCAATCTGAATTTGATGAAAAATAAAAGAAATGAGATTTTCTTGAAAAAAAATTAAGAAAATCAATCAAATTGTCTGATTTAAACTCAAATTCAGAAATAAAATCTTGTTTCTCTCAATCCTCTCAGAAAAATTAGACTCTGATACCAATTGATAAACCAAGATCGATCTAATCTATGTGAGAGAAAATAGAGAGAGAAAGTGTATGATGCAAAGTATGTGTATTCTCAAGAATGCGCTAGTCTCTTACAAAGGCCATAAGGGACTTAAATACCCTTGGACAATAGAAGATAGAAAAGCGCTCAATACACAGTATTAGCTACAAGAATATAAATATAATGATTACTATAAAAACTGACTTTAACATTATCTAAAGCTAAGTAATTGTTCTTTTGCAGGACTGTCATGTGTGGATCGTTGACTCTGGATGCTCAAGACACATGACAGAGTTCAAGCACTTATTGCATAATTATGTTGAATATCCTGTTAGAACAATACGTTTTGGAAACAAAACGAAAGGTTTTGTCGGAGGTTATGGCATGCTAACAAATGGAACCATCACCATCCAAAAAAGACTATATGTTGACGGGTTAGATCACAACCTTTTTCAGCATTAGTCAATTTTGTGATAGTCTGTTTAATGTTAGGTTTTCAAATACAAGTTGTTATGCTGATGATAAGGATGGAGTTGAAATCTTTAAAGAAAAAATAGTTGGTAATCTTTAATATGGTTAATTTTCCTACTATATCTGCTTCACGACCAGTATGTCTACTATCAAAAGCTACAAGAGATGAGAGTTGGATTTGGCACAGAAGATTATCACATCAGAACTTCAACGACATCAACAAACTTGCAAGCAAAGGTTTAGTTTGAGGTCTATCAAATATGAGATTTCAGAGATGACATCAACAAACGTTCATGTTTTGGGATGTAGGTGTTTCGTTTTTTACGATCGTGGCAATGTTGGGAAATTCGACAAGAAAGTTGATGAAGGATATTTTCTTGGATATTCGCTACTTTAAAAGCTTAGCGGATCTATAACCGACGTACCAAGACTGTCATGGAAAGCATAAACGTGACCTTCGATGAACACCTTACAACGACTTCTAGACAAAGAAGTTCAGGGCTCAGACCTAGTGTTCAAGCTTCTACTCAATCCAGAGTGTAACCTGCATTATCACAGTCTAAGACTTTTGAACTTAATACTAATTCTAATAATTCTGATTTAGATTTACTATTTCTTGATGCATTTATGGATATTTACTCAGATTTTGACAAATCAAACATATCCATAGATCCTCCCGTGGTGGTCCCTGATACAAGTGTCAACATTTCTTGACCATCTGATGTTGTTTGTACTCCTTCTACATCTAATAATACTAATGACTCTGATCAAACTAATTTAGTTTTTGTGTCAACATAAAAGAACTCTGAGGCTAAAGTTCCACGTAATGAATCAGTAATGCTAGAGTTACAAACATCAAAGTTACATACTACATAAGTTCAAATAGTGGATTCTGAAATAATTCCTGCAATAATGGATGCGTATGGTGACATCGATAGTGGGGTAAAAACGAGACCGGCATCTGCAAATTTTTGTATCTTTACAAATGTTCTCAGTGCAATAGAGCCAAAAAAAGTCTCAGAAGCGTTACAAGATCCTGATTGGATTCTAGCAATGCAAGATGAGCTTTTATAATTTAATAGAAATAAAGTTTGGCGGATGATTCCTAGAACCAAGGACAAATCGGTTATTGGAACATAGTGGGTATTTAGGAACAAAAAGGATGAAGCGCGAATAGTCGTTAGAAACAAAGCTAGATTGGTAGCTAAGGGTTATTGTCAACAAGAAGGTATAGATTATGACGAGACCTTTGCACCAGTAGCTAGGATCGAAGCCATTCGAATCTTATTGGCCTATGCAGCCCATAAGAACTTCAAAGTTTATTAGATGAACGTAAAGTCAGCTTTTCTGAATAGGATTTTGCACAAAGAGGTATATGCTGGCCAGCCTAAAGGCTTTGTCGATCCAGATTACCCTGATCATGTCTATGTTCTTGAGAAGGCATTGTATGGTTTAAAACAAGCACCGAGAGCATGGTATGATACACTGACTGACTTTCTCATAGCTTCAGGATTTCGAAAAGGTACAATTGATACAACCTTATTTCTGAAAAAGCATGGTGATGACTTAATCTTGATACAGATTTACGTTGATGACATTATTTTCGGATCTACAGATCCTAAATATTGCAAGAACTTTTGAAAAATCATGGAAACTAGATTTGAGATGAGTATGATGGGTGAGTTGAATATTTTTCTTGGTCTTCAAATAAAACAATCACTTGAAGGCATATTCATTAATAAATCTAAGTACATTAAAGAAATTTTGAAAAAGTTCAATATGGTTGAAAGTTCTTCAATGAAAATGCCGATGCCAACAAGAACACTTTTGGACGTAAATTTATCTGGTAAGTTTGTTAACCAAAAGAACTACAAAAGCATCATTGGTTCTTTGTTATATCTAACAGACAGTAGACCCGACATAATGTTTGCCACGTGATTCTGTGCAAGGTATCAGTCTAATCCTAAAGAGTCTCACATTGCATCCGTCAAAAGAATCCTTCGGTATCTAAAGAGAATTCAAGATTTGGGCCTTTGGTATCCAAAGGATTCCAACTTTGATTTAACTGGCTTTACAGATGTAGATCAAGCTTGTAAGTTGGACCAGAAGAGCACTTCTGCATCATGTCAGTTTCTATTCGACAAGTTGGTTAGTTGGACGTCTAAGAAGCAGAACTGTGTATCAACTTTGACAGCAGTAGAGTTGTTGTTCACAGGTCTTGTAGATGAAGACGCAACTTAAATACTACTGCTACACCTTCAATAAAGTGTTAATCTAATGCGATTCGAATAGCACGATTGCAATAAATGCTAATCCGGTAAAACACTCCAAGAACAAACACATCGATATACGCTACCATTTCATCAAATGCCATGTGGAGAAAGGATTGATCGGGATGCATTTTGTACAGACGGAATACCAACTTGCAGACCTTTTCACCAAGTCGTTGGATGAAAAGAGGTTCAAATTTCTAATCAGCAAATTAGGTATGTTAAATATGTCTACTTGAGTTTGTTTGGTTTCTATGCACGAGTCTAAGGGGAGTTCATGTTCATTATGCTTAATTCCATGGGGAGTTAATAAGTTTGATTACATTCTACTTACTGACCAATGCGGAATCATCCTAGATTATTACCAAAATTACTCTTTATTTTGCAGGTAATTCATTTCTTTAGGGGGAGTTAATGTTTTCAAAAGAGAAAATATGTGACGATGGCTTCTGAATACTTCAGTTCATAACCCCCAATTCAAAGATTTTGATCTTTACTGATTAGCCTAAATGATCAATCTTTATGAGGGAGTATTTTTGTTTTTCAGGGGGCTATTAGAAATTAAATTGATTGATATTTTACTCTCATGTTAATGTTGATATTTTGACGAGATCTTGACTTTTTGCAGAGATGAAGGGGGAGCTTATATGATTTTTAATCAATCACTCATGTTTTTAAAGGGAGTTAAGAATTTTACACTAAATATAAGTATTTCTGATTCTTAATCGCTGCATGTTTGAGAGAAGGACGACTTTCAAGCGTGAAAATGTTTTCTTAAATATTCAAACCACTTCTTGTCGTCAAAAGATTTTATGAATTTCGAAGTGTGCTTTTAAACGATTTTCTTGTAAAAATTGGATTATATCATTTCTAACTGTGTGTTTCAAAAGATAAATACGTGTGTATTATCTTGTCTATATAATGTCAAGTATTCATACACACCGGTACAACTTCATTTGACTTTGTTATTACCATGTCTCTAAACAAAACATATTTCAATGGTAATACCCTAGTTTGTTTTCAATGTTGTTGAGCATCGATCATCATTTCTAAATTTGTGCATTCATTGCAAAACTTTATATTCATTCATATAAACAAATATCAAATTCTTTGATACCCTAACCTTTCACATTCATATTTCATGATATTTGATTTGATTGATACATTGTCAGATTCCCAAAGAAGTCTATTGTTTTCATTTAATTCATTTGAGAGATATTCAATGTGCAAATGCTCAAATTTCATTCATATTATTAAAGAACATACATTCATGTGACAATGTTATCATATTTTGAGCTTTATATGTACAAGCTAAACTGTTGTACAATCCATTTTAGGACAAAATTTTCATAGGATTAATGTGTGAGCTTAAAAGAACTTCTATGGATTCACGTTAACCAGTTTTCCTACCTAATAAGTTATCCTCGAGTGATTGAGGGGTGAGGGTTCATTATATCAAAGAATAGGGGAGATAACTCAATGGGATGATTTTTTCTCAGTGTGATGAGGTAAAATGAAAAGGAGAGTTTGGTTAGACGTGAGCTGATTAAAAACAGAAAGAGGGTGTGAAATCAGAGTTAAATGAATATCAGAACTCTACACCAAATCTTTTCTGAGTCGGGCAACCGTATTACTGTTGTTTCACAATTCTTTCGTGAACTTCATTGAAACAGTCAGTGAGCCCATGCCAACTCTTGCTTTAATCCCACCAACCACTCGTTTCTTTCTTAATAAAGAAATGTTTCATTTTCTTCGGGGACGCAACATATTTACTAACTTGTCTTCATTTGGAAGATGTGGATATTGAAAAAGAAGGAAGTTTTCCCCACCTTCACCCTCTTTCATGCACATTGAGTCCGTGTAAAACTTGTTGTTGTCTCAACAGTTTTCAAATTTTGAGCCTGAAAAAAGCTTAAGTAGCTTCAATCATTCCTACACTTGCACGTACACACAAGGAAAATGTTTTATCGTCATAAGATTCATAGAAAATTCCTTTGTGTTTTTTTTGATGATTGAATGGAATCCCTGGAGGAGTGAACATCAAAAATCTCCTTTCCAAAGTGCATTTGTTGTACTAAGTGGCTCCGTACTACTTACAAGCATACTAACTGTATCATATGTTGATTCAGGGTTACAACTTTCAATTTCGGATGAATACATACTTGAATTGACGAATATTTAGATCAAAACAAGAAAATTCTCTCTATATTCCAAAGGGGGATATTGGTATTCAAAGACAGTGATGACTTGAAATGATTTTTGATGATTTTGCTGCACATAAATCAAGAAAAAAGGGGAGATAATCTAAAAGATTTTCATGTTAGAAAAGTAACAATATGAGAAAATTTTCTAGAATTGTCAAAGTCAGAAAGAGATGAAGAATAAATAAAAAAGGGGGAGATAATTTTGAAGTTTCAAATTCAAGATTTAGGGAGATATTCAGTCAAATGATTCTGAAGAGAGTTTGATTTCTGTTGATCCAAACTCTCTCAGTGATTTGATAACGACCCTCTCTATACTTAGTGAAAATTACGTTTATTAATATGTATTAGTGTTTCACCATCATCGATCAAGATGAGTCTGTTCATTTATAGATGATGATCTTTCTTATAAACGCTCATATTTATTAGTGTTTCACTATCAGCGATTAGACTGAGTCTGTTCAGTTATCGCTGATGTTCTCTGATGTAAACGTAACCCCTGAAGACAAGTTTCACGTCAACAGATGTTCATAGCTGAATCAAAGACGAAGATGCTGAACAAAGACAAGTCTACTAGTGACCTGATGCGGATATCAGTGAAGCAAAGACGACTCTACTCATACGCGAAGAAACCTGAGGAAAAGCTTCAGCGATAGATGAACTTCTCTGTATCTCTGAAGGAAGAGATATTCAGCGATCGATGATCACTTAGCTTATGCCTCAAGTCTCTTTTGTCTTACCCTTCACAATCAGTACGATGTGTCAGAACGGTCATACCTCTGCCACAATTCGTACAACAACTCTGACAACTACACTGTTCATGATACAATCGAAAGCATGTCTCCCAAAGTCAGACTCCCAAAGCCAATCGCTGAATGACACGTGTAAAGTACCCTACCATGCATTTAACGCATAGGGTATAAATAGAAAGATTACCTCTCCATCTGAGAGTGTGCTCTCTTGTTGAACTTATATAGAAACCCTTGTTTTCTATACCTCTCAAATCCCCATTCTCTAAATTCTTGTGCAACCATCTTAGTGTTTTCTTAAGTTTGTTTAGATTGAGTTCTACTTAATCTTATTCGGCAACAGACTTGTAAATTGTGTTTGATTTATCAATAAGCAATTTATTAAACTTTAAATTATGTGTTTGTATTCAACCCCCTCCCCCTTCTACAAACTTGTTAAGCACCTCCGGGACCAACAGTTTCAAAATCAGTGGGAGATGTTCTGAATGTTTTTGAAGATTTTGTATCAAGTGAGAAATATTAGTTTCTGGTTTTGAAGAAGAAATTGGGAAGATTGTTTTCCAAAGAAAGAGATATTTGTCAAAGCTAAGGTTGATAAAATCAAAGAAAGATTGTTCAAGTCAAATATGGAAAGAGTTTGAGATAAAGGTGTTCAAAGAAATGAAGAGTTTAAAGATTTAACGCTGTGGAAGATCTAAAGTTGAAGAATATTCAAGTTCAAAAGAGCTGAAAAGTGTCAAAGTTTTGAAGATGAAAGAGCTAAAGATTCCTGTCATTTTTTTTAAAATCTTGAATCCAAAAGGGAAGATTGTTGAGGCTAAATGTTGTATCCCAGATTTAAAGGGTTCATTGTGTAAATGTCTTATAGTAGAGTTGTAAAGTCAAGGTGTTGAGTTTGTTTAAATAGGTTTGTGTTGTAAGTTCAACTACGTTGCCTTAGTATAAATACTTTGTTCCTTGTCAAATCTTTTAGGCAGAGAGTAGATATACACACACATAGAGTATCACAATTGTATGCGAGAATTGTGATTCGGGAGAGAGAGAGAGTCATAGAGCTTAGAGAGAGAAAGCACTGTAATGTCATTCAAATCAATGACAAATGACTTGTGATTAAAGTTCTTGTATTTAATCTGATTGGACTTGATTTTGGAACAACAACAGACAATAACATGTAAATAACTCCAAAAGATAACATACATATCAAAAATATTTTCACCCAATAAAACATGCTCCAAAATAAAATATAAGATACATATGCATACATCCCAGGGTAAATCACATGAAAACTTACCTGATTGTGTAGATCGGTTAAATTTAGGTTCTGACCCACGATCTACAAATTACACATCACATCCCCTTAACGACCCAACTCACCAAATGTCAACTAAAGTCAAAAACTACTTATCTCCCATGCCTATTAGTCTACCCCCATTTCATAATTATAGACTCAACATTTTATAATTGTCATAAATATACGCTCCAAATTAAAGTGATCATATAATAATTAATAACACAATTTTTTCACATATCCTACGACTTATTAAATTAGACAGTTTTTTAATTATAACACCTCCTGAAGTTAAATAATAAAAAGATTTTAAATATATATATATACACTGTTGGATCATCTAAAGATTTGAAGATGACCTCCCGATCTTCCATTTTGTATCATCCTACTTAGAATAGTTTGAGGTTCTTTCTAGCAGCTTAGTTACAATTCAAATGTTCGGTGAAGTCGATGATCAGCCAAAAAGTCAAAGAAGAAGTATATTTGTCAAAGCGGATTGAAGATGTACTTCTCAGCCTAAAGTTAAGTTGCCTCCCAATGTGGAACAACACCATCGGCCAGGATCTCATCGGTAGTGATGAGATCGGCCAACATGGTGCTGATCACACATCTTCATCCTAAAGATGTGTGTGTTGACTTGTCATATGTGCCAACTAGTATCTCTTTTTACCAAACTTGTCTTTCATAAGTTTTGGTGGGAAAATGTCATCGGCACAAACACATTGTACTTTTCTGATAAAGTATATTTATGATATCTTGCATTGATGTGGACTTCATCTGAAGATCAGAAAAAGTTTGTTTGTCTCTTACACTCTTTTAAAGAAAGGTCTACAACATCATCTACAGGTCAACAATTCAAGACAAACACTCCAAGACAAAAGGTACATCCTGTACCTTGCAAAATACCTA
Organism: Arctium lappa; assembly: GCA_023525745.1. Lineage (NCBI taxonomy): Eukaryota > Viridiplantae > Streptophyta > Magnoliopsida > Asterales > Asteraceae > Arctium > Arctium lappa. The sequence goes on from CM042057.1 coordinate 41,001,872, forward strand.
ATGTCCTTTCCTTGTTAGACAAGTGTCCCATGCATTAAATGTATGAGGCACTATATATAGAGTGAAAGTCCAGTCCAAGCTCTATGAACACATACTGATTAAGTAGAAATCATCTTGTATTGATTTAAAAACTATTATTACAATGAATTCTGAGTGCCACAAATCTCACAGTGCCATATACTTATTTCTTACAATTCGTATGCGCGTGTATGTGTTTTTTAAACTCTCTATGGACTCTTCTATGACAATTACAAAGACAAAAACCTTTTATACTAGATCAACATGACCTTACAAGCTAACTAATGTCAAAGTCAATCCCTTTGACTTACAAAGAATATTAACAAAAAAAACCTTATATTTTTACAACTTTATATCTTTGACCATTCATTTAATCTTGAATACAATCTTGACTTAACAATCTCCCCGTTTGGATTCATGATTAAAAAAAATTGACGATAATCTTCATGTCATCTTCCAGTTGCAAAATCTTCAATATGAAATCTTTTTAACAGCTTGAAAACTTGAACAACTTTATCTTTCTTCACAAACTTTGAAAACTTCAAAACTTTAATATCTTCTTCAATCTCCCCCACTCGTCACAAATGTGTAACAATCTTTCAAATGATCTCTTTAGCTTGATAAACATCAAGCTTTGCTTTGACTTGAAATACAAATTCTCTCCGCTTTACGACTTTCTCTTGACTTTGCTTTCTTCAGAAATTTAACTTTGAATCATCTCCCCTTTCAGATAAGATCAGTGTAATTCTGACTTTGAAACTCTTGAAATCTCTCCCCCTTTTGATGAATGATGATAAATCAGAATCATCAAAACATTTCAACGTCAGCTTTGTTTATGAAAATATCTGCCCCAAACATCAAGATAAGTACAGTCTTCGTGAGAAACAATCTCCCTATTCTAGAAAATATACAATCTCCCCCAAAGAGAATATGAACTCTGTCTGATCTGATATGAACATTCTGCCATCAATTCATAAATGTATTCATCCGAATCTTTTCAAATTCGGACAAATTAAGATTGGTAACCCAGAATCAACAGATGAATCAGTTATCATGTGTGTCAGTAGCACATGGCCACTATTTTCAACGAATGTACATTGGAAATGAGGTTTTTGATGTTCACTCCCCCAGGGCTTCCATTCAATAATTGAAAACCACAAAGGAATTTTCTATGAATGTTATGACAAGAAAACTTATTCCTTGTGTGCTCGTGCATGTGTAGAATGATTGAAGTATTGAAAGCTTGAACATGCTCAAAATATGTAAACCATTGAGACAACAATAGAATTAAATAGACTCAATGTGCATGAGAAGAGGTTCGAAGATGGGGCAACTTTCCTTCTTTTTCAATATCAACATCTTCCAAATGAATATCAGATAGATTATGTGTTGCTTCCCTAATGAATTATGAAACATCTTTTTGTTGAGAAAAAGATGAGTAGTAGGTGGGATTTATGCAAGAGTTGGTATGGGCGAGTTGCCTGTTTCAATGAAGTTCACGAAAGAATTGTGAAACAACAGATTATATGGCTGCCCGACTCAGAAAAAGTTTGGTGCAGAGTCTAATATTCTTTTACTCTGATCTCTCACCCTCTTTCTTTTTTAATCATTTCAGCTCACTTCTAACCAACCTCTCTTTCACATTTTACCTCCGCACACACCCACTCTCTATTCTTTTGACCCCTCTCCCCTCAATCACTCAGTATAACTTTCGGGGTAGGAAACACAGGTTAACGTGAATCCATATAAGTTCTGATAAGCACACACACTTATTCCCATGTATTTTGTCCTAAAAGTAATGTTGCTCAACAGTTCATCTTGACAGATAAATACAAGATATCAATATCAGAAAATTTATGCTCATAAAAAATAAGAATGAGATTGGAGCTTTTTGAACATTTAAGATCTCTCAAAACAATGAAATTGTATGAATAAAATAAATTCAAGTGAAGTGTTTTGAGAATCTGACAATGATGTGATCAGATCAAATATCATAAAGAAAAATATGTTGAGATATCAAAGAACGAATATTTGTTTATATGAACAATATATAAACACAATATCAATAAAAGCACAATTATTAAGAATTGACGTCTGATTTCAAACAATTTAGAATACAAACAGAAACCATCGAAAGATGTATCTTTTGAGACATGGTAATAGCAAAATCAATCAAAATACTGAACCAATGTGTGTAAGAATACTTGACAGTATATGAAAAGATAATACACAAATATTGATCTTTGAGAAACACACGGTCAGTTGATCATGAAAGTATCGATATGAAAAACATTTAAAATCAAACTTCGAAATTCATAAAACGTTTTGAGAACACGAAGTGGTTTGAACATTTAAGAAAATAATTTTCACATCCGAAAGTCGCTATTCTTTCAAATATGATAGAGATTAAGATTCCAAATGATATACCTTAAACATAGAAATCTTAACTCCCCCTAAAATGAATATGTATTTATTACGCTTCCTTTGCAAAAAACATCATATACTCCCCCTCTGTATCTGTAAAAAGTCAAACATTAGACAAAAACAATATGAATATGACAATTTAAATGTATTTGTCTTTTCTCATGTGCCCTCTTATCTTCCCCTTTGAAAAAAATATAAAAGTGAAAGGCTTAACAAACTCCCCCTCAAATAGACAACAAAACTTCTTTAATAAAATGAATCGTTTCAGCTCCAGTAGAAATGAAAACATTTAAGTACGGGTTCTGAACGGAAGTATTCATAAGCCATCGTCACAATCTTATAACCTGCAAAACAAGAAAGATTTTGGTAATCAAAGGAAATGATTCCGCCTTCGTCAGTAAAGATGAATATAAGCAGATGTTCTAACTTCCCCTAGACATGTACAAACATTAAGATCTACTCCCCCTAGAATCATGCAAGAGATGTTAACAGACTTTAAGAAGACATATTTAACATACATAGTTTGATGATAAGAAACTTAAAGCGTTTTTCATCTAAAGGCTTAGTAAACAAATCAGCTAACTGGTAATCCGTCTGTACAAAATGCATTTCGATATCACCTTTCTCCACATGATCCTTTATGAAATGGTAACGTACATCTATATGTCTCGTCTTGGAGTGCTGAACTGGATTAGCAATTATAGCAATGGCGCTCTTGGAATCGCAATAGATGGGAATCTCTTGTCGGTGTACCCAAAGTCTTTTAATTTTGTCTTTATCCACAAGACTTGAGAAGAGCAGCTCACGACAACAATGTACTCAGCCTCAGCAATGGATGTGGACACATAGTTTTGCTTCTTGGATGTCCAACTAACATGTTTATCACCTAAAAATTGACATGACCCAGATGTGCTCTTCCGATCTAGCTTACAACCTGCGTAGTCAGCATCTGTAAAAGCAGTTAAATCAAATCTAGAATCCTTTGGATACCAAAGGCCTAATTCAGGGGTGCCTTTCAAATATCTAAGGATCCGTTTTACGGCCACAAGATGAGATTCCTTAGAATTTTCTTAATATCTCGCACAGAAACAAGTAACAATTATAATATCAGGTCTACTTGCCGTAAGATACAATAATTATCCGATCATACTACGGTACGTTTTCTGATCAACAAATTTCCCGGCTAAATCTGCATCCAGTAGCGTGCCAGTAGCCATAGGCGTTTTCATTACTGCACTATCGGTCATGTTAAACTTTTTCAAGATATCGCGAATGTATTTGGACTGGTTTATGAAAATACCATATGGGACTGTTTCACTTGAAGACCAACGAAAAATGTCAGTTCACCCATCATACTCATCTCAAACCTAGTCTCCATAATCATTGAAAAGTTTTTACAAAATTTAGGATTTGTAGACCCAAATATTATGTCATCTACATATATATTTATTAAGATCAAGTCCTCATCATGTTTCTTCAGGAATAAGGTGTAACACCCTCAAATTTGGTAAGAACAACTAATTTAAAATTTCAATATAACATCAAATGAGGGACAAAGCTTCCTCTTACTATTCAAAACTCAATACACCTCAATAAAGAATTATATAGTTAACCTCGACAAATATAAACTCCAACAAGATACAAGGACTAAACCGAAGTCAGATGCTATATATCCTCAATACAAGATGCTCTTCATAAGCTAACGCGGAAGACTTACCAAGCAACTCACCTCATGAGCACACAACTAGCACTTATCTCTTCATAGTGTCCCTAGAACTATTTCCCAACGAAGCCTGTTGCACATGCCGACAAATAAAAGGTTAGTGTTAGAGCACATATTTGTTGGATTCAAGATCATAAAGAATGAAGATAAACGTCAAGCAAGTCAAAGCTTCAAAGTCAACTCTCAAGCGTCAAAGTCAAAGTCTGTGTAATAAGTCAAAGTCAAAGTAGTTTGTATTTTGTTTCTTTGTAATTGTTTGAGGGTTTAAATATCCTTTTGTCCTTGTCCTTGTAAAGAGATGTACATACAAATCAGAGAAGAGGATAATAGAATATCATTCTAGAGAGAGAGAGTGAATGTAGTGAGAGAAAGTGAGAATTGTAATTTGATTCATATCAATGACATGTGATTACATGAATTGATCATCTTGATTGTTTGTTATGATTAGAACTTGAATTTAGGACTTAACAATTGGCATCAGAGCCGAAGAAATTCAGAAACATATTGATTTGAAGAATTTTTGATCGACATTTTCAAGAACTTGCAAGGAGTCTGTGTGAATTATATTTTCAATGTAAAGTGATGTTTTGGATCTAAATTTGATGCTATAGTGTTCGTTTTGTCATCTGGAACTCAATTGGTTTAGAAATTTTGGTCTAATTCACATCTGTTTAGGGTGAATTTTGAGTTTTATTAAATTTTTGTTCAAGTTTAAAGTTGCACTGTTCTCATATCAAATTTGATATTTTAGTGTTTTAATCTGCAATTGTTCCATTGTAATCTGTTCGAAATATGCAAAAGATGAGTCCTGCAAATTTCAGACGAATTGGTGAGGATTTCGATAGATTTCAGTGAGAAAATTCGAATTTTCGGACGAAGATGTCAAGAACACGCAAGATCTGATAAACGCGCAAATGAAGAACACGCAAACTCACTGAAGAACATGCACAAAGCTTAAACTCGCAAGAACATGAAGAACTCGCAAGTTATGAAGTGCGAGAAGTAAGAACGCGCAAAACCCTTTGTGCGCGATTATACTATTCACTTGCTTTGATCTGCGAGAAGTTAGTTGTGCGAGAAGTGAAGTCCGTGAGTTTGCATTTAGCAGGAAGTAAAGTGCCAAAATATTTTCTAAGTCCAGAAAGCGCAGGCTAAGTGTGCGAAGTGTGTGCGAGAAGTGAGAAACACATAAGCTTTGGTGTGCGCGGACAAGAAACTCGCACAAGCTTGCTTGCGCGAACCTCAGAACTCGCAAGCTTCAGTGTGCGCAAACCTAAAACTCACACGACTCTATTTGCGCAAAGTGTGTTTCTGTATCCTTTAGTCTGCACGAAGCACAAAACTCGCAAGTTACTATTTTTGCGCGAAGTCTGTATCCTTTGTTATGAGAGTTCCATACTTAGAATTTTTCTGAGTTTTTCCAGATTTGATAAAAGTTTTGCAAACTGTAATATGGCCTTTAATTGTCAAAAAATCTTCTCTAGGGGCGCTGCCCCCAGACCCCGCAAGGGCGTTGCCCCTGTTCTAAGTTTGCGAAGGGGGAACAACTTTCTGATTGTGATCTTTTGTTTCTGAATTTCTAACGATCATTTCAAGTTCTTTTTGTAACAGGATGACTTCCAGAGAAGCTTTGAAAGCTGGAACATATGTGAAGCCACCAATGTTGTTCAAAGGACAATACGAACAGTGGAAAGTTAGTTTTTTAAACTTTATAGATAAACATAAGTTGGGTTACTACATCAGATTATCATAAACTGAAGGAGTGATGAATCCTCAAATTTCGATAGAAGATTGTACTGAAGAACAGGAGAAAAGACAGAGAGCTGATAATATATCTCGAAATTATATGTCGGACAGTATTTCTCATGAAATTTTTGATCAAATGAATATTCACAATGCGACAGGGAAGGGGTTGTGGGATTATCTTGAATGGATGATTTCATGGCCAAAGGTGTTATTAAAAGGAAGAGAATTGGAAACTGAAAATAGGTTTCTGAAGAAGAAAATTTCTCAGATAGAAAATGAAAATATTAACCTAAAAGGAAAAATTTCTGATCTGGAAGCTCAAATTGCCAAAATCCAAAAGCAAGATTCTATTGAGAATAATGAGAAGAAAGTTAAGGATTTGGAGAGTATAAATGCTGATCTTCATGAGAAAATTTTTGATCTGGAGAAAATGATGGCCAAAGAAAGATCTGTTTTTGAAAAAGATAAGAAAGAGTTTGCTAAGAAGTTTTCAGACTTTTCTAGGAAAAGCTTTGAAGAGAAGAAAACAGTTGAGCTAAAATGTGTAAAACTTTCTCAACAAATTTCAGATTTTGAGAAAGTAATCATTCTTGAAAGGGAAAAGTTTGACAAAGAGAAAAGATCATAGAACAGAAAAATGTTGGATTCTTTAAAGAGATATCTGATGGAAGAAAGAATGTGGAGAAAGACTTTGAAGAAGAAAGGATTATATTTGAAGTAGAAATAAAGAACCTGACAGAAAAGTTAACTGAACTATCAGAAAGTGCACTGAAAGAGCAGAAAACGAAATCTGAGTTTCGAGAAAAGATTAACCTACTTGTCAAGGAAAGAGATAGTTTTGCTTCAAAGATAAAAGAACTTAAAGACATTATTTCAAAGGTTGTGGTGACTGAGCAAACGACTCTAGAGTCACAAATCCACACACCTAGAAATAGTTTAGTTGGTTCTTACAAGACCGCCTCAAGCTCACATCAGAAAACTGTTTCTTCAAGAAGGTCAGTTAAATCATTTGATCAGATTCGTACGACTAACATTTTCTATGATTGGAAATTAGATGGTTCAGGTACACATAGGAGAAGAATGAAATCTAATGAAGAGAAACTGGTATGGAGAGTAAAACTAGTTGATGAAGATGAGAAGAAGGAAGAAAAGAAAGGAAAGAAGGATGAGAAGAAGAGTAACAAATCATTTGTACATGCATCAACAGCCAAGAAGAACAAAGTGCTGAAAGGTAAACGTGATCTCGCTTACTCGAGAGATCAAATGATCAGGTTATCTAAAAAGAGGTATTGTTTTTACTGTAATACATATGATTTTATTCATAAATCGAGTGATCATTTCTGGTATGGTTCTCACTCTATTACTCCCATTCGAACTGCAACTCACAAATATGGACCCAAATACCAATGGGTACCAAAGCCAAAAGATGATTTTGTGTTGCAGGCACCTCAAGTCAAGGAGGAGTAAGAGAACCGATGTTAGGCTTCTGAATATGTCAGTTCAGAACCCGTACGTCAACGGAGTTTGACTTCTAAACGCAACAGTTTAGGACTCACTCTTCAATGATCAACAACAATGATACTTCAGGGCTGATAAGAGTTTGTACTCCGATATTCAAATGAGGAAATCAACCTTCAAAGGGGGAGTACATATTTTTACTGAAAATACGTATTCGAAAGATATGAAGAACTACATTTCAGGGGGAGTTGTAGATCTCTATCATGTGCTTTTTCACTGACATATTTTAGATGCATATTTTCAGGGGGAGTAAGAATTATGACTTCTGATTATTTCAGATCAGAACTCGTACATTCAATGTTTTACTTCTTTATGTCATTTACATTTCAATAAAGTTTTGTGAATAAATTTTGTACTTTGACGAAATTTTTGACTGATGCAGATTGAGAGGATACTTAATGATCATATCATTTTGATTTGAAGCTTGACTTGATGAGATTTAAGATCGAGCGAAAGGTTTATTTCTTATCTTAATCTAATATATGGTTGAAAGAAGAACGACTTTCAATCATAGAAAACATATTCTTAAATGTTCAAACCACTTCAGATTCTTAAACGATTTCATGAGTATAGAAGTGTGATTTTTAAATGTTTTCATTATTACTTGTGCTTCAATGATTAACAAACCGTGTGTTTCCAAAGATAATTACTTGCGTATTGTCTTTTCTATATACTGTCAGGTATTCATACACACCAGTTTAATTTTTTGTTTGACTTTGTTCTTACCATGTCTCTAAATTGTAACCAATTTTTCGATGGTAAGACAGCTCGTTTGTTATTCAAAGCTTTGAGCGTGATTTCATTTCGAAACGTTTTTTCAAGAATGTCTATATTTTTGTTTCGTATAGACAATATCAATTCGTATTTGATCTTTTGATACAATGTCAGATTTTCAAACAAGCTTCTTGTTTTCATTTCATTCATTCAATTATCTTGTTTGAAAAGTCTTCAATGTTTAAAATGCTCAAATCTTCATGATTACATCTCTGAGCATACATTTATCTGACTTGTATATTTATGCTTTAACTGATAAAGTTAAACCATATTGAGCAACATTGATCTTTTTAGGAAAACATGGGTTCTTTGTGTGAGCTTAAATCATACTTCTATGGATTCACGTTAACCAGTGTTTCCTACCCAAGAAGTTAATCCTTGAGTGATCGATTGTGTGAGAAGTCAAAAAGAAATGAGTGTGGGATTGTATGATGAGGTAAAATGTAAACGAGAGTTTGGTTAGAAGCGAGCTCAATGTTTAAAAAGAAAGAGGGTGAGAGATCAGAGTATAAGAATATCAAACTCTGCACCAACTACTTTTTGAGTCGGGCAACCACATTACTAATGTTTCACAATTCTTGGTAAACATTATTGAAACAGGCAAATAGCCCATGCCAACTCTTGATAAAACCCCACCAGCCACTCATGTTCTTATTAAAAAGAAAGCATTTCATTTTTTAAGGGGACGCAACATATAATCTATCTGGTTTTCATTTGGAAAATTTGGATATTGAAAAAGATGGAAGTCTGCCGCACCTACGCACTTCGATCATGCACATTGAGTTTGTGTTTAACTGTTGTTGTCTCAATGGTTTACACAATTTTGAGTCGTTTATAAAAAGCAATCATCATGTGCTTAATTCTTTCTAACACTTGCACGAACACACAAGGAATTTGTTTTCTTCTCATAACGTTCATAGAAATATCTTTGTGCTGTTTCGATGATTGAATGGAAGCCCTGGGGGAGTGAACATCAAAAAGCTCATTTTCTGTGTATTCGTTACACACAATGACTTTGTGTTATTGACAGTCATTATAACTGATTCATTTGTTGATTCAGGTGTTACACTCTATTTTGTCTGGATTTAAAAAGATCTAGATGAATATCTTTATGGATTGACGGTGAATCAGAGGCTCAGATTTTGAAAGATCATTGGTCAGATACAGACATTTCTTGTTGAAAGTTTTGATGATCACTATGCTCTAATCATCAAAAAGATGGAGAAGAGTTCAAGAAATGTTGGTTGAAAAGAGAAGTTAATATCAATTGAGGGGAGAAAACAATGTTAAAGAAATGTTCAGAAAGAACAGTTTGTACCAGATATGTTTGAAGAGTTCAAGAATTGTTTGAAGTCATAAATGTTAAAGTTGGGGAAGAAGATCAAAAAATATTCAAGATTGTTGGAAAGTTGAAAGCAAGAGTTCAAACTTTTCAGAATTGTTGAAGATAAATTTACTGAAGCAAAATTGTGCTAAATCTGAAGATAATCTCGTTTCAAGTCTGAAAGAGGTTTTTGTCAACCTTGGGGAAGAATGTTAATATTCTTGATGAACAGACTTCTGGAAGATTGATGAAAGTTTTTGAAGATACTGAGTTTATCAAAAAAAGGAGAGAATGTCAATTTTTCATATGAATAGGGGAAGAATGTTGATTGGTTGAGAAGATTGTTTTTACATCAGAGGGGGAGATTATATGTTTGAGCTTAAAGAGAGAAGATTGGATTGCAATATCTTTTTAGAGATGATCTTGATCCAAAGGGGGAGAATGTTAGAGCACAGATTTGTTGGATTCAAGATCATAAAGAATGATTATAAAAGTCAAGCAAGTCAAAGCTTCAAAGTCAACTCTCAAGCGTCAAAGTCAAAGTCTGTGTAATAAGTCAAAGTCAAAGTAGTTTGTATTTTGTTTCTTTGTAATTGTTTGAAGGTTTAAATATCCTTTTGTCCTTGTCCTTGTAAAGAGATGTACATACAAATCAGAGAAGAGGATAATAGAGTATCATTCTAGAGAGAGAGAGTGAATGAAGTGAGAGAAAGTGAGAATTGTAATTTGATTCATATCAATGACATGTGATTACACGAATTGATCATCTTGATTGTTTGTTATGATTAGAACTTGAATTTAGGACTTAACAGTTAGGCTAACGCCTAGTGAGTTCAATAGTTTTACATGAACAAATATATCTTTAAAGGAATTGTTATCCCAGATAACAATGCAAATCATTAGATGACAATCAATTCCATCAAGTCTCACTTTTTATTTCTTCTCAATTTCAATTACAATACGCTCACAATGTTTTCTCTCTCTAACTCAGAAAAACTCGTATGTTGCTATCTGTTGTGTGTTACAAGATTACACGCACAACACCCTATTTATACCAACAACAAAAACACGCAAGCTACTATAGATACAAAACGTGCAGAACTAAAAACTCTCATATAACTTGAAAACAGAAAATACAATGTTGACTTTGACTTTGATGCTTGAGAGTTGACTTTCAGCTTTGACATGCTTGACTTTCATCTTCAGTAATAATGATCTTGCATCCAACAAAACTGTGCTCTAACATTCTCCCCCTTTGGATCAAGATCATCTCTAAAAAGATATTGCAGTTCAATCTTTTCTTTTAAGCTCAATTTGAATCTTCTCCTTTTGATGTAAACTAGATCTTCTCAATCAATCAACATTCTCTCCCTATTCATATGAAAATTGACATTCTCTCCTTTCTTTGATAAACTCAGTATCTTCAAAAACTTTCATCAATCTTCCAAAAGTCTGTTCACCAAGAATATTAACAATCTTCCCTAAGGTTAACAAAAACCTCTTTCAAACTTGAAACGAGATTATCTTCATATTTAGCACAATTTGGCTTCAACAAATTTATCTTCAACAATTCTGAAAACTTTGAACTCTTGCATTCAGCTTTCAACAATCTTGAACATTTTTTGATCTTCTCAACATTTCTTGAACCACTCTCCCCATTTTTGATGATTACGGCATAGAGATCATCAAAACTTTCAAGCAAGAAATGTCTGTATCTGACCAATGATCTTTCAAAATCTGAGCCTCTGATTCTCTATTGATCCAAGAAGATATTTATCTGAATCTTTGCAAATTCAGAAAAATTAGGAATGTAACACCTGAATCAACAAATGAATTAGTTATAATGCCTGTCAGTAACACCAAGTCACTTTGTGTAACAAATACACAATGGAAAGGAGTTTTTTGATGTTCACTCCCCCAGGGCTTCCATTCAATCATCGAAACACCACAAAGAAAATTCTATGAACGTTATGACAAGAAAACAAATTCCTTGTATGTTCGTGCAAGTGTTAGAAAGAATTAAGCACATGATGGTTGCTTTTTATAAGGCTCAACATTGTGTAAACCACTGAGACAACAGTAATTAAACACGGACTCAATTGTGCATGATCAAAGTGCGAAGGTGGGGCAGACTTCCTTCTTTTTCAATATCCAGATTTTCCAAATGAGAATCAGATAGATAATGTGTTGTGTCCCCAGAAAATATTGAAACATTTCTTTTTAAGAAGAAAATGAGTGGCTAGTGGAGCTTTTAGCAAGAGTTGGCATGGGCTAGTTGCTTGTTTCAATAATGTTCACGAAGAATTGTGAAACACTAGTAATGTGGTTGCCCGACTCAGAAAGTAGTTAGTGCAGAGTTAGATATTCTTTTAATCTGATCTCACACCCTCTTTCTTTTTAAACATTGAGCTCACGTCTAACCAAACTCTCATGTACATTTTACCTCATCACTCAAGCCACACTCATTTCTTTTTGACTTCTCACACTCGATCACTAAGGATTAACTTCATGGGTAGGAAATTGTTAAGTCTAAATATTATATCCAAGATTTAATATAGAAAGTCAAAGTTGTAAAAGTCAACATAGTCTTTGTGTTGTTAAAGTCAAAGCTAGTTTAGTTTACTTTGTCATTAAGTCTCGTATTAGTAGGTTGTATATATAGGGTTTGTCTTCTAATCATGTAACAACGAATTAGAGCTTATGCATTTAATCATGAAAAAGTCTATGAAGTAAAAGTCTAGAAAATTTTTTTGGTCATCTTTGGAAATATTTTTTTTTCACTGTGAAATAACAAGTATTGTTCAAATTTCAATTTTCACGAAATATTATTTTTAAGATTTCAATTTGATCTGATTGTTGTTTTTCTGATATATAGTTTGGGAACGATCTTTCCTATCAAGCTTTTTCAAGATGTCAATTTACTACAGATCTGATATATCTGGTATTGAAGCTGAGCGAAATGATTTGAAATTGAAAAATTCAGAATACCTCAAAATGATTCAAGAGTTACAACTAAAATTGTTCAATTGTATTAAAACTCCTGAATGTATAAATTGTACTAAAAATAGTTCTAATTTTGCAGGTATTCTTTATGAAAAGGAGAAAGAGATAAAAGAGAAAGAAAGAGAGATTATGAATCTTCAAAGCCAACTGAAGACAACTGAACAAAAATCATCTGAGCCACAAGCAGAATCAGTTGAGCTTCAAAACGAGTTGAAGGCTTTCAAAGAGAAGACGAAGGGATTGGAATCTGAGAACTTTGAGCTTAAAAAGAATTTATCTGATTTGGAAAAACAGCTTGTTGCAAACAAAGCTGAGTTTGAAAGTGAAAAGAAATTTTTTTCCAAAAATTTCTCAGACTTTTCCAAGAAGTGCTATGAAGAGAAGAAGTCGTTGGAGCTTAAAGGCTTAAAACTTTCTCAACAAATCTCCGATTTCGAGAAAGTATTGATTTTAGAAAGAGAGAAGTTTGATAAAGAGAAGAAGGCCATAGAAAAGAAGAATGTAAGGTTCTTTAAAGAATTATCTGGCCAGAGAACAGAGTCAGAAAAAGGATTTGAGGAAGAAAGATCCATTTTTGAATCTGAAATCAAGAAGCTAACTTCTAAGTTGTCTGAACTGTCTGCTGTTGCGCTGAATGAACAAAGCACGAAGTCTGAATTCACAACAAAGATTGACCAGCTTGTGAAAGAAAGAGACACATTTGTTTCAAAGATCAAAGAGCTTGAAAAGTCTGTTTCAAGTTCAAATCAGAAATTCGTCTCTTCACAAAGGTCAGTAAAATCCTTTAATCAGATTCGTCGCACTAACCTTTTCTATGATGAATTTTTAGATGGTTCAGATACTTATCCGAAGAAAAGTTTCAAGAAAGAGAAACTGGTTTGGCAAAAGAAACCAGTCAAAGATGATAAGGAAAATGAGCTGAAAGAGAAGAAATCATGTGTACTTATACAAAAAGCAAAGAAGAACAAAGCACCTAATGGTAAGAAATTTTATTGTTCTATTTTTTGTACACATGATCATTTTCATAAAACAAATGATCATTTCTGGTATGGTTCTTACTCTGTATCCCCTACACGCACGACAATTAACATTTCTGGACCCAAATACCAGTGGGTACCAAAATCAAAACCTGAATCTGTGTTGCAGGCACCTCACTCCAAGGGGGAGTAAGAAAGACAATGGCTCTTGAGTAAAACAGCTCAAGACCCGGACTTCAATGTCAAAATGGCTTTTGAACACAACAGTTCAAACCCCGGACCTCAATATGAAAGATTATGGCTTCTAAGCACAACAACTTAGGACCCGTACCTCAACATTCAAAAAGACCTTACTCCTGTATGCTTGCATCCGATGGATATTGATGGTCTCCGTCCCGAGTGAATTGATCTGATCTCTATCCTAAAATTTTTCTTTGCTAGATTTTTCTGATATTGATGGTCTAACAATTCTAAGGGAGTGTTTGATCTCTATCTTGTTTTAACTGACATATTTCAGATGCTTAATTTAAGGGGGAGTAAAGGTGATGACTTCTGATTACTTCAGATCAGAACTCAATCTATAAACTGTTTTACTGCTTTCTGTCTTTTATTTCTAAATAAATAATATGAATAAAGTGGCTTCTGATCACATGACAGATCAGGACCCGTTTTTCAAGGTTCAAAGAAGGATATTATGCTAATATCCAGGGGGAGCTCAAAAGATATAAATCATTTGATCATGATTTGAGGGGGAGCCGAAAAGGTAAAAATCTTCTGATCTAGATCTCAGATTGTTTGAAAGAAGGACAACTTTCGAACATGAAAAACAATTTCTTAAATGTTCAAACCACTTCTTATTCTCAAACGATTTCATGAATTTAGAAGTGTGCTTTTAAAATGTTTTTGAATTTTTGCGCTTTATTGTTTAACTGACCGTGTGTTTCCAAAGATCAATACTTGTGTATTATCTTGTCTATATACTGTCAAGTATTCATACACACCGGTTCAGTATTTTATTTGAATTTGTTATTACCATGTCTCTAAAAGAACCAATTTTTCGATGGTAATACTTCCGTTTGAAATTCAAAGTTGTTGAGCATCATTCATCTTTTACATATTTGTGCTTTCATTGATAAATTGTTTATATTTGTTCATATAAACAAATTTCCAATTCTTTGATACCCTAACCTTTTAATTTGATCAGATTGATTCATTGTCAGATTCTCAAAACAATTCTCTTGATTTCATTCCATTCACTCAATATTCTTGTTTTGAGAAATCTTCAAAGATCAAATGATCAAATTTCATTTATATTTTTCAATGAGCATACATACACTGACATATGATTTCTTGTGCTTTACATGTCAAGAAAATCATTAACCAGCATGTACTTTTAGGAACATGGGATTCAGTGTGAGTGCTTAATAGATCTTCCATGGATTCACGATAACCAGTGTTTCCTACCCCGGAAGAAATCCTTTGAGTGATTGAGGGGAGAGGGGTATAAAAGAATTGAGTGTGGGAATGAGCAGAGGTAAAATGGAAATGAGAGATTGGTTAGACGTGAGCTTATATGTTTAAAAGAAAGAGGGTGTGAGAACAGAGTTAAAAGAATATCAAAACTCTGCACCAAACATCTTTCTGAGCCGTGCAGCCACATTACTGATTGGTTCACATTTCTTTGGTGACCATCATTGAAATAGGCAAATAGCCTATGTCATCTCTTACATACAACCCCACCAGCTACTCATTCTTTTCTTAAAAAGAGAATGTTTCACATTTTCTGGGGAAGCAACACATAATCTATCGGATCTTCACTTGGAAGATACTGATATTGAAAAAGAAGGAAAGTTGCCCCACCTTCGACCCTTTCTCATGCACATTGAGTCCATGTATTATCATTGTTGTCTCAGTGATTTACATATTTTGAGCCTTTATGAAACACAATCATTGTGCTAATTCTTTCAAAACACAAGCACGAGCACACAGAGAATATGTTTTTCTTTTAGAACATTCATAGAACTACCTTGTGTTTTTCAATGATTGAATGGAAGTCCTGGGGAGTCAACATCAAACCAGCTCCTTACATTGAACATCCATTGTACACAGTAACTTCGTATTACTGACAGGCATTTCTAACTGTTTCATTTGTTGAATCAGGGTTACACGCTCATTATGTCTGAATTTGAAATGATTCGGATATATAGAGTTCATGATTCGGCTCTTCAGATCAAAGTACAACATTTATCAAAGGGGATATTGTTTCAAAGGGGTTATCAAAGTCTGAGCTGAAATTGAAGAAATTTTGATGATCTGTTGCTCACATCATCAAAAAGGGGGAGAACGATATAAAGATTCAATTTCAGAGTCTGATGAAGAATTTCTGAAAGTTCAAAATGCTTCCGCTATTTTAAAAGTTCAAGACTGATAAAGAAATTCAAAGCCAAAAGATTCTGAAGGAAGAATGTTCTTCCAAAGATGGTTCAGTGATCAAAGTGATGAAGATACATTTTTGATTGAAGACAAAAGTTTTTCGATTCTTGTTCAAGGCATGTTGACTTTCCAAAGCTTCAAAGATTAAAAAAACTTTCCAAGATTCTTCAAAAGCTGCAAAAGAGCAAAGTTTGTGAAAGCTTCCAGAGATGAAAGATGAAGAATCAAGAGCTGAAGATCTGCATCAAATTTTTATTAAATCTTGAATACAAAGGGGGAGATTGTTAAGTCTAAATATTGTATCCAAGATTTAATATAGAAAGTCAAAGTTGTAAAAGTCAACATAGTCTTTGTGTTGTTAAAGTCAAAGCTAGTTTAGTTTACTTTGTCATTAAGTATCGTATTAGTAGGTTGTATATATAGGGTTTGTCTTCTAATCATGTAATAACGAATTAGAGCTTATGCATACATTGTAATATTCTAGAGTTGTGAAATACAAGATCTACTTTCTCTCTCTAGATTCTCTCTCTAGTTCTTGAGCATATTAGATAAATCTTGAGTAATTAGCTTGATAGATTGGGATTTTATGATTAACAGAAACACTAGTTAACGTGAATCCATAGAAGTTTCTTTAAGTCCTACACAATGAACCCATATTTTCTTATGAAAGAACGTTGTTGCTCAGAAATTGTTTAACTTTATCAGTTAAAGGACAAATATACAAGTCATATATCTATATGCTCAGAGATGTAATCAAGAAGATTTGAGCATTTTAAACATTGAAGATATTTCAAACAAGTATATTGAAATAATGAAATGAATACAAGAAACTTGTTTGAAAATCTGACATTGTATGAAAAAGATCAATATCGAAATGATATAACAATCAAGGCTTTGGTCAGGAAAAAAATGATATTGTCTATATGAACCAAAAATATAGACATTCTTGAAAGAACGGTTAGAAATGAAATCACGCTCAAGCTTTGAATAACAAACGGGGTGTCTTACCATCGAAAAATATTGTTTCAATTTAGAGACATGGTAAGAACAATTTCAACAAAAAATTAAACCGGTGTGTGTGAATACTTGAAAGTATATAGAAAAGAAAATACGCAAGTATTTATCTTTGGAAACACATGGTTTTTTTAACGTTTAAGCATAAGTAAAATGAAAACATTTAAAATCACACTTACAATTCATGAAATCTGTTTTAAGAATCGGGAATCCTATATTTTACTTGTAATCTGAGAAAGAAGTTCACCTCTCCCATCATACTCATTTGAAATATGGACACCATGAGGTATGAAAAATTCTTACAGAATTTAGGATTTGTAGAGCCAAATATAATGTCATCCACATATATCTGAATAAGAATAATATCGACTTTTTCCTTTTTAATGAATAAAGTAGTATCGATTTTACCTTTAGTGATGCCCGACTTGACCAAAAACTTTGATAATACCTCATACCAGGCTCGAGGCGCTTGTTTAAGACCATAAACAACTTTATCCAAGATGTAAACATGATCTGGTTTATCTGGATTCACAAAGCCTTCAGGTTGTGGGACATAGGCTTCCTCCTTAAGAATGCCATTCAGAAAGGTAATCTTCACGTCCATCTGGTAGACTGTGAAGTTTTTATGAGCAGCGTACGCTTGAAACATTCAGATTGCTTCTATACGTGCTACGGGAGCATAAGTCTTATCATAATCAATGCTTTCCTCTTGCCTATAGCCTTTTGCGACAAGTCGTGCTTTATTTTTGATAACGATACCGTGGTCATCCTTCTTGTTTTTGAATACCTATTTTGTACCAATAATAGATTTTCCTTCAGGATGTGGTACAAGTCTCCAAACTTTTAAGGCTTCAAACTGATTTAGCTCCTTGTTGGGAACTGAAGAAAAGCTTAAGTATGGTTAATGCTGCTAGTTCAGAATTACTACTGCTAGAAGACTTCAAAGTTAATACTGCTGAGTATTACTACTGCTAGTAGAATTAATACTGCTAGTCAAAGTTAGTGCTGCTTGAACAAAGTTAGTACTGCTTAGCTAGTTAGTACTACTAGTGGTTAGTGCTGCTTAGAAGTTAATGCTGCTTGAAGAAGTTAATGCTGCTGAGCATAGTTAGTGCTGCTTATGACTTGAAGATCCGAATGAAAAGGATGACAGCTGGAAAGAATAAAGATATTCATGGAAGGCTTGAAGATAATGATGGAAGATATACTGAAGATATGTTTATTTATTGTAATTATCTTTTGATTAGTATATGAATAAAATGTATAGAATAGTTTAGGTGTGAATAATTTATTCTAAGTTCTACAGAGAAAATCAACCTCAAGGCATAGATCCTAATTCTAGAGAAGTAGAATTCGTCTTGAAAGAGTCTGTTCTTCAAGATTGAGGTTGAGTGTGTAATCTTGTGATTTCAATTATTCAATACAAGTTTACAGTTTTTTCTTCATATTTACTGTTTTGGTTTACTGTTTCATTGATTATCAAAGTGTTATTCCGCAAACTTCTTTGATATTGTTTCTGAGAATTAATTCTTGTTGAGAATTCGATCCTGACAAGTGGTATCAGAGCCTAATTCCCTCAGAAACATCTATTCATTCATCATGGAAAACCTTGCAGAATCAAACAGTACTCTGGTCTCTAAGGTTCCAATGCTCAAACCTAGTGAATTTGACATGTGGAAGATCAGAATCAGACAATACATTCTTCTCACTGACTACTCAATGTGGGATATCATTGAGAATGGTCCTTCTGAAGCAGGAAGGATAGGACCAGATGGGAAAAGACCTCCACCAAAGACAGATGGTGAGAGGAAGATCAGACAGACAGAGATGAAGGCCTTGAGCACTCTACTCTTGGCCATCCCCAATGAATATCATCATCAATTTTGCAATTGCACTAATGCTCAGATTCTCTGGAATGCTCTAGAGAAAAGATTTGCTGGAACTAAAAACATCAAAAGAAATCAAAGAGATGTTCTAAAGCAGCAGTATGAGAACTTCACTTCTTCAAAGAATGAGTCTATGACTCAAACTTTTGATAGGTTCAACAAGCTCATTGGTGAACTGGCTACTGTAGGGGTGAAGATGGAACAAGATGATATCAACAGAAAGTTCCTCAGATCTCTTGGGGATGAATGGACTATGTACACTGTCTCATATAGACAGAGTGACAATCTGGAAGAGAAGGAACTTGATGATTTATATAATGATCTGAGAGTTTTTGAAACTGAGGTAGAATCCAAGAAGAAGCCCACTGGTTATATCCATAATGCTGCACTCCTTTCAACATCTAATGATACTACTGCTAACCCTGAAGCAGTTAGTACTGCCAGTGGAGTAAATTCAAAAAAAGGCACTGGAACTATCTTTGAAGCCTTTTTGTCCAGTCATAGCAACAATTCGTTAATTAATGATGATCTGGATCAACTTCACCCTGATGACCTGGAGGAGATGGACATTAAATGGCAGATGGCCATGTTATCTATGATTGTATAAAGGTTTATTAAAAGAACAGAAAGGAACAACTTCTCTCAAAGAAGAGAAGATGGAGCTGGTTTTGACAAGACTAAGGTGGAGTGCTATAAGTGTCACATGAAAGGACACTTTGCTAGAGAGTGCAGGAGTGTTGGTCCAAACAACAACCACCAACAAGCTCAGAATGGAGGACAACAAGTTCAGAATGGAGGCTACAATCAAAACAAGAATCCTGCTCAAGCCCTTGTTTCTCAACAAGGAATGGGATTTGACTGGAGTGATCAAGCTGAGGAAGCCATTCAGAATCAAGCTCTTATGGAAGAAGTCTCTGATCTCCCCTCTGAGGTAATTTCTAATCTTTGCACTCAATCTTGCATAGACACTGTCAAAAGATACAGGGATCACAATCAAAGTATGTGTGATGATCTCAAAAGATTAGAAAAGGACAGAAGAGATTATGTGTTAATAGTAGAGAGATTTGAAGAGCAAATCAAAGGCTTTCAAGCTAATGAACTTCAACACTCTTATGACACAAACTATTGGAATTGGGAAAAGAATGAGTTAGAGACCAAACTGTCTAAATCCTTAGAAGAGAATGATAGACTGAAAGAGGAACTGTCTAAAGTTAAGCTTGACATAGAAAAGTTTTCATATGCTTCAAAAGCAATGGATTCTCTTCTAAAGGCTCAGATTCATGATAAGATGAAGCCTGGTATTGGATACAACAATACACCTCCTCCTTACAACAACAACTATATCTCTCCTACATCAGACTTGTTAGAAACCAAGGAGAAATAGGACTTGCCTGAGGAAGCTTTTAAGATAGATCCTTTGGATGAGGTAGTAGTTAAGGATTTGACTGAGAAAGAAGCCAATAAGAATAGGGATAATGTTGTGAGTAAAGAGATACCATTAGAAAACACCATTATCACCAATGAGGGATGTGGGAAAATCTGGGTCAAGTCCAAGGAGATAGAGAAGACCAAAGGAAAGAATAACAAGGTCCATTACAAACAAACCACGGTTGTGAATCCTGGATCTTGTAAACAGTGTGCTTGCAATAAAGCCAAGAGCCTAAATTCTGGTATAAAAAGAGGTAATCAAAGAAACTGGAATAATCAATGGGCTCAGAAACAAGGAGTTGATCTGAATAAAATCAATAGACCAAAACCTTGTTTCATATGTGGCAAGTTAAATCATTTGGCTAAATATTGCTTCTTTAACCCTATTAATCAACAAATGAACTTTCAAAGATTTGTGCAAAAACCTGTTGATTATAGGAAGGCTGGAAAGAAACATGTGATGAAGACATCTGTTGAAAGTAAAGGCCCCATGAAGAAAAAGATTTTAAAAGAAAGTATTAAAATATGGGTGCCTAGAAGCACTAAAACTGTTAGTACTACTAACAGGGATAGTGCTGCTGGAAGTATTACTGCTGCTACTATTGTTAGTACTGCTGAAAGTATTAATGTTGCTAATAATGTTAGTACCTCTTCAAAAGTTAATACTGCCAACACAGTTACTGCTGCTAACACAGTTACTACTTCCAACAAGGTTAGTACTGCTAAGCATGCAAGTGCTGCTAAGGCAGTTAGTACTTCTAAAACCAGTACTGCTTCTAGCAAAAATGTTTCCAAACCTATTATTGTAACAAAGTACTCCAAGAATGAGGAGTTAAAGTTCAAAAATCTTGTCAAGAAAGAATGCAAGTATTTTGATGAGAAAGGGGAACCCAAGACCACCTTGGCTTGGGTTCCTAATTCATACTAACTGATTTATCTTATGTGCAGGGCAACCAACAGCTCAAGAGGAAGAGCATATGGCATGTTGATAGTGGTTGCTCTAGGCACATGACAGGCAACAGGTCATGCCTTTAGGATTTCAAGCATATCAATGGAGGACATGTTGCATTTGGAGATAATCTTACTAGGGGTAAAATAAGTGGCAAAGGTATTGTCACCATAGTGATGATTATGCAGGTTCAGGATGTGGAGGATCAGGGACTACACAAGTTCAAGAAGGTATATCTAAATCTGTGATCTTTCCCATACCCACAGTGGATTCTGTTGAAGACTGTGAAAAGGAACCATCTACTGGACCAAGTCAGAGTGAAGAAGAAAGTAGAGATGAGGAGACTCAAGAACATAAATACTCAGAAGTAGCTGCAGAAAACACTTCAGTTGAGTTGAATAACTCTAATCTAGAGGCAGAACTTAATGAAGAACCTAGTCATAACACCAGAGTACAAAAGAATCATCCTCCACAGCTGGTAATAGGAGATATATCTTCTCCTATGATGACTAGACATCAAAGCAGGCTTCAAGAAATGCAAGATCAACAACATACAGTGCTTTCTTGTTTTCTATCCCAGCTTGAGCCTAAAAAGGCACATGATGCTATGAAAGAATCCAGTTGGATAGAAGCAATGCAAGAAGAACTGTTGCAGTTCAAGATACAAGATGTATGGGATCTAGTAGACCTCCCTAAAGGTCACAGAGCAATTGGCACAAAGTGGATTTTCAGGAACAAGAGAGATGAAAGAGGAATTGTCATAAGGAACAAAGCAAGGCTGGTGGCTCAAGGGTATACTTAAGAAGAGGGAATAGATTATGAAGAAGTTTTTGCACCTGTGGCTAGGATAGAAGCAATCAGATTATTCCTAGCTTATGCTTCTTATATGAAATTCAAAGTCTATCAAATGGATGTAAAAAGTGCATTTCTCTATGGCTCAATTGAAGAAGAGGTATATGTCTGTCAACCACCAGGGTTTGAAAACCCAAGCTATCCAGACAGGGTATACAAATTGAAGAAAGCTCTTTATGGACTGCATCAAGCTCCAAGAGCATGGTATGACACTCTGTCATCCTATCTCTTGGAAAATGGCTTTGAAAGAGGAGTCATTGATAAGACTCTATTTATCAAGGGAAAGAAGAAGGATATCTTGCTGGTCCAAATCTGTGTTGATGATATTATCTTTGGATCCACAAGAGACAATATGTGCAAGGAGTTTGAGGAACTAATGCATCAAAGGTTCAAAATGAGTTCCATGGGGGAACTTACTTTCTTCCTTGGACTCCAAGTTCAACAGAAGTCAGATGGAATCTTTATCTGTCTGTCCAAGTATGTGCAGGACATTCTAACCAAGTTTGGTTTCTCAGATTCAAAACCTGCTAGCACACCTATGGAGACACACAAACAGATAACAGCAGATCTTGAGGGGGAGGATATGGATGTTCATCATTATAGATCCATGATTGGCTCTCTTATGTATCTAACAGCCTCTAGGCCAGATATAATGTTTCCAGTCTGTGTATGTGCAAGATTCCAAGTTAGGCCAAAGCAATCTCACTATCAAGCTGCTAAGAGGATATTCAGATATCTCAAAGGGCAACCCAGATTGGGACTTTGGTATCCTCATGACTCATCCTTTGACCTACTTGCATACTCAGATAGTGATCTAGGTGGAGCAAACTTGGACAGAAAATCTACTTCTGGAGGATGTCAGTTTTTGGGTGCAAGACTAGTTTCATGGCAGTGCAAGAAACAAACCACAGTATCCACATCTACCACAGAGGCAGAGTACATAGCAGCTGCAAGTTGCTGCTCTCAAGTCTTATGGATTCAGAATCAAATGCTGGATTATGGGGTAACCTTTCTACACACTCCAATTTTTATTGATAATAGCAGTGCTATTAGCATTGTGAACAATCCTGTCAAGCACTCAAAGACAAAGCACATTGAGATCAGGTATCACTTTATAAGAGACTGTAATGAAAAGAAACTTATTCAAGTTGTAAAAGTTCACACTGATAACCAGTTTGCTGATCTATTCACTAAAGCTTTTGATGTGGGTAGATTCACTTTCTTGGCAACAAGTGTGGGAATGATCAACTCTGAATAAACCCCTTCTTAAAAAGTGGTTCTATACCTGTATAGTGTTTATTCTTGGTGTTACTAATCTTATTTTTCAGGATATGTATAGCAGTACTCAGATTTTTGCAAGATTAAAGGAGTAAGTATAGTTAATACTGCTAGTGGTTAATACTGCTCGCAGTTAATACTGCTAGTTAGTTAATACTGCTAGTGGTTAATACTGCTCGCAGTTAATACTACTAGTTAGTTAATACTGCTCGTAGTTAATACTGCTTGTCCGTTAATACTGCTAGTGGTTAATATTGCTCGCAGTTAATACTGCTCGCAGTTAGTACTGCTAGTTAGTTAATACTGCTAGTGGTTAATACTGCTCGCAGTTAATACTGTTTGTCCGTTAATACTGCTAGTGGTTAATACTGCTCGCAGTTAATACTGCTTGTGGTTAATACTGCTTGTGGTTAATACTGCTCGCAGTTAATACTGCTCGCAGTTAATACTGCTAGTTAGTTAATACTGCTAGTGGTTAATACTGCTTGTCCGTTAATACTGCTAGTGGTTAATACTGCTCGCAGTTAATACTGCTTGTCCGTTAATACTGCTCTAGGTTAATACTGTTTATGTCCCAAATACTATAAATACCCTTTGCCCGCCTAAAAGTTCATAACGACTCTTTGCATACTGTTCACTTGCGCTCTAAACCCTTTCTCTCTCAAGTTCAAAGCTTTCAGGCAAGATTTTCTCAAAGCTCAATGGCATCAATGGCATTCATAGATGAACACAATGAAATCGAGATGCTACAGAAGCCCAAACAGGCCTCTGGGTTCCACCAGATTGTGGATTTCCTCAAGTCAAGCCATATTGCCCATGCTCTTACTGTATCGCCTCCAATCTATGTCGAGCATCAAAGGCAATTCTGGGCAAATGCCACCATTATCACTGAGAATGGTGTGCAAATGATCAAGACAAGGGTGTGTGACAAACCCTTGACTGTTACTGAAGAAGTTATTCGCATCAGTCTACGTCTAGACGATGCCTCTGGTATAACTTCTATCCCAAATGATGAATTGTTCTCTTCTCTTACAAGAATGGGGTATGGAGGCCCATTGGGTGTGTTCAAGTTCTCAAAAGCCAAATTTTCACCCCAATGGCGTTTCTTTGTCCATACCCTTATGCACTGTATCTTCAAAAAGACTACTGGATGGAGTGAGTTCAGCAGAACCATTACTTATGCTTTGGTGTGCTTGGCCACTGCCAGAAAGTACAACTTCTCTAAAATGATTTTCAGTGATCTTGTCTCAAACATGGGAAACAAAAAGAGCTTCTTTATGTACCCCAGGTTTGTCCAAGAAGTTATTACTCATGAATTGACGGATATACCTCATCTTGTTGGGGTATATGTACCTAAACCCCCCAAAGGCAAGGTTTTCTCAAATATGAGAAGATCTGTTGGGGACTCGGAAGGAGTTGACACCCCATTGTTCCCTACAATGATGGTGGTGTCCCACACTGATGAAGGTATGGCAGCAGGGTCAAGGCCCCCATTAGACCATCCTACTGCTAGCCAATCCCAACCTTCCCACTCTAAATCTATTCCCTAGTCCCTTCTTGAAAAACCAACCTCACCAATCACCCAAACATACAAGAGGAAACAGGTAAAGAAGGCTCCTTCCCTTCTTGTACCATCAACCCCCAAGCCTTTAAGCCCTCTAAGGGAGAATTCTCCTTTAGGGAATATCAATAGGGAAACCAAAGGGGTGTCTCCCAACCCCAAGGAGGTGCTCTCTGAGGAGGAGGAAGAGCATATGGGTGATGAGGTTGCCACTACTCCTGCTAGCACAGAGGAGGACATTGGTAACATCAATAATACCTCCCCCATGGCAACTTTGAATGAGCAATCATTCAAAGGTCCCAGATGCCAAGAAACCACGGGGGTGGATAGTGCTTTTGCTAGGCAGAAGACATCCACTAATAAAAGATCCAATGATTCTTCAATAGGGGGTAACACTCCTGGAGAAGGTGAGGACAGATATGACTATGATGAATTGATGGAGACAATGGGTAACATCAACCTGGATGTCATCAAATAAGGCAAAGAGATAGAAGAAATGAAGTTGGTAATTCTGTCACAACAAGTACAGATTACTAAGTTGAAGAAGATGGTGATAAGTCTTGTACAGAGGAAGAGGAAAAAGCAATTTGCACTCAGAAAAAGGAAATCTGGGAATGATGCTCCCAAAAAGGGGGAGATCAACATGGAAGAAGCAACAAAAGAGGGGGAGCTTGATGGGATGAAATATGGTGTTGAGGGGGAGAAAGCAGCAGTAAGTGAGCAAGCAGCAGAAACCATTAATGCTGCTAGTTCAAGTGGAGCAACAGAAACGGTTACTACTGCTGACATGAACAAAGCAGCAGAAACAGTGAAGGAAGTACTAACAGAACTGGAAATTGCAGAAACTCTGATCAAAGCAAAACATGATACTCCCAAGGTCACTTCAAAGGCCAAAGGAGTTACCATAAAAGAAAGAGGTGATGCTGTAATGAAATCCAGGTCTGAGAAGGTGATAAGCAAAGAAAAGGGCAAAGCTAAGCTAGTGGAATCTGATCAACCACTCAAAAAGCAAAAGCTGGTTGAATCAGATGAAGCTTTGGCCAGAAAAATACAAGCTGATATTGAGCAAGAAGAGAGGGTTAAAGTAGACAAAGACAGAGAGATGTCTAAGGCTCTAGCTGCTGAATTGAATGAAGCTTATCAACAAAGCCTGGCAACTGAAATTGCACAGAAGAAAGCTGCAACTCTGAAGAAATCAGTGGTGGTAAAAACAGCTGTAAAGAAGAGACAACCCTCAAAGACTTTCCTAGGTACCCAAGAGAGAAACAAGATGATTATATTTCTCAAAGGTGCTATAGGAGTCAGAAAGGAGATGTTCTCAAAGATGTCTTTTGAGAAGATTAAAGAACTGTATGATTCAGAGATGATCAAGCTTCAGGGGAATGAAACTGCAAGGGTGGAGATGGAGAAGAGGATGAAAGAAAGTAATGACTTTGATTTTCAAAAGCCCTTTCCAGATGAGCAAGAAACACCACCAAAGAAAGAAGCCACTCTGAAAGAAAGTCTAAGGACTTTAAAGAGAACCAAGATGATGGCAAGGAGAAAGTCAACTAAGAAGCCTAGAGTATCTGAAGGAGAGGATGAGAAAGTTGCTGAAGAAGAAGGGGCACCTGAGTCATCTAAACAGAAAGAGCCATCAAACACAGATGATGTGAATTTGTATATGGTAGTGATGGACAAAGTGCCTGAACCAATTTCAGCAGAACCTGTAGGAGTTAAGCCTCCTGAGGTCATTCTCTGGGATACATTGACAGTGGATGGAAAGGAATACAATAAGGCTAAAAAGGAAGGATGAAAAGTATGAGGTGTTCAATACTTGGGCAAAGATTGTAAGAACATGCTCTAGGTCAGATCTTGAAGAGATATTTGAGATAGGAATGAAGTTGTATGCAGATATACTGAAAGCTCCAGAGATTTCAATTACAAAACTTGTAATGGAGTATCTGTGTATGATGTTCAAACCTGAAGAAGTAGAGCATGTGATGAAGAATGTATTCAAGTCAGTCAACAGTTGGACTCTATATGCAACTAGTGGAGTATATTCAGTGACTTTGGATCTGAATCATACTGAATACTTCCTAGTGGATAGAGTGTACAATCATAGCAGATTGAAGCTTCATGCCATGCTGAAGAAAAAGCTAGGATGTATTCCAGATTCAGAGATGGCTAAATATTTGATCCAAAGAACCATCAATCAGAGTTTGGGATTGGATGCAAATACTGGAATTTAGGCCATTATGAAGTTTTGGGAGCATCTTGAAGAGCATTTGAAGAACTTGACTTCTTTTCCTAAAAGTCAAGTTAGGGGGAGATTGTTGGGAACTGAAGAAAAGCTTAAGTATGGTTAATGCTGCTAGTTCAGAATTACTATTGCTAGAAGACTTCAACGTTAATACTGTTGAGTATTACTACTGCTAGTAGAATTAATACTGCTAGTCAATGTTAGTGCTGCTTGAACAAAGTTAGTACTGCTTAGCTAGTTAGTACTGCTAGTGGTTAGTGCGGCTGAGAAGTTAATGCTGCTTGAAGAAGTTAATGTTGCTGAGCATAGTTAGTGCTGCTTATTACTTGAAGATCCGAATGAAAAGGATGACAGCTGGAAAGAATAAAGATATTCATGGAAGGCTTGAAGATAATGATGGAAGATATACCGAAGATATGTTTATTTATTGTAATTATCTTTTGATTAGTATATGAATAGAATGTATAGAATAGTTTAGGTGTGAATAATTTATTCTAAGTTCTACAGAGAAAATCAACCTCAAGGCATAGATCCTAATTCTAGAGAAGTAGAATTCGTCTTGAAAGATTGAGGTTGAGTGTGTAATCTTGTGATTTCAATTATTCAATACAAGGTTATAGTTTGTTCTTCATATTTACTGTTTTGGTTTACTGTTTCATTGAATATCAAAGTGTTATTCCGCAAACTTCTTTGATATTGTTTCTGAGAATTAATTCTTGTTGAGAATTCGATCCAGACACTCCTCTTGCATTGCAGTAACCCAATCCGAGTCAGCTAGAGCTTCAGATACTCGAGTAGGCTCTATCTTGCTCAGAAAAGAATCACGCATACACATGTTTAATGATGCAGGCCTGATTTGCACCAGTTTTGATATATCTCCAATGATTTGGTTTATCGGATGTTCTTGTTCAGCAATATTTGGGGGTGCAGTTGAAGTCTCTTATTTAGAAGTTTCAGTTGGGACAGCTTGTTCAGTCTGTTGATTATCCATCACAGTGCATCCAACTGAAGTAGTAACTTCTGGTTCAACATTTTCAGGTGCAACTTCAACTGAAGGAGTAACTGTTTGAACTAGAGCTTCTTTCTAAACCGGGGGAACTAGTTTAGTAGATACGTCCGAAGTGGTTGGATGATTAGTCGTTGAATCTTCAGACCTGTCAACCACAACAGATTTAGGAAGTTTAGATCCTAGAAACTCATCATAGAAAAATGCAAACAACAAATCTAATTCAGATAAATGAGATGTAGAAGTTGAAGGTTTATCCGAATTATTCTCTTTAGAAACAGGTTCTGGACTGAATTGCCCAGAAGCTAACACTCCGGTAAGGATGGGTTCTGAACTATGTTGTTCAGAAGCCACCTCCTCATCAAATGTTATGTTGACGCTTTTGATAACAGTCTTCGAACTCTTCATATATATCCTATATCCAGCAGATGTCTGGGAGTATCCAATAAAGATCCCTTCTTCAGCCTTTGGTCTGAACTTATTTAAGTTCTCTCTGTCATTAAGCATAAAACATCTACATCCAAAGACATGAAAATATTTGATATTAGGTGTACGATTATTAATCAATGCATAAGGAGTTTTACCAAACCGTCTGTGAATAATGGAGCGATTCTGCGTATAACATGCAGTAGAGACAACTTATGCCCACAGAAATAGAGGTAGATCTGACTGGCTGAGCATAATACGAGCGGCATCGACTAGCGTTCGATTGTGCCTTTCTACTACTCCATTCTGTTCGGGCGTCTATAGCAGTAGAGAATTGATGTGTTATCCTGACAGATTCGAGATAATCTCCAACAGTCTTGTTTATAAACTCTGTGCCGTTATCCGTCTTTAGAAGCTTAACTGTCTTCTGTAATCTCACGTGGGTAGTCTTCAGAAAGTTGATGAGTACTTCGGGTGTCTCATCTTTTGACCTTAGAAACTTTACCCATGTGTAAAGCGAATAATCGTCCACTATTACCAAAACATACTTCTTTCCTCCTATGCTTTGAGTTCTCATCGGACCACACATATCCATGTATAACAACCCAAGTGTAGAACTTGTACTCGGTTCGGGTTTACGCTTGTGAGTTTCCCTCTTCATTTTACCCTTTTCACATGCTTCACACAAATGTTCTTATTCCTATCTCAGCTCAGGAAGACCTTTCACTAATCTGCCTTTGACCAATTTGTTTATGTAACAAAAATTCAGATGTGACAGCCTTCGGTGCCAAAGCCAACTTTTCTGCATCGAGGCTTTTGTCAATAAGCAAACCTGATTGTCAGTCTGGACCTTTGACAGATTTATCGTGTAGAGGTTGGACTTTCTAGTGCCGACCAAGAGTTCTTTGCCATCTTCAGTACGCACCGAGCAACTCTTAGCCTTGAAATATACCTCTAATCCTTTGTCGCAGAACTGGCCAATACTAAACAGGTTGTGCCATAAACCTTCTACATAGCTCATCTTCGTTATTGTCACTTTGTCTTAAACCACGTCACCATATCCGAGAATTGGTGAAAATTGGTCGTTGTAGAATCTAACATTTCCGCAAAATTTCTCTGTATAATTAGACAATAAATTTCTCTGTAGAACCTTTTGCTCGGTCATATGCTTGGAACACCCGCTATCCAAGTACCACATATGACGGGTCTACATAAGAGAAATCAGGGTAACAAATTTAGGTACCCATTTAAAAACGGGTCCTTTCAGTTTTGCACAAGATTTTGGTATCCATTTATAGATGGATCCTTTGACCTTTTGAAAAACTTTTGAAGTATAAGACTGATAAGAACATACATGATAATTTCCAAACCAATCATCAGAAAATCGGTGAGAACTAAAATCATTTCGTCTATAATTAGATGACATAGTAGTAGATTGAGATAATCGGAGTAATTGCTTTATTGAATATCGCTTGTAAGGAATTACAAGGTTTTGTTTATTGGAAGCAATACTACTAACTACATCTGAAGAACTACTAGTATATCTATTACAATCCATATCAGGAGATGATTAAGAACTCTCATCGATCTTCCTTTTTGGTCGCCATTCCTTTTGTTCTTCAGATCTTTCCCTTTTTACTGAAACATAAGCTTTAGATCTGTTAGGAAAATCAAATTTATGAGATTGTCTTTTCTTTAGCTTACCAGTGTTGTTCTGTTTCTGTGAGTGTCGTTTCTTTTGCTTCTTACCTTTTGCATAGTAATCAGCATTCACAGAAACTGTGTCACCAACCTTAGTTGATGATTCACCAACTTCATGCACACTTGGTAAAGCTTGACCATTAATGACAAAAGTAGAATGATCTGGAAGTTTAGTATTGAAGTCAAACACATCAATCTCATTTACACACCCTTCATCAGAATTTAAAAAATCATTTAGAGACGCAAATAAGTCATCAAAATTAGTTTCAGAAGTATGAGGTGCTTTAGAAGATGTAGAACACTTTTGGGATTCAACTTTGAAAACAGTGTTCTTTATAACAATAGAAAATACATCTTCTATTAATTCACTCAAAAAAAATTCATCAAATAAAGTACTTTCTAGCTCAGTTATTTTTCTTTCTAATACGAGTGGAGGAACATAAATTTTAGCCTCAATCGGTTTTACCTCCATCTAAGAAATAGAATAGCTAGCAAAATAATCATTTGAAAGAGATCTTGGTTTATCTGAAATATAACTATCATTCAGTCTTTGATAACAAAATGGTAGTTGCATTTTCTTTAAATTATGTCTTCTATCATCTTCTTTCGCCTCAACTTCATCAGATGATTTGGTAACAAGTTTCGTTTCAAATGAGGATAGTCAGCAGCAGCATTTAGAAAATTAAAGTTATATAAAGCTGGCTGTTTTCTGATAGCTTTCTTAAGATAGTGTGGATTTTCGTAACCGAGACCCCACTTCTCTTTAACATCAGTGTACTCATTAGGGGTGTTTAAAAAAATGGTTTGATCTGTTTGTCCTCGTGTGTACAGTTTAGCTTCCAAACCATTTACCTTCTTTGTTAAGCTCTTGATTTCTACCTGCAATTTGTAAGCTTTTAGTACACATTCTTGCTTTTCTAAATCAGACATTGACAATTTAGATTCAAAATCAGAAACTTATTTTCAAAACGATTTTTTTCATTTTTAAAAATAGAAACAAATTTGCGAAGAGAATAAATCGGATCTTTGTTTTCAATAATTGCTTTGTTAAGGTCAAAGATCTTTTGATTTTTCTTCTCAACTCTGCACTTTTCCTTTTTCAGCTTGTTTTGAAGATCATGAAGTTCGACCATCATGGCTTCCATTTTGGTCTTAAAATTAGATTTAGATAAGTTCAATACCTCATCAGATGTCTCTTCTTCAGAATCATCACCTTTCACCTCTTTGTCCATCAAGCACATGTGTGTTGTCTCTTTTTTCTCCTCTTCATCAGAATGGTCAATATTCGTCTTCTTCCATAAGGGCTTTCCCCGCTTCCTTTTGAGTAGCAAGCAACATCTTCTGCTTGTAGTATTCAGCATTCCTAACAATTGGCTTTCGACAATCTTTTGCAAAATGGCTGACCTTTCCACAATTGTAGCACTTTATCAGTTCTTCATTCTTTTTCTCAGCACTACCATATTCATTCACGTATCTTTTCTTCTCCTCGGGATTTCTCTCCACATACCTTTTCTTTTCAAATCTTTTGCCTTCAACTCTTTCCCGATGTTCATGATTCTTTGAACCAGACGAAGAATACCTTTGTAAGTTTGAACTCAGTTTCTTGTAGAACTTCTTATGGAATGCTCGAGTCAGTAAAAGCATAGCTTGCTTGTGGTTTTCTTCGTCATCACTATCCGAATCAGAATCAGAATTGGGAATCACTACTTTCTTCTTCTTATTCTTCTCTTTCTTCTCTTTCTCCTTCTCTCCAGCTACTAAGGCTATGGGATCTGACACTTTCTCAGTCTTCTTTTTTTCAGCCCTTTTCTCTTCGACCTCTTCCTCATTCTGTCGCAAAGTCTCATACACTTCATGAAGAGGTATCTCACTTAAATCATTCATCTGTTTCATCCTTCGAATATGCTTTTTCCATTCAGGTTGCAGAATATTGAGAAATTTGACATTGTTCTCAATCTACTTCTTTGTAAATTTATTCTTGGAAAGTTCATTCAATAGAAGCACAAATCGATCATAAGTATCTTCAAGGCTCTCATCTTCCTTAGCCTTAAATTCTTAATAACTGTTTATACAGTTTCCCACTTTCATCTGATTTCCCACCTTGGAACCCATCATCATCTTCTGTAGTTCATCCCACATTGATTTGGCAGTTTCGTTGTAGCTGTCTATTTTGATGTAGACTTCATTAGTTACGCTTTGCAAAAGTAGAGATCTGGCTTGTTTGTCTGCTTTGAATCGGTTCTTTTCTTCTTCAGTAAACCGAGAAATATTCTTTTTAACAATCTTTGTCTTCTGAACTCTATCATCATCTGACTCATTATCCTCCTTAGGAATCTCTTCAGTAGGAAATTTCATAGGACCATCTGTAATCGATAACCAAATATTCTCTCCCTTTGATTCTCGGTCAACAAAATCACGAAAACGGTCCTTCCACTGTTCGTATTCTCCCTTGAATAAAACAGGAGGTTTGACATCAGTGCCAATTGAGAGAGCATCTCTGGAAGTCATCTTGATCTACACTACTTATTGTCTTCGTCAAAATTCAGAAACACAAACTGGATCTACAAGAATCAAACTCTGTTAACATTCAGAAAAAATCATAAAAATTGACTAAGGACAAAACACGCATAACAAAGAAATTGAACAAAAACACGCGCAAATGCCTATGTGCGAGTTTTACACTTCGCGCACAAGGAAGACTGCGTGAACTCACTTCTCGCACACAATGATGTGCGATTTTGAGCTTCGCGCACGACAAAGCTTGCGTGAACCAAGGTTCGCGAACGAGCTTTATGCGAGTTCTTTAGTTCTCGCACACAACAATGTGCGAGTTTTGGGACTTCGCGCAAAAACTTTGCGAGTTTTAGACTTAGAATATTTTCGAAAATCACAAACACGCTAAATGCAAATGCGCAAGAACAGGGCTTGCGAGTTTTAGTCTTAGAAAAATATTGAGCAAGGATACTTTGCGCAAAAGACAAACGCGCAGATTGACACTTCTCGCAAGAACACACTTCGCGCACAACTCTTCGAATGAACAGTAACAACTCGCACCTAATGATATGCGAGTTTCTTCTTCTCGCACAACACTGTTTGCGAGTTCTTGACTTAACGAATTTCGTGACCTGTGAATTCTACCCTTGTGCAAGTTCTTCAATAGCTTGTGAGTTCTTCGTTAGCGAGAAGTTTGAATCTAGCGAGTTCTTCACTTGTCAGTTCAAAAACTCGATCTTCGCTCTGACTTCGATTCAAATCTTCACCAATTAGGTCGAAATTTTGCAGGGATCCTCGATTTCAAGATTAGAACAGATTACAACAATTGAAGAAAGAGGTTGACAATAAGTTCTTTCAAAATTAACTATTTGTCCCTCTGTTAGAGGTGTTCCAGAAATGTCTGCGATCGAGTAAATAGCTCTACGAACGAATGGATTGAATCGACTTGGACAATGGAAAGATTTGTACAAGTTATACGTTTCGTCACCACTTTGTGGATTTTGATTCTATCACAGTACGTACAGAACTCGAACTCAAAAATTCTACTAAAATCCAAAATTCACCCTAATTTGATGTGAATTAGACTAAGTGAATCAAACACAATCTCTTCTGTTCATCAAATCGAACCTATTACAAACAAATTTATGTCCAAAACAACATAAAAACAATAAAATCCAATCCTAACAGTCGACTAGCGAGTTCTTGAAAAAATCATTCCAAAATTCTTTGTTTCGATCCTTGTTTCTGAAAATCTGTCTGCTTTGATACCAATTGTTATCCCATATAACAATGCAAATCAACAGATGACAATCAATTCCATCAAATCTCACTTTTTATTTCTTCTCAATTTCAATTACAATACGCTTACAATGTTTTCTCTCTCTAACTTAGAAAAACTCGTATGATGCTATATGTTGTGTGTTACAAGATTACACGCACAATACCCTATTTATACCAACAACAAAAACACGCACGCTACTATAGATACAAAACGCGTAGAACTAAAAACTCTCATACAACTAGAAAATAGAAAATACAATGTTGACTTTGACTTTGATGCTTGAGAGTTGGCTTTCAGCTTTGACATGCTTGACTTTCATCTTCAGTAATAATGAACTTGCATCCAACAAATCTATGCTCTAACAGGAATGAACCCCAACTAAAAATCATAATCTTTCAAATGATTTACTTTAAACTCGAAGACGACTCATTCCCAATTTCATGCATTTTTCAAAGGTGGACACCCACTACAAAACATTCTTTATAAAATGATGCAACCTAAAACTCACTCGAAAAGAGAACGGGGATTGACTCCCAATTTAAGAAACGTGGATAAAACGTTGCATCCCAAAACACCCAAACACGGGTGGGGTAAAATACTCAACCCACACAACATGGTTAAAACCCGCAGGTACAATATGTTACCAAAAACACGGACACTAGGCCCAATACTCACGCGACCATAAATTGAAGGGAAACCAATTATCAAAACATGAGGAGGGCGTATTTCATTCAAACCTTAATATACGTGGAGGGAGATCCAATACTAAGGTCCTCATTTACGGTCAACCACATAAGCCCAATGACAATAAAGTAAAAGGTCATTATATTTAAAATGTTGTTAGCCGACAACGGGGGAGACCCGTATCCGTTGAGAGTGGAGGAACACAAAAGTATGCCACCCATGCAACGTTAATCGCATGACACCTCACGACATAACAGCCCAAGTGTCCCTACGATTTCTTTAACAAGTTTCACCTCAAGTCAGTTGACCATGATGAACATTCTGAAGAACTCCATCCCGAAGTCCCGACACACTTAAAGACTACCTCCCAGGCATTACTTCAAAGGGCGGAGGTGCTAGTGCCTACCTCCTCGGTAGCACCACCAGACTCAACCCTCCTAGTGCCTACTTGTAAAGTTTCTGGTCGTAAAACATGGATACCGGAGTTCAACCCCGCAATACCCAATTGACCCTCCAATACATATTGACTTACATGCCCAGGGATCCAATCCAACACAGTCTAACATTACATGACTTCACAGATATGACCAACGCATTCGAGCATGTAATAAACATCAATATGCAACACGGTGCATTAGCATGTAAACCATAACCGGGCTCTACATTGAGCCACTAAAACTGGACAATTGTCCCCAAGAATCTTTTAAGTCAACACTGAGGTAAAGTACTCAAAACCTTTTTTTGACTAACCAAGAACGGTCCCAAATAATAAAACACAATCGACCCACGTCATGCAAACACACGTCCCAAAATACATGAATAAACACCAACACATTTTAGATTGGGACAAATTACTTTCCAAATGTTTTATACCATTTACTCCTTCAAAGCATCCCATAACACAAAATTAAGCATTTCTCCAAAACAAACACTAAAAATGCCTTTTAACCAAATAATCTCGTTTATGCAATAAGTCACCAAAATAACCCTCTCATTTATGCCTTGTTTATCAAAATGCCTAAAAATCCCTAAAAATCCCTAAAAATCCCAAATATGGTGTTTCCCAAAATTTATAAAATCTTACTTGTTCAAGTAGTAAAACTCATCATAGCTTTCAACATTTTATAATAATTATGTAAAACACATAAATACTCTAAAATAGACATTTTTGGAATGTACAACGTTTACACAAATCAACTTGAATTCACCTTGCTAGATTTAGGTTAAATCTAGGTTTACCCCAAATGCGAGTCTCCTTTGATAGAGACTTGAAATCTTCAAGGAATATCATATACATGTTAGATCCAACACTCCCACAAGGTTTCCTTTACCTCAAGCTACCAAAATCATAACAAAGTTGAAGAGTGTAAGGAAGATGATAAAAACACCAAACCCTAGTATCTAAATGAAGAGGTGGGAAGATTACCTTGACCATAAACCCATAGATCAACTCAAGATCACCAATCCTCTTCTATTTCATCTTGAAAAGCTTCAATAAAAGAAACCCTAGGTCCAAGAATCTCCCAAATCAGACCTAGGATGAAGGAGATTCAACCAAATGAAGAAAACCCTAAAAATCTCGATTCTTAAACGTTCAGACCCTTCCCGCGGCTTGGTCCGCGGCTTGAGGCCGCGGGGAAGCCCGTGCGTGTTCTCTGTTTGACCACAGTGACTTGCATGGTTTGTGCCGTGCCTTCTAAGCCACACACCAAATCACAGGAATCCATTTCCCCCGGTTTTCTCCCGTTTTTGCGCCCGATTCGATCCTCAATGGCTCCACTACAAAAAGGGATATAAAACTGTGTAGTCCAAATTCAATTCATGATCAAACAAAACCACACAATTCAGATTTCAATGTAGAGAGAGAGTCTAGAGAGAGAAATAGTTATATGTCATTGAGTGTCAAAGGATTACAATACACGCACAACTCTCAGTTACAAGGTTCTCTCAAAGCACTAGACTATTTATATGTAAAACAAAAACTCTCACAACAAAGGAACTCTCACAAAGCATAAAAGTCAAATACATCAAAAGTCAAAAACTTGATCTAAACTAAGACATAAACATTCTCCCCCTTTTAGATCAAGCATTAATGATAGGCCTGCCCCAACGAGAATGACTTCCTTGTCTGATCCCGAGCAATGATTCAAAGATTCTAATACCCCATCTGAAATGAAGTTTATCGTCCAAAGCATCCAACACTCGGATCAAAGCAAGTCTATCAAACTTTTCGAGACCTTTCTCTCCTTTGTTGACTTTCTATTCATTCTCTTTGAACTTTCTATTGAGATGGAGTCTGACCACCTTGATTGTTCCATCTGAAAACTTTGATAACTCAGATATCCTCATAAACCTTGTCTTGTTCTTAGCATTCTTGTAAACAACTCCGAGCTCAGGATGATCAATGACTGTGAATAGATCAATATTCTCTAAGTCTTCATAATCCAGGTTAGGCTTAGTCATGTTCACCCTATTTTGATTTGTCTCGATAGCAAGATGGAAATCATAACAGTAAGTGTAATTTACATGCCTTCTTATAAATCTTTTGACAGCTTCCAAGGCAAATAGAATATTCTTCGGACGTACTTTCATGTTTCTGAACAAATGGTAAAGGTATTCAATATCACCTACATCCAGATGCGAGAAATCAGCTTCAAAAATTTCACAGTATGACAGATCCCTTCTTTGAACATAGAACACTGGGTACCAGATTTTCCTATGGAACTTCCGCATCCTGACTTCCATGACAGTGACAATCTCATATTTGTTCTTTACATATCGCTATGCTTTTCTTTCCCAAGTGATTAATATAGCATAATTCTCCTGTACATCCCATGGTAAATGAGAAACACCCAAGACCTTGTGAATGTCTAACTCCCTGACCTTATGCACAAATATTTTCTTTCTGTCCTCTTCTAGAAACGTTACTCTCAGAGCATTCCTCATATGTTTGATTTCAGCATCAGTAGGTATAAGAGATGCTTCAGGTATGTTTGAAGGTCCGACTTGGGTTTCAACATAGTTAGAAGGAAACAAGGCATTAGGATTAGGTAAAGGATAAGTTTCAAGTTAGTTTTCAGGATTGGGTTCAGGTTGGTTTGTAGATATTGGGCTTGGGATTATGTTTGGGCTTAGAAATCTGTTAGGGCTTGGAAAGTTACAGGGCTAGGTGGGATATTTTGGCTAGGTGGATTTTCTAGGCTAGGTGGACGTTGGTTTACTAGGCTTGGTATGTTTTCTGGTTGGTTGGAAGGTTCAGCAAGGTTTATTTCTTTGAAGGAAGGTATTTCAGGTGGGGTTTGGATGGTTTCTGGAATATCATGGTGCACAGGACTCAGTTGTATGTCATCTGGTGTGCCCGTCAAGATGTCAAACATGTTCTCATTCCCCTCCACATCTGAATCCATTAACCCTTCTCTTTCTTCCTCCTTCAACCTCCAAAAGTTATCATACTTTTCATTCACTATCTCTTCTTCATCTGATGAAAGATTGACAATATCAATGTCCAACATCCCGGTAAGCATCAGTATCTCATCCCTTGTAGCAACCTTAGGATTTGCAACCCTTGGTTCTACCTCCTCATTCACATATAAAACTATTTATGTCCTTCCACCTTCTTCAACCTTCTCTTCAGCTTTAACATCTGTCATTTCCACATCATCACCTTCTTGAGTTTCAACCTGAGCAGCTTCAGTGTCGGTGGCAGTTCTTTGTCTCTTACTTATCTCCCCCCTCATGATCTTGATCAGAATCACGATCATGTCTTCTTCGGAGAACTTCCTGAGCTTAACATGAATCCTGAACTGTTCTGGTGAGATATTGAAGATTTTGTACCACTTTAGACTTGAAAACTGGAATTCTACAGTAGTGACATAATTTGAAGGTACCTGTTGTTGCTGAGATCTCAATAAACCAATCAACTCAACTTCAGTTTCATTAGTGGGTGCCTAAGATAGTAACTTGGCATAGAGTAGGGATTTAAGCTCCTCCACAGATTGATCAGCAGGCTGTACTGGTGGTGGAGGTGGTTGAACAGGCATCTCGACAGCTGGACCTTTTCCTTTCAATAAACTCTTTACTTTCCCCAACTCCTCCTCAAATTTGGCAGTCATACGATCTTCAACAGCCTTTAAGGCGCCGTTGAGAAACTCCTTAGACATGAAGTCTGGGAAAATAACACTGGGGTCACTTAGACTTTCCGTTCTCACAACAGTTGAAGATTCAACTGTGTGGCATGTGTTCAAGGCTGGCATCATGGTAGCAATGACCGGACTTCCACCTGATCCTCGTAGTCCGGAATGCGGAGCTACTACAGGTGCTCCAATCGGGTCACATAGACGTCCGATGGTAGTAGAAGGTTGTATGAGTGTCCTAGGAATGGATGTATGTAAAGCAAGTGGTGCTAGACTCGATAGTGCACTAAATGGCATTGAGCTCTGGGGCAGCTAAGCTCTGTTTTCAATACCCACACTTTTCGAGTGAAAGGTGGATAAAGTATGTGCTATAACCCCGTGCAAAGATGAGACTAAAGCCTATTGAGAGGCAGTAGAATGGATGGCTAAGGTGTGTAAGTGAATAAGTGGCCTACTTATGTCTTAAGCACCTGAATGCAACACATGCGTCGGAGTACTAGATGTGGTTGCCCTTTTGGATTGGTAGGTTCGGGTACACACTCTCTCACCATATTCTTTTTCTACATTCGCACTTTGCCTCACATTATTTAAATTTTCAACTTCAACTCCCTCAGATCTCCTTATATCTCCCAAGACATTTTGTATGTTAGTAGCAACTGTATCAATCTCCATATCATCATGGTGTAAGAAGACAACATCAAGAAAGCCAAAGTTGTGTTGTAGATTTCCATATTCAACATCAACATCATTGATATTCTCCTGTTGATGTTCTGAAGTGGCAGAAGGAATAGTATTTGAAGAATATGCCTGCCTATCCGACTCAGTTTCAGAATTCTCACCTTCATTAGCATTCTCTTCCTGAGGACTAGATTGACGAATGATAGTCCTTTCAGGTTGAGATGTAGAGACTTCTAGAGAAATGGCAACTTGTGCCGAAGTCCCCATAACTTCAGGTTGAGAATTCTGACCCCCGCCGTACCCCTCTCTAAATTTTTTCTTAACTCTCCCCGTTCCAGGACTCACGTAGTCACAGGAACCCTCACTGACTCCTCTCGTCTAAGGTTGGAGTCTTGGGTAGGGATAGTCGGTTCTGGCAATCCCATCGACTCTCTATATTACCTAATGCACTCAGAGTTTGGATTGGCATAGGAAAGCAGAGCTGCTGGAATAAGCATAGAGAAAGCAAAGGTCTTTTTCTTTTTCTGAAGATAACGCATTTCAAACTCAGGAGCAAGATCATGTTGAGACCTCTTTGGAATATCTCTATTCGAGCGGATCATACTACGAACAATCAATTGGAGAAACCTCTGATATGGAACATGTAATGGTTTCTTTGATGTTCTCTTGCTGATGACCTTTTCATAGAATTCTATCCAGAAGCCCACTGAGTAATCAACGTGCAGATCGTACATGATAGCATGAAAGAGCCTCAGTGTATGCATGTTTGTGTTGTCATGGCCTGAGTGCCTGGAGGTCAAACAGTGGTTGATGACGGAGAACATCTGGTAGTAGAATGGTGGTAGATTTGTCTTTTTAAACTCGCTGATCTTTGTCAATGATCCCACATACCCTAAGGCTCGGATGCCTTCAAATACTGCAGAGTCGACTGTGTATGGGTCAAAGGTGATTCTGCCCTCTCTTGAGTTTGCTTTAGGTAAGTCCAATATCAATATGAGTCTTTGATAGGTAAGAATAGAAGTGAAGTTATCAATTCTGATCTGGAAGTATTTGTTCGTATTTCTCTCCACCACGTATTCAATTGTCTTCCAGGCTTGTTGTAGATAGATCAAAGGAATTGAAGCAGTGTCTGTCAAAGCCTGGTTGAGAGGATGTCCCTTCAAGATTTTAATGACCAGTGGATTGACATTGAGGACGTCAAAGTCCACATGGTGGTTGTTTAGGTAAAGCAACAGATACTCAGACAGACTGATTAGGGCAAGATCAGGATCTACACCGACAGCTGACTGATAGTGAGATCTGGAAGATGGCATAGGAGTCTCTTTGGACACATTGGGATCGTTCACATCCATCTGAACAATTGGATCATGAGAAATTTCCTCTGCCATTGAGTACCTGAAAAAGATAGAAAGTATTGGATAGAATTCAATATGTTAGCAATAAGCACAAAAACTTGTTTTTAGAAAAAGATTTTGATACACATAGTATCAAAGTACAGAAAGATTGTACTTTTACGCTCACAAGATAAGCACATAGTTTTGGAAGATACAATATGCAACATCACACAAAAAAATATCAAAACTTGACCAAAACACTTGATGTTTTGATTTTGTTCTCAAAAATGCAGTGGTAGTGTATGAACTCACTAGCATCTGAAAGGTTTTAAAAAAAAATTGAAAACTCAGAAATTTTTCTAAGTCCAGAACTCTCATGACACTGAGAGGGACTTAAAACTCGCATGATACTCAATTTACCATAAAACTCGCATGAACTGGAGAATGACCAAGAACTCGCATGAAGTCTAAAACTCGCATGAATCCTAGAACTCGTATGAAGTTTTAAACTCGCATGAAACTGTGTTCTAAGACAAGAACACGCAAGAACTGTTCCCTTCAAAAATTCAAAATTTTGAACTTTTAATCCAAGAATTTATGTTTTAATCTGAAATTTTGTTCAAGTTATAAGCATTTAGGGTTTAAATCTAGATTAATTATGGTTCAAAATTTTAGTTCAGAACTTCGATTCAATCCAAGTCAAAATCCAATCGTTCAAATTTTAGAAGTTCAACAGTTCGAAGGTCCAAGATAAATCCAATAGTTCTGTTCATATGTTCGAATCTAAATCTAGTGTTAAGGTAATCCTGCAAAAACAAAAACAAAACCACAAACCCATATGCTATTTGGAGTATTAACATACATAGACAACATTTCTTAAGAACAAATTCAAAAGCTTAAGTAATTTCTGCCAAGAACTTCAATCGACAAAAAAAAAAAATAAACTGAAAACCCTAGAAAATGAAAATCAAACCTGCAAAGATGAAAACAAAGTACAAGAAACATATTTGAATAAGAAACAAACAATAAGAAATCAAAAACCTACTCTGAATCGATGATGGAAGAAGTTGAAATCGAAAAGTCGCACAAAAAGTTCGAGAGAAAAAAGTTTCTAAGTGTGAAAACTCACAAAGATTGCCTGAGAGAAGTGAGTCAAAAATGGGAAAACATCGAATATATACTTTGAGAGTTTAATGACACGTGGCACAATCTGATTCGATGACCCACTTCGCATAGATCAAAGAAGAGGCACTTGCGGCACAATGAAGGACAAGTATGTATGTGCACTTCGCGCATGAAGCGATGTGCGCGAAGTGTTGTGAACAGTAAAAACTCACAAACTGTGGTGTGCATGAAGTGAAAACGCGCATGACATAGGGTGCGTGTTTTGTACTTCGTGCAGCCTTTGCTATGCGCGAAGTGAGAACTCGCATGACACTATGTGTGCGTTCTACACTCTGCGCATGCAATGGTGTGCGCGTCGTAGAAACTCGCACAACACTATGCGCGTTCTATACTTAGAAAAATTTTGAGAAATTTCCAAAAATGGAAACTTTCCAAAAATATTTTGTTCCACTTTCCAAAAATGGCAAGTTTATGAAAAACACTTTTAAGCCTAAAAATGCAACTTTTTCTCTGAAAAATACTTTCTGATTACAAAAATCTTGTAAAACCCAAACTCACACACCCACTTAAAGACTGTCCATTTTTTCTCCCTTTGAAGTGTGCATGTCTGTACTCCCCTTCATATGTGCATTCTGCTCATCATACTGAAGCACGAGTCCTGATCTGACTTGATCAGAAGTCAAAGTCCAAGATATGATCTTTGTTTGTACTGCAAGAAACTTCTACACTGCAAAACAGATTAATATTTTGGTACTCACAGGAAATGAGTCCATAGTTGTGAATAGTATCAGACTTTGAAAGAATAGAATGACCAAAACACTCAAACAGATAAAATCAGATTCAACTCCCCCCTCAACATCAGATACAGAAATAAGAATATAATTATGCATCAAGGTTCAACATTCCAAGTTTGCTGACCAAGAAATTAAATCTCTTTTCATCAAGAGGTTTAGTGAATAAGTCAGCAACCTCAAAATCTGTTGAAACAAAATGCATCTCTATATTCTCTTTCTCTACATGATCTTTAATAAAATGGTACCTGATGTCGATGTGTTTGGTTTTGGAGTGTTGTACCAGATTAGATGTTATTGCTATTGCACTTTTTGAGTCACAGTAGATGGGGACTTTGTTGAATGTGTATCCATAATACTTCAGTTGTGTCTTCATCCATATAACTTGTGAGCAACAACTAGCAGTTGCAACATATTCTACTTCAGCTGTCGAAGTTGACACACAATTCTATTTTTTTTATGACCAGCTTACTAACTTGTCATCCAAGTACTGGCATGCTCCGGAGGTGCTCTTTCTATCTAACTTACTTGCTGCATGATCTGCATATGTGTACGCGATTAGCTCAAAACCAGAATCTTTCGGATACCAAAGGCCCAAATTTGTTGTGCCTTTAAGATATCTTAGAATTCTTTTAACAACAGCAAGATGGGACTCTTTGGGATTAGCCTGATACCGTGCACAAAAACAGGTAGCAAACATTATGTCAGAACTTCTTGATGTCAAGTATAGAAGAGATCCTATTATGCTTCTGTAGGTCCGTTGATCAACCGACTTTCCAGAGATATCGGCGTCCAACAGACTTCCAGATTGCATTGGAGTCTTCATGGGTGATGAAGAGTTCATGTCAAATTTCTTCACCATGTCTCTTATATATTTGGCTTGGTTTATGAAAATCCCTTACGGGGTATTTTTGACTTGAAAGCCTAAGAAAAAATTCAGTTCACCCATCATTGACATCTGAAACCTGTTCTTCATGATGTTTTGAAATTCATCACAAAGTTCAGGGTTCGTAGATCCAAATATAATGCCGTCTACATATATTTGTACAAGAATCAAGTCATCACCTTTCTTCTTAACAAATAAAGTTGTGTCGATAATACCTTTCCGAAAGCAAGACTCAGTCAGGTAAATTGACAATGTTTCATACCATGCATATGGCGCTTGCTTCAGTCCGTAGAGTGCTTTGTCCAACACGTACACATGGTCTGGGAACTTTGGATCTATGAAGCCTTCAGGTTGACTTACATACAGTTCTTCGTGTACAATACTGTTGAGGAATGCTAATTTGACATCCATCTGGTATACCTTGATGTTTTTGTGTGCAACGTACACAAGAAAAATTCTTATAGCCTCGATCCTTGCCACGGGAGCGTAGGTTTCATCATAATCAATTCCTTCTTGTTGATTGTAACCCTTCGCCACTAACCGTGCTTTGTTCCTGACAATTATACCTGCTTCGTCCTTCTTGTTTCGAAACACCCATTTAGTACCGACTATTGTT
Source organism: Arctium lappa (assembly GCA_023525745.1). NCBI lineage: Eukaryota > Viridiplantae > Streptophyta > Magnoliopsida > Asterales > Asteraceae > Arctium > Arctium lappa. The sequence goes on from CM042057.1 coordinate 41,046,177, forward strand.
TTATCTTTGGATCTTGGTACTAACCGCCACACTTCATTCCTCTTGAATTCGTTCAGCTCGCCTTGCATCGCACTAATCCAATCTGGATCTTTAAGTGCCTCAGACGACTTCTTCGGTTCCATGCTGCTTAGGAAGTTTGAGAACATACAAAAGTTGGCAGATGCAGATTTAGTCGCATATCTTGTAGACACCTTAGCTTTTGAATCTCCAATTATGTTTTCTGGGGGATGACTCTTTGTCCATCTGTGTGTGCTTGGCAACACATCTCTCTCAGTCTGATCATTTGAAGTGTCAAATTCATCATGAATAGCAGGTAGATCAGTTTCTGTTGCAGTTGGACTTTGTGCACTTGATGATGGATCAGCTTCCTCTATTGTAGGTTCTGACTGATTTTCTCCTGATACAACTGATGTAGATCCCGGTTCATTCAGTGGTGAAACTATTTCAGTTGTACTATCTGGATCAGCTTGTTCAGAAACCTCTTGATTTTGAGTTGTAAAAGCTTCACCAATTGCTTCAGAGGGTCCTGAGATATCTGCACTTGTAGGATGTGAGTCAGTATTTATTATATTTTCTTGATTGTTATTTTCAATAGATTTATCATTAAATGCATCAAGAAATGTCAAATCAAGATCTGATTCAGTGAGAGGATCAGAATTCTTATTCTTTTGACGATCAGGTTCTACACTTGTTGATGTAGAAGCTTTGTCTTTAGTTCCGAGTTCTGAACTACTTTGTTTAGAAGTCCTTGTCTTTAGTTCATCAAAGATCACATTGGCACTCTCAATCACAGTCTTTGTCTACATGTTGTACACTCTATACGCTTTTGATTGAAATGAATATCCGATGAATATTCCTTTGTCAACTTTGGGTTGGAATTTGGACAGATTCTCTGGATCGTTTAGCACGTAGCACCTACAGCCAAATACACGAAAGAATTTAACCGTAGGTTTATGACCATTAATAATTTCATAAGAAGTTTTATTAAAGCGCTTATTTATTAATGTCATGTTTTGTGTAAAGCAGGCAGTTGCTACTGCTTCAGCCCAGAGAAACAAAGGTAGGTCTGAATATGCAAGCATCGTCCATGTAGCTTCTACCAATGTTTTGTTCTTCCTTTCAACTACCCCATTCTGTTGAGGTGTCATTGCCACAGAAGAGTTGTGTGAAATGCCAACGGAGTCAAGAAATGATTGCAGAGTCGCGTTCTTGAACTCGATACCGTTGTCACTTCTCAATTGTTGTACCGGGCTTTGTAGAAGAACTTGAATTTTCTTGATGAACTTGATGATCAGATCTGGAGCCTCAGATTTCTTCCGTAAGAACTCTAACCATGTGTATCTAGAGTATTTATCCACCATGACCATAATATACTTCTTGCCTTTGATGGATTGAGTTCTCATCGGTTCGCACAGATCCATATGAATAAGCTCCAAACATTTGTTGCGGTTTGATAACATCTTGAGCTTATGTGAACTTCTCTTCATTTTTCCTTTTTCGCATGCAGAACAAAGAGAATATTATTCTATCTTTAGGCCAGGAAGTCCAGTAACAAGATGTTGTGTCCTCATGTTATTCAAATCTCGGAAATGATTATGAGAAAGACATCGATGCCACAACCAAATTTCGTCTGTAGAAGTCTTAGAAATAAGACATACTGGCTTTGAAGCTTTAAGTGTTGGAAAGTTAACACCATATAATAACCCTATTCTCCCAGCTTTGATTAGCTCATCTTTTCTTTGATCTTTGATATAACAATACTCAACATTAAATTCCATCTTACATTTCTTCTCTGCAAACTAACTGAATGAGAACAAGTTGTATGACAAACCCTCCACGTACTGAACTTTAGAGATAGAAATCATGTTGTTCTTGATTGTGTCGTAACCTCTGACGTATCCTTTCATTTCATTCCTAAAATTAACCGAACCTGGATAATGATCTACATAGTCAAACAGCAGGTGCTTGTGCGCTATGTGTCTTGAAGCTCTAGAGTCAATGATCCACACATGACACGCCTACAAGCAACATTCACTTAGATTTAGGTACCCATATAAATATGGGTTCTTTCTTGTTAGTATCTTTAACAGTTTTTACATTTGTTGATGACCCCTTAATTCTCCATTCAAATCTGGGTCCTTTTGGTAAAGTTTGTACTTTAATTTCAGATTTGGGAATCCACTTCCACACAAACTTTACATCAGCTTTTTTATTAACTTGAAAGTCACTGTTTTTCTTCTTAATAGAATAAATTTCGGCTTTATTGACTTTAGAATGATCAGAAAATTTCTTGTTCTTAAACTGGATATTTTTCTTTTTCTTTGAAGACTTGGGTTTCAAAGAAAATGAACTTTTAAGACAGTATGAACATTGCAACCTAGTAGCAGCTTGTGTCAACAACTCTTTTCGAGAAAAGGTTTTTGTTTTATTAAAACTATGTTGACTGTCATCATTACAAGCAGTGGCTACTCTATTACATTCACAACTATCTGAATCATTCACAGTCTTGTCCACTTCAATCTTCTTTTTCTTCTTCAAACATTCTTTCTTCAACCTTTCATCTGAAACACAATCAGATTTAGAAACATTAATGGATGGGGAAGTTGAACATTCACCTATTTCACTAATACTCACCTCCTTTTAGATGATTTTAAACTTTTCAAATCTGATTTAACATGAGGTGCAATATCAATTTTGGAAGACTTAGACTTAATCTCAGCATTTTGATTTATAGGAATTGAATCATCTTTATCAATGTAAGCCTCTTTACCTTTTGAGAGTTTGAAAATTTGGGACTCTAGACTTCTGATTTCTTTTTGCAAAGATTCATTTTGAATAAAACTTGAGTCTAGCCCCATCCCAAAATTTTCATTAGCTTCTTCCAATTCAACAATTAGATTGTTGAGATGTAAAATATGCCTTTCTAACTTATCAATTTCATCCAAGGCTTCTTGATGCTCGAGGTCAGTGAATTTGGAAGAATTTACAGAAACAGACTTGTGTGAAATTACTTCTTCATCCTTATCTTCAATGATTGAACAAGTCAAAACAGTTTCATTTGAGTTAGAATTAGAACTAGATTTAGAAGATTCAGATTGATTTGGAAAAAGATTTTCATATTCGACAAATCCATTATTTTTACTTTCGTAAGAGAATTTAATTTATCATATGAAAATTTGACTGGTTTAAAACTCTGAGTTTCTAAGTCAGTTTTAATTTCTGACTTAACTTCCACTGATACTTCCTTCTTCATTTTAGGAGATTCAGGTAAAGAAGTCTCTGGCTTAACAAAGGTATTAAGGATGTGGGGTATCAAAATTATAGGTTCATCACCCGGCCTTGTAAAGTTATACAGATTTTCGGGTCCTTTCTTTAAAACATTCACATCTGATAGACCCAAGCCAGGTTTTGCCTTGTAAAATCTGGTGTCTTTCTGATTATTGGTCAAAATCTTCAGTGTATGTTCTATTTGACCTCTCTTAAAGTTAAGATCTTCCAATTCCTTAATCTTGGTGTAAGCTTCAGTCTTGTCTGTCAAAACGATATCATACTGAAGTGTCAGTTCAAGATTCTTATCCTTTAATGTAACTATTTCTTTTTGTAATTCAGCAATTTTAGTTTGAAAGTTTGATTTATCCAGTTTTAGAACATTCTTCTCTTCCTCTTTTTCTTCAACCAATGTCTTATAAACCAATGCTTGATCTTGATGCCCTTGAATAATACTCTTTTGTTGTTTGAAATTTTCTTTCACTTTATAAATTCAGAGTTCATCAAGTTTAACTGGGACATCAAGGTCAGCACTTCATCATTATCACAAAAAGAATCAGAGTTGTCAGACATAGAATTTACCTCAGAATTTGACTCTTCATTCAGATGTGCCATCAGGTTGTAGTGTACCTGAGTCAGATTCACTTTTACTTCTTTCTCTTCTTCATCAGAGTACTCGAACCAGATCTCTTCCTCAGCTTTAAGCGTTTTGCCTTTTTCCATGGCCTTAGCAATCTCGGCTTTCTTTACGTAGTACTCGTAGTTCTTTACCCGTTTTACTGGGCAGTCTCTGATGAAGTGGCCTAATTTACCACAATTGAAACATTTGTCTGACTACTCATTTTCTTTCTCTTCTCTCTTCTCGTCTTTCTTATCCTCTTTCTTTTCTTCTTTCCTCTCTTTCTCTTTCTCATTCTCATACTTGCTTGACTTGTAAGAGTCATACTTCGGCTTGTTGTAGAACCTTTTCCTACCAAATCTCTTATGAAAGCTCGAAGTCAATAGTGCATGTTTTTTAGCAAACTCCGTCAGTTCATATCATCTGACTCTTCTTGAACCTCTTCGCCTGAACTGTCTGAAGTCTCTATCAAGTTGGTCACTAAAGCTTTCTTCTTTGAACTTTTTGAAGAACCAGAACTTGTCTTGATCAACTTTCCCTTACCCTGAGCCAGAAGTGCGAATGAATCCTCAACCTTTTTCTGCTTATCCTTGAGTTGATATACTTCCTTATTCACAGCAGCTTGTTCTTTCACTTTATCCTCATGTTGGTTAAGGGCACAGAACAAATCATTAACTTTATCCTCGTCCATATCCATGTTGATCTGCATTTGGATTGTGTAGGCATCCCATTGGGGTTGGAGATTCTTAATAAATTTATAGTTAATCTCAGACTCAAACTTTTGCACTCCGTTCCTTCTCAGATCGTTCAGAATGATGTTGTATCGGTCGTATGGTTCCCTCGGAGATTCCCATTCCTTTGCCTTGAAGCCTTCATAAGCATTTATACTTTGATTCCTCATTGTCTTTATTGACTTGGCTGAACCCAGAAACTGCTTTTCTAACTCATCCCAGATATCCCTTGTTGATTCTCTGTTGTCTACCCTGTTGAAGATATCATTCGGAATGGCCATGATGAGGAAAGTCAAGGTTGTAGCATCTCTTTCAACTAGATCTCTGTCCACATCACTGTATTGAATGGGATCTCTTGCCACTATTCTCTCTTTCAACTAAATCTCTGTCCACATCACTGGCTGGAATCCTAGCAACAGTAACATGAGGAAAGTGAGGACCGTCTATGATAGAATTCATCAATTTCTTGTCTTGATTGTTCAGGAAATTGATCATTCTTTTCCTCCACTGTGGATACTCATCAGCTTGCAGAACAGGAGGCTTAGACTTCGAACCCATGCTTAGAAGATCACGAGACATGATTGCAGACTTAGAGAAAAAGAACAGATAGTAGGCTTGAAACAGAAGATCTCCCAAACAAATCAGAAAAGTTGACTTGAAAAGTCAAACTTAGATTACCGCTTGAAAACTTTCTTAGAAAAATATCAAGTCCAGAACTCGCAGACTATTGAAACTCGCAAACCCTCAAAACTCGCAGAAGACTGTTCACTGAACTTCGAGCTAAAAGCTTTGTGCGCGTTTGAAGAACTCGCACACAACTGTTAGCGTGTTTTGAAAAATTCACAGATAAGGTCATGCACGAAGTGACTTCTCACAGAGTACTTTGTGTGCGTTTCAGACTTAGTAATATTTGATCAAGTACACTTCTCGCAGATGAATACAAACTCGCAGATCATATGAAATTCGCTGATGCCTTAGTGCGTTCCATACTTTGAAAATTTTCACAGATTTAGATCTCGCTAAATGGAAACTCGCAGAATCTAAACTCGCAAGCTTTACTATGCGTGAATCTTCTTCTTGCAGGAAGTACTAAACGCGAACTCAACCCAAACTCGCAGAAAACACAAAGATCTTCATTTTGAGTGTTCTTCAATTCGTGCATGTTCTTGATTAGCGAGAAGTGCAGATCTACGCGTTCTTCACTTATACTCACGAATTCGATCAAAAATTCAATAAACCTGCAATTTGCTTTCAAGAACTGTACCACAATGATCGAAAATCAATATTAAACACTTTTCTAATCAACCATCATGACTAAAAATAACAAAAATACAGTGCGATTTACAAATTTACAGTGTTCGAGAATATTTTTCAAGAAAACTAAACAAATCCAAAATTGATTCTAATCTAGTGATTAAATCGTGTAACAATGTGAATACAAAGTGATCAATAACAGAAAACGATCACTACTACACCATTTTTACATCCAAAACATAAAAATCAAGTGCGAATTTGATCTAATAGAGAAAACTCAGAAAACATCTGCGCGTTCTTGAAGATTTCAAGAATTCGATCCAAGTAGTGCAATCAATTCGTCTGAATTTGAATGGGTAGGCTCTGATACCAAATGTGAAGTCCAAATTCAAGCCATGATCAAACAAAACAACACAATTTAGATTTCAATGTAGAGAGAGAGTCTAGAGAGAGAAATAGTCATATGTCATTGAGTGTCAAAGGATTACAATACACACACAACTCTCAGTTACAAGGTTCTCTCAAAGCACTAGAGTATTTATATGTAAAACAAAAACTCTCACATAAAAGGAACTCTCACAAAGCATAAATTCAAATACATCAAAAGTCAAACACTTGATCTAAACTAATACATTAACAAAAACCTCACTAAACCTCGGTCATAATAGTCATACGGTTATGATAGTATGGGTTAAGGGTCTCCAAAAATCACGGGTGTTATATAAGTAAGTATCAATCGTACCTTTCTTGAAACATGAGGCAAGTAGGATTTGCGTTAAACTTTTGTACCATGCTCTTGGGGCTTGTTTGAGACCATATAATGCCTTATCAAGAACGTAGACGTGGTTAGGGTGATGTGGATCTACGAATTCTTCAGGTTGTGTAACATAAACCTCTTCAAGAAGTACGCCATTCAAGAATGCGGATTTCACATCCATTTGGTAGATAGTGAAATTCTTATGAGTTGCATATGAAAGAAATATCTGAATTGCCTCGATCCTTGCAACATGGGTAAAAGTTTCATCGTAATCGATGCCTTCCTGCTGACAATAACCCTTAGCAAACAATCTAACTTTGTTTCTCACGACAATACCAGCCTCATCCTTTTTATTCCTAAAGACCCACTTAGTGCCAATCACTGATTTATCCTTAGGTCATGGGATTAGCCGCTAGACATTGTTCCGTTCAAACTGAAGTAGCTCATCTTGCATAGCAAGTATCCAATCAGGATCTTGAAGCGCCTCCGAAACCTTTTTAGGCTCTAAATAACTCAGGAAACTGGAGTATAAGCAGAAATTAGCAGACGTTGCACGAGTTTTAACTCCATTATTGACATCACCAATTATGTTATGAAGGGGGTGATCTCTAGTCCATATAGTGGTACTAGGCCGGGGTTGAACAATTTCAATGTTGTTCAGCTCATTATATTCGTCAACAATTGCAGGAACAACTTTAGATGTTGTTGGAACTTCATTCACAAGTGATTCTGACTGATGTAGTTCTGGTGCAACGGAAGAAGTGCTCGGGACTTCTTGACCATAATTGAAATTTGCATAAATAGAACCATGATTAGTTTGATCAGAATCATTAGGCTTTGTTGTACTTGATGAAGTTGTTGTCACTTGTTCAGATGGTCCATAAATATCTTCAATTGTAATAGGGACCTCTGATGTTGATGCAGACGCACTAGATTTGTCAAAATCTGTACAAATGTCCATGAATGCATAAAAAATAGTAGATCTAACTTAGATGTAGCCATTTGAGAGTTAGAAACAGAAGACTTATTCTCTTTTGACATGGGTTCAATTCCGTCTTGAATAGAAGCCTTTCCTTTCAGCTTGAGTCCTGAACTGTGTTGTTCATAAGTTAAAGTTGAATTTTCATCAAATGATACGTGAATGCTTTCCATAACAATCTTGGTACGACGGTTTAAGATACGATAGGCCTTTGAAGTCAAGGAATATCCAAGAAAGTAGCCTTCGTCTGCCTTCTTATCAAACTTTCCAATATTGTCACGGTCATTCAAAATGAAGCACATGCAACCAAAGACACGAAGGAACTTAACATTAGGTTTTCTCTTATTTATTATCTCATACGCTCTCTTATTCGAACTCTTATTAATTATCGTCCAATTATGAGTGAAGCATGCGGTGGCAACAGCCTCAACCCACAAATACAATGGTAATCCAGAGTAATCCAACATAGTCCTAGCAGCTTCAACCAAAGTACGGTTCTTGCGCTCGACAACTCCATTTTGTTGTGGCATACGAGCGGCAGAAAAGTTGTGAGAAATCCCTATGGATTGTAAATATCCTTGTAGAGTCTCATTCTTGAATTAAGTGTCGTTGTTACTTCGCAGTTTCTTGATTGGAAGTTGTAACAGAACTTGGACTTTCTTGATGAAGGCAATAGTCAACTCTGGTGCATCTGATTTTGCTCTCAAAAACTTTAACCATGTGTATCTGGAGTATTCATCAAACATGACTAAGATGTTTTTTTTTGCCACTGATTGATTGAATTTTCATTGGGCCACAAAGATCCATGTGTACCATTTCGAGCGGCGATTTACAAGAAGATTCTATATTAGCCTGATGGGAACTTCATTTCATCTTTCCCATTTCACATGCAGAACATAAAGAGTTTTCTCGAATCGCAATTCTGGAAGACCTTTTACCATGCCTTTACTCGCCAACGTGTTTATAGCTTTAAAGTTTTTGTGAGAAAGACGACGATGCCAAATCCAACTTTCTTCTATTGAAGTTTTAGCAATTAAGCAAACTGATCGAGTTGATGAAAGGGTTGGAAAATTGACCTCATATAAATTGCCATATCTTTCTACTTTAAATATCTCAGAACCGTCCAGATCTTCTATATGACAGTGTGTGATAGTAAACTTGAATTGGTAAAGGCTGTCACAAAATTGACTCATACTGAAAAGGTTGTGATCAAACCCTTCCACATAAAGAACCTTCTGAATGGTCACAGTACTGTTTTTAAGCATTTTGTATCCTCTGATGTAACCTTTTAGCTCAGAATTTGCAAATCCAACTGTTCCAGCAGGTTGTTCAACATAATCATGCAGTAAGTGCTTGAACCCCGTCATGTGCCTTGAGCATCCAGAATCTATGAACCATAGTAAACGGGCCTGCAAAAGAAACAGACTTACTTTGCTTTAGGTACACATATCCAGATGGGTCCGTTCTTGTTAGCATCTTTCAACTTTTGAAAATCATCAACCTTGCCTTTAACTCTCCATTCAAATCTGGGCTTAGGCAACCATTTCCAAACCATATTCACATTCAAATCATGAAAATATTTCTTCTTTGAGAAATTGTTTGACGTAGCCTTGAGTTGTCGAGTAATTAGAAAAAGATTTATCCTTGGAAAAGCTTTTGACATTCTTTGGCTTAGGAGCGATGGAGTGAAACGAGAAATAATTTCTACCACAATGATTGCAAATAAAGTTCTTCTGAGCAAATGTCATTAATTTCAATTTATCAAAAAATTTACAATTATTGGAACAAAATTGCCATTTATTGTTCACAGAACTATTACATGACAAACTATCATCACTAGTAGGTAAACTACAATCCTTTCTACAACTTTCAGAAACATTTTCACAAACTTTCTTTTCATAAACTTTTCTCCTCCATTCTCCTTTCACCTTTCCATTAAGATCTAAAAATACAAAAGAAACTTTGTTAGTTGATTTCTTAGAGAGTGAATTTGTTTTCTTGACTCCAGAAGTTTCACCCTTCTCGAACACACTGGGCTGCTTTCCAAAACAAGATGAATAAACAACTATAGGTTTTGCAAGTGTCATGAACTCCGGTTTTGATCTTACATTCCATTTTTAATCATCAAACTCTTTTTGTTCAGATAAATTATTTTTGAACAAATCATTTTTCAATTCATTAATCTGTTTACAAAGCTCTTTGTTTTCTTCCAAAGATTTATCAAGTTTGAAACGAATATCACAATTTTCGTCTTCAACTTCTTCAAGAGTCTTTTGTAAATCAGATATTTCCTTTTCAAAATTGGATGTTTGACGAACCATGGAGTCAGACTCTAGCTTGTTCAAAATAGGGACAGAATCTGATGAATTCATCATTTCTTCAGACATATTCTCAACAAACTCAGATTTTTTCATCAAAATTCGTGACATGTGGAGACTCTTTTACCTTTACTCCATTTGGAGATACATAAGCAATAGATTCAGAAATGATGGTCTGATCACAAATATCAGTATCAGATTCATATTCATCATACTGACATTCAGTCTCAGGTAAGATTTTATCTTCGTTGACTGATTCAGTATTTGTAGAAGGTGTGGAAAATAATGATTCGAATTCTACAAATTCTAACTTTCTAGTTTTGTAGCTTGATTTCAAATCATTATATTTAAATCCCACAGATTTAAAACTGGATTGTGAATCAGTACAACTCGATTTATCATCATCTATTACTGCCTTACCTTTTTGTGGAATGTCCGATATAATAGTCTCAGCTTTTATGAACGTGTCGCAATTATCTGGAATCTTCTTAACAGTTGAAACCAATTTATCAAAATTATATAAACTTTCAGGGGCTCTTTTTAAAACATCATTTTCAGACAAACCAAACCCCAGTTTTGGATTATAAAAATGAACATCTTGGAGTTTGTTTGTGAGAAGATTCGGAGTTTGTTAAGTTTGTCCTCTTTTTAAGTCTAAATCCTCCAGTTGCTTAATCTTACAATACGCCTCATTGCGTTCCTGAAAGCAAACTTCAAATATTAATTTAAATTCACCCTTTTTAGAATTCAAATTCATCAAGTCCTTTTCAAGCTCGGTGATTTTGGATGTCAATTCAGCTTTTTTCCTTTTTCCTTTCTCAAATCATCTTTTTCTTTTTCTTTGTCCTCGATTACAACTTTCAACAATGCATTTTCATCATGAAAATTCATCATTGACTGTCGTTCAAGACTAAGTTTACTTTTAAGCACATCAAATTCAGTTTCCATATGTTGAATTTGACCAAGTAAATAATGAACTATATCAGGATTATCAAATTGTTCACTTACCTCAGAGTCACCGTCAGAATTGTCAAAAGCAGATTGTTCACAATCTTCAACCTTGGCCATCATGCATACTTGAGTAAAATGATCCTCTTCATCATCAAAAGTCTGACACAACCAGTTTTCTTCTTTCGGTGTTAATTCCAGATTCAAGCAAGATTAACAATCAAGATCTCAAGATTAAGCAGACGATAGAGAGAGAAAGTCATATGTGTATTGATGTCATATATCTCACAAGGTTACAAGCTTAGCAACAATGACTCTCTCAAACAAGCTTACTTAAACAAAACACTTGAAAGCAAAACCTTATAAAAGGTCAAACAAGCCTTAACCTCAATATAAGTCAACATACAAAAGTCAACAAATGATCTAAACTATGCATTCTTGGGTTCAGAAGAGGAATCAGAAGGTTTCAATCATTCTTGGGGATAAGAAGAACTACTACAGGAAGATGGGACAGATGAAGTATCACAAATTGATCTAAAAGGGGGAGATTGTTATTGCATAGTTTAGATCATTTGTTGACTTTTGTATATTGACTTATATTGAGGTTAAGGCTTGTTTGACCCTTTATAAGGTTTATCTTTCTAGTCTTTTGTTTAAGTAAGCTTGTATGAGAGAGTCATTGTTTCTAAGCTTGTAACCTTGTGAGATATATGATATCAATACACATATGACTTTCTCTTTCTAGATTCTCTCTCTATCGTGTGCTTAATCTTGAGATCTTGATTGTTAATCTTGCTTGAATCTGGAATTAACATTCGGCCATAAGAACTTTTCCTTCTTCTTGCTTCTTGACCAAAAGAGACTTTTTTGCATAATACTTTGAGTTCTTAATCCTCTTGAACTTGCAATCTTTAGAAAAATTTCCAAACTATCCACAATTAAAACATCTTCCGCTTTGTGGATCAATCTTTTCATCCTTCTTCTCTTCCTTCCTCTCTTCTTTCTTTCCATATCCTTTCTCATATCAGGGCTTAAACTTCTCAGGTTTATCCTTCTTGTGACCTTCATACTTTGACTTTGAAAAGTATTTCTTCTTACCAAATCTATTGTTGAACTGTTTGGTTATTAAGGCCAGATTCTCCGCAAACCTTTGAACATCGTCATCAGAATGCACTTCTACTTCTTCCACCGACGACTGAAAACTGGAGTTTGGTAGCTTAGACAAACAAGCTTTAGGCAGCTTTGGCTTTGATTTTGATCTAGAACCATAACATGAACTTGACTTACCCACTTTCTTCTCAGCTAGCAATGCTAATGACTCTTTCACCATTTTCTTCTCTTCACTTAGCATCTTTACTTCATCTTCGTGTTGAGACAAAGTGGTAAAGATATCATTCACATCTTCTAAGTCCATATCTTTCGACATCTGGATATTAATGGCATAGCTCCTCCACTCTGGGTTGAGATTATTGATAAACTTGTAGTTAATCTCCGACACAGACTTGTTCATGTCGTTTCGTCTTAAATCGTTCAAAATCACATTAAATCTGTTGTAGGTGTCTACCAATGCTTCACCCTCCTTTGCTTGGAACCTTTCATAAGCGTTGATACTCTGATTCAGCTTCGGTTTTATGGATCAGTTAGTTCCTTGGAGTTGTCTCTCAAGCTCATCTCACATAGCCTTTGTTGAGTCACGACTATTTACACGGTTGTAGATGTCGTTGAGGATAGCCATGGTCAAATAATTAGAGCCTCTTCATCGATCTTTGCTTGTGCCTTCTCCTGTTCACTCTGACTAATATCTTAGGAGAAGTTTCCGTAGTTGGTTGACCAGGAACCGTAACAACAGGGCAAACTAGGCCTTCAATGATTTATTTCATATAATCCTTGTTCTTATGATTTAGGAACTGAGTCATCCGGCGTTTCCATTGAGGGTATTCTCCAATTGACAGAACTGGTGGTTTGGACTTAGACCCCATGGAAAGCATATCTTTAGACATCTTAGAATCTGTAGAATAAGAACTTGGAATGATCGTTAGTTCGAATAATCAACAAGGAACAACTCAGAAAAATTTCCAGAAAAAATTTCCAAAAATTTTCTAAGTTAGAAATCCTCACACCACTCTTCTTCACAAAATTCGCACACCAAATCTGCAACTTTCCGCACACCTGAAATAATTCGCACCCCAAATAGCTCGAAATTCGCACAAGGAACGAAATCCGCACGCCTCTCTATGCAAATTCTCTCTTTTCGCACGCTTTGAGATGCGAATTCTAACTATTCGCACGCAACTCTGTGCGATTTCTTGACTTGTGAATTTTCAAACTTCAAGCTTTTCGCACGATGATCTTATGCGAATTCTATACTTAGAAAATTTCACATACTCAAACTTTTCATATCGATACTGATTCTATACTTAGAAAATTTTCAACTTTTCTATGCGAAAAGCCCAAAATCCGTATGATATGCTATGCGAAATCCTGAAATTCGTATGATGTACGATGCAAATTCCTCACTTCTCGTATCCTTCGTGATGCGAATTTTGTCCTTAGAAATTCTGAAATCAACTTTTAGTATGGCAATTGATGCGAATTCCTCCTTTTCACACGTAAGTTGATGCGAATTTCTAACTTCTCGTACACAAAGCTATGCGAAATCTACACTTAGACTTTTTCAAAAATCAATGCCATGCGAATTCCTGCCATTTCTATGCAGATTGTGTAGATCTTGCGAGTTCTTCGTGTTTTATGCGAATTCTTCAACTTTCGGCCAAAAATCACTTCGATTAATCCAAAACCTAATCAAATCTTCAAATGTGAATCAATAAATCCACCAATTTGATCACGAACACTACTAGAATCGATTACAATCAAAGAATTTCAAACAAAACGTCTCAAATACACATTTCGATCTAGATACAGTGCTCGAACTTGAAAACTTCAAAAATTACAAAATCAACAAATTGAATCCAAATTACAGTGCCAAAGGGCAATTGATCTATACATGAAGTGTTTAGAACACTAATTGATCACAAAACAATCAAGACTTTGCGCAAAACAACATCAAATCTGCGAAATTGATCCAAAAACAGTCAACAGGGTGCGAGTTCATCTTTTTGAATGATTTCTTCGAATTAGTCTCTGATACCAATTGAAAGTCCAATCCAATCTCTATTGATTTAAAACTATTATTACAATGATTTCTTAGTGCCATAAATCTCACAGTGCCATATACCTATTTCTTACAATTCATATGCGCGTGTGTGTGTTCTCTAAACTCTCTATGGATTCTTCTATGACAATTACAAAGACAAAAACCTTTTATACTAGGTCAACATGACCTTACAAGCTATCTAAGGTCAAAGTCAATCCCTTTGACTTACAAAGAATATTAACAAACAAAACCTTATATTTTTATAACTTTACATCTTTGACCCCTCATTTAATCTTGAATACAATCTTGACTTAACATAGAGAATGTTTCATCATGCAAAGTGAACCAGTTCCACAAGCCTTCAAGTTCTCTAAGTGCTGGCAATTTTCTCTCCACAAAGTTCGTTGTTTTCTATGTTTTTTTTCAATCATTCTGCATTCTCTTTATGTAAAATTGTTTGAACAGAGTTTATCTGTTATTTTCCGCAACAATCAAAGTTTTCTATGTGTAATTCTTGATTTTATATCAATAAGAATTAAATTAAGTGAAAAAATTTGTGTATTGTGTTCAGCCCTCCCCCCTTCTGCAATACTTGTTATGTTCACTTTCTGTTAACTGGGACTAACAAATGGTATCAGAGCAGGTTAGTTTAACTCAATAAACTAGATCTCCAATGGCATCCTCTTCATCTTCTTTGAACAATGTCTCTTCACAAACATTACTATTGTATCATATGACAATGTCTCTATAGCCAAACCACCAAAGTTTAATCCTAATAACTTCTCTCTGTGGGACCAACATATACTTATATATATCACACCTCCTGAAGTTAAATAATAAAAAAAAAAAATTTAATATATATATATATATTCCATCCAACAGATGATGTAATACCATGCAAGGCTCAAGATCACTCATCATCTTCAATGACATCCATACATAGTAGTACATACATATATTTATATGTGCATCCATTCCCAACCAAACCCATATCTTCTTGTTTTACTTGATTTCCTCACCCACATATATAGAGATTACATATATAAATTTCTTACCCACGCATGTATATATCTATATATATATATATATATATATTTCTTTCACGCCTGCATACATATATATCTATCTTTTACGCCTACTTATATATATACATATATACACATATATTTATATGCAAGTTTCCAGCCTCAACGACGCCTTCACTTTAACCCACTCTCAAAACCATTTTCCATGCACATAATTGTACACAGCCTTCCACGGTTGCGTTTGTTTCGGTTTGTACCCACGACATCAATCTCACCTTTGTTTACGTTTTTTTTTGTCGATTTTGACTCTAAGGCTTTTAATCACCTTTAAAACCATACATAACATATGCGATAACTCGAATCGTAAGCACGACTAAACACCGCCAATACATGAACTCCTACCCAACCATTATTCCAAATATCCCAAACCAAAACACATACTCAATGTCAATGTTAATCCATTATTCTAACTTGAGCGTGAACGCATTTACTCTAAGAATTAAAAGTAATGTTAAATAAAAAAGAACGAGAATTCCATACCTTACCGAACTGAAGTTGAATCGTAATTATGAGCATCGTCTTCTTCTCGCTTCTCGATCTCCACCGCACTTCTCAAATTTGTGTCTCTCCAACTCTTGGGTAACCACCCGAAGACCAAAAAATAAGTAGACTTCCCCCTCTCGACTTATCTGTCCACCCACGTAGCCCTCACCCACAAGAAACAAAAGTCTCCTGCTTTCTCTCGGATGCCACCGAGGTTGTTAGTAGGATAAGGATTCCAACATTTATACCTAGTTCGCATAAACTAGAGCTCTGATACAAACTTGTAATACCCACAAAAAATGGGGTTAAATTTAAACCTGAATATGAACAAATTTAAAACTTATATAATTGAATCACCCAATAATGGGGAAATAGCAAGGCGTTTACAATACCCAATAAATATATACAACAACCTGTTAATCTAAACTAGTCTAGTCTAGATTAAAGACGAGTGTTGTTATCTCTTCTCAAAAGAATTTTGTCCAACAAAATATCGCCAAAACTAATCACCACCAAAAGTACCAACACTGGCAACTCGTCTCTCCACTCAACCCCGAGGAGTACCACCACTAGAATGGCCTATTATACATGTCATTTAAGGAAAAAAAAAGTTAGACTGAATCCTAGTGAAATCAAACAATTTTAACATAAAGTTGAAAGCAAACAAATTGAATTTATAGTTTTGAAATGATACATTTTACCATTTGAGTTGGGGTTACACCACATAACATCTTGCGATGATGAGTGTTACACCCTCAAATTTAAAAATAGCAACTAATTTAAAATTTTCTAAATACACCAATAAATGATTCATCTACAATCACAATTTAAGATTTAACCTCAATACACACATATCATTCTTTACATACAATCTTTAATATGGGACAGGTGCTACTAAGAACCCAACAATAGCCGCTATCTCCAGACTGCTGAGGACTTCGCCAAATACTTACACTCGTGAATAACTAAACGCATTTGCTTCATAGGACTGCTAGGACCAAAAACCCCATCTAGAACCTGATGCACATGCCGACAAATAAAAAGGTTAGGCTTAACGCCTAGTAAGCTCAAGAGTTTTAACATGAATGAATATATCATTAAAGAAAGGAATTCAGTTCAAATTTAAATCTTTCGAAATGGTTTACTTTAGAAATGGAAACGACTCATTTTCCCCATAATATTTATCTTTAAAGATAACGCTCCAAAACAGACATTCTTTGTAAAACGATGTAGTCCATAACTCGCCTAAAACGGGTTTATAATTCAACACTCAATTTGTAAAAACGTGCATGACACTTCATATCACAAAACACCCAAAACCCGGGCGGGGCATAATACTCGACCCATAAATAACGAAAAACAAACCATATAATTATGATATGTCATCGAAAGCATGGAACTGAAAGTTAATACTCACGTGACCATAAAATGGAATGAAATCCAAACATTTAGGTAAGGACAATTAAATATCCAAAATATTACTGGTCGACAGCGGGGGATACCCGCATCCGTTGAGAGTGGAGGAACACAAAAGTATGCCACTCATACAACGTTATTCGTATGACATTTCCCGACACACCAGAAGAATATTATCAAAAGAGACAGCTGACCTTAGCGAATATTATCAATAATATCACCAAAGGCTCGGCACGGGGATACAACCATGGCATTGCTCCAACATGGTAGAGGCCCCAAACGCCCATCATGACCTACCCATTGTCACAATAGCACGACCGGACTCAGCCCTCCTTGTGTACACTTGAAAGGACAAGGTCATAAGACATGAGTCCCGGAGTCCAAAGTTTATGCATACACATGACCAAAAGATGCGATTAACCCAAAACTCGTCACGTATTGGAACAAAAGATTTTCCCAAACGGTTTATAGACTCAAATACATCAAAATACCGAACATCACGAGTTAGACTTTATTTGTACAAAAATGATCGAAGATACATAAATCATAAAATGGACTTTATTTGTACAAGATCACCAAGAATACGTAGGTCATGCTAGTTACTTGTTGAAATATTCAAAATCTGAAGATGAGCATTTCATGAGATTAAAATAACCCAAGTTTATCGAATATGAAAACTTATCAAAATACCCACACTTTGACAATTACCAAGTAAAATATATTTTTACTTCAAAATACCGATTTTGGCATGTACATAATTTTCGTAAAGCAACTTAAACTCACCTTGCTAGATTTAGGCTAAATCTAGGTTTTACCCCTAAAACTTGAATCACCATTGATGAAGGCTTGAACCACCAAGAAACCTCTTAGATCTAAGATCCAACACATCTACAAGATCACCTTCACCACACAAAACATCAAAATCAAACCCAAGATGAAGGATGAAAGGAAAAAGGGTGAAACCATCTAACCCTAGCTTAACAATGAGAGACATGAGGAACTTACCACCACAAAATACCCTTGCATATTCCAATAGACTTTAAATCTTTTGCTATATCCTTGAATATCTCTCAAAAACGAAACCGAGGAAACTTGAATCACTAAAATCGGAGTTGGGATGAAGAAGATATGAAGAAATGAAGTTTGGTGGCTGAAAATCGGGTTTTAAGCTCGACAGGGCGTTTCGCGACTTACCACGCGACTGCAAGTCGCGGCGTAAGTCGCCCGCTTCCCTAATTCGCGGCACAAGTCGCGGCATGCGCTGTCCGCCCGGTTTTTTTCTCGTTCACTGTTTTGGCCATAACTTCTTCGTTATAGCTCTGATTTTGCTCTGGAAAGAACCGTTGGACTCGTAATTGAATCCTTCATTCAACAAGGCTATAAAATCTAGGATTCAACTCCAAAATCCTATATCTTATTTTTCCCTTAAAATTACTAGTTTCTACATTAACTTGAAATGATGCTTTTTGAAATTCGGGGTGTTACAATCCTCCCAACCTTAAAAGAGATTTCGTCCTCGAAACCAAGCACCCAACATCGCACTTGGCGCTATCAATTTATTCCCTATCCAAAAGGAATGTCTTCATGAACCTTACCTCATATATGAACCCGATTACATGTCGCTGGATTTTCATAACGAGCCGTCAGAACTAGATTTTCAAGATTCAATATACATTACTGATGACAAAAAGGACATCGAGTCCTTATCAAATAATTTTCCTAATATTAAGGTCTTGGTTGCCTCCCAACCTTAGGTTGGACGTACTACTTCAAGAGTAACTTGCGATGATAACCAACCGTTTCCACCAAGGTGACCAAAGCGAACTTTTTACCTTTAAATATTTCCAATCAACCCCCAGCGAGTCGTGCTACACACTCGCTTGCCTTCCAAAACCATAACGACATTTTCATCAACAACTAATTACAGTTGACTAAACTCCTTTCGGTTCTAGATATTCACAACCAAAGTGACTTTACCCGAGCAATAAGGGATCCGCACATAGAATTACTGAGTCGATCACCCGCTGTTGCTATAAGGACGATATTTCTAGTTGTGACAAATCAAGGTCTCCTCAATAATCGATTTTCACTTAAGGTCTGCTCCGACATTCACTCCAAGTCCTCCAAATCGAATATCGACTCCTATCCTTAAAACAACTATCTGCAATGAGGACATACTACCAACCATTCCATCCCTAAACAGCAACGTCGATTCCAAGTTAACACCTACTTTCTAAGATAATCACCCAAACCATACGTCCCTATTAGCCACTCACAACATCACCAATAACCATAAATACCAAAAGGTGGTACACCACAGACACATAACATGTTGTTGTACCATCAACCTCCAACTTCAAAACCAACCAAAAGCAACTGCACAAGGTTTTAACCCAAGGATTTATCTAAATGGAAAGATCATCACTTAATTAACTAGAAAACATAAATCTAAGGCATCAAATACTTCTGCGTGAACCAGTTCATGAAACCGAATCAAAGATTTGAAACTGGTCACTAGACGAATCATCCGACGCTTCAACTCCCAAGGACATCTCTAGTCCTTATTAGCAAGTCCTTTCACAAAGAGGGTTTAAAGTTATGGTTCTAATGAGTTCAAGGGTTTTTCAAGCTAATAAGCCAATTTAACATTTTATAAAACTTTCAAGTTCTAAGCTTTATAACAATAAAACATGTGAGTAAAAATCCACTACCGTTTTACTCGGTAGGTGTAGAAAGTGGACACAACGTCACACAGATAAGAAAATATTTCGAAATCATTTGATCACTACTCACGCTAATAACGATAATAATAAAATATGTGCAACAACCTTTTTAAATGGACCGCTATGGTCCGAATATGCATCCCTTTATGTTATGTACTTAAAATAATTTTCCGCACTAAAGCGGCGTGCAACAAATGTTTGTATAAGCTCCAGAAGGAGAAGTTTACGTAACCAAGTCCTAAAATTCCCCATTTGACCATAAACTGACGTGGAGTCAAATCTCCTACACGACCCACATACACCAATTTATTTCTCAAACTTAGTAAAACGAGAAGTGCTTGCGATATGGTCAAACATAAAATAATTTAAACCGACCTCAACTTTAGTCGCTCGGATAAACCGCTCTTTAGCCCAAAATAGTGACTATTATGTCATGCATGCGAGTAAATTAATATAACGGATTGCGTGATACGACAATGATAAAACGAAAGTCAAAGAATGCTCAAAGCCTCAGTTCAACACGAACCCATTCTAGGTTTTTCGTAAGTTTACTCATACTAAAAGTTTAAATCAACTCCCCCACTAAGTTGTGCACAACGAGCTACATTTACATAAAACTCAAAAATGAACCCACGCGACCTTGAAACTTACAAAATAACATATAGGGTGACATCCACCAACAAAATTCTTATGAAATAAATTTCCCAACAACCCATAAAACAACGCACGCAAAGAACATAGACTGTGCATTTCAAGGTTCACCCAAACGTCGTGAACGTCGTAAAACAATAATCCATAAAACTTAACAAAACTCACACGAAAAATAATTCCCAAGAAACTCAAACACTAAAATAGTGGAAGACAACTCTTCGTCCAAGGACTTAACATATGTGGAGGAGATCCCATGTTAAGGTCATAAGTCGTAGTTACTTGTCCAAGACTCTATGCAATGTCAAAATACGAACATCACAATAATCGAAAATAGCGTTAGGCAGAAATGAGAATAAACAAAGTCTCAACAAAACCTGCCAACACATGCAATGAAATAACTTTATGCATGTTTAAGATCATGGTCTAAAAACTTGTGTGTGCTAAATATTTCAAGATTTCGTGATATGCTCCACATGGTGATTTGGAAACATGAGAAATAAATGATGCAATTTTATTTCAGAAATAAATTTTGTGCATGGATTTGATCGGCACTCAACACCTCGAAACCACGCTCCTCGATTTCTCTAGACCAAAGATCCTCAATTTCCCGGCACACTATTGTCATCCAGATACTCAATCATCTTAGGACAATAATTCAAGGGTTCCATAGGATCACCTTACAATTCTCCTCGAATAATGTTGATTCCAAAATCCTATGGTTCTAATCCAACCAATCGATCCGACCAGAGACGGTCCACTTAATGTGATCACCATACTTACCGTCACTCCAAGTGACGAATACTAAAGTCATCGACCTCGCATAACGGTTACTCACTTAGAACTGCTTCACTACCCCAACGGTTGTCACACCAAAGTAACCCAAGTATACACATGTAGCTCGTAGGTTCACCATAACACTGGCCAGGTGCAATTATGAACGTTCTGTACATGATTATCCTTGTTACTCTATACGTGATTCTCGCTCCTAGTGACTCCAATATCCTCAAAACATCCAATCTTATAGTGCCTATTGGAGCAATCTCGCTTTCCATCACTTAAAAGTTCGCTAGTTTCAGTCTAGGCATCCAAAAATCAATAACTAATTCTCTCAAACTTAACCTCTGATACCAACTTGTTACACCCTTAAATCTAAAAATAGCAACTAATTTGAAATTTTCTAAATACACTAATAAATGATTCATCTACAATCACAATTTAAGATTTAACCTCAATACACATATATCATTCTATACATACAATCTATAATATGGACAGGTACTACTAAGAACCCAAAAATAGCCGCTATCTCCAAACTGCTGAGGACTTCGCCAAATACTTACACTCGTGAATAATTAAACGCATTTGCTTCATAGGACTGCTAGGACCAAAACCCCCATCTGGAACCTGATGCACATGCCGACAAATAAAAAGGTTAGGCTTAACGCCTAGTAAGCTCAAGAGTTTTAACATGAATGAATATATCATTAAAGAAAGGAATTCAGTTCAAATTTAAATCTTTCGAAATGGTTAACTTTAGAAAGGGAAACGACTCATTTTCCCCATAATTTTCATCTTTAAAGATAACGCTCCAAAACAGACATTCTTTGTAAAACGATGCAGTCCATAACTCGCCCAAAACGAGTTTATAATTCAACACCCAATTTGTAAAAACGTGCATGACACTTCATATCCCAAAACACCCAAAACCCGGGCGGGGCATAATACTCGACCCATAAATAACGGAAAACAAACCATATAATTATGATATGTCATCGAAAGCATGGAACTGAAACTTAATACTCACGCGACCATAAAATGGAATGAAATCCAAACATTTAGGTAAGAACAATTAAATATCCAAAATACTACGGGTCGACAGCAGGGGATACCCGCATCCGTTGAGAGTGGAGGAACACAAAAGTATGCCACTTATACAACGTTAATCGTATGACACTTCACGACACACAAGCCCAAGTGTCCCTACGACTTCATTTAAGCTACAACAAAAGAGACAGCTGACCTTAGCGAATAATATCAAGAATATAACCAAAGGCTTGACACGGGGATACAACCATGGCATTGCCCCGAAATGGCAGAGGCCCCAAACGCCAATCATGACCTACCCATTGTCACAATATCACAACCGGACTCAACCCTCCTAGTGTACACTTGAAAGGACAAGGTCTTAAGACATGGGTCCCGGAGTCCAACCCCGTACCACCCACTTGACCATCAAATAAGACTGACTTACGTGCCTATGTATCCAATGCAACACAGTCTAAACATTACATGACTACACATGAATGACCAACGCACTCGAGCATGTAATTATCATAAATATGCAATAAAATGCATTAGTGTGTAAATCATGGATTGGACTCTACATCGAGCCATTAAAACCGGACAAATGTCCTCAAGACTCTTTTAAGTCAACGTCGAGCTAAAATGCTCAAAATTTATTTGGCCAATAAACAACGGACCCCCATATAATGAAGTGCCTTCAAACGACGTTAATGCATACACATGACCCAAAGATGTGATTAACCCTAAACTCGTCACGTATTCGAACAAAAGAATTTCCCACACGGTTTATGGACTCAAATACATCAAAATACTGAACATCACGAGTTAGACTTCATTTATACAAAAATGATCGAAGATACATAAATCATAAAATGGACTTTATTTGTACAAGATCACCAAGAATACGTAAGTCATGCTAGTTGCTTGTTGAAATATTCAAAATCTGAATATGAGCATTTTACGAGATTAAAATAACCCAAGTTTATCGAATATGAAAATTTATCAAAATACCCACACTTTGACAATTACCAAGTAAAATATATTTTTACTTCAAAATACCCATTTTGGCATGTACATAGTTTTCGTAAAGCAACTTGAACTCACCTTGCTAGATTTAGGCTAAATCTAAGTTTTACCCCCAAAACTTGAATCACCATTGATGAAGGCTTGAACCACCAAGAAACCTCCCTAGATCTAAGATCCAACACATCTACAATATCACCTTCACCACACAAAACATCAAAATCAAACCCAAGATGAAAGATGAAAGGAAAAAGGGTGAAACCATCTAACCCTCGCTTAACAATGAGAGAGATGAGGAACTTACCACCCCAAAATACCCTTGGATCTTCCAATAGACTTTAAATCTATTGCTATATCCTTGAATATCTCTTAAAAACGAAATGGAGGAAACTTGAATCACTGAAATCGGAGTTTGTATGAAAAAGATATGAAGAAATGAAGTTTGGTGGCTGAAAATCGGGTTTTAAGCTCGACAGGGCGTTTCGCGACTTACCATGCGTCAGCAAGTTGCGGCGTAAGTCGCCCGCTTCCCTAAGTCGTGGCACAAGTCGCGGCATGCGCTGTTCGCCCGGTTTTCTTCTCGTTCACTGTTTTAGCCATAACTTCTTCGTTATAGCTCCGATTTTGCTCCGGAAAGAACCGTTGGACTCGTAATTGAATCCTTCATCCAACAAGACTATAAAATCTAGGATTCAACTCCAAAATCCTATATCTTATTTTTCCCTTAAAATTACTGATTTCTGCATTAACTTGAAATGATGCTTTTCGAAATTCAAGGTGTTACAATGAGGGAGGCCCGATTCCATGATTTGCGATGGAACACAATGGTAAGCCACAACACATGTTAGATAAGTCCCACTCATGGATTGTAATAAATTTATATACCAAGCTCAACTACTCCAAGTCTATTGCCTGTGGAGTCTCAAGTTCAATCACACTGAATTTATACCTTGAGATATCTGAAATCTGAGATAGTCTTTATCACTATGAAGTTACATTTTACCGCTCTTGGGCGATGCCTGACTATGTGGCCCACACCTTACTTTCCCATCGAGACTCAATGCTTACTCTATATTAAAGTATGGGAATTTGACATCCCAATCCAAAAAACAAGAGACTTCTATGCCTATGGATCCATTACATTTTAGTCTAGCACAAATATACCCTCAAGTTAAGCAACACTATTATTTCATACATAGTCACGTAGATACAAGGATATCCAGTAGCCAAGTTTTAACTTGCCAAAATAATGTAATTATAGAAATTGCCCATTAGTTTCCAAAACACATCAAACTTTGAAATAGTAACATTTAGGCATATAGGACTACCATCCATAATTATTTTCTCAAAATGTCTAAAATCCTCAAAACCCTAGTTTGATCTAGGTTTTCCATCAATGGCCCAAATAGTAAGTAAACAAGGAGAAGTAAGTTTTAGATATCATAAATAAGTAGTTTGATCTCAATGTTTCATATGATTAAGAATTTCAACCCAATAACCCCAAAACCTTAAGGTCTCCAACATTTCTCAAAACATGATTTGGGTTCATCAAATAAGAAATATAAAATCAAAAGAAGGGTTGGAGACCAAAAGAATAATATTTCAACATGTGTAAAGTTTTGGAAGGGAAGAATGAACTCACACTTAGGTTTTGATAAAAACCTATGAATCTCCAAAACCCCAAGACTTGTAGGTGGAGGAGAAAAGGAAAACCCTTGATTTTAGCTGGAGGTTGACAATCCTTGAAGAAGAGTAGAAGGTGAAGCCCTAGAAGTGAACAAAATCGCACTTTATTTATGTTTTCTAGCTAGGAGTATTTATGAGAAAGAGGATGAGGAGTTATGAGGCTTAGTGGGTTAAAATGTAGATTTTAATGCATCAGGTACCCGTCGACGATTATGACCTAGCGATAGTGCCCTTGGCACTCTCTCCGAGCACAATCGCCCAAAGTTTACCACGGCTGCACCCCGCGACTGTGCCCTTGTTCACTCTTGCCGGGCACAATCGCCCAATTCGTACTGAGGCCTTTCCCTCCTCGACGACAATGCCTCGGCGACAATGACCATGTCACAGTCACCTGGCAAGGTCACCCAAGTTGTATCGACTCTTCGAAATTCGGGTCTTTTTGGCTACGAAGGCTGACAGCAAAATATTTCATTTCCACCAAGATGAAATGCTCAAAATATTGAATCAAAACTAGAAGGTCTCTATGGAGATAATAGGATTATTATTTACTAAAATACGGTGTTACAATAATATTTGTTAATTTTATTTTATATCTAGATTAAGATGAATAATCAATCTACCATTCATTTTTCAAAAGAAAATGCATGTTAGTTCTTTCAAGATCCCGAAGTACAATAAAATTTAGATAATACTTTTACATCTGAGTTCTGTTTTATGAAGCTCTTCTAAAAACGATTAAAAGAAAAAGTGTTGATATTGATCTTAGTACTAGAACGGAATATTGGTTTACGTTCTCAAATTTATGAATATCTCATCGATGCACAAGTCCCAATTCAAATTCAATGTCTTGTTTAAAAGTTTTAACAAATCAGAATTTATGTTTAATTTTAAAGTTTTAATTTCTTATAATTTTACATTGTAGATTTCTTTTTTGTGTTTTTGAATATGTAGGACATTAGATTGTCCCATGTGGTTATAAGACTTGTTTTCCGCCCTTGAGTATATTGAAGATTTAAAAAATTTTAAACAAATATTTACATGCTAACCTAAGACTGTCACCAACGAATATCCATATTTACAAATTACAATGCATTCATTTTATATACCGTATCAGCTAATGTTATTGCATAGTTTAGATCATTTGTTGACTTTTGTATGTTGACTTATATTGAGGTCAAGGCTTGTTTGACCCTTTATAAGGTTTTGCTTTCTAGTCTTTTGTTTAAGTAAGCTTGTTTGAGAGAGTCATAGTTGCTAAGCTTGTAACCTTGTGAGATATATGACATCAATACACATATGACTTTCTCTCTATCGTGTGCTTAATCTTGAGATCTTGATTTATAATCTTGCTTGAATCTGGAATTAACAATTGGTATCAGAGCAAACCATCGAATTCAGAACATTGATTGATTGCTAATTTGATCAAATTCATTGGAAAATTTTTGTTTTTGGAAGAACTCACAGACAGTTTCTGAAAAGTTAGCTTCAAAAATTCTTGTTCAATCGATTTTAATGCAAGAAAATGGGTCTACAATGATCGCTGAGTGATATAGAACATTTCTTGTTTGAATTTCTTCATCAAATTCACACTGTATCCTTTCCAATTTCGATTTTTTTGTGTATTTTTTGAAAAAAGTTTGAACACTGTATCACGATCAATTCACTATAATTTTGATGGTTTTAGGTGTTTTGATGTATTAGAAAGTTGTTCTAATTGTAATTGCGATCAACCCTGTGAATTTTCAAGTTGTGATTGCAGATATTAAGCAAAATGACCAAAATCTTCGTGTTTTAGTGAAGAACACGCAAGATCCATAGTTGTCACAAGATCCATAGTTGTCGCAAGATTCATCTGAAGAACACGCAAACTGAAGAACACGCAAACTGAAGAACACGCAGATTTGGAGAACGCGCAGACTGAAGAAGTTTGGTTTTTCTTGTTGTTTGCGACTTCTGCCAAGAACACGCAAAGCTCTTGAATTTTTTATATCATCATCTTTAAAGAAAGTAGGTGATTTTTTCTCAAGTTCAAAATGCGCAGAGTGCTCTTTGCGACAAGTCAGAACGCGCAAAGAACTGCTTGCGACTTCTTGAGTTTGATTTGTGTGATCTACGACTTCTTGCTCTACGACAAGTAATTCTTTGCGTCAAGTGTTTTCTAGGAATTTTATCCAAGTATAGAACACGCAGGCACATTGCAACAAGTCAGAGTTCAAGAATTTTTCTAAGTATAGAACGCGCAGAGTGATTGCGACAAGTGTTTCTTCATAACGCGCAGACTTCATTTTGCGACAAGCTAAAACGCGCAGACCACTATCTGCGTCAAGTGACTTTTGATCTGCGACTTCTTGGCCTTTGTGACAAGCTACTATTCACTTCCAGTTGTTTGTGACTTCTAACACTTAGAATTTTTTTTAGTTTTTCCAGTGTTAGACCAGTGTTGACTTTCTAAGCCAAATTCGTTTCTGATTCTTTGGACGATCACTTCAAGCAAGTATATTCAGTATTTCTTCTCATTCAGCAAGTATGTCTAGAGATCTTCTGAGTATGGGTTCCAAATCCAAACCCCCGGTGCTTCAAGCAGATGAGTATCCACAATAGAGAAAGCGGATGATAAATTTTTTGAACAACCAAGACAAGAAACTGATGGGATCTATTCTTGATGGACCACATTTCCCGCATGTAACTGTTGCAAGAATCCCAGCAACCGACACCAATCCAGAAATCCCCGAAAGAATAGTGGCAAGAGATCCAATCCAATACAGTGAGCTTGACAAAGAGTTAGTTGAAAGGGATGCTCAGGCTCTTACATTCTTGATCATGGCTATCCCGAATGATATTTTTAATAGAGTTGACAGTCGGGACTCAGCAAAAGATATCTGGGATGAATTGGAGAAGCAATTTCAGGGATCTGCCAAATCAATGAAGACAAAGAGAAACCAAAGTACTAATGCATATGAGGGTTTCAAGGCAAAGGAAGGGGAATCACTGAGGAATGTTTATGACAGATACAACATTATTCTAAATGATTTGCGGAGGAATGGAGTTCCAAAGTTAGAATCTGAAATCAACTTCAAGTTTATTAAAAATATTCAACCGGAGTGGGATGTCTATTCTATTCAGTTGCAGATGAATAAAGACATGCATGAAGAGAAGTTAAATGATCTGTTTTGTGTTCTAAACCAGCATGAGGACAAGGTTAAGGAATAAGTAGCTGTGAACAAGGAGTTACTTCAGATCAATGAAAAGCAAAAGAAAGTTGAAGATTCTTTGGCTCTTTTGGCTCAAGGTAACGGCAAATCCATCGAGGGAAGTTCAGTTTCTGCAAAGCATGGAAAGCAGAAAGCTTTTGTATCTGGTATTGTTGACTCATCTGATAGCTCTAAGGAAGAGGATGAGGAATCTGAGAATGAACTAACAGAGTTTGCTGAGAAACTTGCACTGTTGACATTAAACTTTCACAAAAGGTTTGGAAGGAAGAAATTCTACCACAAGTCTAAACCTGATTCTTACAGATCCAGCAAGTACAAAGGAAAGTTTAATAAGGAGAAAGAAAGAAAAGAGGAGAAGATAGAAGAGAAAGAAAAGGAGAAATCTGACAAGTGTTTTAACTGCGGAAAACCCGGTCACTTTGTCAGAGAATGTCCAGAAAAGAGGGTGAAGAATTACGAGTACTATGCAAAAAGGCTCAGTTGGCTAAAGCTCTTGAGAAAGGCAAAGCACTGAAAGATGAAGAGGAGATTTGATTTGAGTATTCAGATGAAGAGGAAGAAGTCAAAGTGAATCTTACTCAAGTTCAGTACAATCTCATGGCTCATCTTAACGAAGATTTTGATTCTGAGGTACACTCTCATTTTGACAGTTCTGAAACTTTTTCTAAAAATGAAGATGTTATGAACTTGATGTCCTAATTAACCTTAATGAACTATGAGTTTCAAAAACTGAAAGAAATTTTTAAACAGCAAAAGAGAATTACTCAGGGACATCAAGATCAAGCTTTAATCTACAAGACCTTATTAGCAGAAAGGGAAGAAGAAAAGATTGTTTTAAAACTGGATAAGATAAACCTTCAAACAAAAATATCTAAACTACAAAAAGAATTAGCTTCATTGAAAGATAAAAATCTTGATTTAATATTGAAGTATGATATTGTGTTGAAAGACCAAACTGAAGCATATACTAAGATTAAAGAATTAGGGGATTTAAATTTTAAAAGAGGTCAAACAGAACAGACTTTGAAAATATTAACCAGTAATCAAAAGGATACTCGTTTTTACAATGCCAAAACTGGTTTGGGTCATCAAGATGTTGAGATATTAAAGAAAGCACTCGAAAATCTTTATAATTTTAAAACATGGGGTGATGCTCCTATCGTTTTGATACCTCGCATTCTTGACACCTTTGTAAAGTCAGAGACTTCTTTACTTGAGACTCCTAAGATCAAATCAGAAGAACCAGTGAAGGTAAAATTTGAAATTAAAATTGATTATAATGCTCATGACTTTAAATCTGTTGGTTTCAAATATGACGAATTGAATTCATCTTATAAAAATAAAAAGAAAACTTTCGTCGAATTTGAAAATCTTTTTCCCAAGCAACATGAGTCATCTAAATCAAGTTCTATTTCTGATAAAACTGAAATTGTTATATCTTGTTCAATCAAAGGATACAAAGATGAGAAATCTCATTCTGAAAACAAGTATGTTTCTGCCAAAACTTCAAATTTTACTGATCTTGAATATCAGGCAGGTTTAAAAACAATTTCAGATTTAGAAAGACAAATTTCAGCTCTCAATATTCTTATTGTTGAACTGGAAGATGCAAATGAAAATTTTGGGATGGAATTAGATTCAAGTCTAATTCAAAATGAGAGTTTACAAAAAGAAATCAGAAATTTAGAATCCCAAATTTTCAAATTTTCAAAAGGAAAAGAAGTTTGTCCTGATCAAAATTCTCCATCATCTGAAAATCTAAGTGCTGATGTGAAGTCTGAATCTTTCACAATAGATACTCAAACTCCTTCAATGAAAACATCTTTAAAGATTTTAAAATCTTCGGAAAAAGAGTTCAGTGTTAGTGAAAAAGGAGAATGTTCGGAAACTAAATTCAATTCAGTTTCTGACATTTCTTCTAATTCTTCTTTAGAAAAGTTCACTTTCAATGATTCTAATGTTGCTTGTTCTTCAGATAACAAAGTGAAAAAGGATGATTCAATGAATGGAAGGAAGATGAAGGTGGAAAGGAAGATGAAAGTTTCTGAGAGTCTGAAATGTAACAGCATAGTAAATGTTTGTAATAATGCTTGTCAACATTGTTTGAATAAAACACAAACTCTTTCTCGAAATGAGTGGTTGACACAAGCTACTACAAAATTACGATGCTCAAACTGTCATGACAGTTTGTTATTATTGAAACCAAAGTTCTCCAAGAAAAGAAAATATGTCCAGATTGCGAACAAGAAAACTTCTGCTCATTCTACTATTAATCGTAAAGCTGAAGTTTATTCATTTCAAAAGAAAAATAATGATTTGAAAATGAACAAATTAGTTGACGTAAAATTTGTGTGGAAGTGGATTCCAAAGTTCGAACTTAAAGCACAAATTTTATCGAAAGAACCCAAGTTTGAATGGCAAATAAAAGGGTCGTCAACTGATTTGAAAAAGCTTAAAGAGACTAACAAGAAATGACCCATATTCATATGGGTACCTAACTTGAAGTGACTGTTGCTTGCAGGCTTGTCATGTGTGGATCATAGATTCTGGTGCATCAAGACACATGACAGCACATAAGCACCTGTTATTCGACTATGTAAATCATTATGCAGGTTCAGTCAACTTTGGTAATGAGATGAAAGGCAACGTCATAGGATATGGTGTTATCAAAAATATTATGATTTCTATATCGAAAGTTTTGTATGCGGAGGGATTAGCTTACAATCTATTCTCTATCAGCCAGTTTACAGAAAAGAAGTGTAAAGTCGAGTTTGATGAAAATTTATGTTATGTCAAATATCAGAGTGGAGCATTGTTGATTAAAGTTGGAAGAATGGGATTATTATATGGTGTTCATTTTCCAACTCTGAAAGCTTCAAAGCCAGTTTGTCTTATCTCTAAGACTTCATCAGATGAAATTTGGTTATGGCATCGAAGATTATCTCATCAGCATTTCAGAGACTTGAATAAGCTTAGAACACAGAATCAGGTCACTGGTCTACCAGAACTAAAGATGGAACAAGACTCACTTTGTCCTGCATGTGAAAAGGGCAAGAGGAAAAAGAGTTCTCATAAGCTAAAGATGTTATCAAGTTGTCAAGACCTCTTGAGATTATTCATATGGATCTCTGTGGGCTAATGAGAACACAGTCTATTAACGGCAAAAAGTATATCTTGGTGACGATTGACGAATATTCACGATATACTTGGCTAGAGTTCTTAAGGAAAAAGTCGGAATCTCTAGATCTGATAATCAAATTCATCAAAACAATTCAAGTTCTTCTACAAAGCCAAGTTCAACAGTTAAGGAGTGACAACGGGATTGAGTTCAAGAATGCAACTCTTCAGAGTTATCTTGATTCTGTTGGAATCTCTCACAACTTTTCGGCTGCAATGACACCTCAGCAGAATGGTGTTGTTGAAAGGAAGAACATAACGTTGGTAGAAGCAGCTCGTACAATGTTCGTCTATTCTAATCTACCTTCGTTTCTTTGGGCTGAAGCAGTAGCAACTACATGCTTCACACAAAACAGGACCATCATAAATAGGCATTTCAATAAAACTTCTTATGAGATTATTAATGGTCGTAAGCCTACGGTTAAATTTTTTCGTGTGTTTGGCTGCAGATGATATGTGCTGAACAATAGAGAAAACCTATCCAAGTTTCAACCAAAGGCTGATGAAGGAGTATTCATTGGATATTCACTTCAATCCAAGGCATACAGAGTTTATAATACAAGAACAAAGACTGTGATTGAGAGCATCAACGTATCATTTGACGAATCAAAGACGAGGACTTCTGAACACAATAGTTCAGGACTCGCATCTTGTTGAAGCTTCTACATCAAACAGTGTAGAACTAGAGCTAAACCATAATAAGATTTCTACTACCCTATCTGAATTTGATCTTGATTTGTTATTCTTATATGCTTTTAATGACATTATTGTTGAAGATAATAAACAAGAAAAAATATTAAACACTAACACACCTACCACAACTGTAGATTTATCAGGACCATCTGAAGTTATTGGTGAAGCTTCAACAAGTCAAGCTCAAGATGTTTTTGAACGTACTACACCAGATAGCTCGTGTGATCTGCTTTCACCGTTAGTTGAACCAACTTCAACGTCTGCTATTTCTGGAGAACTTCCATTAGAAACTCAAACTGAAGAAGCTATTCCATCACCAAGTGCACCTTGTCTAGTAGAGAAAGAAACTGAATTGCTTGCAGTACACGATGAATTTGATGAGACAAACAATCAGGTTGATATTAATCTACTACCAAGCATTCACAGATGGACAAAGACACATCCTCCGGAAAATATCATTGGTGATATGAATGCCAAGGTGTCTACCAGATCTGCAACTACATCTGAAAACAATTGCATGTTTGTAAATTTTCTAAGCAGCATGGAGCCGAAAAGGCCGTCTGAAGCACTAAGGATCCAGATTGGATAAATGCAATGCAAGACGAGCTAAATGAGTTTAAAGGAATGAAGTGTGGAGATTAGTACCTAGACCAAAAGACAAGACCATTGTTGGTACAAAATGGGTATTTCGGAACAAGAACGACGAGGAAGGGATTATTGTCAGAAACAAGGCACGGCTTGATGCAAAAGGTTATAATCAGCAAGAAGGTATAGCTTATGATGAAACCTACCCATAGCTGTGATTTAAGCCATTAGGATTTTTCTTGCATATGTTGCACATAAAAATATCAAAGTATACCAGATGGATGTGAAATCGACATTCCTGAACGGTATTCTTCATGAAGAGGTATATGTAAGTCCACTAGAAGGTTTTGTTGATCCAAAGTATCCAGATCATGTGTACGTGCTTGATAAAGTTCTCTACGGATTAAAACAAACACCTCGCGCATGGTATGAGACTCTAACAATCTATCTTTCTAAGTTTGGCTTCCGAAAAGGTACCATCGACAGCACTTTATTTTTAAAGAAGAAAGGTGAGGATTTGATACTTGTACAAATTTACGTAAACGATATTATTTTTGGTTCTACGGATCCGAAACTTTGTGATGAATTCCAAGACATCATGAAGAGTAGGTTTCAGATGTCAATGATGGGTGAATTGAACTTTTTCTTAGGTTTGCAAGTCAAACAAACCCCGGAAAGGATTTTCATTAACTAGTCAAAATTCATTAAAGAAATGTTAAAGAAATTTAATATGACTGATTGAACACCCATGAAAAGTCCCATGCAATCTGGAAGTTTGTTGGATGCTGATATCTCTGGAAAATCAGTTGATCAACAGACTTACAGAAGCATGATTGGATCACTTCATTATCTGACATCAAGTAGGCCAGATATAATGTTTGCTACTTGCTCTTGTGCACGGTATCAGGCCAATCCAAAATAATCCCATTTAGCTGTAGTGA
Organism: Arctium lappa; assembly: GCA_023525745.1. NCBI lineage: Eukaryota > Viridiplantae > Streptophyta > Magnoliopsida > Asterales > Asteraceae > Arctium > Arctium lappa. Next base: position 41,079,682 of record CM042057.1, read on the forward strand.
AAAGAATCTTCAGATATCTCAAAGGCACACCAAATTTGGGCCTTTGGTATCCGAAAGATTCTCGTTTTGAACTGATTGCCTATAGAGATGCAGATCATGCAGGAAACAAATTGGATAGAAAAAAGCACATCCGGAGCCGGTCAGTTCTTGGGGGGAAAGTTAGTGAGTTGATCTTCTAAGAAACAAAACTGTGTTTCCACATCTACAGCTGAGGCAGAATATGTAGTAGTTGCTAGTTGTTGCTCATAAGTGATGTGGATGAAGACTCAGCTTAAATACCATGGATATACTCCAAATAAAGTTCCCATCTACTACAATTCAAAAAGTGCAATTGCTATCACGACAAATCTGGTGCAACACTCTAAAACCAAACACATAGACATCATGTATCATTTTATTAAGGACCATGTTGAAAAAAGTTCTATAGAGATGCATTTTGTGTCAACAGATTTTGAGGTTGCCGACTTATTCACAAACCCTCTTGATGAGAAGAGATTCAATTTCTTAGTCAGTAAACTTGGAATGTTGAACCTGAATGCATAGCTATAGTATCCTATCTAATGTTGAGGGGGAGTGTGTTCTAAGTTTGTTTGTATTGGTGTTTTGGTTCATTCATATTTCTTAAGTCTGATACAACTACAAATATGGACTCATGTTCAATGAGGACCAAGATTTAATCTGTTTTGTAGGTCTGAAAGTTTTCTTGATATCATGTCAATTCATATCATGGACATTGACTTCTGATCAAGTCAGATCAGGACTCATACTTCAGTATGTTGAGCTGAATAAAATATTCAAGGGGAGTATACAAAATATGTGCACACTTCAAGGGGGAGCATAATGTTTATGTCTGTAAGTATGTGTGTGTGTTTATGTTAAAATGTTTTTAAATCTGAAAGTTTTTTCAAGAGAGGGATATTGAGTTTTGTGCTTAAAAAGATTTTATTGAAAGTTGCTATTTTTGGAAAGTTGGAAGTTATTTGTGAAAAGCTTCTATTTTTGAAAATGTCAAAAAATTTCTAAGTATCAGAACGTGCAAGACATGGTATGCGAGTTCTATCTTGACACAAATCAAAGGTTGTGAAAAGTGAAGAACACGCATGCTTTGGTCTGCGAGTTCTAGCTTGACGCAAACCAAAGGTTGCGAAAAGTGAAGAACACACATGCTTTGGTCTGTGAGTTCTTACTTGACACAAACCAAAGGTTGCGCCAAGTGAAGAACGCGCAACCTTCAGTTTGCAAGTTCTGAGAACGCGCAAAGCGAAGCTTGCGACTTCTTTCCATCACAATACTTGACGCAAATAGTGTCTTGCGCCAAGTGCACACACAACTTGTCACCCTTTGAGATGACCATGGAAAGATTGTTGAAGAGCATATCTACCATCTTTGGGGGAGATTGTTATTTGTTTGAAGACAGAATTTGAGAAGAAATCAACAAAGGGGGAGATAAAGTTGATCAAAGGAGGAGATTATATTTACTGAGCTTAAAGAAAGAAAATTATAATGCAAAATCTTTTTGAGATGATCTTGATCCAAAGGGAGAGATTGTTAAAGCATAAATATGTTGGATACAAGATCATATAAGAGTGAAGATTGAAGTCAAAGCTGAAGTCAACTTTCAAGCATCAAAGTCAAAGTCAATGTAATAAAAGTCAAAGTCAAAGTTGTTTTTGTGTTTTCTAGTTTTGTAAGAGTTTCAATAGTTTGCGCGTTTCTGTTTATAGTAGCCTGAGTGTTTTGTATGTTGGTATAAATAGTGTTGTGCGTGTTGTAATAGAGTAGTTCTAAGAGAGAAGCAGTTCATAGTGTTGAGAGAGTTATAGTTTTAGAGAGAGAAAGTGTGTTGAGCGTACTTTGTAATTGAGATTTGTGATTAATAAACAGTGAGATTAAATGGAATTATTTGTCATCTTGTGATTTACATTGTTATCTGGGATAACAATTGATATCAGAGCATACAGAATTCAGAACATACAAGGATCAATTCGAATTTTTGGATCAAGTTTTTGGACGAGCTCGCAAGTCGACTGTTTTAGAGTGATTTCTTCGAATTAATGATGTTCTTGATTTGATTTGTGTACATTTGTGATCGATTTAGCATATAGAATAAGTTTTGTTTGGATTACATTGCATAAACTTCAGTTGTTTGATCTGAATTTTGATTTTTGTAAATTTGTAGTTCGAAAGTTTTAGCGGACTATAATAGAATCAAACTGTAATTGTCAGTGGTTTTAATCGTAACTGTTTGAACATAAAATGTTCGAGATTGATTTTTGAGTGAGTCTGCAAATTTTTGAGCCAATTGAAGAAGGATTAGATCGATTTCTGTCTGAAAGTTCGAGTTTTTGAACTGACAAGGGAAGAACTCACTAGATCCAAACTTCTCGCTAACCAAGAACAAGCTAAGGGTAGAACTCGCAAGATTGGAAGAACTCTCACAAAGGTAGAAAATGGTTGATGTGAAGAACTCGCAAACAAAGTCATGCGAGGAGTAGAAACTCGCACAACACTAGGTGCGAGTTTGTATTGTTCCCTATCTTCCTTGTGTGCGAAGTGGTATCTGTGAGAAGGGTTTGTCGTGCGCGTTTGTATTTTGCGCGAAGTATCCTTGTCAAAATATTTTCTAAGTCTAAAACTCGCAAGCCCTGTTCTTGCGCGTTTGCATTTAGCGAGAACCAAGTTTTTGAAAAAAAAATTAAGTCTCGATCTCGCAAGTCTTTTGCGCGAAGTTCCAAAACTCGCACATATTGGTGTGCGAGAACTAAGAACTCGCATAACCCTTTGTGCGCGAACTTTGTTTCACGCAACCTTGTTGTGCGTGAACTTCAGTTCTCGCATCTTATGTCATGCACGAACCACAAACTCGCATAACCTTGGGTGAGAGATGTGTGTTCACTTGAGTCTTTTGTGTGCACGAAGTTCAATACTCGCATAGAGTGTTTGCACAAAGTGTTTCATTTTAAGTGTCATGCACGTTTTGTACTTAGTCAATTTTCCTGATGTTTTTGAAATTTAACGGAGTTTGATTTTTGTAGATCCAGTTTGTTTTCTGAATTTTGACGATCACAGTAAGCAGTGTTGATCAGAGATGACTTCCAGAGACGCTCTCTCGATTGGCACTGATGTCAAACCTCCTGTTCTATTCAAGGGAGAATACGAACAGTGGAAGGACCATTTTCATGATTTTGTTGACCGGTACACAAATGGAGATATTTGGTTATCAATCATAGAGGGTCCAATGAAAATTGAAAAAGTATGATTCCCAGATTCAAGCACAAATCAAACAATTATGATATGACAATTACAATTCAGTTCTAGAGAGAGAGTAGAGAAAGAAACCACAAGTCTATTGATATGAAAGATATGATGCTACATGTTACAAACACTCACAACACAAAGCCTATTTATACAAGGAAACTTCTCTCATGATACTAAACTCTCAAGACAAACTCTCACAAACTTACTTCTCTCAAACCACTAAGATTGACTTTGTTGACTTAACAATACATTGACTTTTCACATTAAATCTTGGATACAATAAAATACACTAACAATCTCCCCCTTTGTATTCAAGATTTAATAAAAATTTGACAATCGTCTTCAGCGCTTGATTCTTTAAAACTTTAACTTTGACAGCTCTGAACTTTGAAGCTTTGGCAATCTTCAATCAATCAGCTTTTGAAGAATCTTGAAAAGTCTTTCACAAAGTCTTTAAACTTTCAACAAGTCTTGATCAACAAATTTGAAACTTTTGAACTTTCTTTTAACTTCGATGAATCTTTCAACTTTGAGGAATCTTTGTCTTTTATCTTCATCTCTCTGATCTCTGAATCATCTTCAGAAAAACAAACTTTCTCGAATCATCTTAACTTTCTTCAGAATGTCTTTGAAATATCACTTAATCTTCATTTGACTTGAAAAACCAGAATTTCTCCACAAGTCTTTTTCACTTAATGACTTTGAAACTGAACTTTGTAAATTTCTCCCCCTTTTTGATGAATTGTGAGAATCAAAATCATCAAAACTTATTTCAAAGTCAGCTCAGTCTTTGAAAAATTCTCCCCCAATTTACACAATGTAGAACAGTCTTCATGATCTCTTCTGGTAATGTATGAACATTCTCCCCCAATTCCAATTGATCTGATAATGAGCCGTCAATTCATGAATGTATTTATCCGAATCTTTTCAAATTCAGACAAATTATGAGTTGTAACCCTGAATCAACAAATGAAACATTTAGGAATGCCTGTCAGTAACACAAAGTTACTATGTACAACAAATGTAAAATTTAAGGAGCTGGTTTGATGTTGACTCCCCAGGACTTCCATTCAATTATTGAAAAATACAAGGTATTTTCTATGAATGTTCTGACAGAAAAATAGATTTTATATGTGCTTGTGCATGTGTTATGAAAAGATTAGCACAATGATTGTTGTTTAGGCTCAAAATTATGTAAACCAATGAGACAACAAAGGTTATACATAGACTCAATGTGCATGAAAAAGGGTCGAAGGTGGGGCAACTTTCCTTCTTTTTCAATATCAGTATCTTCCAAGTGAAGAACCAATAGAGTATGTGTTGCTTCCCCAGAAAATGTGAAACATTCTCTTTTTAAGAAAAGAATGAGTAGCTAGTGGGTTGTATGCAAGAGATGGCATGGGCTAGTTGCCTTTTTCAATGAAGGTCACGAACAAATATGAACCAACAGTTTATGTGGCTGGCCGACTCAGAAAGATGTGGTGCAGAGTTTGATATTGTTTTACTCTATTCTCACACCCTCTTTCTTTTAATCTTTTAAGCTCATTTCTAACCAATCTCTCTTTTCCATTTTACCTCATCACATACCAACACTCAATCTTTTGACCCCTCTCCCCTCAATCACTCAAAGGATTACTTCTGGGGTAGGAAACATTGGTTTACGTGAATCCATGGAAGTTATTTAAGCTCTCACACTTAATCCCATGTATATTTTCCTAAAAAAATATATTGCCTCAATGATTTTCTTGACATTTAAAGCTCAAGAAATCAATTGTCAGTATATGCATGCTTCACAATATCAATGTGTGAGCTTTTGAACATATAAGATTTCTCAAAACTTTGTATGAATGAATAAACATGAAAGAATAGAAATGTTTTGAGAATCTGACAATGATAAAATCAGATCAAAAATACATGAAGAATAATATTTTGGGAAATCAAAGACGTAAGATGTTTATATGAACAATATATAAACATATTAACAATGAAAGCACATGTAATAATGAAATGATGTCTGATTCAAACAACAATAAATAACAAACGGGAGTATTACCATAGAAAGATTAAACTTTTGATACATGGTAATAACAAAATCAATATGAAGTACTGAACCATTGTGTATAAATACTTGACAGTATATAGACAAGATAATACACAAGTATTGATCTTTGGAAACATATGGTCAGTTAAACATTAAAGTTCCATAATGAAAAACATTTAAAGTCACACTTCCAAATTCATGAAATCTTTTAAGAACTAGAAGTGGTTTGAACATTTAAGAAAGTGTTTTTCATGATTGAAAGTTGTTCGTCTTTCAAACAATCAGAGATTAGGATCAGAAGATACTTACCTTTAAGTTCCCCCTCAAATTATGATAGAATGATTTTATTCATTTAAGCTCCCCCAGGATATCCTTATCTTTAACATTAAAGAACGAGTCCTAAGTTGTATTACTTAGAAGTCATTGTCCTTTAACTTTGAAGTACGGGTCTTGAACTGTGTTATTCAAGAGCCTATGTTCTTGCTCCCCATTAAACCTTGGGTGCATGCAACACAGATTTATCTTTTGGTACCCACTAGTATTTGGGTCCTGATGTGTTAGTTGCAATTCTTGTGGGGATTACATAATATAAACCATACCAGTAATTAACAAATTTATTACTTACAAAGTCATTTGCTCCACAATAAGAACGACAAATCTTCTTTTGTGCAATCCTGATAAGATGATTAATAGAATAAAACATATCAGGTTTGTCAAAATATTTACCTTTGTGTGCACTGTTCTTTTTGGCATTGGATGTGGATTCATATGCTTTGTCGTTCTTCTTTTCATCTAAAGAACCTTTAACTCTCCAGACCATCTGTCGTTTCTTTGAATGCTTTCCAAGAGATTTGACATAGAAGCTCGTTGGACTATCAACAGACTTGTCATAAAATAGATTAGATGGACGAATCTGATTTGATTTGATGACATTTGGTTTGACATTGTTCTTTTTGAAAACATTTTTCTCATGAATTGAACTTGAAGCAGTTTTTAAAAGAACAAACTGATTATGTTGAATTATCAAGAGGTGATTAATTAATCACGTCAGTAGAAACTTTATCTGACAATTCAACATTCGCAGCTTCTAAGTCCTTTATCTTTTTGGATAAAATGTTTCTTTCATCAGAAAGTGTGTCAAACTTTTTCTTCAAATCAGTTCTAGCCATCTGTTCTTTCTGAATGTCTGAGGATAGAACAAAGATCTTGGATGTGAGCTTAGAGATTTCAGATTCAAAGATTTGACGTTCTTGTTCAAAATCTTTCTCTAAGTTCTTGTTTTGTTCAAAAATATCTTTGAAAATTCCAACATTTCTCTTCTCAACATTTTTCTTTTCAAGATCAAAAGACTTTTTCTTTTCTTGAAAACATTTCCTTTCTTTTTCAAGTAAGTCTTGTAATGCTGAGATCTGTTTGGGAAGTTCAACAGTTTTATCTTCAAGAACTTTTCTCTCTTTGGCAAAAGTGTCTCTTTCTGTAATTAAAATCTTTTCAAACTCAGACACTTTCTTTGAGAGTTTAAGACATCTAAGCTCAAGATCTTTCTTCTCTTGGTTAGCTTTCTTTGAAAAATCAGACAGCTTTTGAGTAAAAGATTTCTCTGAATCAGATTTATCTTTATCTGCTTGGAGGATTTTCTTCATTTCAGCATTCTTTGACTCCAACACAGATATCTTATCTTCAAAAGCCTTAAACTTCTGTTGAAGCTCAACTGATTCAGCTTGCAATTCTGAAGATTTTTGTTCAGTTGTCTTCAGTTGGCTTTGAAGATTCACAATCTTTCTCTCTTTCAGCTTTAACACTTTCTCACATGTCTCAATAGTATTCTCTTTTAAAAGCAATATTCTTCTCTTTCTCTTTGATTTCTTTCTCTCTTGCTCTGATGATACCTGCAAAATCAGATTTAGCATGATTAGCACACTTTACACAATCAGAAGTTTTTTCAGAATTTGACAATTTGGATTTAAACTCTTGAATTTGTTTAAGAAGAACTGAATTCTGATTTTTCAGTTTATCTCGTTCAGCTTCTATTGCCGGTGTCTCAGGCATGTACATGATAGCACAATCTCTCCCTGACAATACAGTAGACATCTTGATATCTGAAAAAAAAATTACTTGAAAATGATCGTTAACGAAAATCAGAAAAATATATATCACTATAAGAAATATGTCCCCCTTCGCAAACTAAGCACGGGGGTACCGTTACCCGGTTAGCGGGTGGGGTCAAGGGGCAGCGCCCTGAGAAATTTTTTTTCCTGACATATTAAATGTATGCTTGAAATGATCGTTCCCAAAATATTCAGATAAAAATTTGACTTGAAAATCAACTTTGAAAAACACTTGAAAAGATCAGAAAATTTTCTAAGGCAAAAACTCGCAAAACAAAGAAACTCACAAAACACTGTTCAATAGGCTTCGTGCTAACAATGGTGTGCGCGTTTCTGGTTCGCGCAGAGCACTACGTGCGCGTTTCTCGGTTCGCGCAAACAGCAGTGTGCGCGTTTTGACTTCTCGCAAGGTTTTTCGTGCGCGTTTTGGTTCCTTTGCGCGTTCTATACTTAGAATAATTTCGAACTTTTACTTCGCGCAAAATGTAAACTCGCTAAACATGAACTCGCAAGACTAAGAAACTCGCAGATCACTGTTGCAATCACTTCGCGCAAGAAGGCTCGTGCGCGTTTCCTCTTCGCGCAGATAACTACGTACGCGTTCTTGATTACTTTGCACGTTTAGTGACGTGCATGTTCTTCAGGATGAATCTTGTGTGAAGTGCAGATCTAGCGTGTTTTTGCCTCTTAGTTTCAAAAATCGATCCAAAATCCTTAATACTTGAAATTTCAAATTGAAAATTGACAAGAATGATCGATTTATCAACTGGAACACATTTCTAATGCAAAATTTTGATTAAAACAACAACAAATCAGTGAATCGATCAAGAACAGTATATGACATTTTCAAACTGAAAACTCACAAAAATTCAAAATTGAATTCGATTTGATGCAAAATTCGTGATACGATCTACGCATGAATTGTTCTAAAACTCAAATCGATTACAATGAAATCATTTTCTTGCATTAAAAACAATTTATCACAAAAAAATTTGATTCAACAGTGTATTTTAAAAAAATGTGTGTCCTTTTGAAATCAAAAATCAATCAATCCAAGTGTAATCTAATTTTCTGAATGAATTTGGTCTCGCTCTGATACCAATTGAAAAAGTATGATTCCCAAATTCAAGCACAAATCAAACAATTATGATATGACAATTACAATTCAGTTCTAGAGAGAGAGTAGAGAAAGAAACCACAAGTCTATTGATATGAAAGATATGATGTTACATGTTACAAACACTCACAACACAAAGCCTATTTATACAAGGAAACTTCTCTCATGTTACTAAACTCTCAAGACAAACTCACACAAGCTTACTTCTCTCAAACCACTAAGATTGACTTTGTTGACTTAACAATACATTGACTTTTCACATTAAATCTTGGATACAATAAAATACACTAACAAAAATGCCTATTGATGAGATTCATGCTGAGGATAATGAATCAGATGGTGATGGAGTTCAGAAGACAAAGATTGTTGATAAAGATTTTTCTCAGCTTAATGAACAGCAAAAGAATCGACTCAAAGCTGATAAACAAGCAAATCTCTACTTTTGCAAAGCATAACCAACGAGATCTACATCAAAATAGACAGTTACAACGCAACTGCCAAATCAATGTGGGATCGGCTATAGAAGATGATGATGGTATCCAAAGTGGGAAACCAGATGAAAGTGGCAAACTATATAAACAGTTATGAAGAATTTAAAGCTAAGGAAAATGAGAGTCTGGACGAAACTTATGAGAGATTTGTGCTTCTTTTGAACGAACTGTCAAAGAACAAAGTCAAGAAGAACCAGATAGAGAACAATGTCAAGTTTCTCAGTGTTCTGCAGCCTAAATGGAAGAAGCATACCAGGAGGATGAAGCAAATGAAGGACTTGAGTGAGATACCTCTTCATGAAGTGTATGAGACTTTGCGACATAATGAGGAAGAGGTCGAAGAGAAAATAATCGAGAAAAAGAAAACTTAGAAAGTGTCAGATCATATTGCCTTAGTAGCAGGAGAGAAGGAAAAAGAGAAGAAAGAGAAGAAAAATAAGATAGTAGTGATTCCCAGTTCTGATTCTGAGTCTGAATCTGACAGTGATGATGGTGAAAATCTCAATCAGGCTATGTTGCTACTGACCCAAGCTTTTCAGAAAAAGTTCTACAAGAAACCGGGGTCAAACTCTCAGAGATATTCTTCTTCTGGATCAAAGAACTACGAACACAAGGAAAGAGTTGAAGGTAGGAGATTCGAGGAGAAGAGATTTGGAGATAGAAAGCCTGAAGAGAAGAAAAGATATGTGGATGAATATGGTAGTGCTGAGAAAAAGAGTGAAGAGCTGATAAAGTGCTACAATTGCGAGAAGGTTGGACATTTTTCAAAGGACTGTCGAAAGCCAATTGTCAGAAATGCTGAATATTACAAGCAAAAGATGTTGCTTGCTACACAAAAGGAAGCGGGGAAAGCCCTTATGGCGGAAGACGAGTTCTGGCTAGACCATTCTAAGGACTAACGAGAAGATACAGCACACATGTGCTTGATGGGCAGAGAAGTGAAAGATGATGATTCTGAAGAAGAGACATCTGATGAGGTATTGAACTTATCTGAATCTGATTTTATGACTAAAATGGAAGCCATGATGGTCGAACTTCAAGATCTTCAAAATAAGCTGAAAAAGGAAAAGAGTAGAGTTGAAAAGAAAAATCAAAAGATCTTTGACCTTAACAAAGCAGTTATTGGAAACAAATATCTAATTGATTCTCTATGTAAATATATTTCTGATTTTAAACAAGAAAAATATTGTTTTGAAAGTAAGATTTCTGATTTTGAATCTAAAATTTCTAAGTCTGTTTCAGAAAAGCAAGAAAGTGTTCTAAAAGCTTACAAAGTGCAGGTAGAGAACAAGAACTTAGAGAAAAAGGTAAATGGTTTGGAAACCAAATTGTATTCTAGAGGCCAAACAGATCAAACCATTGTCTTAGACACACCAAATGAGGAAGCTAATGTTAGAGAGAAGTGGGGTCTCGGTTACGAAAACCCACACTATCTAAAGAAAGCTATCAGAAAACAGCCAGCGTTATATAATTTTGATTTTCTATGTGCGGCTGCTAAATATCCTCATATGAAACCCAAATTTGTTACCAAATCATCTGATGAGGTTGAGGCTAAAGAAGATGAGAAAAGAAAGAATTTAAAGAAAATGCAACTATCATTCTGTTATCAAAAACTGAATGATAGTTATCTTTATGAAAAACCAAAGGTTCTTTCAAATGATTATTTTGCTAGCTATTCTATTACTGAGATGGAGGAAAACTAGTTAAAGCTCAGATTTATGTTCCTCCACTCATTCTAGAAAGCAAAATAATTGAGCTTGAAAATGTTTTAACTGATGAGAGAATCTTGCTTGAGATTGAACAAAATGTATTTTCTACTGTTTTAAAGAACACTAATTTAAAAGTTGATTCTCAAAAGTGTTCTACATCTTCTAAAGTCCTTCAAACCTCTGAAACTGATTTTGATGACTTATTTGCGTCTGCAAATGATTTTCTAAATTCTGATGAAGGGTGTGTAAATGAGATTGATATGTTTGACTTCAATGCTAAACTTCCAGATCATTCTACTTTTTTCATTAATGGTCAAGCTTTACCAAGTGTGCATGAAGTCGGTGAATCATCAACTAAGGTTGGTGAATCAGTTTATGTGAATGCTGATTACTATGCAAAAGGTAAGAAGCAAAAGAAACGGCAATCACGGAAATAGAACAACACTGGTAAGCTAAAGAAAAGATAATCTCATAAATCTAATTTTCCTAATAGATCTAAATCTTATGTTTCAGTGAAAAGTAAAAGATCTGAAGAACGAAAGGAATGGCGACCAAAAAGGAAGATCGATGAGAGTTCTGAATCATCTCCTGATATGGATTGTAATAGATATAATAGTAGTTCTTCTGATGTAGTTGGTAGTATTGCTTCCAATAAACAAAACCTTGTAATTCCTTACAAGCAATATTCAATAAAACAATTACTCCGATTATCTCATTCTACTACTAAGTCATCTACTTATAGACGGAATGATTTTGTCTTTCACCGATATTGTGATGATTGGATTGGAAATTATCATGTTTGTTCTCATAAGCCATATGTTTCAAACATTTTTCAAAAGTTCAGAGGATTCATTTATAAATGGATACCAAAATCTTATGCTAAACTGAAAGGAACCGTTTTTCAATGGGTACCTAAATTTGTTATTCCCTGATTTCTCTTATGCAGACCCGTCATATGTGGTACTTGTATAGCGGGTGTTCCAAGCATATGACTAGGCAAAAGGATTTATTGTCTAATTATACAGAGAAATTCTGCGGGAATGTTCGTTTTGGCAACGACCAATTTTCACCGATTCTTGGATATGGTGACGTGATACAAGAGAATGTAACGATTACGAAGGTGAGTTACATAGAAGTATTAGGGCATAACCTATTCAGTATTGGCCAGTTCTGCGACAAAGGATTAGAGGTAAATTTCAAAGCTAAGAGTCGCTCGGTGCGTACTGAAGACGGCAAAGAACTCTTGGTCGGTACTCGAAAGTCCAACCTTTACACGATCAATTTGTCAAAGGTCCAGACTGACAATCAGGTTTGTCTACTAACAAAAGCATCGATGCAACAAAGTTGGCTTTGCATCGAAGGCTATCGCACCTGAATTTTTGGTACATAAACAAATTGGTCAAATGCATATTGGTGAAAGGTCTTCCTGAGCTGAGATATGAGAAAGAACATCTATATGCAACATGTGAAAAGGGTAAAATGAAGAGGGCAACTCACAAGCCAAAACCCAAACCGAGTACTAGTTTTACACTTGAGTTGTTACACATGGATTTGTGTGGTCTGATGAGAACTCAAAGCATAGGAGGAAAGAAGTATGTTTTGGTGATAGTGGACAATTATTCACGTTACACATGGGTAAAGTTTCTAAGGACAAAAGATGAGACGCCCGAAGTACTCATCAACTTTTTGAAGACTACCCAGGTGAATTTGCAGAAGACAGTAAAGCTTCTAAGGATAGATAATGGCACAAAGTTTAAGAACAAAATTGTTGAAGATTATCTCGCATCGGTTGAGATAACACATCAATTCTCTACTGTTAGAACGCCAGAACAGAACGGAGTAGTCGAACGACGCAATCGAACGCTAGTCGAGGCCGCTCGTACTATGCTCAGTCAGTCCGATCTACCTCTGTTTCTGTGGGCAGAACCTGTCTCTACTGCATGTTAAACGCATAATCGCTCCATTATTCATAGACGGTTTGGTAAAACTCCTTATGCATTGATTAACAATCGTACACCTAGCATTAAGCATTTTCATATTTTTGGTTGCAGGTGTTTTGTGCTTAATGATAGAGAGAACTTGAATAAGTTCTCACCAAAGGCTGAAGAAGGAATTTTCATTGGATACTCCCAGACATCTGTTGCATATAGGATATACATGAAGAGCTCAAAGACTGTTATCGAAAGCGTTAATGTCACGTTTGATGAGGAAGTGGCTTCTGAACAAAGCAGTTCAGAACCTGTACTTACCGGAGTGTTAGCTTCTGGACAATTCAGTCCAGAACCTGTATCTAAAGAGACTAATTCGGATAAAGCTTCAACTTATACATCTCATTTATCTGAATTAGATTTGTTGTTTGAATTTTTCTATGATGAGTTTATAGGATCTAAACTTCCTAAATATGTTGTCATTGACAAGTTTGAAGCATCAAGCTGTCACCATTCAATCACTTCAGAAGTATCTACTGAACCAGTTTCCTCGGTTCAGAAAGAAACTCAGATTCAAACACATACTCCTATGGTTGAAGTTGCACCTGAAAATGTCGAAACAGAAGTTACTACTTCAGTTGGATGCACTGTGATGGATAATCAACAGACTGAACAAGTTGTCCCAACTGAAACTTTTGTACAAGAAACTTCAACTGCACCCCAAAATAATGTTGAGCAAGAAGAAGATGATAGTGAATATTTAGATGAGAACTATGATCAATCTACATCGAATCCGCTCCCTCACGAACACAAGTGGACCAAAGAGCGCCCGATAAACCAGATAATTGGAGACATATCAAAACCGGTGCAAACTAGGTCTGCAACTTTGAACATGTGTATGCATGATTCCTTTCTAAGCAAGATAGAGCCTACTCGAGTATCTAAAGCTCTAGCTGACTCTGATTGGGTTACTGCCATGAAAGAGGAGCAAAATCAGTTTGAAGCATTGAAAGTCTGGAGACTTGTACCAAGACCTAAAGGAAAATATATCATTGGTACAAAATGGGTATTCAAAAACAAGAAGGATGAAGATGGTATCGTAATTCGAAACAAAGCACGACTTGTCGCAAAAGGCTATAGGCAAGAGGAAGGCATAGATTATGATGAGACTTACACTCCAGTGGCACGTATAGAAGCAATCCGCATGTTTCTAGCGTACGCTGCTCATAAAAATTTCACTGTCTATCAGATGGACGTGAAGACTGCCTTTCTGAATGGCATTCTTAAGGAGGAAGTCTATGTCTCACAACTTGAAGGCTTTGTGAATCCAGATAAACCAGATCATGTCTACATCTTAGATAAAGCACTTTATGGTCTTAAACAAGTGCCTCGAGCCTGGTATGAGGTATTATCAAAGTTTTTGGTCAAGTCGGGCTTCACTAAAGGTAAATTCGATACTACTTTATTCATCAAAAAGGAAAAAGCCGATATTATTCTTATTCAAATATATGTGGATGACATTATATTTGGCTCTACAAATCCCAAATTTTGTAAGAATTTTTCAAACCTCATGGTGTCCAGATTTCAAATGAGTACGATGCGAGAGATGAAGTTCTTTCTCGGATTACAAGTAAAAAAAATTCAACGGGGATTTTTATAAACCAAGATAAGTATATTTTTTATATTCTTCGGAAATTCAAAATGGAAACTTGTAAACCAATTGGTACCCCGATGGCACCAGGAACTAAGATCGGCATGGATCCTTCGGGAAAATCTGTCGATGTTAGAACCTATAGAGGAATGATTGGTTCTTTAATGTATTTAACTTCAAGTAGGCCAGAAATTATGTTCTCTACATGTTTATGTGCAAGATATCAGGCCAATCCAAAAGAATCACATATGTCTGCAGTAAAGCGTATATTTAGATATCTGAAGGGGACTGTAGATCTTGGTCTGTGGTATCCTAGAGATATTGGTTTTGAACTGACGGCTTACTCAGATGCAGATCATGCTGGATGTATGTTAGACACGAAGAGCACATCTGGTCATATACAATTCCTTGGAGATAAACTCGTTAGTTGGGAATCAAAGAAACAACTGTGTGTTTCCACTTCAACGGCTGAGGCAGAATATGTTGACGTTGTAAGCTGCTGCTCTCAGGTGTTGTGGATGAGGACGCAACTATGAGATTATGGCTTCAAACTTGACAAGATTCCGATTTACTGTGATTCTAAGAGCGCTATTGCCATATCAGCAAATTCTGTACTGCATACAAAGACAAAACACATAGATGTTCGATATCATTTTATCAAAGATAATGTTGAAAAAGGTACAATAGAACTTTACTTTGTAAACACTGATTGTCAGCTTGCTGATTTGTTTACCAAGCCTCTCGACGAAAAGAGATTTAATTTTCTTGTCTCGAAACTTGGTATGCTTAATCTCAAGACATAATCTGTGATTACCTATTAAAGTTTTTCTTATTGTTAATTTTCTTCATTTCTTTATTTTTATTCTGAAAAGATATCTGCACTTTAACGTGAGTTCATGTGTTTCAGGGGGAGTGAGAGAAGACAAAGATGATCTATATCTATTTAAGGGGGAGTTCATATATTTTTGCATATGTTTAACTGATAAATTTTTATGATGCATAAATGCAGGGGGAGTTAGAGTTTGAAAGATAAGGAGTAAGAATTATGACTTCTGATTACTTCAGATCAGAACTCGTACATTCATTGTTTTACTGTTTTATGTCATTTTATTTTTCAATAAAGTTTTGTGAATAAATTTTGTACTTTGACGGATTTTTTGACTGATGCAGATTGAGAGATGCTTACATGATCATATCATTATGACTTTAAGTTGACTTCATGAGATTTAAGACAGACTGAAAAGGTTTATTTATATTCTTAATCTCATATATGGTTGAAAGAAGGACGACTTTCAATCATAGAAAACATGTTTTTTAAATGTTCAAACCACTTCTGATTCTTAAACGATTTCATGAATATAGAAGTGTGATTTTTAAATGTTTTCTTTATTATTTGTGCTTCAATGATCAACAAACCGTGTGTTTCTAAAGATTAATACTTGTGTATTATCTTGTCTATATACTGTCAAGTATTCACGCATACTGGTTTAATATTTGTTGAATTCGTTCTTACCATGTCTCTAAATTGAAACAAATTTTTTCGATGGTAAGACACCCCGTTTGTTATTCAAACCTTGAGCATGATTTCATTTCTAAACGATCTTTCAAGAATGTCTATATTTTTGAAGCGTATAGATAATATCCAATTTTTTTGCTGACCTAAGCCTTAATTGATAAATCATTTCAATATTGATCTTTTTCATACAATGTCAGATTTTCAAACAAGTTTCTTGTATTCATTTCATTCTTTCAATATACTTGTTTGAAATTTCTTCAATGTTTACAAATGCTCAAATCTTCATGTTTATATCTATGAGCATACATATATCTGACTTGTATATTTATGTTTTAACTGATAAACTTAAACCATTTTTTAGCAAAAATGTGCTTTCATATGAAAATATGGGTTCATTGTGTAGGAATTAAATGAAACTTCTATGGATTTACGTTAACCAATATTTCTTACCCAAGAAGTTACTCCTTAGTTATCGAGTGTGAGGAGCCAAAAAGAAATGAGTGTGGGTTGTGTGAAGAGGTAAAACATAAATGAGAGTTTGGTTAGAAGCGAGCTCAATGTTTAAAAAGAAAGAGGGTGTGAGATCAGAGTAAAAGAATATTAAACTCTACACCAACTACTTGAGTCGGGCAGCCATATTACTAGTGTTTCACAATTCTTCATGAACATTATTGAAACAGGCAACTAGCCCATGCCAACTATTGCTAAAAACTCCACCAGCCACTCATTTTCTTCCTAAAAAGAAAATGTTTCATATTTTCTGGGGACGCAACACATTATCTATCTGGTTTTCATTTGGAAAATTTGGATATTGAAAAAGAAGAAAGTCTGTCCCACCTTCGCACTTCGATCATGCACAATTGAGTATGTGTTTAATTACTGTTGTCTTAGTGGTTTACACAATGTTGAGCCTTATATAAGCCATCATCATGTGCTTAATTCTTTTTAACACTTACACGAACACACAAGGAATTTGTTTTCTTTTCATAACGTTCATAGAAATATCTTTGTGGTGTTTCGATGATTGAATGGAAGTCCTGGGGGAGTGAACATCACAAAGCTCCTTTCCAATGTGTATCCATTACACACAGTAACTTTGTGTTACTGACAGACATATTAACTGATTCATTTGTTGATTCAGGTGTTACATGTTAATTTGTCTGGATTTGAAAAGATCTAGATGAATATCTTTATTGATTGACGGTAAATTAGAGGCTCTTGAGTTCAAAAGATCAGTGGTCAGAATTAATAATGACATTTCTTGTTGAAAGTTTTGATGATCACTATGCCCTAATCATCAAAAAGGGGTAGAGAGGTTCAAGAAATGTGTGAGAAGACTTCAAGAAATGTTTGTGTCTGAAATGTTATAGATGGGGGAGAAGATCAAGAAATATTTGTGTTCAAGAGTTATTTATTTGAAGTTTAACAAAGATTGAAAGACTGAAAGAGAAAAGTTCAAAGTTTTCTGAAGATGTGCTGAAATTACAGAAATTTTCTTTGAAGATTATTTGCTGAAGCAGTCTGAGCAAATTTTGTAGACAATTTCTTTCTAAAGTCTGAAAGAGGTTTGAGATGACCTTGAAAAGATTGTTGAAGAGCATATCTACCATCTTTGGGGGAGATTGTTATTTGTTTGAAGATAGACTTTGAGAAGAAATCAACAAAGGGGGAGATAAAGTTGATCAAAGGAGGAGATTATATTTACTGAGCTTAAAGAAAGAAAATTATAATGCAAAATATTTTTGAGATGATCTTGATCCAAAGGGGGAGATTGTTAGAGCATAAATATGTTGGATACAAGATCATAGAAGACTGAAGATTGAAGTCAAAGCTGAAGTCAACTTTCAAGCATCAAAGTCAAAGTCAATGTAATAAAAGTCAAAGTCAAAGTTGTTTTTGTGTTTTCTAGTTTTGTAAGAGTTTCAATAGTTTGTGCGTTTCTGTTTATAGTAGCCTGCGTGTTTTGTATGTTGGTATAAATAGTGTTGTGCGTGTTGTAATAGAGTAGTTCTAAGAGAGAAGCAGTTCATAGTGTTGAGAGAGTTATAGTTTTAGAGAGAGAAAGTGTGTTGAGTGTACTTTGTAATTGAGATTTGTGATTAATAAACAGTGAGATTAAATGGAATTATTTGTCATCTTGTGATTTACATTGTTATCTGGGATAACAATTGGTTTTCACGACTCTTTACTCACTTGTCTCAGACTATCTTTGCGACTTTCATCACATAGACTTTTTGCTCTCGAAGTTCATATTGCGATTTTTTTCAGATTTTGTCTCAAAATCATTCGATTCAGTGTAGGTTTTTGATTTTTAATGTTTGTATGTTTGTTCTTTTATATTTGTTTGTGTTTGTATTTGTTTATAGATTCTTGATTCTTCGATTTTTAGGGTTTTGATTCGTGTGACTGTTCATCTTTCGTAAACCCTTATCGAACCGAACCCTATCATTTTGAATCTTGGACTGAAACATGTCGTTTGATTCTCGATTATAACTTATATTCGTATTAGGATTTCAAAAACGAATCCATTGTATATAATCTTAAATTGAAAATAGGTTCCCTTGACTTTGGATTTTGATTGAGGACTCTTGGGTTATTCGAACTGAACATGGACTATTGGACTTGATTGAAACATAAAGGATGTAAATTTGATCGAATAAATGTATAAAATGGCTAATAAACCCTAAATCGACCATCATTCAAGCATAATATTTCAGTTTAAGACATAATCAGTGGACTTCAAATTTTGAAATTTCAAATTTTTTGACAAGTATGAAACTTGCGACTTCTTGGCAAGAATCTTGCGTGTTCTTGACATGAATTCTGCGATTTCTTGAGATATTTCAACATTTTCATGCCAAGTTCATGTTTCAAGGGTTCTGCGCATTCCTTGGTTATAATTTTTTTTCTAAGTATCTTGTTGCAATTGTTTTCTGCGACAAGTGTGCTAGTTCACTTGGTTTGCGCAAAGTACATCTTTATGTACTTTGAATGTTTTCTAGTCCTTTAGTATGCGACTTCTGGACTCAGAAAAATTTTCAAACTTTTTCTGAGAACAATTTTTTTTGGATTTCACTAACATATTGGATCTATATCTAATCTTTTTGAACTTTTTCAGGTACTATCATGGCTAGTGACAATTCCAGTGATCCAATTGTTCAGATGGATGAGAATGATCCAAATGTCTCCAAAGACACTCCCATGCCATCATCCAGATCACACTTTCAGTCAGCCATCGGAGAAAATCCAGATCTTGCACTAATCAATCCTTCTGAGTACCTTGCTTTGTCTCCAAACAATCACCATGTGGATTTTGATAGTCTCAATATCAATCCCTTGGTTCTGGATATTCTAAGAGGCCATCCTATATACTCTGCACTGACAGCCACTGCAAATTTTCCTCTAATCTACTTACAGCAAGCCTGGAAGACTATTGAGTTTGTCAGTGAAAGTAATAACAACAGACACTTTGTTATCAGAATTGACAACTTCACATCTATTCTGACCTACCCAAGGCTCAGACTTATCCTAGATCTTCCAGAGAAGGATTCCAAAGAAGGAAGAACAAGTTTTGACCCATATCTCATTGATTCTGAAGTATTTCTAGGCATCCGAGCCTTAGGATATGTGGGTCAACTCAACAAGATCAGTGAGTTCAAGAAATCAAATCTTCCACCATTTTGGTATCAGATGTTTTCCATCATCAATAGATGTTTGACTGCTAGACATACCGGAATGAACAACACCAACATGCATACACTCAGATTATTTCATGCCATTGTGTACGATCTGCACGTGGACTACTCAATTGCCATCTGGACTGAGTTGTATGATAAAGTATTGATGAAGAGAACTTCCAAGAAACATATCTTTGTTCCATACCATAGCTTTCTACAACTTATCATAAGAAGTATGATCAGGTCAAACAGAGATATTTCGAAAAGGCTCAATCATGCAGTTGGACCAGAATTTGTGATGAGATACTTGCAAAAGCAAAAGCAAAAGCAGTCGTTCAACTATTCAATGCTAGTTCCTGAAGCATTACTAGATTATGCCAATCCGAACTCACAGAGTGTAATAGATTATAGAGAGTCTATGGGACTACCAGAACCGGTTATCCCTACCCAAGGCTCAATCCCTATGAGAGATGAGCCTGTGAGGGTTCTTGCTACTACTGGGGTACAAGAACGGGGAGGAAAGAGTAAAAATACAAAGAGGGGTACTGGTGGGGGTCGGAGACCAAGACTAGAGACTTCAGGATCACGGGTCATTACCCAACGTTCAGTGACACCTCCAGCCGATGAAGGTCAAGGCTCTGAAATTGAGTCGGATTCGGCAGTTAGAGAAAATAATAGTGAAGAAATTCCTTCAACTACTAGTGACAATGATGGTGCTGATGAATCAGATGATGATGGTGCCAATGACGATAATCAAGGTGGACCTGCTATTCATGTTGATATACAGGCTGATGAACAAATTGATGAGCAGGTTGATATTTTTAGCAATTTTATGAACCTGATGATATGCAAATAGATGTTGATACAACAATAAGAGATGTTATTGGAGATATAAGGAGTAATGAGGGAGTTCTAGTTGAAAATGAGAATGAGAGGTTGAGAGAAAATGTAGAAAAAGTATATGGAGAGCGTGTGTGCAACGTAACCTACAGATCCAAAAGGGCAACCGCATCCACTACCTCGCCGCATGTGTTTCTAGCAGGTATTGAACAAGGCGTTAGTCGCCCACTAACTCAATCGCACACCCAAGCTATCCATTCTATCTCCTCTCAACAGGAGTTAGTTTCAATTAATCATGGGGATTTAGCACAAAATCTACCTAGATCTCACTTGGAGATTATAGGTATTGAAAACAGAGAACAACTGCCCCAGTTCTCAATATCTTTCTCTGCACCTATGAGCCTAGAACCTATTGTTACATCTTATTCTATTCATAGGACACATGATCAAACTGCTACCATCGGAAGTCTTTGTGACCCGATCAGAACATCCATAGTAGATCTGCAATCCGGACTACAAGGATTGGATGGAAGTCATGTCATTGTTAATATTACGCCAACTTTGAACACAGGCCACACGATTAATTCATCAACTGTTGTGAGAATGGAGAGTCTAAGTGACCCCGATGTTATCTTACCTGACTTTGTGTCAAAGGAATTCATCAACGGCACCTTAAAGGTTGTTGAAACCAGGTTGTGGGAGAAAATAGAGGATGAGGTTGGTGGAGTAAAAAGGTTATTGAAGGGTAAGGAACCTATAAATGAACCTGAGCCAAATCAACCAGTTCAACAACCACCACAAACTACTCAACCTGTTGATTTGTCTATTGATGAGCTTAAATTCTTGTTATTTGCTAAACTCTTATCCCAAGCTCCGGACAATCAACAAGATGCAGATCTTCTTTCACTTCTGTAATCCCACCATCAATCACAACCACCACAATCTGTGCAACCAGCAGATGTGGTTAGTGCCACAGAGTTTAATTCTTTCAAAACTGATGTTTTGCATGCCATCTCAGATCTTAAACAGGTAGTGCAAACATCATGCAAAGCCCATGCATCTGTTTCTAAGCTAAGGCATGATCATGATCCAGATCATGACCATGAGGGGGAGATGAGGG
The DNA here is from genome assembly GCA_023525745.1 of Arctium lappa. NCBI lineage: Eukaryota > Viridiplantae > Streptophyta > Magnoliopsida > Asterales > Asteraceae > Arctium > Arctium lappa. The sequence continues at coordinate 41,101,138 of CM042057.1, forward strand.
AGAAACTGAATGCTGATGATGTGGTTATAACTGTGGAATCTGAGGAGAATGTTGACAGAGAAAACACTGATCAAGGAAATGAGATGAATGATCAAAGGGAATGTAGGGAAATTATTCTCTATGTTAATCCAGAAGTAGAACCAAAGGTTGCAAAGCCTAAGGTTGCTACAAGAGCAGAGATACTGGAGATTACAGGAATGAATGTGGTGGACATAATTGATCTATCTTCAGATTATGGGGAAGATGCTAATGAAAAGTATGAACAGTTCTGGAAAGTAAAGGAGGAGGAGAAATAGAATTTAATGGATGATTCTGATGATGATATTCCAGCTGATGAAGCTAATGTCCTGGATACTTTACTGGGAACTCTTGAGGACATTCAGCTTAGTCCTGTCCATAATAACCTTCCTGAAATCACAAATGAAGCTCCTGTCATCCCGACCTTTAAAGAATTCAACTTTTCTGAAACTTCTGAAACTCATGAAAGTCAAAGCATGCCAAGTCCAGTAAGAATTCCTAGCCTAGTGCAAGATCTTCAACAGATTCAAAGCCCAAATCATAATGTCCAATCTGTACAAGATGTCCTAAATGAAGGTGAGGGTGAAAAACCAGATGATGAAGGTGTTCATGTTCCCATTATACCTGAAGAAGAGGCAGGCCCTTTAAATGTTCCTAAAGCACCTATTGTGCCTACAAAAGCTGAAATCAGGAACATGAGACATGCTCTCAGAGTTCCATTTTTGGAGGAGCAGATGAAGAGGATTTTTGTTCACAGAGTGAGACCAATGGATAAGTACAAAGTTTTGGGTGTTCAGAATCAACCGAAAGAATATCAGGAAGAATATGCCAATATGATGAACTGGCTAAGACAGACAGAACGTACTATGAAGAACAAATCTGGTATTGTTACAGTCAGAGAAGTCAGATTTAAGAAGTCCATGCACATTTGGTATCCTGAATTCTTTGTTCAAAGAAGAGACTTGACCGAATGCAGATTCACTAAAGCTGATTTTTGCTTTTCTGAATGTGGATGATCTTGAATATCTATACCATCACTTCAGAAATATGGTCATAAGGAAGGAGAAAATTATCTTTGCACTGGAATCTATAAAAAGATTCATGAGGAGACATATCTTCTACACCTACTGTTATGATTTTCAGTTAGGCATTGAAACCAATCAGAAGAAGGTCAACATGATCAAGCCAAATCTGACCTTATCTAACATTGATAACTATGATCTTTTCACAATGCTTGGAGAACTTGAGTTGGGGGTGGTCTACAAGAACAATGAGAATGAGAAGAAGTTCTTCAGAATTTCTGAGATTTCTAAGTTCTCTGATGGAACTTTCAAAGTAATTAGACTGCAACTTGACTCCAGGTATAAAGAAAGTGAAAGACAAAGACAGATTGGTGAAGATCATTTGCCCAGAAGAGTAAAGCTTGTAATGCTGAGAATTCTTGAAGCTATTGATGATCGGATTGAGTTCAGAAGAGGAATCAGAAGGTTTGAATCATTCTTGGGGATAAGAAGAACTACTACAGGAAGATGGGACAAATGAAGTATCACAAATTGATCTAAAAGGGGGAGATTGTTATTGCATAGTTTAGATCATTTGTTGACTTTTGTATGTTGACTTATATTGAGGTCAAGGCTTGTTTGACCCTTTATAAGGTTTTGCTTTCTAGTCTTTTGTTTAAGTAAGCTTGTTTGCGAGAGTCATAGTTGCTAAGCTTGTAAACTTGTGAGATATATGACATCAATACACATATGAATTTCTCTCTCTAGATTCTCTCTCTATCGTGTGCTTAATCTTGATTTCTTGATTGATAATCTTGCTTGAATCTGGAATTAACAACTAACACATCTTAGGAGCCATTTACCAAACGCTTACCCGGTAAGTGATTACCGGTAAAGTTCAACACTATCACTTGTTTACTGGATAAGATTTTAGTCCACCATGCAAATCGGTTCTGTATGCAACAATTTACGCTGTAAGCGCTAACCATGGTAAGAGTCGTCGCTCTAACTTACCGGGTAAGACTCTCGCTCCTTGTATTCGTTCTTACCGGGTAAAATTATTGGTTCTTGCTATATTCTTCCGATCAAGCAATATAACTTGGTAAGTGGTTATCCTAATAAGTATTTGGTAAACGGCTCCTTATTTTGCATAAATAGTATTTTAAATAGTAAAAAAAAAACCTGAAATCTATACAACAATACTGATCCACCGTAATTGTTAAAAAAGTTTATGTTAAAAGATATAGTTAGAATATTTTATTTGGTAAATAAATTATTATTTTGTATAAAAAATTACACCATCGTGATGTGGGCAAGATCCATAATTCCATATATAGGTCGCTAACTTAATTGACAAATAAAAGCCAGGTGTTAAAGCTCATCCTTATAGATCGTTAGTTTAAGTATCTTCAAGCTTACTGAGAATTTTCTTAGCTTTTTATTTAGGGTCTGATGAGATTAGTCGAGGTACACTCAAGCTTTTTATTTTGCTTATCGAGTATCTCACGAGCTTATCGAGTCGAGTATCAGGTCGCTCGACTCGACTCGTTAGTATATCGAGTCGAGCCTATTCGAGTCGAGTGTTGACCGAGTTTTGACCGAGTCGATCTCGAGTTGTCTCGTCTCATTTACACCCCTACCTACATTTGAAAATCGATCTAGGTGTTTGGAGGGGGGGGGGGGGGGGGTTGGAATTGCAACTTATGACTTTAATTAGGAGAAAGTAGAAAAAAAAAACTTGCTTTAACATTAGGATCTCATGGGATTAGTTGAGGTACACTCAAGTTGGTTCAAAAACTTAGGGGGTGTTTGGTTCGCGGAATTGGATGGAATTCAATGGAATTGGAATGTCCAAATCCATTGACCAAATTCCAAAGTCTTGTCTGGTTCACATAATTAAAACTAAGGAATCCTGCAGATTCCATCAAATTCCTTCAAACATGGATTTCACAATTCCATGGGGTATCCTATGGAATTCATTTTCTTTCCAACAAATTCCAATTCCAATTCCATCCAACCAAACGCGACCAAAATGCGTGGTCAAATTTCATCAAATTCCAATTCCAATTCATTCAAAGTCAAATTCCTTGATGAATTCCAATTCCATCGAATTCCATTCCACGAACCAAACGCCACCTTACGGTTTGAAAATTGATCCAAGTGTTTGTTGGTTGGGGGGGGGGGATGAGGGGGGTTTAGAATTGCAACTTAGAGCATCTCCAACAGCTATGGTAAAGTTTTTCAAAAATAGAATAAAAGAAATAAAAAATCTCTAAAAAAATTTGCATACAACTCCAACAACTATTATATTTTAGCAACTATAGTATTAATTATCTTATTAAAATATTTAATTATATTATTAAAATATTTAATATATAGAAAGTTGGGAGAATAAAAGTTTATTTTTGGAGGTAATGATTAGTTTTGGGAGAAAACTATCTATTTAGAGATTTTTATACTCTCTCATTTTTTTCTCTATTTTAACATAGAGGATAGCATAACTGTTGGATCAACAAAAATGCTAAATTTTTAATTTTTTCTATTATAACATAGTTGTTGGAGATGCTCTTATGACTTTAACTAAGAGAAAATAGAAAAAAGTAAAAAAAAAAAAAGCTCACTTTAACAAGTTATGTCCATTGTCTTGTCACAACTTCTAATATATGTCTTTTTTTTAACCGAAGTTAACAAACGGACACGTTCTCGGGGTATCCGTGCTCCCACTTAAGGGTGTCACCCGACTAACCCCGGTCGATCACGAGCCAACCCAATTAAAGGTACCACTATGTGGCAGGGCCCATGATCATGGATGTCACAGAATGCTGGGGTTCGAACCTGGGTAGTCAGGGATACCATCCACTGACCTCCCAGAATGTTACCTTACCACTGAGCTAAAACATGAAGGACTCTAATATATGTCTTAGTTATCAAAAGTTGTTATTTCGTAACGGATATTAACATAAAAAAACGATGTTAATGATTAAAATGCTTTAAACCCATGTTAAATTTTTAGTAGATGTTTTAAATTGATGGGGTTAACCTCATTTTACTGCACGTATGAATTGGGTTTTTTAGGTGCAATTTCATAGAAAAAAGAGTGTTTGACAAGTGAGGGTCTCTTACGAAATCACATTTGAGGTGGATATCAATATACCCACAAACACTTCATGCTCTCAAACAATAAAAAAACAATATAAACACCATAATTATAACACAACGTGGGTCAAATTTCATATTCCCCAATTGTATTTTGTTGACAATTTGAAATCTCTGACCCCTACTTGTTTCTTGACGTCTTAAAGCACCCACGTTTCTATCTTTCTAGGTAATATATATATATATATATATATATATATATATATATATATATAGACATGCATCTTTGTCTTTGTAGAACGCATGATTTGAATTGAATAGGGGGTTCTGGAGCTTCCATTTTTCGACTATTTTGTATATAAAAGGAAGTAAATCAACTTTTTCAAGAAAAGTGATTGCTTCTGGGGAACGTTAAACAACATATTTTGATCATCCATATCGTCTCTTTAGAGAAGATCTCTGGTTTATTTATGCGTTACAGTCGTCGACCACCTGAAGCTTCTTCTCCGGTCAACTGCTGGAAAACTCAGTACCTTTTTTCCGGTCAGTTCATCTCTCTCTCTCTCTCCCTCCCTCCAGAAGTACCTTATTTTCTGAAGTGTGAAGTCTTATTTCACTCTCGTTAATAAGAGTTGATGCTGAAGTCTGAAATTTGAATCAATAAGATTGTTTGTTTTTGTAATGTTTTGAGAGAAACGAGAGCATATAAACTGATCAGACGGCGATAATAGGTTTTAAGAAGTAAGTCATCACTTCTTATTTTAGACGTATTTAATAATTAAAATGTTCTAAAAAGTAGAAAAAAACCTAACAATATGAATATAAAAAAATCTGACTGATTCAAACTTGAGAGTTATTAAGATATTTTTTTCAAAGAAACAGAGTATTAATTTTGTTACGGTTGAATGATATAGCCGTCCGTAAGCATGGCTTCTCTTTGGTTTTTAACTAATCATGGTACATGTTTGGATGACCATAAGCTAGCTTTTTGATAAATTACTTGGAGTAGCTTATGAGAAACTTTTTGTGATTATTCCAATTATGTCTCTCATTAATATTCATAGTTATATATTAACTTTTAATTATAAATAAATAATTAATGTTCTTTTTAATAATTTAAATACTTATAAGCTAGTTTTTACCAAACGTGACTTTTTATCAGCTAGCTTATCAGTCATAAACTATCTTTTCAGCTAGTTTACCAAATATAGGGTTAATGTACTCCCTCCGTCCCAAAATAAGTGTCTACATTACTATTTTTGTTTGTCCCAAAATAAGTGTCCATTTTCAAAAGTAAATTTACACTTTCCCATTCTACCCTTAATTATGTGATGGAGAAAAATTTCTCTCTCTATAATTAAGGGTAAAATTGTACTTTGGTTTATCAAAAAGTGTAATAATTACACACTCCTAAAACTGTGTGCCTTTTTCATTGTGGACATTTATTTTAGGACGGAGGGAGTATGTTTTAATAATTTCTACTCAATCTTTACTATTCAAGAAATAGTTGGTTTACTTACGATGAGATTTCATTAAATGCTTTCAACATAAAGGCACCCAAGGATTTTTTTTGTCAAACTTGGAAGGCATTATAATTATTGTTTTTTGCTTCAAAATTCACCCCTTTAGTTATTTTGTTTACTTAACTTCGCCTTAATTATATCACTAGTTAAATATTTAAAATGTTTTTTTTAATAAAAATCAATGTTCTAAAAAACTCGTCGTACAGCATGCCATGACATCAAGACTTGTGTCTCACGCCACGTTAAGCCCGTGACACGCCATGGCCTAATACACAATTTCGTAATGCAATTTTTGATTTTTTTTACTTTTTTAATGTCTTATTTGCAAGTTTTTTAATATATACCATAATTTAACTTGTTTATTACTATTGACTCATTGAGTAACACTACAAGACATATGTTTTTATATATAATGATATATATGAATTTGAAAAATGACGCCATAAGTCACGCCTTGAAAACGCCATTGCTTCGCCGTGACTCTTAAGGCTTGAGGCTTGGCCTCGCCGCCACGTCACACCTCACGCCATTTAGAACCTTGATAAAAATACTGATATACAACAATCAAATAAAGTGGGAGTATTTAATTCCTAAAATAGTATCGGATCTATTTTGATTCCCAAAACAAATAGATTTAAATCATTGTTTTTTAACAAAATTAAAATGAAATCAAAGTTAATATCACCTTGTTGTAATATGTGAAAAGTTCAAACGAAAACACCTTTATTTTACGAAAAAATTAACGACAACATTCTTTTACTATAGTAAATCACATATGATACTGTAGTATATCAAATATGATACTAAATCAGAGACATGGACGACCTTTGTCACGACCTAGATTGCAAGCTAAGTCACCTGTAGCACTAGTGGGCCGAATCACGTGTATTACCACATGTGATAGGTGTGTTTTAATTTGTTGTCATATTGTAATACATCACGAATGATACTAAATCAGAGACGCAGACGACTTTTGGCAAGACATAAATTGTGGGCCAAGACATCCACACACCACCAGGTTCCCTCACATGTATTCTCACATGTAATAAAAGCGTTCTTGCATTTTCGTAAAATGAAGACGTTCTTGTTTGAACCTTCATCTATACCCTCATTCTATTTAAATTGGTATATTTTAACATACCATCAAAGGAATATGTACAATGAAGAACGTCAATTTTTGCATACTATATTTTTATCGTGGACTGTTTATCTATACTATATTATAAAGCACGGATAAAAAACTCTTAAATACAAATTATTAGGCACAAGGTACCATCATTTTATGCAAGATTTTAAAAATCACTTAATTTACAAGTTTCAAAGCACATGATACATATTACTACTGCAGACTTCTAACACCCATCAATTTAGTATGTGTAGAACCTTCCTTTTATGCAGACATTTCCATGTATCATTATTAATTAATATATTATATTACTATAAACTTGTTTTAATTATATTATTAAATATGTAATTGATTATTTTTTGTAGATGTCATTAAAATATATAAGATAATCATTGAATTCTAACAAAATACTTAATTTTTTTTATATAAAAAATTATTATATTATTAAGCTTGAATTAAACAAATTTATAAAAATAAAAAAAACATTATAATTCTCTCAAAACCATCCAAGATCGTACTGTAAATCAACAAAAAAACAAAAAATAAAATGAAACATTAAAATTGTGATGTATCTCACTGCATTGGGCGAGTACGTTTCTAGTATCTATTAAAAACATTATTTTTAACATCAAGTAAGTTATTACAAGTATAATATATAAAAAAATAATGTTATATTAAATTTAACAATTTATGTTCATACCATAATTTTGATGTATTCTAATAAAAATTGCAGAATAAAAAAAGATGGGAAGAAGATGGAGCAGATTATGGGTGGTGACGATGTTGCTTTTGATTTTAAGCTTTTCTCATATTCAAGGACAACCTACTACCACTTCTCAGTCAGGTCACTTCACTTTTGCTTTGCATTTGTTTTTGTCCTAAATTAAATTATATACCTAAAATATTTACAAAAAAAATCTAATTAATAACATGTACTTTTATTTAAAGAATTAAGGCCCTTTTAATAGGAAATTTTGAAAATATAAATCCTTAAAAGTATATATATATATATTCTTCAAAACAGTAATTGCATAAAAATGCAACGATGGAAGTAATGAAGATTTTACCAAGGTCCATTAACACATATTTAGCAAGTGGAAGGGTATTTTACAACCCTGAAAAATGTTGCAACCCTTGCAACCCACATCTTAACCGTTGGATTCATGATCGACGGTTATTTTATTTTTATTTTTCTGTTTTTTTTAATTAAAACTATTGGGCCCCATATCTATTGTAACCATCAATCATGAATCCGACGGTTAAAATTTGGGTTGCAAGGTTTGCAATATTTTTAAGGGTTGCAAATAAAACAACCCCTATTTAGCAATTATTCAAATGTATTTATTATTGTTATTTATTATTATTGTATCAGATGACACAGTTAGGCCCGATCCTTTGGAAAGCCTCAGAAAATACAGAGGAGGATATGACATTACAAATATCCATTATTGGAGTGTGAGTAAATCATTATAATATATTTATAACATTGATTTTAGGTATGGCTCCATTGAAAACCCGGGATCCCCAAAAGTTAAAAAAGCGAGATGAAAACGGGGCCAAGTAACGTGATTCTGCCCCACCCCATCATAACCCGTGTTTACATTTGGGTAGCTAATAGAAGTAGCAATTTGTTTATTAATTGGGTTGGTTGGCTTACTAATCCTTCCCTTGCCATTACTCGTGTGTAATTGCTTCTTTTTCTAACTTCTTGGTAGTTTTTTAAAATTCCGCCGTTCAAAAAAAAAATATTAAAATGATTATGCATTTAATTACACATACAACCGGGTGCCTTTTTGCAGTCAACGGCGTATACAGGAATAGCAGGATATGTGCTTGGGGCCCTTTGGCTTCTATGCGGTGTCGTATTTGGAGTATTCCTTGTGGCAACAACTTGTTGCAAAAGGAATAGGAAACTGAAGAGACAGAAGAAGAAACCACACTGCCATAAGCAATATTACCTTTGGCACATTCTTCTTGCATCTATCTTCACACTCCTAGCCATGTAAGCCTTCAATACCTTCTTGCATCACAGGGTTGTACATTACTTGCCAACACCAAACACATCCATGCATCATCGTGTTGTACATTACTTGTCAAGACCAAACCCACTCATGCATCATGGTGTTGTACCTTACTCGCCAAGACCAAACCCATTCATGAATCATGGGGTTGTACCTTACTCGCCAAGACCAAACCCATTCATGCATCATGGGGTTGTACATTACTTGCCAAGACCAAACATGCATCACAGGGTTCTACCTTGTGGGAACTGAACCCATTGATACTCTTTTTCAGAGTTGGAACAGGGTTAGTACTTGGAGGGAATGCGAAATTCCATTCGAGGGCCGATACAATCATTGATATCATTATCGATACAGCCGATGAGGCATCGGAGACGATATACAATACCACCGGAGCAATGAAGATGACACGAACGAACCTACAAGGAACCAACGTTGATGCTAGCACTACACGGTTCCTTGAGTCCACTTCAAGGCAGCTCGACTCAACCGCCGATGATATACAACGACAAGCTAGAAAGAATCGGCATAAGATCGATCTTGGCCTTCGTATTCTGTAAGTTTGCTACCTAAAGAAGTAGACCGACTCAATAATATTTCAATGCAACAAAATGGTAATTTTAATAAGCCTAGTTGTGCGACCTAATAGAGTATTTAATATTACCTAATAGAGTATTTTAATATTTTAATATTTAATAGAGTATTCTAATAGGCTTTCGAATTTTATACGACTTAGGGCATCTCCAATGACTTTCTCTGTTTTACCCTCTCTATAATAGAGAGTAAAATAAAGAGTTTGTTATATCGTCTCCAATGTATTACTCTATTTTGCTCTCTAAAAAAGAATATTCCAAGCATATTCTCTTTTATTTTGATTACATATATTTTCAATAACACACTTATATTTATTAACTTTATAAATTGTATCCCTATATTTTTTATTTTCACAATAACTTTATATTTATTAACTTTATCATATTATTTTAACGACGTTATAATTTATATTTAATTTCACATTAAATTATCAAAACCAATTTCATTAAATAAAAATGTTACATTTTCAATACACATCTAAAATTAAAATACATAAGCATTTAATCCGAATTAGAAAATCTTTCCCATAAATGATTAACTAACGCATCCCGAAGTGCAAAGTGAGCTTCTTTGTCCTTAATTTGTCTATATCGAGCAAAATATTAGTTCGATAAATTTAAATTGAATTTAAAACTTAAAGATAAATATAATTCTAGTTTATTAAAATTGGTATTAGACAACAAATAAAATAAAAGTGAAGAACTAAAAAGTTGAAGGACTTTTTTGTAGTTATTAAAAGTTTAGAAAAAAATAGAGAATAGTGAATAATAACTCTCTATATATAGAGAGAGTTTTTTTTTTTTTTTGAAAGAGTATCCTGGGCCTATGGTCCAGACTAATCCCTGGCAATTAGGGCCTTTGGCCCAGCTGCTAAAGTGTGCAGCCCTGAGTTTATCCTCAGTGGTCACAAGTGTTGTTAGTGGGGCACGAACCCGGGTTGAACGCTATGAACTCCCCAAGCCTTTACCACCACACCACAACCCTTGTGGTTTATATATAGAGAGTTACTATTCAATTCTCTATTTTAGAGAGTAAAATAGAGAAATCATTGGAGAGGATTTAGAGAGTAAAATAGAGATATAGAGTAAAATAGAGTGTTTATTGAAAATGGTCTTATAATACGTTGTTAGGACAAAGTTGGACGACCTAATAAATATTATTGACAAATTGGACAACCTAATATGACACATGAAATAAATGTTCTATTATCAGTTTATATGTCCTACTAGCCTTTTTTATAGGATACTTTTAAAATGTACAAAACTATTTTTATTTATTGTGTCTTATTGGATGGTCCATGTTCTTAATAAAACTTGGTTGGTTGTCCTTGTTCATTCTAACAACTTATTGTAACGTCGTTGTATATTATGATAGTTATTTGTCCTATAACTTAGAAGTCCAGTTAAATATTCTATTAGGATGTCCAAGGAGGTAAGACGTCCAAAAAGGCCCATTTCGTTGCGGTGATTATTACAACCCTGTTATTTTGCGTTGCTCAAGGCCGCTAGTGTTTATGAATGCAGGTACGTTGTAAGTACTGTTATTTTCTCGCTGAATTTGGTTGCTGTGATCGCCTTAACAGGTGTGGTTTACGCCTATTGAAGTCTATATTCGTTTGGCTTATATCAAATAAAAACACTTATATTGACTAGTGATGTTTCTTTGTGTCTTGCAGTTGTTGGAGTCATTAAAATTCGACGTGCTCTTCACATGTAAGTTTAGAAAGATGACTCCGTTATACCCCGCACAACAACAAAATCAGGTTTACAAGTGTTCAAGTGTCCTAATAGAGTGCCTTATGACTTAATTTTATAGGACCAAAGATAAAGTTTTTTAGGACGCTTAAAGTGTTCAAGTATCTAAAAATGTTACAAAAAGTTTATAGGATGCTTTTGTATGTCGTAAGAAGTTTTTTTGGATTTTTTTGGAATAAATTATCCTATTAGCTATTTTATAGAACATTTTTGAAAAATGTCCTATAAATTCATCTTTTTGTAGGACAGTTGTGGTTATACAACACTATTAAAAAAAAAAAGTCCTAAAACTTGTTATGACGTCTAAAGGCATCGTATAAACTTATTGTAATACTTTTAGATTGGACGCTATATATTTTGGTCCATTAAAATTAAGTCCTGTTAGGCACTCTATTAGGATACTTAACACTTTCGGCATCCTATAAACTCAATTTTGTTGTAGTGCCTATTTGATATATGTTGGAACCTCCGTTCTCTCCGCAAAAACTCTTTTGGACATAATCTGATGGTTTCTACATATTCTCACAAGAGATAAAAGGAACATATTATATGGTGTTGATTTCTAATTGTAACGAATGCAGATTTATCGTGTTGTGTTGGTTAATAACCGTTCTATGTTGGGTGTTCTTTGGGGCCTACTTCTTCTTATCACGGTAAGTTTGTTTTAATCCCTTTCGTTTTGGCAAAATGTAAGTGAATATCGATTGGCTTGAAAGCGTTATAAATTATTCAGATTTGCGGGCGATACATGCACAGCGCTCCAAGGATTCCAACAAGATCCTTACAACAACAGCTTGAGCTCAATCCTTCCTTGTGATCAGTTGCTCTCGGCCGAATCAGTTCTTAACGATGTCAGTGCTGGCGTTTACGATCTCGTGAATAAGGTAATATTTATCGTCTATTAGTTCTAGCATGTTGGAGTTCCACACACTACAAAGTTATTGACTTTTACCGGCGGAAAAATCCATCAGTAATCCGTCGCTAAACTCTGGATCCGTCGGTGACCTGTCAGTGAAAGTCCCTCGGAAGAAATTTCGTGGGAAAAGCTATATTGACGGATCACCGACAGATATTAGGGACAGATCACTGATTGACCCATTTACCGACGAATCAATGATGGATTGCCTTTGTCGTCGGTGATAGCTGTCGGTGATACCCTATTTTGTAGTAGTAACATCAATTAGAAATGGACTATATATCCAACCAGTGTATATGAAGGAATGTACCATCTCTATAAAGGCTCTTTTACGTTGTCTCTATGAAAAGTGTGTTCTTGGAAAGTAAAGGGACATGAATGGGAAAGTGACAATTTTTCATGTTGAACCAAAAAGTAACAAAATGAAACATATCATTTTTACAATTATACCCTCTATATTTGTTTGAATGGTGTTAAATTGATCATTAGTTTTGTAATTTTACTAAATTTTCCAAGGGTTATGATTTCTTCCCTTCTCTTCCTTCACATATTTGGGTGGAATTTCCTTTTCTTCCTAAAAAGTTTCAAGAACCTCCCCTTCTTTCCTTCGAGAACACAGTAAGATTTAAAGAGGTTCTACATATCCTAACAGAATTGAAAGTACCAAAAACCTGTTACAAGTTCTAACAAATCATTGGTCCGAAAAACCGCAGGTGAATGCCAACATATCTCGCATACAACAAGATTCGTCTTTTGGAGTATGCAATCCCTTCTCGGGGCCACCGGAGTACAATTACCAGCCGAACAACTGCTCCGAGAACCAAATTCGGATTGGCGACATCCCTGAGGTACATGATACACAAACTAATTAACACGTTCTAGTAACAATTTCTGGCCAAGAAACGTCTATTTAATTTATTTTCATGAAAACTACAAGAAAATTGGGTTTATAAGGCGGCAATAATGTCTAAATGTTTGATAGACTATTGGACTTATATTAGTAAAATCAAAAAATTATATGGTATATGTAAAAGTGTGACAATATGTGTATCAGATGTTTTTGTGCGTCCTAAAAAGTTTTTTAGGATCGTTGAAATAAAATGTTCTATTCACTATTTTACAAGACATTTTTAAAAAGTTAGGACAATAGAACATTTTGGCGTCCTATAAACTTGATTTTGTTGTAGTGGAATTTGGAGACTTTTCTTTACCCTTTTGCGTTTTTTGTTCTTGAAGCTATTACGGTTGATCACCTGTGTCGATCCAGCCAATGGAATATGCAATGGGGGGATTCCAATCTCTGGTAACGACTTTAAAACAGTTGTGGCTTACACATCTTCCATTCAGATACTCTTGAATTCCTACCCTGGAATGGAAAGCCTCGTGAATTGTCAAACCGTGAAGGATGCATTTTCCGAAATCCTTGAGGATCACTGCAAACCAGTAAAGAGAGACGTAAAGATTGTGTGGGCAGGACTGATCTTTCTATCGATTGTAATGGTGTTTTTAGTTGTTACCTGGAGCGTTGAGGCGTACCATGAACGCAACCGTTGGTTTTCGGATGGATCGGTGAAACCTCATCGTGCAGAAGATACGATTGAATCTGGAAGGGTAGAAGAAACTGCAAAAGATTATGTAAATGGTAGAATGCATCCTTGAAAGATATGGTAATCAAGAGATGATATTTAGGAAGAAGAAGAGGTGAGTATTAAATGTCGCGGCCATAACCAGAACGTATAGAAAAATTGGAAAAAAGAAAAAGAGCGCTGATCATTTGTTTCTTCTTTAAATATGGGGACAACCCCTAAATATGTCATGTATTTAAAGTAAGCAATACATTCCACGTTTTTTTAACAACAAAATTTCTCAAAACAATGTTTTCGAGAGGGTTGTATCATGTATGTGGGTTAGGTTGGTTTTCTAAAAAAACTGAGAAAAACAACACAGCTAAAAATCCCTTATTATTTGTCAACCATAAACTAACTTATCTTTTAGCTTATTTCAACTTAGTACTTGCACAAAGAGGTAAGGGTAATGATTCCGCATATACTCTTCGGTCTCCCAAGTCACATTTGAGCCATGGTGATCTTTCAATTGAACTTTTTAACCATTATAATCTCTTTGTAATGGAGATTATTCATTTTCCTCTCTACTATAGCATTCGGTTCCTCCACACGAGGATTAAATTTCATCCACACGGATCTTGGATAGACGGATTACACTCTCGTCTTCCGCCAAGTATTTTCGCAAGTAACACAAGTGTAATGTATTGTGGCTTACCTCCATCTGTGGTAGCAACTGCATTTTGTACACTTGAATTCCGACCTAAATCAAAATGGTAAAGGGCCCATGGAAACGGGGACTAAGCTTGCCACGTTTCCCGAATTGAATAATGCCCTTCCATTGGGATACCCTCAATATCACCTAGTCTGCTAACTGGAACTCAATCAATCTTCTCTTTTTGTCGGGTAGCTCTTTTCTCGATCTTGAGCTGCTCTTAGACGCTCATGAATTCCTTTCACCTAATCCTCCGTTTCTTGTACGATCTCGGGTCCGACAAATTGTTTTTCTCTCGCTTCAAGCTAACACACGGAGTTCTACACTTTCAGCCATACAACACCTCAAACGGTGCCATCTGGATACCTGAATGTTAGCTATTATTGTAGGCAAAACCCACTAATGGAAGATGAGAGTCCCAATTTCCCCAAAAATCAATGAAGTGAAGCGGCTATCCCAATCGGACACAATGGACAACGATACCTCGTGCCTTGAGGCTACATCAATGTATAACTTTGCCAACTTATCCATCGACAGAGTTTCCTGCATCGCCAAGAAATGTGCGCTCTTGTTCAATTAATCCATGCACCACCAACCATATAGTGTCATGAACCCTCAACATTTTCAGTAACTTAGTCACGAAGTCCATAGTGATGTGTTCCCACTTCCATTCCAGGATTTCCAAATATTGGAGACTTATGTATGGTCTTTGATGCTCAACTCTGACTTGTAGGCATGTAACACCATTTCCACATATTTGGCAACATCAAGTTTCATGACGGGCCACCAATAGTTCAACTTTAGGTCTCTATACATTTTCGTGCTTCGAGGGTGGATAAAGTATCTTGACTTGTGAGCATCCTCCAATAGTAATTCCCGACACCCTACAATATTAGGAACCCAATCTCGGCCTCGAAAAAGCTTCAAACCTCGACCTACTTCCGTCAATTTCAAATGTTGCTTTACCATGATTTCATCTTTGAGGTTAGCCTCTAACAATGCTTCAGCTTGCGACACTTTGATTTTCTTGATTAAGCTCGAGAACACGTCAATTTAGGAGATTGAAGCTTGGATACTTCTAGTGCACTCCCTTCGACTTAACGCGCCTGCTACCACGTTAGCCTTACCCTGACGGTAAAGCAATTCACAATCATAATCTTTGAGTAACTTCAACCATCTTATTTGCTACATATGGAGTTTCTTTTGGTCAAAGACGTATTTTAAGCTCTTTTATGATTGGTGTAAAGTGTGAACTTCATTCCATAAAGGTAGTGACGCCACAACTTGAAAGCAAAGACCACCACTGCCAATTCTAAGTCATTCATTGGGTAGTTCCTCTCGTGATCCTTGAGTTGCCTAGATGCATAAACAATCACCTTTCCTCGTGACATACGAACACAAACCAAGCACAATTTAAAGGCATTAATATATACAACAAATCTTGTCCCTTTGGGTAAAGATATGATTGGAACCTTGCATAACTTCCCTTGCAAAGTCTTGAATGCTAAATCTTTAGCGTCGGTCCAAAGAAATTTTGCATTTTTCTTTGTCAAGGCAGTCAACTGCGAAGCTATCTTGGAAAAGTCTTGGATGAATATTTGGTAGAAACCAACTAATCCTAAGAAACTCTAAATCTCGGTCAGGCTCTTAAGTAGCTCCCAATTCATCATAGCTTCAATCTTTGGCGGGTCCACTTTCACTCAATCTCGGGTCACCACGTGTCCTTATAATTGGACCTCGTGCAACCAAAAGTCACACTTGGAGAACTTAGCATAAAGTTTCTCTTCTCTCAACACTTCCAACACCTCAAGAAGATGTCGCACACGGTTATCTTAATCCTTAGAATAGACAAGAATATAATCAATGAACAAAATCTAAGCAGTTAACAAGGTCTATTGCTGAAATTACGGTCAGGACCTAGAATTGTGATAGCGGTGAGATATCGGTGAAATAGCGGTAAAAAAAATATGTTCATAAATTAATATGAATATATATATAAACTTAATAATTAATATATATATATATATATAACTTAATAATTAATATATTGTTGGATGTAAATTTTAAAGCAAAAAAGTAAAAGCAATTGAATAACCTGTTGCTGTTGGAGAAGTAGCAATCGATGAGTAGGAGAAGTAGCAATCAGAGGGTTCTGAAGTCGAGTAGGAGAAGTATCCGATTAGGAAAGGTCTGAGTAGGAGTCGATTAGGAAAAATCAAGTAGGAGTAGAGTCGATTGGGAAAAATCGAGTTAGGAGTCGTGTGAATTGTGGAATAGCGTGCGACTGTGGTCGCTGGAGAAGAGATTGAGAAGTAGGGTTGTTAGGTTAGTCAAATTGGAAGTCCCCAAAGTCCAAACATCAAAAATAAAAACACGCCCAAGAGGAAATTGAAAGCCCATAAAGGAAAAAGCCCAAACTTATTAGTGATAATAATTTCGGTATTTTCGGACCGCAATTTTTTACTAAATTGCGGTGAAATTTCGGTGAATTGGGCCGCAAATTTCGCTAACGCTATTTGCCACCGAAATTTTTCTCCGGACCGAAATCCGAAATTTCACCGCAATTTCACCGAAATTGCGCCACAATTAACTGCTTAGAACAAAATGTCAGATTTGTCTAAAAAGGACGGCAAACCTAGTTCATCTAGTTCATAAACACGGTTGGTGCATTAGTTAGACCAAACGACATTATAAGAAATTCATAGTCACCATATCACATCCTAAATGCCATCTTTGAGACATCATCTTTGTTAGTCCTAGAATTAAGTCCAATTCAATACAAATAATAACACAAGATCAAGATCAATGAAGTAAGTCATATGTCAAACATTGTACACTCTCTCAATAAGCTCTCAAAATATTTCTCTCACTAATATATGATCTCACAAACTTAAATGATCACCCTTCTTACAAAATGTAATGAAACAAAACTATTTATACTTGGTCAACATTGTGACCTTTTAAGCAACTATCAAGACTTTACACTTTTATACCTTAAATCTTGAATACAATCATTTTGGTCCTCACAATCTCCGCTTTGGATTCAAGATTTAAATATTAGCAACAATCTTCAACAACTTGATCTTCAACACATCAACTTTTTCTTCAGTAATCTTTGACTTTTAGCAATCTCCCTCGTTTGCTTGAAATAGAAATGTCTTCAACTATCAATCTTCTGAATAAGCTTTGAAAGGTATTTGAAGAATCTTTCCGAAGATAACAATCTTCACATATCTTTGAAACAACAATTTCCTTCAAGAAATCATTTTCAGAATCAACTTTGGAAGATATTAATCCCAAATTCAAGTTATAATCACAATTTACTAACAAAGACAATATGAGAATCAAAACATCAATTAACCTGTTTTCAATTTCAAACAAGGAATTCTTATACAGACTCTCTGACACTTTCTCTCTCTAGATCACCATGCCCACGTACTTACAATGCCACACACACAACACAAAGCCATATCCCTATTTATACGCACACTTTCAACACAACACAAACTATTACAACACATTGACTTTGACTTTTTATTACAAATAGACTTTGACTTACTATAAGAGTTTGACTTGAGCTTTAACTTGCTTGATTTTCAGTCTTCAGTCTTCATGATCTTGTATCCAACAAATATATGCTCTAACAATCTCCCCCTTTGGATTCAAGATCATCTCTAAAAAGATTTGCAATACAATCTCCCCCTTTTTGTACAAACCAAACTATCTCCCCTTTGATTGATTTTTAGCAATTTTATCTCCTCCTTGTAAATTTCTTCCAGTAAAGATCATCTTCAGAAAAATAAACATTGAAGCATAATCTCTTTCAAAAACAATCTCCCCTTTTCTTGGATAATAATTGACTTCAAAAACTTTTGTAATCTCCCCAAAGTTTGTAAGAACATTCATCAAGAACAGTATAACAATCTCCCCCAAGGTTGTAAAAACCTCTTTCAAACTTCAGAAAGAAATTATCTTCAGGTTCAACTCTCTTTGATTCAGCAAATTGTCTTCAAAGAAAATTTCAATAAATTCTAGCTTGCTATAAAAAATCTTTGAATTTGCTCTTTCAAACTTATACAATCTTCACCAAAACTTGCAATCTTTGAAAAATATTCTCAACAACCTTTCTTTAACAACTTTCTTTCACAATCATTTCTTGATCACTTCTCCTTTAATCTCCAACATTTCTTTATCATTTCTCATATTTCTTGATCATCTCTCCCCCTTTTTGATGATTGTGGCATTGAAATCATCAAAACTTTCACAAGAAATGTCCTTAACGTTCTGATCTGACCACTGATCTTTCACAAGAGCCTCTGACTATTTATCGATCCAAAAGATATTCATCTGAATCTTTGCAAATTCAGACAAATTATGAGGGTAACACCTGAATCAACAAATGAATCAGTTAAAAATGCATGTTAGTAACACGAAGTCACTGTGTGTAACGAATACACATTAGAAATGAGCTTTTTGATGTTCACTCCCCCAGGTCTTCCATTCAATCATCGAATAACACAAGTTTATTTTATGAACATTTAGACAGAAAAACGAATTTCCTGTGTATACATGCTTGTGTTTGAAAGAATTAAGCACAAGTGATTGCTTTTGATAGGCTCAAAATTGTGTAAACCATTGAGACACCAATAGTATAACACAAACTCAATTGTGCATGATCGAAGTGCGAAGGTGGGGCAGACTTCCTTCTTTTTCAATATCCAGATTTTCCAAATGAAAAACAGATAACATATGTGTTGCATCCCCAGAAAAATTTGGAACATCTTCTTTTTAAGAAAAAGATGAGTGGTTGGTGGGGTTTTAAAGAAAGAGTTGGCATGGGCTAGTTGCCTTTTTCAATGACGTTCACCAAAGAATTGTGAAACAAACAGAAATGTAGTTGTGTTGATCCAAACTCTCTCAGTGATTTGATAACGACCCTCTTTTATACTTAGTGAAAATTACGTTTAATATGTATTAGTGTTTCACCATCAGCGATCAGAGTGAGTCTGTTCAGTTATCGCTGATAGTCTTTCTTACAAACGTTTATATGTATTAGTGTTTCACTATCAGTGATCAGACTGAGTCTGTTCAGTTATCGCTGATAGTTTCTGATGTAAACAGTAACGTAATCCCTGAAGACAAGTCTCGCGTCAACAGATGTTCATAGCTAAATCGAAGACAAAGCTGCTGAACAAAGACAAGTCTACTAGTGACCTGATGCGGATATCAGTGAAGCAAAGACGAATCTACTTATACGGGAAGGAACATGAGGAAAAGTTTCAGAGATAGCTGAACCTCTTTATATCTCTGAAGGAATAGATATTCAGCGATCAAACGATCACGAAACTAATGCCACAAGTCTCCTTTTGTCTTACCTTGCACAACCAGTACGATGTGTCAGAACAGACATGTCTCTGCCACAGATCGTATAACAACTCTGTCAACTACACTTTTCATGATCCGGCCGAAAGCATGTCTCCCAAAGTCAGACTCCCAAAGCCAATCACTGAACGCCACGTGTAAAGTGCCTTGCCATGCATTTAATGCATAGGGTATAAATAGAAAGATTACCTCTCCATCTGAGAGTGTGCTCACCTCTGGCCTTCATCTTTCTATTTCATAGAAACCCTTGTTTTCTATACTCTCTAATCCCCCATTCTCTATATTCTTGTGCAACCATCTTAGTGTTTCTTAAGTTTGTTTAGATTGAGTATGTCTTAATCTTATTACGCAACAAACTTGTAAATTGTGTTTGATTTTTCAATAAACAATTTATTAAACTTGAATTTCTGTGTTTGTATTCAACCCCCCCCCCCCCCCTTCTACAAGCTTGTTAAGCACCTCCGGGACCAACAAGTGGTATCAGAGCAGACTGTTTAATCTGATAAACAAGATCTTGCTCTATTCTCCTCCTTGCTATTCTAAAATGGCACTTAACACAAACACAAACTACTATGATAATGGTTCACTTTCTAAACCTCCTCGATTTAGCAGAGATAACTTCTCTCTATAGAAAAATCGAATGATGCTATTTCTAGATGGTGCAGATCCCACCATACCTGAATACATAACAAATGGACCCTATGAACCTGTCCAGATCATAGCTGCCGTTCCAGCTACTGCCACCACTCCATTTGTTCCTGAACGCTATGTTGTTAAGGAAATTAGACAATGAAGTGATGAAGACAAAAAGAAGGTTGGTATCGATGCAAGGGCAAAGACCATTATCTCAATGGCCTTGCCTGATGAAGTTTTCCATTCCATTATGCATCTTAAAACTTCTAAGGAAATGTGGGAAACCATATGTGTTCAATATGAAGGCACCACTGAAATCCAAGAGACTCGAAAGATTAACTTGGTAAGACAGTATGAAAGTTTTATCGCTGGTAAGAATGAATCTCTCTCTGACGTTCATCAGTTGTTTAACTGCTTAATCATTGATCTAAGAACCGTTGGTAGGACCAATTCTAATTCTGAGGTCCTAACAAAATTCTTGGAATGTCTTCCTGAATGCTGGGACAGTTATTCAATATATCTCAAGATGACAAAAGACTTAAATTATCTTTCTCTTAGCACCTTATATGGAATATTGCTCAACTATGAGCAATCAAATCTCTTGAAGAAGAATCATATAAAAGATTCTAAAGACTCCAAAAGCACTCTTGTTGCTTTAGTCTCTTCAGAAATAATTCCATCTCAGCGATCTACTCTCACTATCACTGACTTAGATTATGAAACTGAAGATCTATCAGACACCGATATTTCAGATTTTGATGAATCCTTAGCACTCTTGACAAACTCTTTTAAGAGATTTGCAAGAAAGAGCAATTTCAGAAGAAATAAGCCTCTATCCCTCACTGACAAGCCAAAATCAACCCCTGTTGATAAGGCTACTGCTGCTTGTTTTAACTGCGAAAAGATTGGACACTTTGCAAGTGAGTGCAGGTCAAAGAAAGTCTTCAAACCTTCTACCTCAAGAAGATCCAGCGATGACAAACACCTAAAGCTGAAAGAAAAATATCAAAAGCTGAAAAGCTACAAGCGAAAAGGTAAAGGTTTCATTGCTGAAGAACATGACTGGGCTGAATCAGAAGAATCAAGTTCTGATGAAGAAGAAGTCGCTAATCTTTGCCTCATGGCTGAGATTAAAGAAGAAGTGGAAGAACCAGCTGAAACTTTGAAAGTCCATGATCTCTAAATCTTTAGAGAGAGAAAGTAGAGAGAGAGCTTTAATGCGCAAAACAAAGAATGTGATTAATGTGCGTGAAAGTTCTTACACGGAACAAAGACCAAAGGGACTTAAATACCCTTGGTCAGATACAACATAAATAGACTCTAAATACAGTATATGACCAATCCCTATAAATACAATGATTACTATAAAATCAGACCTAACAATCTCCCCCTTAGTAATCATTGGCGCTTTGGTTTTCAAAATTCATCTTCTAAATCAGCATGGACCAACAAAGCGACTTTGTGAAGCTTTCTGACTTTTAAGAAAAAATTTCTTCTCAGCATCTTTCAGATTAAGTTGTCTTTGCTGCCTTGAGTTCTAGACGACACACCTTTTTGAATGATCTTGAATGAACGGTGGTGGTCGGAGCAGAAATAGCAAAAGAATTAGTTGTAGCTGAGAGAATAGAATCTTTGAGCGAATCTTGATCAACAGATAAACGTTTGTGCTCTTTGTCTATTTATCATCTCCTTAACATCTCTTAATTCTCCCCCTCATGACCTTGATGATCAGGATCAACTTGGTCATGCAAATGTTGGAGACGAGACAGCTTAAGATCTGCAAAATCAAAGAAACAGAGAAAAACAGGGAAGGTTTGCACATCACGTTGGTTGCGCAAAGTGAGGTTTGCACGTCATGCTAGATGCGCAAAGTGAGTTTTGCGTGACCAACTGATTGCGCAAATCTGACTTGGAGTCCGAAATTTTTTACCTGATTAGCTCTTTGACTCCCCCTACACAAATGCACTAAATTTGACAAATCAAGATAGCATTCATATAAGGGAAAATCTGATACTCCCCTCAAAAACAGATATAATCTTTGAAAAACATTCCCTTTGTTCACTCCCTTTGAATAATGCATAAACCAATTAAAATATATTTATGAGAACACAATGATCAAATATTAATGTAAAAAGAAAAATATACTGAATGTAAATTTTGAAACGACTAAACATATAAAATTTTAAACACTAAACAAATTAAAGTCTACTCAGTAAAATTTCACATATTTATCAATCAGTTAAAATCAAGCGTGTGTTGTTGGATACAAGAAAAAGTTTTATTGCATATCAAGTTAAAACATGTTCAGTTTCAAAAACTTCCAGCAATCTATTCAGTGTGCTCTCATGCGAATCTTCGATTAGCTTCAAGAAAATGCAATTCTAAAAATATAATAGAGAACTTTGCATGTACTCGCACTAATCCATCAAAAATTAAGATTATCACAAATTTATAGGTTTATCGCAACTTAAACATATCATCAAGTATCATGAGATGTGTGCTCATTGGCATCTTTTAGCAATGTGCTCATTGGCATCTTAACATGAGTGTGCTCTTTGGCATCTTTTAAGTTCATGCACTTTGGTATCTTTTGATCAAAAAGTTTATTAAGTAAAGAACATGCCGTAAACGTAACTTTCTATTTGACCCTATTGCAGGATTTGGGTCAGCCGCTCCCAGACCAGTTGCCCTTAGGGGACTAGGTGTCAAGCACCCCTTGGAACTTACTCTCCCATATCAGAAATGCTACATCGACATATCCTAAACCCATTCATACCAGTAGAACATGACTTTCGATCTGATTCTATTGATGGATTTGGGTTCGATCACTCCCAGATCAATTGACCTTAGGGGACCAGATGACAAGCATCCCACGGAACTTACTTTCCCAAACCAGAAAGGTCACAGGTAGAAACTTTTAAGCTCAAAGATTTTTGAATTTTAAGAATTTAATATTCATCTCAATCACTCAGTTTTACATAAAAGTACTTAGCCCATATTTTCATTACAATCAAAATTTTGACTTTTTAGAATTTTCCAAGCATTGTAAACTATAAATATTCCGAATCACACAATTTTAAAGCAGTAATAAAAGTTTCAAACATGTTGCTAACTTTTCGACTATTGTAAGACTTGAGATTTGATCATATAAAAACTTTAATATAAACAAAAGAACTTGAAAATTTATCCTAGACACATATTTTATTCAAAAGAAAGAAAAAATGTAAAACTTTACTTTATAGAATAAAATTTGTAAAGATTTAAACTTTTAAACTCAATATGCCGATGTTAAAAAAATTTCATTAAAGACAAAATGTAAAGAATTCGGCAAATTGATATTTAGTTGGAACAAAATAAAATTCAGTTATTTCATCTTTCACATTATAAAAATAATTTGTGTCTTAAATTAAAAAAAAATTGGGTTATACAAAATTAAGAAATAGTTGAACAAGCTCAGATTCTTGATTTTTTTTTTGAGAAAAACTGGAACACATCATAATCAGAGATAAAATGCAGCGGAAATAAAATTGATGTACTCACAGTATCTCATTTAGTCAGCAGCTTAAATCATTGAAGAACGAGTTCTAAACTGATTTGTTTAGAAGTCGTAGTCTATGAAGTACGGGTCCTGAGCTGAAGTACTCAGAAGCCAAAATTCACTTACCCCCCCCCCCCTTAACATGTGATGCCTACAACTTTAAATCATATTGAAATTTGGGTACCCACTTGAATTTGGGCCCGTGTTTGTTAGTTGCAGTTTGTATTGGGAAATAATTGAAGGAATTAAAACGAGAAGCACGAGAAAGATAATCAGAATAATATGCACAATCATCAGAAGAGAAAGCATAATCATCAGAAATAAAATCTGAGGAAGAACATGAGACATGTTTTGAAATTTGAATCATTTGCTTTATAGAGTATTTAGAAATTTTATTACATTTAGCAAATGAATCACTGTTATAAAGTTTGTCTACACATTTATCCTCATCAAAAATTGGTTCATCAGATGTCCGCCTCGCTCTCCAGATTTGTTTCTTCGACTGAGCACTCAAAGTCCTATCTGTAAGAATTGAATCGGAAGAATTAGAACAGTCAGAAGTAACTTTATCTTGTTTCTTCGACTTCTTTGACCGTCTTCTTTTACGCTTAGGTTTATAATATTGATCATTGAGCGTAAAAGAATCATCAAAAATTTTAGACTTAATATTTAAATCAGAAGAAATAAATTTATCTAAGCAACCAATCTGATCAACTAATAAATCTAAATTTGCCTTGGAGTCTTAATTATTTGGAGAAAATATTTTAAAATTGGAAACTTCTTTTTATTTTCCTTAGAATCAAGGGAAATGATAGAAATAGAATCTGATTTTCGAGAAATTAAATTTTCTTCAAGACTAGACGTCATGAAAGAAAGAATAATATCAGATTCAATTTTCTTCAAAATATTTTGATCTTCTATCTTGTCTTCAAGATCGATGATTTTGCCTTCTAATACTAAAGGAGGAGTATATTTCTTCGAATCATAAATGATAGGAGAAATATTTTCCTTATCAGAATCAGGGGCATAAGAAGAAACAAAATCATCAGATACTGAAGATTTAATAGAAGATATATCATTTAAAATTCTTCTTCCTCTTCTTGATTTTTCAGGAAAATATTTTGCATTCTCGCTTGTGTAAACAAAAGAAATTTCGATTTTCTTATTATTTGTCATTTTCTCATTTTCGAGATCTAACACTTGCTTTTCACTAGTCCAATGAAATTTGAACTGAGGAGCATAGTGTGCAAGAGTTAGATAGTCGTATTTATATAAGGTAGGAACTTCGTTTATGACTTTGTTTAAACAATGAGAATTGTCAAAACCAAGTCCCCACCTTTGTTTTAAAGCTTCTTCACTCCTTGGCTTGTTCATAAAAATTGTTTGTTCATATTGTTTTCTTCGATAAAGCTTTTCTTCTAACTTATTTATTTTATCTGAAAATTCATCTTTTAAAGAAGTCATTTTAGTCAAAGACTCAAGATAAGTCTTATTTGAATTTTCCAAATCATCCAATTTCTTTTGAAAGATGTCTTTAGTATTTTCTAAAATTGATTTTTCATCTTTCAAAGAAATTTTCAGTTTGTCAATCAAATCTGACTTTTCTGAATTTAAATTCTTTTCAGATAAGAGTTTTGCACGAAGATCAGATAAAACAAAAATAATAATATTCATCTAAGAGGTAATGAAATTGTAGTCAAACTCAGAATATACCTCATCAGGATCAGTGTCAGAATCATCTGACTGATCAATTCCAACTAAGCACATATGAGCGATCTCGACATTTTCTTCTTCATCATCAGAGTGATCCAGCCAGTACTCCTCTTCTACCAGCAAAGCAGTTCCATTCTCTCTTTTCTCAGCTAGCTTCATTTTCTTTCGATAGTAAGCCGAATCCCGAACCTTCTTCACTTTACAATCCTTAGAGATGTGACAGGCCTTTCCACAATTGTAGCATGCACCAGCTTTCTTAGCCTCAGTCACTTGTACATTCTTTGACCTAGAAGTGAAGTGAGAAGTGTTAGACCGAGGTTGGAACTTTTTCTGGTAATGCTGAGAGAGAAGGATCATAGCTTTCTGCAAAGCCTCACCATCATCTTCAGTTGACCCATTGTAAGCGTTATCAGACAACGCTTGTTCATATAATTGATTTGTGAGGAGTGCAACCGGGTCTACTGATTTCTTCTTTTTCTCAAGTTTTGCCTTCTTCTCTATCACCAAGCTCTCATCAGTCATCAGAATCTCGTATAGTTCTTGGATTTGCATAGTGGAGATTCTGACATCGTTCCTCAATCTGTGGCATGTTTTATTCCATTCTGGTTGCAATGTGTTGAGGAACTTCAGATTTAATTCAAGCTCAGTCTTTTCAACCTTTATCTTCCTAAGATCATTGATCACGGCACAAAAATGGTCAAACACAACTTTCAGTGGCTCCCCTTCCTTGGCTTTGAATTCTTCAAAATTATTCATGTAGCGCGTATGCCTGAGTTGAGTAGCTACTGAAGAACCAAGCATAATCTTCTGAAGTTGTTGCCACATCAGATTAGGATGAGTTTTGAAACAGTCAATCCTGTTGTATACAGAGTTTGGCAAGGCCAGCATTATATTTGCTTTAATATCCCGATCAGCTTGATAAGTAGACAACTCTTCATGTGTGTACTCTTTAGTAGGCTTATAAAATCCAGAAGCCAATTTGGGTCTTTCGAACGGTCCTTCAGATAAAATGGTCATCATGTCATTTCCATTCTTTTGACGTTCAATGAAGTTCAAGAACCGATCTTGCCACTATGTAAATTCATTTTCGTCAATCAGCACCGGAGGATGATTTTCAGTACCCAATGACATCATGATGTCATTCATGTAGACCTGAGCTTGATAAGCAAATTTTGCAGAATCCATATATAACAAAAAAAAAAAATTCAGACTCCTTTTTTTTTTTTTTTTTAAAGAAACAAAAATATTCCAAGTCTGGAACACACGCAAACAGAAGGTTTGCGTAAGCAGTGAGATCCGCAAAGTAGACTTTGCGTATGAAGAAGGGTACGCAAACTGGGCTTTGTGTATTCAGTGAGATCCGCAAAGTAGACTTTGCGTAAGCAGAGAGATGCGCAAATTGAGATTTTCGGAAGACGAAGGATACGCAAACTGAGGTTTTCGGAACACTAAGGATGTGCAAACTGAGCTTTGCGTAACTAGCAGAATACGCAAACTGAGCTTTGTGTATTAAGCTTGAGCCGCAAACTGAACTTTAACTTTGAAAGCTTTTGGAAACTTAATGATACGAGAAGTGAGCTTTTCGAAAGCCACTTGATACGCAAAATGAGTTTTGCGTATATATCTCGATGCGAAAACCTGAAATACACTAACACAAAGATTAGAAGAACAATGAACTTGTGCAAACCAATATGAATGATGCGCAAACCTATATGAACTTGCGCAAACTGCAGAAAATCAAATATAATGCGCAAGATCGATTATAACAATGAAATTAAAGCATGTAATTCACACAATGATGAACGAAAACAACTTTCTTACACAATTCAACTAACAAAATCGATTAAAAAACACTAAAACTCAAAATCGTGAATGTAACAGTTCGAGAACTCGAGTTTTCAGAAAATCAGAAAATCACAAAATCAAAGATCAAATCATGGTTTTTATGCAAAATTATGTGAATTAATTATGATCGATTAACAAAAATGAAACTAATGAATCCAAAATCAATACAATTCGACCAGAAACCTATCCAAATTTGATGAATCAAGCAAAAAACGAGATTTTCTTGAAAAATCAAGAAAATCAATCAAATTTTCTACTTAATCTACAAATTCAGTAACTAAAAACGATTTCTCTCAATCCTCTCAAGATCTAGAATGCTCTGATACCAATTGAAAGTCCAAGATCTCTAAATCTTTAGAGAGAGAAAGTAGAGAGAGAGAGAGCTTTAATGCGCAAAACAGAGAATGTGATTAATGTGCATGAAAGTTCTTACACGGAACAAAGACCAAAGGGACTTAAATACCCTTGGTCAGATACAACACAGATAGACTCTAAACACAGTATATGACCAAGCCCTATAAATACAATGATTACTATAAAATCAGACCTAACAAACTTCTATGAGTTATATATCATCTTAGGTATCTATCTCTACTAATCCCTCTCTACTAATCCCTCTCTACCTGAAGAAGAGAGAAGTCGCACCGTTGACGTGCTGACGATTGATCTCTACAATGCTCTAAACGACAAAACTCTAGCTGAGAACAAAAACATTGATTTAACTGAACAACTAGAGAAATGTCATGAAAAGATCAAAGAACTGACTCTTTTAGAGGAAAGTTTGAAAGATCAAGTCATTGTTAATGAAATCATCAGTATTGAACGCGAACAAGCCATCGCTGCTCTAAAAGCAGAAAAGGCTACTGTTGAAGGTTGGTGCAAATCTTCAACAAAGATCACTGAGATTATAAGTGCTCAGATTCCTGCCAGTGATAAAACTGGTCTTGGTTTTTGGAAACCACAGGATGAACCCAAAGAGGACAGTTCCATGCTTAAGTTTGGAACATTTGTCTCTTCCATTCCTGACACTTCAAAGGCTCAGTGCTCTTCATCATCTTCTTCTAATCCCATCCCTGAGGAAATATCCAAAGGCTTGAAGTCTACGGATAAAGGAAAATCCATTCTTCATCCTCAGAAGGCTACCAAGAAAGCAAAGCTGAAAGTTCCTTCTAAACCTTCAGGTAGCGTTTGGTACGCAGACATGATTGGACGGGACTGGACAGGACAGAACTGGACAGGACAGAACAAGAGGCTAGGACAGGACTGGACGGGATTGGACAGGACAAAACAAATGTCTGTCTTGTGTTTGGTATGGCTAGGACTGGATAGGACAGGACTGGACAAATTTCCCTAAAAGTTTTTTGATGATTTTTTATATCATATAATAGTTATAAATAACACAAATAAAGTATATCTTTAAATAATTTAATTAAAAAACATTTTTATTTTTTAAATGATTTTCATACATATAAATACATAGAAAAACAAGGGTAGGAAATTTGAATGAAAAATCTGAAATAATTGATGGTAGTTCGAAAAAATCTGATTTATATAAATAAAATATAATATTTGATTCAATTTGAAAGATCTTAATGAATTGGCGGATGCATAGTTGCAGCGACAGGTAAAGATAAATGCGATGGGTGGCCCGTGAAGGATGGTAGTTGTGAAGAACGTGAAAGATAGTGGATGGTGGTGGTGCAAGTGGTTGTTATGGTTGATGTGGTGGAGGTATAGGTGGCCGACGATGGTAGTGGTGGTGGCGGTGTACAGGGGTAATAGAGGTTATTGTAGTGGAGGAAGAGGCAGAGGTCACCGACGGTAGTTGGCGGCAAGCGTCGGTGGTGGCGGCGGCAATGGGTGGCGGTGATCGGTGGAGGTGGCGATAAGCGGTGGTTGTGGATGTGGTGGAGGAAGTTGTAGTAGTGGAGGAAGAGGTGGAAGTGGTCGACGATGGTTGGTGGTGGCTACCGATGGTCGTTGATGGTGGTGGCGGCCAAAGGTGGTGGTGATCGGTGTTAGTCGAGGTGGTCGACGATGGTAGTGGTGGTGGCGATTGCCGATGGTTGTGGAGGTGTGGATGAGGTTGTTATGGTGGAGAAATAGGTAGAGGTGGCCGATGGTGGTTGGTGGTGGCTACTGGCGGCCGCCGATGGTGGTAATGGCGACGATGGGTAGTGGTGACCCTTAAGACTAATAACATATTAGGATTATACATCAAATAGCGGTAAATCAATGATTTTTAGTTTCTGTCTCACTTTTGTCCCATGTTGTTCCACCTATTTTGGTGGAACAAGAAAATACCATTTTTTGTCCCATCTTGTCCAGTCTTTGTCCCTGTCCCATGTCGCGCCAAACGTGGGACAGTGAATTTTTGTCCTGTCCCATGTCACGCCAAACGTGGGACAGTGAGTTTTTGTCCTGTCCCATCCCATCCAGTCTGCAAACCAAACGCACCCTCAGAGAATCAATTGTTTAGCTCCGTGATAGAAATCTTTGATCTCTGACCTTCTAAGCTAAAGATTGATAATAAGCCTAAGAGATCTGAAGAAATAAAAATTCCTCCCAGATTTCATGAGAAAAGCATTCTTGGAGCTGGACCTGCTCATCTCAAATTCTCAAAACCTTTCACTCCTGGTCCTAAAATGAATTTTAAATATAGAAAATGCTATCACTGTGGATTTACTGACCATATTGCTAGCAAATGTCCAACTGCCACTAAAGCTGATAAAATAGCTAGAGTGAAGATGAATGCCTCCAAGGTGAAGAATACCACTAAGGTTAAGAAATTAACTAAAGTGAAGATTACCACTGAAGCTGAATCTTCATCTGCTGTGAAGATTGTTGAACCTTCCATCTCCACTAACTCTAAAGGACCCATTGAAAAGTGGGTACCAAAGAAAGCTTAATCTTCCTTATGTTTGCAGGGATCAAAGGGCATCTGGTATCTCGATAGTGGATGTTCTCGTCATATGACTGGACAAAAAGACATGCTCACTGAATACAAGGAAGAGAAAGGTCCCTCTGTGACCTTTGGTGAAAATGGAAAAGGATATACCCGAGGGTTTGGTGTCCTCAACAATGGGACAACTACCTTCAGAAGAGTCGCTTATGTAGATGGACTGAAGCATAACCTTCTAAGCATCAGTCAGCTATGTGACAAATACTATGAAGTTCGCTTTTCTAAGAAAGCATGTTCAGTGGTGAATGAGAAAGGAAAACTTTTTCTCAGTGGTTATCATAAAGAAAATGTCTATGTAATAGATATGGACTCTACTACCACTGAGAACTTGTGTTTTCTCTCTATAGCCTCTTCTGATGTCAACTGGCTATGGCACAAAAGACTCTCTCATCTAAACTTCAAAACCCTGAATTCTCTCTCTTCTAAGGAACTGGTTTCTGGACTTCCTCAACACTCATATGCTAAAGAATCTCTCTGTTCAGTATGTGAAAAAGGAAAACAAACAAAAGCTAGTTTCAAGTCTAAACAAGTTTCCTCAGTGACAAGTCCTCTTCAGCTTTTACATATGGATCTATTTGGCCCTGTTAACATCCAATCTATAGCTGGAAAGAAATATACGCTTGTCATTGTAGATGAATTTTCTCGCTACACCTGTGTTATCTTTTTTCGCTGCAAGAGTGATACTCCAGAAGAACTGATATCTTTTGTTAAAAAGATGGTAGTGCCGAATAATCTTACTGTTCGTTCAATAAGAAGTGATCATGGAACTAAATTCAAAAATAGTTCTCTGAACAATTTCTTTGAGAACAAGGGAATTTCTCATAACTTCTCTTAAGTGAGAACTCCTCAGCAAAACGGAGTCGTTGAAAGAAGAAACAGAATGATCATTGAAGCTGCTAGGTCAATGCTCAGTGATTCTCATCTCCCTACTCAATTTTGGGCTGAAGCTGTAAATACTGCATGTTTTACTCAAAACAGATCGCTGATAGTAAAGCGATTCGGAAAGACAACTTATGAACTTTTTCATGGAAGAAAGCCTTCTATCAGTTTTCTTCATATCTTTGGTTGTCAGTGCTTTATTCTAAACAACAAAGATCAACTTGGAAAGTTTGACCCAAAAGCTGATGATGGAATATTTATTGGATATTCCTCCATCTCCAAAGCCTACAGAGTTTTCAACAAAAGAAGACAATCTGTGGAAGAAACAAATCATGTCACTTTTGATGAAACTCGCTCAGCGAACTCTAAACCAATCACTGACAATGAAGAATTAAATGCTTGGATGTTCTCTCATTTCAGAGAAACAGAACCTTTCTTCTCAAACCATCAACATTCAAATCCTCTGGCTGCTGCTGATGATGATCCAAACATCATACCACCTAACGCTGAATCCAACTCATGGATCTCAATAGAGCTTCTAAACACACTTCTTCCATCAGAACCATCTTCATCTGAACACCTCTCAGAAAACAATGGTATGTATGACACTCAACACTTGATAGCTGATGAGCCTCAAGCTTCATCATCAATAAACATTCAAATTGTTTATCCCATCTCTGAAGTAAGCGATCATGCTCCTGCTCAGCGATGGACCAGAGATCACCCCATTGATCAAATCCTTGGTGATCCCGATGCAGGTATTCAGACACGACGAAGTTCAGGTAATATCTGTCTCTTTGTCAACTTTATTTCTTTAATATAGCCAAAGAAGGTTGATGATGCCCTCAGAGATCCAAACTGGGTCAGCGCTATGCAAGAAGAGCTGACTGAGTTTACTCGTAACAAAGTTTGGAATCTCGTTCCTAGACCATCTAATAAAACTGTTATAGGCACCAAATGGGTGTTTAGAAACAAGTTAGATGAACATGGAACTGTAACCCGCAACAAGGCTCGACTTGTTGCTCAGGGATACAGACAAGAGGAAGGCATAGACTATGATGAAACCTTTTCCCCTGTGGCTAGGCTCGAAGCATTTCTACTATTCTTAGCTTATGCAGTTTATAAAGACTTCATTGTGTATCAAATGGATGTAAAATCAACATTCCTAAATGGAAAGCTGAATGAAGAAGTCTATGTAGAACAACCTCCAAGGTTCAATTACCCTAAGTATCCAAATTATGTTTATAAATTGGATAAGGCTCTCTATGGTCTCAAACAAGCCCCTCGTGCTTGGTATGACACTCTCTCATCTTTTCTTATCTCTGAAAATTTTGAACGTGGCAAAATTGATAATACATTATTTTTCAGAAAGATAAAAGGTCATATTATTCTTGTATAAATATATGTCGATGACATCATATTTGGTTCTACTAACCCATCTCTGTGTACTCGATTCACTGAAAGAATGAAGAAAGAATAAAAAATGAGTATGATGGGTGAGCTGACATATTTTCTTGGCCATCAGATCAAACAATCTGACAAAGGTACTTTTATCAGCCAAGGTAAGTATGTTAAAGACATGCTGAAGAAGTTTGATCTTACATAAATTTCAGCTATGAAAACTCCTATGGCACCTC
Source organism: Arctium lappa (assembly GCA_023525745.1). Lineage (NCBI taxonomy): Eukaryota > Viridiplantae > Streptophyta > Magnoliopsida > Asterales > Asteraceae > Arctium > Arctium lappa. The sequence goes on from CM042057.1 coordinate 41,134,053, forward strand.
CCCTGACACTTAACAAAGATCCATCTGGAAAACCTGTTAATGTCACTGCCTATAGAGCAATGATAGGCTCCCTGCTGTATCTTATAGCGAGCCGACCTGACATTATGTACTCTACTTGTTTATGTGCACGCTATCATTCTGAACCCAAGGAATCCCATCTGATCGCTGTTAAGCGAATTTTCAGATATCTCAAAGGGACTCCTAACCTCGGTCTTTGGTATCCCAAAGACTCAGGGTTCGATCTAACTGGATATTCTGATAGTGATTTTGCAGGTTGTAAACTTGATAGAAAGAGCACCACTGGTGTATGTCAACTCCTAGGAGGAAAGCTGGTAAGCTGGACAAGCAAAAAGCAAAATTCAGTTTCCACTTCCACAGCTGAAGCTGAATACGTAGCCCCTGGAAGCTGTTGTTCTCAGATCCGGCCGAAAACATGTCTCCCAAAGTTAGCCTCCCAAATCCAATCACTGAACTCCACGTGTAAAGTGCCCTGCCATGCATTTAATGCATAGGGTATAAATAGAAAGATTTCCTCTCCATATGAGAGTGTGCTCACCTCTGGCCTTCATCTTTCTATTTCATAGAAACCCTTGTTTTCTATACTCTCTAATCCCCCATTCTCTATATTCTTGTGCTACCATCTTAGTGTTTCTTAAGTTTGTTTAGATTGAGTCTGTCTAAATCTTATTACGCAACAAACTTGTAAATTGTGTTTGATTTTTCAATAAACAATTTATTAAACTTTAATTTCTGTGTTTGTATTCAACCCCCCTTCTACAAACTTGTTAAGCACCTCCGGGACCAACAAGTTGCCCGACTCAGAAAAAGTTGGTGCAGAGTTTGATATTCTTTTACTCTGTTCTCTCACGCTCTTTCTTTTTCTCATTAAGCTCGCTTCTAATCAAACTCTCTTTTTCATTTTACCTCATCACACCCACACTCATATATTGACTCCTCACACTTGATCACTTAAGGATTAACTTCTTGGGTAGGAAACACTGGTTAACGTGAATCCATAGAAGTTCTATTAAGTTCTCACACAATGAACCCAAGTAATCCTAAAAGCATAATGTTGCTCAAATAGTTTAACTTTGCAGTTAAAACATAAAATGAAATACACGTCAGATGTATGTATGCTGACAAAGATAATCATGAATATTTGAGCACTTTAATCACGATGATATGTCAAAACAAGTTTATTGAATGAATGAACTGAATACAAGAAACTTGTTTGAAAATCTGATATTGTATGAAAAAGATCAAATTCTGACATATTTAATCATTCATATTTGATCTTATCAATTAAGGTGTAGGTCAAGAAAAATCAGATTTTGTCTATACGAATCAAAATATAGACATTCTTGAAAGAAACGTTTGAAATGAATCAACGCTCAATATTCTTTGAAGTTCAATCGGGGTGTCTTACCATCGAAAATTGGTTTCAATATGAGACATGGTAAGAACATATCAAACAGAATATTAAACCGGTGTGTGTGAATACTTGACAGTATATAGAAAGGATAATACACAAGTATTTATCTTTGGAAACACACGGCTTATTTAAAACAATTAAACTCATGAAAAATGAAAACATTTAAAATCACACTTCTGAATTCATGAAATCGTTTTTAGAATAAGAAGTGGTTTGAATATTTAAGAACATGTTTTCTATGATTGAAAGTCGTCCTTCTCTCAACCATATATGAGATTAAGAGTAGAATATTCCCTTACGCGCATCTTCAATCTCACGAAGTCAGCTCAAAAGTCATATTGAATATATGATCGTGTAAGCTCCCTCTCAAATCTGCAAACAGTCACAAGTCATCAAAGTACAAAGCTTTATTCACAAAATTTATTAAAAAAATAAAGACATAAAGCAATAAAACTTTTGAAGTACGAGTTATGATTAGATGTAATGAAAGGCATTTCTATACTCCTTAACTCCCCCTGAAATTATGCATCAGAAAATTTTATCAGTTATAGAATATATGCAAAATATCAACTTGAAAAATATGTACTCCTCCTTAAAGGTTGATCATCTCATTTATGTATCGGAGTACAATCTCATTCATGCACAGGAGTATCATCTCTTTTGATCGTTGAAGTATGAGTCATAAACTGTTGTGTTTAGAAGTCAAACTTCTTATCATTGAAGTACGGGTCTTGAACTGTATTATCCAAGAGCCATTGTTCCTTTACTCCATCTTGACTTGAGGTGCCTGCATGTTAGAGCAGAAATATGTTTAATACAAGATCATGAAGACCAGAAGTCAAAGTTCAAGAAGTAAAAAGCTGGAAAGTCAACTCTCAGTAAAAGTCAAAGTGTAATAAAATGTCAAAGTCAATGTATTTGTTTGTTTGTTTAGTTTTGTCTTGTTAGACTTGTAGGTATAAATAGTTTGTTTTGCTGTTTAATAGATAGATGACTAGAAGTATTGGATATGCTTTCAGAGTGAATTTGTAGAGAGAGAAAGAGACTTGTAGAGAGAGAAAGAGAGAAACAGATTGTAATTCTTGATTTGTGAAATTGAAATTGAACATGTAGTTTAATCATCTTGTTTTGTTGATTGGAATTGCAATTAGAATCTTGAATAAAGGAAACACAATTGGTATCAGAGCAGATCCAATTGAAATCAAAATTCAAGAAAATGAGTTCGTCTCTGTGTCCTTCGAGTTCAGATCAACTTTTGAATTTTTGTGTTAATTTTGAATTGTAATTGATCAGTGTTTGTGCGAAAAGTGTTTTAGATTGAGTTTGTGTAGTTTAATTTCCGTTTTGCACTGTATTCAATCTTGAATTGTGGATTTTGTCAAGTTTAAAGTTCACGAGTTCAAAGCACTGTATCATAGATCGATTTGTACTTTGAGTGTTTGTTATTGAAATTCAGTGCTAGATTTTGGTTCTAGATATGTTTGTGGTCTAATTGTCAAAATTTGAGATCAAGATTCAATGTCTAGATAGGTCTTTGGGTGAATCAGATCGATTTTTCTTCGAAAGTTGAAGAACTCGCAAACATTCTCAAGAACTCGCAAGATACATCTCAAGAACTCGCAGAATATTAAGGATTCGCAGACTTCTTCAAGAATTCGTAGAAAGCCTCAGAATTCGTTGATTTCATATAATTCGCATAGTTCTATTTCTGAAAAATCCTAAGGGCAGAATTCGCAGAGGACAGAATTCCCAGATGTCTGATATGCGAATTGCACAGATTTCACAGACCAGTGTGTCGCAAATTTCATAGGATTCACAAGAGTGTTTTTTCAAAATATTTCTAAGTACAGAATTCGCAGAGGCCATGTTTGCGAAATTTTTTTGATAAACATTTTCTAAGTACATAATTCGCAGAGGTCTTATTTGCGACAAATTTTGCGAAAAGTTTTGTTAAGTTTTTACAAGTATAGAGAATTCCTCAGGATTCGCAGGTGTGAGAGTAGCGAATTCTGAAAGAAACTTGCGAATTCTTTGTGTTGCTTGAGAATTCTGTATGATTTGTGAGTGTTTTGCGAATTTTCTATACTTATTTGTTGTTTGTGAATTCTAGACTTGTTGGTTTTTCAGAAATTTCCTTGTTTAGTTCATTTCAGTGTTAATCAGTTTTTCTTGAGATTTCTATTGGACTAACGGTCAATTTCAAGTTTCTTATTGCTTATATTCTAAACAGGATGACTTCCAGATACGCTCTCTCAATTGTCACAGATGTCAAGCCCCCAATTTTGTTTAAAGGGGAATATGAACAATAAAAAGATCGCTTTGTTGATTTTGTTGATCGGCAAACAAATGGAGAGAACATTCTATTATCAATCACAGATGGTCCAATGAAAAGACCTACTGAGGAGATTCCTGCTGAAGGTTTTGACTCAGATGGAGTTCAGAACAAAAAGAGAGTTGAGAAAGATTTTGCTCAATTCACTGATGCACAAAAGAGTCGGTTTAATGCTGATAAGCAAGTCAGATCTTTACTTTTACAAAGCATGACCAATGAGATCTATGTGAAAATAGAGAGCTACAATGAAACTGCCAAATCAATGTGGGATCAGCTAAGAAAGATGATGTTGGGTTCTAAAGTTGGAAATTAGATGAAGGTGGCTAACTGCATAAACAACTACGAGGAGTTTAAAGTGAAGGAGAATGAAAGTTTAGAGTACACATATGAAAGGTTTCTTCTGCTTCTGAATGAGCTTTACAAGAACAAGGTTAAGAAGCAGCAGATTGAAAACAATGTGAAGTTCCTTAGCATCCTGCAACCAGAATGGAAAAAACATACACGCAGGATGAAACAGATAAAATATTTGAGTGATATACCTCTCCATGAAGTCTACGAGACTCTACGACAGAATGAGGAAGAGGTGGAAGAGAAAAGAGTTGAGAAAAAGAAAGTTGAGAAGGCTGTTGCTCCCATAGCACTTGTAGCTGGAGAAAAGGAGAAAGAAAAGAAAGAGAAGAAGAAAAAGTAGAAGATAGTTATTTCTAGCTCAGAGTCTGATTCTGCATCTGATGGTGATGATGGGGAGAATCTCAAGCAGGCAATGCTTATACTGACCCGAGCTTTCCAGAAAAAGTTTTACAAGAAACCAGGGTCAAACTCTCAGAGATATTCATCAATGCTATCAAAGAATTATGAGCACTGTGAGAGAATAGACGGAAAGAAGTATGATGAGAAAAGGTACGTGGAGAAAAAGCCAAAAGAAAAGAAGTTTGTGAATGACTACAACAGCACTGAGAAGAAAGCTGATGATCTGATCAAATGCTACAACTGTGGCAAGGTTGGACATTATGCAAAAGACTGTCGGAAGCCCAAGGTTCGGAATTCAGAATACTACAAGAACAAAATGCTCTTGTCCAACAAATAGGAAGCTGGCAAGGCATTGATGGCTGAAGACGAATTTTGGTTAGATCATCTGATGTTGAGGAAGAGAAAGAAGAAGAAGCCCACATGTGTTTGATGGGCAATACAGTAAAAGATGATGATTCTGAAGATGAAACGTCTAATGAGGTAATGAACTTATCCAAATCTGATTTTATGGTCAAAATAGAAGCCATGATGGTCGAACTTCATGATCTTCAAAATAAACTGAAAAAGGAAAGAAGCAGAATTGAGAAGAAAAATCAAATTATCTTTGATCTTAATAAATCAGTTATTGGGAACAAAGATCTGATTGATTCTCTTTGCAAATCTGTTTCTGATTTTAAAAATGAAAAGTATCGTTTTGAAAATAAGATTTCTGATTTTGAAACTAAATTGTCTAAGTCTGATTCAGAAAAACAAGAATCTGTTCTAAAAGCGTTTAAACTGCAGGTTGAGAACAAGACTTTAAAGCAAAAGGTAATTGGTTTGGAAGCAAAATTATATGTTCGAGGCCAAACAGATCAAACTATTTTCTTGAATACACCTAATGAAGAAGCTGATTTTAAAGAAAAATGGGGACTAGGTTATGATAATCCTCATTACTTAGAAAAAGCTATCAGAAAACAGCCAACTTTATATAATGCCAATTTTATGTATGTTGCTGCTAAATATCCTCATTTAAAACCCAAATTTGTCACCAAATCATCAAAGGAGGTTGAGGCAAAAGAAGATGAGAAAAGAATGAATTTAAAGAAAATGCAACTACCATTTTGTTATGAAAGACTGAATGATAGTTATCTTTCTGAAACACCAAAATTTCTTTCAACTGATTACTTTGCTAGTTATTCTTCTACTGAGATGGAGGCAAAACCTATTCAAGCTAAAATTTATGTTCCTCCACTCGTATTAGAAAGCAAAATAATTGAGTTAGAAAATATTTTATCTGATGAAAGAATTTTGAGTGAACTAACACAAGATGTATTTTCTACAGTGTTAAAGAACACACATTTTCATTTTAAATCTAAAGTATGTTCTACATCTTCTAAAATACCTCAAACTTCTGAAACTGATATTGATGACTTATTTGCGTCTGCAAATGATTTCTTAAATTCTGATGATGGGTGTATTGATGAAATTGATATGTTTGACTTCAATGATTCACTTCCAGATCATTCTACTTTTGTTATTAATAGTGAGAGTCCTAGATCACTGATTCTTAGAGAGAGAAAGTAGAGAGAGAGACTTGAAAGCACAAAGTAGAATGTATTCAATAGTGTGCGTGTAAAAATTACAAGACACAAAGACCAAAGGGACTTAAGTACCCTTGGTCAGATAAAACACTGATAAGAATCTAAACACAGTATTTGACCAAGCCCTATAAATACAATGATTACTATAAAATCAGACCTAACAATCTCCCCCTTAGTAATCATTGGCGCTTTGGTCTTCAAAAATCATCTTCTAAATCAGCACGGACCATAAAAGCGGCTTTATGAAGCTTTCTGACTTTTAAGAAAAAATTTCATCTCAGCATCTTTCATATAAAGTAGTCTTTACTGTCTTGAGCTCTAGACGATACACCTCTTTTGAATGATCTTGAATGAACTGTGGTGTTTGGAGCAGAAACAGCAAAAGAATTTGTTGTAGCAGAGAGAATAGAATCTTTGAGCGAATCATGATCAGCAGATAAACATTTGAGCTCTTTGTCTCTTTAAAATCTCTTTGATTTCTCCCCCTCATGACCTTGATGAACTGGTTCAACTAGGTCATGCCAATGTTGGAAACGAGACAGCTTAAGATCTGCAAAATCAAAGAAACAGAGAAAATAGAGGAGGTTTGCGCTTCATGTTGGACGCGCAAACCAAGGTTTGCGTTTCATGAAGGGAGCGCAAAGCACAGTTTGCGGTTCAAGAAGGAAACGTAAAGCAAGGTTTGTGTTTCTCAAAGGAAGCGCAAAACGAAGTTTGCGTGTCATGCTGGAAGCGCAAGACTGACGTAGAAAAAATTTACCTTTTGAAACCCTTTGACTCCCCCTACACAAATGCATTAGATATGACAATTCGAGTTAACATTCATGTAAAGAAAATCAGAAACTCCCCCTTAAAAACAGATATAATCTTTGAAAAATAGTTTATTTGTTCACTCCCCCTTGAATAATGCATTAACCCATTAAAATATATTTATGAGAACACAATGATCTAAAATTAATGTAGAAAGAAAAATATACTAAATGTAAATTTTGAAACGACTAAACATATAAAATTTTAAACACTAAACAAATTAAATTCTACTTAGTAAAATATCACAGATTTATCAATCAAACATATGTTGTTGGATACAAGAACAAGTTTCATTGCATATCAAGTTAAGACATGTTCAGTTTCAAAAACTTTCAACAATCTATTCAGTGTGCTCACATGCGAATCTTCGATTAGCTTCAAGAAAATGCAATTCTAAAAATATTATAGAGAACTTTGCATGTACTCACACTAAGCCATCAAAAATTAAGATATTCATAAATTTACAGACTTATCGCACTCAAACATATCACCAAGTAACATGAGATGTGTGCTCATTGGCATCTTTTAGCATTGTGCACATTGGCATCTTAACATGAGTGTGCTCTTTGGCATCTTTTAAGCTCGTGCACTTTGGCATCTTTTTAATCAAGAAGTTTATTAAGTAAAGAACATGCCATAAACGTAACTTTCTATCTGACCCTATTGCAGGATTTGGGTCAGCCGCTCCCAGACCAGAAGGCCTTAGGGGACTAGGTGTCAAGCACCCCTTGGAACTTAATCTCCCAGATCAAAAATGCTACATCGACATATCCTAAACCCATTTATACCAGTAGAACATGACTTTCGATCTGGTTCTATAGAAGGATTTCTGTTCGATCACTCCCAAACCAAATGACCTTAGGGGACCAGATGACAAGCATCCCGAGGAACTTATTTTCCCAAACCAGAAAGGTCACAGGTACAAACTTTCAAACTTAGAGATTTCTGAATTTTAAGAATTTATTGTTCATCTCAATCACTCAGGTCAACATCTAAGTGCTTAGCCCATATTTTCACTCCAATCTAAAATTTTGATCGTTTAGTGTTGTCTAAGCAAATTAAACTATAAATATTCCGAAGCACACAACTTTAAAGCAGTTATAAAAGTTTCAAACATGTTGCTGATTTTTCGACTTTTGTAGGACTTGAAATTTGACCATATAAAAACTTTAATATAAGCAAAAGAACTTGAAAATTTATCCTAAACACATATTTTATTCAAAGGAAAGAAAAAATGTAGAATCTTTTACTTTATAGACTAAAATTTGTAAAGATTTAAACTTTTGATTGATATTTAGTCAGAACAAAATAAAATTCAACTATTTCATCTTTTATATTTTATAAAATAAAATTGTGACTCATATTAAAAAAAATATTGGGTTATACAAATTTACGAGATAGATAAACAAGCTCAAATTCTTAAAACATTGAAAAAAACTGGAATAACATCATATACAGAGATATATGCAGCGGAAATAAAATTGATGTACTCACAGTATCTCATTTAGTCAGAAGCTTAAATCATTGAAGAACGAGTTCTAAACTGATTTGTTTAGAAGTCGTTGTCTATGAAGTACGGGTTCTGAGCTGAAATACTCAGAAGCCAAAATCCTCTTACTCCCCCTTAACATGTGATGCCTGCAACTTTGAATCAGATAAAGATTTGGGTACCCACTTGAATTTGGGCCCGTGTTTGTTAGTTGCAGTTCTTATGGGGAAATATTTGTTTGATTTAACATTTAAAGCACGAGGAATATCATCAGAAAAATATGCACAATCATCAGTAGAGAAAACATAATCATCTGAACTAGAATCAGAAGACGAATATGAGACATTTTTGGAAATTTGAAACATTTGCTTTATAGAGTATTTTGAAAATTTATTACAATAAGCAAATGAATCACTATTGTAAAGTTTGTCTACACATTGATCTCCATCAAACATAGAATCAGTTGATGGCCGCCTAGATCTCCAGATTTGCTTCTTTGACTTGCTCACAGTCCTATCTGAAAGAATAGAATCGGAAGAATTAGAACAGTCAGAAATAACTTTATCTTGTTTCTTCGACTTCTTTGACCGTCTTCTTTTACGCTTAGGTTTATAATATTGATCATTGAGCGTAAAAGAATCATCAAAAATTTTAGACTTGATATTTAAATCAGAAGAAATAAATTTATCCAAGCAACCAATCTGATCAACTAATAAATCTGAATGAGCCTCCGAGTCTGAAGAATTTTGAGAAAAGATTTTAAAATTTGAAACTTCCTTTTTATTTTCCTTAGAATCAGAAGATAGGCTAGAAATAGAATCTGATTTTTGAGAAAATAAATTCTCTTCAATACTAGAAGTCATAAAAGAAAGAATAATGTCAGATCCAATTTCTTTTAAAATATTTTGATCTTCTATCTTATCTTCAAGATCAATGATTTTACATTCTAAAACTAATGGAGGAGTATATTTCTTCGAATCATAATTGATTGGACAAATATTTCCTTTATCAGAAACAGGTGTATAAGGAGTAATAAAATCATCAGACATTGAAGATTTGATAGGAGATATATCATTTAAAATTCTTTTTCCTTTTTCTTGATTTTTCAGGAAAATATTTTGCATTTTCGGACGTATAAACAAAAGGAATTTCATTTTTCTTATTATTTATCCTTTTCTCATTTTCGACTTCTAACACTTGCTTCTCATTCATCCAATCAATTTTAAACTGAGGAGCATAATGAGCAAGAGTCAGATAATCGTATTTATATAAAGTTGGGGATTTTTCAATCGCATTGTTTAAACAATGAGGATTTTCAAAACCAAGTCCCCACCTTTGTTTTAAAGCTTCTTCACTCCTTGGCTTGTTCATATAAATTATTTGTTCAGATTGATCTCTTCGATAAAGTTTTTCTTCTAACTTAATTATTTTATCAGAAAATTCATATTTTAAATTAGTCATATAGCCGTCAAAGACTCAAGATAAGTCTTATTTGAATTTTCCAAATCATCCAATTTCTTTTGAAAGATGTCTTTAGTGTTTTCAAAAATAGATTTTTCATCTTTAAAAAAAAATTTCAGTTTGTCAATCAAATCTGATTTTTCAGAATTTAGATTCTTTTCAGACAAGAGTTTTGAACGTAAATCAGACAAAGCATTAATTATGATATCAAACTGAGAGGTAATGAAATTAAAATCAAATTCAGAGTATACCTCATCAGCATCGGAATCATAATCATCTGACTGATCATCTCCGATCAAGCACATCTGAGCGATCTCGACGTTTGATGCTTCATCATCGGAATAATCCAACCAGAATTCTTCCTCAGCTAGCAAAGCAGTTCCGTTCTCTCTTTTCTCGGCCAGTTCCAATTTCTTTCTCTAATAAGCTGAGTCCTTGACCTTCTTTGCTCGACACTCCTTTGCAATGTGTCCCAGCTTTCCACAGTTGTAGCAGGTAGCAGTCTTTGGCTCGGGCACTTTGACTTTAGAACCGGAAGTGAAGCGAGAAGAGTTGGAACCCGATCTAGGTTGGAACTTTTTCTGGTAATGCTGAGAAAGAAGGATCATAGCTTTCTGTAATGCCTCTCCATCGTCATCAGTTAACCCGGTGTAAGCGTTATCAGACAACGCTTGTTCATTCAGTTGCTTCGAGAGAAGAGCAACCGGATCAACTGTTTTCTTGTTCTTTTTATCCAGCTTGGCCTTCTTTTCCAGTACCAAACTCTCATCAGTCAGCATAATCTCATACAGTTCCTGAATCTGCATTGTAGATATCCGAACATCGTTCCTCAGTCTATGACATGCTTTATTCCACTCAGGCTGAAGAGAATTAAGGAACTTCAAATTCGTCTCCAGATCAGTCTTTTCCACTTTAATATTTCTAAGATCATTAATCATAGCACAAAATCGGTCAAAGATAGCCTTCAGAGATTCATTGTCCTTTGTCTTAAATTCCTCAAAGTTGTTCATGAAGCGTGTCTGGCGTATCTGAGTAGCAACTGATGACCCAAGCATGATCTTTTCTAACTGAGTCCACATCATATTCAGATTATGTTTGAAACAGTCAATTCGATTGTAGATCGTGCTAGGCAGAGCTAGCATCAAATTGGACTTTGCTTCTCTATCGGCTTTTTCGCGGTTGATTTCATCAGCAATCAAAGAAATGTCATCTTTTGGCTTGATGAATGGTCCTTCAGTAAACGACTTCATCATATTTTCTCCATTTGTCTGACGCTCAATGAAATTTATGAACCTATCTTGCCACTGTGTAAAATCATCTTCGTTGATTAAGACTGGTGGACGAGTATCTGTTCCTAATTGCATCATCAGATCATTGGAGTATAACCTAGCTTGGAGAGCAAATTTGGCAGAATCCATTTCTGATAAATCAGAAAATCAAAAATCAGATTGAATTGAAAAAATTCGAAAAAATATTAAAAATTGTAAATTTGAAAAACACTTGTTATGACACAAAGTTTTTAAAGAAAATAGATGACACACTAAAAAAAAAAATTCCAGACAGGGAGACCTGCAAAGTGGAGCTTTGCGGGTGAAGACAGAAATGCAAACTGAGATTTACGGGTGAGGAAGGATCCGCAGACTTTAGTTTTGCGGGTGAAGAGAGAGACGCAAACCGAGGTTTGCGGGTGTTGTGGGAAACGCAAACTGAGGTTTGCGTTTGCAATAGGAAACGCAAGATGACTTTGTGGGTCACAGAGGATACACAAACTGATGTTTGCGTCTGTAGCCTGAAACGCACAATGAGCTTTGCGGGTTCAAAGTGAACCGAAAACCTGAAACACAAGAACAAAGTTAGTAGAATATGCAAATCAACTAAGAACAAACGCAAAGTAACTTGAATGAAGCGCAAAGCAGTATGAATGGAACGCAAAGTTCATGAATGAAGCGCAAACACACAATTTGCGTAAAATCAACTACAACTTTGAAAATTAACCAAGAAAAACACACACTAACTTTCGAAAACACAATTCTAACAACTTTTAACTAACAAATTCGATTAAAAAGCAACAAAAACTCAAAAACTTGAATGAAACAGTACGTTGAAAACAACTTTCAGAAAAACGCAAAATCTCAAAATCGAATATCTAAACTTGAATTTTATGCAAACCAATATGAATCAAGTATGATCGAATATTAAAAACGCATCTAAAGAAATCAAAATCAACCAAATTCGACCACAAACACTTCCAAATTTGATGAAAAATCAAGAAAACGAGATTTTCTTGAAAAAATTCAAGAAAATCGATCAAATTTTCGATTTCAATCACAAATTCAGATTAAGAAAAACAATCTCTCAATCCTCTCAAGATTCAGTTGGCTCTGATACCAATTGAGAGTCCTAGATCACTGATTCTTAGAGAGAGAAAGTAGAGAGAGAGAGACTTGAAAGCACAAAGTAGAATGTATTCAATAGTATGCGTGTAAAAATTACAAGACACAAAGACCAAAGGAACTTAAATACCCTTGGTCAGATAAAACACTAATAAGACTCTAAACACAGTATTTGACCAAGCCCTATAAATACGATGATTACTATAAAATCAGAGCTAACAAATAGAGAAGCTTTACCAAGTGTTTATGAAAAGGGTGAATCATCAACTAAGGTTGGTGAATCAGTTTCTGTGAATGCTGATTACTATGCTAAGGGTAAGAAACATAAGAAACAACGCTCACAGAAACGGATGAACACTAGTAAACACAAGAAAAATCAATCTCAGAAATCCGATTTTCCTAATAAATCTAAATTCTTTGTTCAGATATAAGAAAGAAAGAATCAGAAGAGAGAACTGAATGGCGACCTAAAAGGAAGAGTGATGACAAAGCAGAATCAATTCCTGATAATGTTTGTAATAGATCAAATAGTAGTGTGTCTGATGTAGTTGGTTCTGTTGCTTCTACTAATAAAAACCTTGTAACTTCTTACAAGAGATATTCTATAAAGTAATTGTTCCAATTATCTCCTACTACTAGTAAATCTTATTCTTATCGGTGGAATGATTTTGCTTATCGTCATTATTCTAATGATTGGTTTGGATCTTATCATGTTTATTCATCTAAACCAAATGTTTTCAAAAGTTTTCAAAGGAAAAGAGGATCCATATTCAAATGGATACCAAAATCTTATGCTAATCATTTAGGACCCGTTTTTAAATGGGTACCTAAATTTGTTATTCCCTGATTTTTCTTGTAGACCCGACATATGTGGTACTTGGATAGCGGCTGTTCCAAGCATATGACCAGGCAGAAAGATTTATTGTCTAATTTTACAGAGAAGTTCAGTGGCAATGTTCATTTTGGAAACGACCAGTTCTCACCAATTATGGGATATGGTGATGTGGTACACGACAAAGTAACGATAACAAAGGGGAGCTATGTAGAAGGATTAGGGCACAACCTATTCAGTATTGGCCAGTTTTGTGACAAAGGATTAGAGGTAAATTTCAAGGCTAAGAGTTGCTCGGTGTGTACTGAAGACGGTAAAGAACTCTTAGTTGGTACTCGTTAGTCAAACCTCTACACAATCAATTTGTCAAAGGTCCAAACTGACAATCAGGTGTGTCTACTTTCAAAAGCCTCGATGCAACAAAGCTGGTTATGGCATCGACGACTTTCTCATCTGAATTTTCTCTACATAAACAAACTGGTCAAAGGCAGATTGGTGAATGGACTTCCTGAACTGAGATACGAAAAAGAACACTTGTGTGCAGCGTGTGAAAAAGGCAAGATAAAGAGAGCTCCACATAAACCGAAGCCTGAACCTAGTACCAGTTCTCCATTAGAGGTGTTGCATATGGATCTTTGTGGTCCGATGCGAACGCAGAGCTTAGGCGGAAAGAAATATGTTCTAGTTATCGTGGACGACTATTCGCGATACATGTGGGTCAAATTTATACGGTCAAAAGATGAGACGCCTGAAGTACTCATCACATTTCTGAAGACGACCCAGGTGAATTTGCAAAAACCAGTCAAGCTTCTAAGAACTGATAATGGCACAGAGTTCAAAAACAGAATTTGTTGAAGAGTATCTCGAATCAGACGGGATATCACATAAATACTCTGATGCTCGTATGCCTGAACAAAATGGAGTAGTCGAAAGGAGAAATCGAACGCTAGTCGAGGCCGCTCGTACTATGCTCAGCCAATCAGACCTACCTCTGTTTCTGTGGGCAGAAGCTATTTCGACTGCGTGCTACACTCAAAACCGTTCCATGATACACCACAGATTTCAAAAGACTCCGTATGCGTTGATCAACAACCGAACACCAACCATCAAATATTTTCATATTTTGGTTGTAAGTGTTTTGTACTAAATGACAGAGAGAACCTCAACAAGTTCAGTGCTAAGGTAGATGAGGGTATCTTCATTGGATATTCTTCTACATCTACTGCATATAGAGTTTACTTGAAGAAGTCGAAGACTGTTATCGAGAGCGTAAACGTCACATTCGATGAGGATATGGCTTCTGAACAAGTCAGATCAGAACCCGTGGTAACTGGAGTGTTAGCTTCTGGGCAACTCACTCCAGAACCAGTACCTAATAAGAACAAATCAGATGAAGCATCATCGTCTACTAATCATTTATCTGATTTAGATCTTTTTTTTGAACTGTTTTATGATGAATATCTTGGGTCTAATGTGCATAAACCTGTTGTGGTTGACAGGATGGAAGATTCAACGGCTAATCATCCAACTACTTCAGATGTTTCCACTGAATCAAATTCCCTGATTCAACAAGATATTCCAGTTCAGATGCCTACTCCAATAGTTGAAGTTGTATCTACTAATGATGATCAAGAAGTTGTTGAGTCAGTATGGTGTGCTGTAAGGACAGATCAACAGACGAAACAAGTTGTACCTATTGAAACTTCTGCACCAATTACTTCAACTGAACTCCTCCTCATGATGTACAAAATGAAGAAGTTGATAGTGGATTCTTAGATGACAATCATGATCAATTTTCATCTAATCCACTCCCTCATGAACATCGTTGGACCAAAGAGCACCCTCTACATCAAATCGTTGGAGATCTAAACAAGCCGATGCAAACTAGGTCAGCAACTTTAAATCAATGTATGCATGATTCATTCCTCAGCAAGATAGAGCCTACTCGAGTATCAAAAGCTCTAGCTGATTCAGATTGGGTGTCTGCTATACAAGAAAAGTTAAATCAGTTCGAAGCTCTAAAGGTTTGGAGGCTAGTGCCAAAATCAGAAGAAAAGACCGTGATTGGCACCAAATGGGTATTTAAAAACAAGAAGGATAAAGATGGTATTGTCATTCGAATCAAAGCAAGACTTCTTGCCAAAGGTTACCGACAAGAGGAAGGCATAAATTACGATGAGACTTATGCTCCAGTAGCACGTATAGAAGCAATCCGCATGTTTCTAGCATATGCTGCTCATAAAAACTTCACTATCTATCAAATGGACGTGAAGACTACCTTTCTGAATGGCATACTTAAGGAGGAAGTCTATGTCTCGCAACTAGAAGGATTTGTAAATCCAGATAAGCCAACTCACATCTACATCTTGGATACAACACTTTATGGGTTAAAATAAGCGCCTCGAGCCTGGTATGAGGTATTATCAAAATTCTTGATCAAATCAGGTTTTTCAAAAGGTAAAGTCGATACCACTTTGTTCATTAAAAAGGAAAAGCCGATATTATTCTTATTCAGATATATCTAGATTTTAAATGAGTATGATGGGAGAGATGAACTTCTTTCTCGGATTACAAGTAAAACAGTTTTCAACGGGGATTTTTATAAACCAAGCAAAGTACATTTGTGATATTCTTCGGAAGTTCAAAATGGAAAATTGCAAACCAATTGGAACCCCAATGACACCAGGTACTAAGATTGGCACTGATCATTCGGGAAAAGGTGTTGATGTTAGGACTTATAGAGGAATGATAGGTTCTTTAATGTATCTTACCTCAAGTAGGCTAGATATAATGTTTTCAACATGCTTGTGTGCAAGATATCAGGCTGATCCTAAAGAATCCCATTTGGCTGCTGTCAAATGGATTTTTAGATATGTGAAGGGGACTGCAGATCTTGGTCTGTAGTATCCTAAGGATACAGGGTTTGAACTGACTGCTTATTCAGACGCAGATCATGCTGGATGTATGTTAGACAGGAAGAGCACGTCGGGTCATGTTCAATTTCTTGGAGACAAGCTCGTTAGCTGGGCGTCAAAGAAACAACTTTGTGTTTCCACATCGACTGCAGAAGCAGAGTATGTAGCTGCTGCCAGTTGCTGCTCTCAGGTCTTGTGGATGAGGACACAGCTTCGAGACTATGGATTCAAGTTTGAAAAAATACCGATCTATTGTGACTTGAAGAGCGCTATCGCAATATCAGCTAATCCTGTGCAGCATACTAAAACAAAACACATTGATGTGAGGTATCATTTTAATAAAGATAATGTATAAAAAGGTACAATAGAACTTTACTTTGTAAAGACTGATTATCAACTTGCAGATTTGTTTACCAAAGCTTTAGATGAAACGAGATTCAATTTTCTTGTGTCTAAGCTTGGTATGCTAAATCTCAAAATCTAATCAGTAATTACCTATTAAAGTTTCTTTTATTGTAATTTTTCATCATTTCTTTATCATTAATTCTGAAAGGATATCTGCACTTTAATATGTTGTTCATGATCTCAGGGGGAGTGAGACAAGATTCTAAGATGATGAACATTATTTTGAGGGGGAGTTTATAGACTTGTTGCCTTTACTTAAATGGTAAATTTTTGTGATGCATGACTTTAGGGGGAGTCTATGAGTATAACAAAGGAGTAAGGATGTGATTTCTGATTACTTCAGATCAGAACTCGTACTTTCAATGTTTTACTGCTTTATGTCTTTTAATTTTGAATAAATTTATGAATAAAGTTGCTTTGACTAGACTTTGAGACTTGTGCAGAATGAGAGAAGCTATCAAGATCATATTTTTATGACTTCAACTGACTTCATGAGATTTAAGACTGCATAGAAAGGTTAAATTTCTTATCTTAATCTCATATATGGTTGAAAGAAGGACAACTTTCAATCATAGAAAACATGTTCTTAAATGTTCAAACCACTTCCCGATTCTTAAACATATTTTACAATTTGGGAGTGTGATTTTAAATGTTTTTCATTTTCTTTGTGCTTCAACGCTTAACAAACCGTGTGTTTACAAAGATAAATACTTGTGTATTGTCTTTTCCTTATACTTTCAAGTATTCACACACATCGGTTTGACTTTTTGTTCAAAATATTCTTACCATATCTCATATTGAAACATATTTTCGATGGTAAGACACCCCGATTGAATTTCAATGATTATTGAGCATCATTTCATTTCGAAACGTTCATTTCTAGTGTTGTCTATATCTTGGTTCGTATAGATACATATCTGTTATTTTTAACCATAAGATTTAACTGATATATCATTTCATTTCTGATTATTTTCATACAATGTCAGATTTTCAAACAAGTCTCTTGCATTCATGTTTATTCATTCAATATACTTGTTTGAAAATACTTCAATGTTTAAAAATGCTCCGATCTTCATGATTTTTCTGAGAATACAAACATCTGACTTGTATTTGAGATTTAATTGTTCAAGTTAAACCAATTTGAGAAACATATGCTTTATAGGAAAATATAGGTTCTTTGTGCTAGGACTTAAATGAACTTTTATGGATGCACGTTAACCAGTGTTTCCTACCCAATAAGTTAATCCTTAGTGATTGAGTGTGAGGAGTCGAAAAGAAATGAGTGTGGGTTGTGTGTTGAGATAAAATGGAAAAGAGAGTTTGGTTAGCTGTGAGATTAAATGATTAAAAGAAAGAGGGTGTGAGAACAGAGTAAAAGAATATTAAACTCGGCATCAACTACTTTTTGAGCCGGGCAACCACATTACTAATGTTTCATAATTCTTCGTGAACATTATTGAAACAGGCAATTAGCCCATGCCAACTCTTGATAAAAACTCCACCAACCACTCATTTTCTTCTTAAAAAGAAAATGTTTCATATTTTTCTTGGGACGCAACACATAATCTATCTGTTTTTCATTTGGAAAATCTGGATATTGAAAAGAAGGAAGTCTGCCCCACCTTTGCACTTCAATCATGCACATTGAGTCTGTGTTTATCTACTGTTGTCTCAGTGGTTTTCACAATGTTGAGCCTTATAAAAGCAATCATCATATGTTTAATTCTTTCTATCACTTTCACGAACACACAAGAATTTTTTTTCTTGTCATAACATTCATAGAAATTTCCTTTGTGGTGTTTCTATGATTGGATGGAAGCCCTGGGGGAGTGAACATCAAAAATCTCCATTCCTATGTGTATTCGTTACACACAGTGACTTAGTGTTACTGACAGACATGTTAACTGATTCATTTGTTGATTCAGGTGTTACATGATTATTTTTGTCTGGATTTGAAAAGATTTAGATAAATACATGGTTACGGATCACTGGATCAGTGGCTCTGGGAAAGATCAGAATGGTCAAAGACATTTCTTGGAGAAAGTTTTGATGCTATAGATTCTCTATTCATCAAAAAGGGGGAGATGAATTACAGAAATGTTAGATTCAGAAATTTCAAAGTTAAGATTTGAAGTAGATAAAGTTCAAAGATTGAAAGTTTGAAAGATTGTACAAGCAAAGTCAAAGATGTTTGAAGATGTGCTGAATTCGAGCTAAATCTGAAGATAATTTATTTCCGAAGTCTGAAAGAGTTTTATGATAGTTTTGGAGGAGATTGTTATATTTTTTGAAGACAGACTTGGGAAGAATACAGTCAAAGAAAGGGCAAATTGTTATAATGAAGCCTAAAGTGAAGACTGAATTGCAAAATCTTTGAAAGATGATCTTGAATCCAAAGGGGGAGATTGTTAGAGCAGAAATATGTTGGATACAAGATCATGAAGACCAGAAGTCAAAGTTCAAGAAGTAAAAAGCTGGAAAGTCAACTCTCAATATAAGTCAAAGTGTAATTAAATGTCAAAGTCCATGTATTTGTTTGTTTGTTTAGTTTTGTCTTGTTAGACTTGTAGGTACAAATAATTTGTTTTGCTGTTTAATAGATAGATGACTAGAAGTATTGGATATGCTTGCAGAGAGAATTTATAGAGAGAGAAAGAGACCTGTAGAGAGAGAAAGAGAGAAACAGATTGTAATTCTTGATTTGTGAAATTGAAATTGAATAGGTAGTTTAATCATCTTGTTTTGTTAATTGAATTGCAATTAGAATCTTCAATAAGGGAAACACACTGCAACATAGATGAATCTTTCGGCTTTGGTACCCATTTATAGATGGGTTCTACAATGTTAGCACAAGATTTTGCCACCTATTTAAAATTGTCCCCTCTTTTCTTTTGAAAAACTTTTGAAGCAAGAGAATTATAAGAATAGACATGATATGTTCCAAACCAAACATCAGAATATTGTCGAGAAGCAAAATCATTTCTATGATAAGTAGAAGACTTTCTAGCAGACGGAGATAATTGGAATCATTGCTTTATTGAATATTTCTTGTAAGAAGTTACAAGTTTTTGTTTATTAAAAGCAACATTCTCAATTACATCATGTTTAGTACCAGCTTTTCTATTAAAAGAAATATTAGAAGATGATTTTGTTGTCTCATCAATCTTCTTCTTTGGTCGCCACTCTGATGATACTCCAGCCTTTTTATTTCTCACATCTGAAACATTTGAACTTTTAAAGTTAGAACTGTGAGATTTGAAGGATAGCTTGTTCTTTGGCTTACCAGTGGTTGTCCGTTTCTGTGAATGCCGAGTTCTTTTCTTTTTACCTTTGGCATTCTTGGTATTCACAAAAACTGGTTCATCAACTTTCGTTGATGTTTCACCTTTCTTGAACACACATGGTAATCTAAAAGAATTTATAATAAACTGTGAATGATCAGGAAGTTTTGCATTGAAATCAAATTGAGCAACACAATCATCTAAATCACCATCAGAATATAAGATAATCAAACTCTTCATCAAACAGACTTTTAATATCATCAGATTTTGAAGTTTTGGAAGTCTTTGAAAAATCATAATTGATAAGCACAGTTGACAACACAATTTGTTCTAGATTAGTCAAAATCCTTTCTTCTGCTAGAGTGTTCTCGAATTCAGAAATTTTACTTTCTAACACGAGAGGATGTACATAAATTTTACCTTCAACTTGTTTAGCCACCAACTCTTCTGTAGAATAACTTTGGAAATAGTCGTTAGAAAGAAATTTTGATTTATCAGAACTGTAACTATAATTCAACTTCTCATATCTAAATGGAAGTTGCATTTTAGTTTTGTTCTTTCTTTTCTCCCTTTCCTTAACTTCGTCCTCTTCTGAAAGTTTAGTCCACTTAACTTTGAGTTCAGGGTATTGTGGTGACAGTTTTAAAAATCCAAAATCATATAATGCACTTGATTAAGACCCCAACATTCACTACTCTCTTTAGGCTTGTTCAGGTGAATGGTTTGCTCAGTTTGACCGAAAGTGTAAAGTTTTTCCTCCAAAACATTCACTTTTTCAGATAAAGATTTGTTTTCCTTCTTTAGTGATGAATGTTAAAACACATATTTATTGGATTCAAGATCATAATTATTTGAAGATGGAAATCTGAAGTTAAAGTTGTTAAAGTCGTCTCAACAAATAGTCTAGGGTCCTTTTGTAATAATTAGTCAAAAGTATTTTTACGTATTTTATTTTTAGTCTTTTATTTTAGTTTAAATATTTTTAGTTTGTTGTTGGGCCCATGCAAGCCAAGCCCATTAGGCTTACTTAGCTTAAATATAAATAGTGTGTTTTAGGTTAATTAGGGTTGAAGGAAGCTAATTAGAAAATCAATATTGAGAGGAGAATTGGTGTTGGTGTGCGCCGCAGACAAAGAAGAGAAAGAGATCAATTTCAACTCCAAGAACTTGTAACCTGTTGAATCGTTTGATTAATCAATATCAGGTTTGATTTATCGTATTGTTTATGTGATTACTTGATTGAATGATTGCATATTGGGACACACAATTGGTATCAGAGCACAGTACAGATTGGATTGAATAAGTTTTCGTTCGGTTCTAATTTTCTGTCAAAGATTCATGTTTTTTATTGTGTGATTGTTCTTTCAAGTTGATATTAGTTTGATTGTGTTTGTCTTGCATATTATAGTGATTGGGTATTGTTTGATTTGATATTTGCATTGGTTTTGGTTATCAATTTGTTGTTTTTGGTTTTCTGGGTTCGGTTTAGAGACGGTACTGGGTGTTCATTCGATTCCTTCATAAAGTTGTTTTTACTGAAATTAATTGGTAGATATCGTTCTATACGTTTATTCGATCGTGTATGCAAAGTTTGGTTGGTTAATTTAGTGTTCTGATCTGTTTCTGGGCTGATTTTTGAGTTTCTGGGTCGATTCTGTGTCAAGAACACTCCGGTCGAACATATCGGTCTTTGTTTCTATCGGTCTAAGTCCACTTCCGGTCGAATACCTTTATCGGTCTATAGCATTCGACCGGGACACTCACTGTCCACTCCGGTCTTTCATATTTCCGGTCGAAGCATAGTTCGGTCGAACAACCATCCGGTCTTACCAACATCCGGTCTTACCAACATCCGGTCTTACCAACATCCGGTCTTACCAACATCCGGTCTTATCAACCATCCGGTCTTTCCATTCTACCGGTCAAATCCTCGACCGGACTTTACAAGTTCCCGGTCGAAGGCAATATCGGTCTTTGCACTTCCCCGGTCGAACAAGTTC
Source organism: Arctium lappa (assembly GCA_023525745.1). Classification (NCBI taxonomy): domain Eukaryota; kingdom Viridiplantae; phylum Streptophyta; class Magnoliopsida; order Asterales; family Asteraceae; genus Arctium; species Arctium lappa. Next base: position 41,155,736 of record CM042057.1, read on the forward strand.
CCGGTCGAACTCTCGACCGGTCTTTACAAGTCTCCGGTCGAAGCTCATCCCCGGTCAATTTTTGCAAACTGTAATAGGGCTTCTACATGTCAAAATTTTTTCTCTAGGGGCGCTGCCCCTCGACCCCGCAAGGGCGTTGCCCCTTGACCCCACCCGCTAACCGGGTAGCGGGACCCCCGTGCTAAGTCTGAAAAGGGGGGGGCAAAGTTCTGTTCGTGATCAGATTTTTTTTCTGAATTTCTTTCTAAAATTTTCAGTATTGTGTGATTTTATCTTGACTTCTAACGATCTCATCCAGTTGATTGTTTCAATATCAGATAAGTTTGATACTAATCGTATAAGTAAAGATGTCTCGGGAAGCTCTTGCTATTGGAACGGATGTGAAGCCACCAGTACTCTTCAAGGGGGAGTACGAGCAATGGAAGGACAGATTTTTGGACTTCATTGATCGACATGATTTGGGAGATGAAATCAGAAAATCTCTGAAAGACGGGATCATGACACCTCCGACCAAGGTTCTCACTATAGCTGGAGAAAATGGTCAAGAAGAAGAGACAGAATACAAATTACCGATTGGTGAATATTCGGAAGATCAGCTGAAGAGACACAAGGGTGATAAGCTGGCAAGATCATTTATTCTCCAAGCCATACCGAATGAAATATATGTCAAGATTGACAGCTATAATGCTACCGGTAAGCAAATGTGGGATCAATTGGAGAAGATGATGATCGGATCCAAAGTCGGCAATCAGCTCAAAGTATCTACATGCCTGAATAATTATGAAGAGTTCAAAGCCAAAGCTGGAGAGTCTCTCGAAGCTACTTATGACAGATTTGTCACTTTGCTGAACGAGCTCAGCAAGAACAAGATCAGCAAATCTCACGTGGAGCTGAATGTGAAATTTCTCAGCAATCTTCAGCCTGAATGGAAGAGGTTCACCCGTCAGATGAGACAGTTGAAGGATCTGCATGACATTCCTCTTCATGAAGTTTATGAGATCCTCAGACAGAATGAGGAAGAGGTAGAAGAGATCAAGGCTGAGATGAAAAAGGCTGACAAAGCAGTAGCTGATCCAGTTGCTCTTGTGGTTAAGAAGTCAAAGAAGAAGAAGGTGATAGATTCTGATTCGGAAGAAGCTGATTGTGAGGAAAAGTCTGAAACTGACGATTGTGAAAAACTGATGGAAACCATGCTCATGTTAACCAAGGCTTTCCAAAAGAAGTTCTATAAAAAGCCAAACTCCAATAGTCAGCGATACTCGTCTGGTCCGAACAACTACAAGCATAAAGAGAAAGTTGAAGACAGGAGATCAGAAGAAATGAAGAAGGATGGAGCTGAAGAGACCAAGAAAGAAGAACCGATTAAGTGCTACAACTGTGGTAGACTCGGTCATTTTGCCAAGGACTGCCGCAAATCAAAAGTCCGAAACTCAGACTATTACAAGAATAAAATGCTTCTAGCCAAGCAACAAGAGGCTGGAAAAGCATTAATGGCCGAGGACGAATACTGGCTCGACCACTCGGATGAAGAATCTGAAGAAGGAGAGAAGGATGAGACAGCACATCTGTGCTTGATGGGGAAGAACCAGTCAGAAGCTGAAGCTGATTCGGATGATGGCGATACTGATGAGGTATGTAACTTTACTGAATTTGATTTATTGAACCAAATGAATGCCATGATGTCTAAACTCCAAGAATTAGAGTCGAAACTGAAGCGTAAAAGAGGTGTCATAAATGAGAAAAATCAATCTATACATAAACTTAGTAATGATATTGCTGAGAAAAATGTATTAATTGAAACTTTGCACAAAAATATAGACACCAGCGCTAAAGAAAAGACTATAATTCATAAAGAGTTATCTGAAACTGATTCAAAGTTTAAAGAATGTGAGTTTAAATCTAGAGAGATTGCTAAAAGGTACTTTTCTACTTCAAAAGAGAATAAATCTTTAATAGAAAAGGTGAATGCTTTGGAAGAAAAATTACACTCTTTGGGTCAAACTGAACACACTATTCATTTGAACAAACCTAAAGAGAAACCTGATACTTGGGGTCTTGGTTACAAGAACCCACATCATCTCAAAAAGGGTATATCTGAAGTGCCTGCACTTTATGACTTTGGGTTTATGTTGTTGGCTCCTCAACATCAAGAACTCAAACCCTTTTGGACTAGTCTGTCGGAAAAAGATAAAGCCAAGGAATTTGATAAAAGAAAGAACACAACTAAAGTTCAACTTCCATTTCGCTATGAGAAGTTGAATAACAGTTATCGTTCTAATAAATCAAAATTTCTTTCAAATGATTATTTTGAAAGTTATTCTGTTAAAGAGTTGGAGGCTAAACCCATTGAAGGTAAGCTTTACGTCCCTCCCCTAGTTTTGGAAAGTAAAATTTCTGAACTTGAGAATACTCTTACAGATGAAAGAATTTTGATGGACTTAGAACAAACTGTATTTTCAACAGTGTTCAAAAATTCTAATTTTCCTAAACTCTCCAAAGTTTTAAATTCGGATGACAGATCTGGTTCACTTGATAATGAGCTTAATTTCTTAAACTCTGAAGGTGTTTTAAATAAGTGTGTTTCTCAGTTTGATTTTTCTTCTAAACTTCCTCATCATTCATCTTGTGTTGTAAATTCCTTTGGATTACCCAGTGTACATGAAAAAGGTGAAACATCAACGAAAGTTGATAAATCAGTTTCTGTGAAATCCAAGAAAGCAAAAGGTAAGCAATAAAAATCTCAGCTTTCACAGAAACCGATCCACACTGGTAAGCCAAAGAAGATGCATTCTATTAATTCTCATCATTCTAACTCTAAAGTTTCAAATGTTTCAGATTTGAGAAAGCAAAGGGTTGGAGTTAAGACTGCATGGATACCGAAACAGAAGATAGACGAGAAAGCTAAATCTAGTTCTAGTTTTATTTTGAATAAAAAGACTTCTAGTAAAGATGATTTGAGTGTGAATGTTGCTACTTTTAAAAATAATCTTGTTGATTCTCGCAAGAAATATTCTATAAAGCAATTATTTCAGTTAACTCCATCTAGTACTAAAAAGTTTTTAAATTATGGTGAATGTGATTATGCTTCTCGTAGATATTCTGATGTTTGGTATGGTTCATATAATGTTTCATCTTATCATTATCATACGTCTTATCATGCTTCTGGTTTTCAAAGAAAAAGCGGACCCAAATTTAAATGGGTGCCAAAATCAAGTACTAACAGTGGAGGTCCCATTTTTAAATGGGTTCCTAAACCTCTTCTTTCTTGATTTGTTTTGTGCAGACCCGTCATATGTGGTATTTGGATAGTGGGTGTTCCAAACATATGACCGGGCAGAAGAGTATGTTGTCTAATTATAAGGACAAATACTGCGGCACAGTTCGTTTCGGAAATGATCAATTTTCACCTATTCTGGGATATGGTGATGTTGTACATGAAAATCTTACGATCAAGAAGGTGAGTTACGTTGAAGGCTTAGGGCACAACCTATTCAGCATTGGCCAGTTCTGCGACAAAGATTTAGAGGTTAATTTCAAGGCCAAGACATGTTCAGTACGCACTGAAGAAGGAAAAGAACTCCTGGTCGGATCTCGCAAGTCAAACCTCTACACCATCAATTTGTCAAAGGTCCAGGCTGACAATCAGGTCTGCCTACTATCAAAGGCCTCGATGTAACAAAGCTGGTTATGGCATCGACGGCTTTCTCACCTCAACTTTCGGTACATCAACAAGCTGGTCAGTGGTAAGCTAGTGAAAGGTCTTCCAGAGCTGAAGTATGAGAAAGAACATCTATGTGCAACGTGTGAAAAGGGAAAGATGAAGAGAGCCCCACACAAACCAAAGCCTGAACCTAGTACCAACTCTCCGTTAGAGTTGTTGCATATGGATCTATGTGGTCCTATGCGAACGCAAAGCTTAGGAGGAAAGAAGTATGTGTTGGTTATCGTGGATGACTATACGTGATACACTTGGGTTAAGTTTCTACGGTCTAAAGATGAGACTCCCGATGTTCTCATTACGTTTCTGAAGACGACCCAAGTCAATCTGCAAAAACAAGTCAAGATTCTCAGGACTGACAACGGCACAGAGTTCAAGAACAAGACAGTCGAAGAATATCTCGAATCAGTCGGGATATCACATCAATACTCTGCTGCTCGCACGCCTCAACAGAACGGAGTCGTCGAAAGGCGAAATCGTACACTTGTCGAGGCCGCTCGGACAATGCTCAGCCAATCTGACTTACCTTTATTTTTGTGGGCTGAAGCTGTATCGACTGCGTGTCACACTCAGAATCGCTCCATGATACACCGCCGATTTAAGAAGACTCCGTATGCGTTGATCAACAACCGCACACCAACCATTAAATATTTTCATGTTTTTGGTTGTACGTGTTATGTTCTAAACGACCGAGAGAATCTGAACAAGTTCAGTGCTAAGGCGGATGAAGGCATCTTTGTTGGTTATTCCTCTACATCGTCTGCATATCGTGTTTATTTAATAAAGTCGAAGACAGTGATCGAGAGCGTCAATGTTACATTCGATGAGGAGATGGCTTCTGAGCACATCAGTTCAGAACCCGTCATTACTGGAGTATTAGCTTCTGGACCAACCAGTCCAGGACCTGCACCTCAAGAGAACAAATCAGATGGCGCTTCGTCGTCTACTTCTAATTTATCTGATTTGGATTTATTATTTGAACTGTTCTATGATGAATTTCTTGGTTCTAAGTTGCATAACTCTGTTGTGGTTGACAGCATAGAAGACTCGATGACTAATCATCCGACCACTTCCGATATCTCTACTGAATTTGGTTCCTCTATTCAGCAAGAAGTTCCAGTTCAAAAGCCTACTCCGACAGTTGAAGTTTTGACCAACAATGCCGAGACAGAAGTAACTGACTCCGTAGGATGTACTGTAAGGACTGATCAACAGATTGACCAAGCTGTACCTACTGTAACTTCTGCAACGACCACTTCAACTGAAGCCCTCATTAATTCTGAGCCATCTGAAGGAGATACCAGTGGATTCCTAGATGCGGACAATGATCAAAATGCATCTAATCCACTCCCTCATGAACATAAGTGGACCAAAGAGCACCCGATACATCAAATTCTTGGAGATCCTTCTGCACCGGTGCAAACTAGGTCTACAACATCAAATCTATGTATGTATGAATCCTTTCTGAGCAAGATCGAGCCTACACGCGTATCTGAGGCCCTTGCCGATTCAGATTAGGTAACTGCGATGCAAGATGAACTGAATCAGTTTGAAGCACTGAAAGTCTGGAGACTCGTACCCAAACCGCAAGGTAAAACCATCATTGGTACGAAATGGGTGTTCAAAAACAAGAAAGATGAAGATGGCACCGTTATCCGAAACAAAGCACGACTTGTCGCCAAGGGATATAGGCAAGAGGAAGGTATAGACTACGATGAGACTTATGCTCCAGTGGCACGTATAGAGGCAATTCGGATGTTCTTAGCCTACGCAGCCCACAAGAACTTCACCGTCTATCAAATGGACGTGAAGACAGCTTTTCTGAATGGAGTACTCAAGGAAGAAGTCTACGTTTCACAGCCAGAAGGGTTTGTAAATCCAGATAAGCCGAACCATGTCTACATCTTGGATAAAGCTCTTTATGGACTGAAACAAGCTCCTCGCGCCTGGTATGATATCCTATCTCAATTCTTGGTTAAGTCGGGTTTCACAAAAGGTACGGTTGATACCACTCTTTTTATTAAAAAGGATAAAGGCGATATCATTCTAATTCAAATATATGTGGATGATATTATTTTTGGTTCTACAAATCCTAAGTACTGTAGGAACTTTGCAAACCTCATGGTGTCTCGTTTTCAAATGAGCATGATGGGAGAGATGAATTTCTTTCTCGGATTGCAAGTCAAACAATTTTCAACGGGGATCTTTATCAATCAATCTAAATACATTCTGGATATTCTTCGGAAGTTCAAAATGGAAGATTGTAAACCGATTGGTACCCCAATGGCACCTGGTACTAAGATTGGCACCGATCTTTCGGGAAAGGCTGTTGATGTTAGGACTTATAGAGGGATGATAGGTTCCTTAATGTATCTCACTTCAAGTAGGCCGGATATAATGTTTTCTACATGCTTATGTGCTAGATATCAGGCCAATCCTAAAGAATCCCATTTGTCTGCTGTAAAGCGGATTTTCAGGTATCTGAAGGGGACTGCAGATCTTGGTCTGTGGTATCCTAAGGATACAAGCTTTGAACTAACATCTTATTCAGACGTAGATCATGCTGGTTGCATGTTAGACAGGAAAAGCACCTCGGGTCATATACAATTCCTCGGAGATAAACTCGTCAGTTGGGCTTCGAAGAAGCAATTATGTGTCTCCACATCAACGGCCGAAGCGGAATATGTAGCTGCTGCTAGCTGCTGTTCTCAGGTCTTGTGGATGAGAACACAACTGCGAGACTATGGATTTCATTTCAATAGAATCCCGATCTATTGTGATTCGAAGAGCGCTATTGCGATTACCGCTAACCCTGTTCAGCATACTAAGACCAAACACATAGATGTGAGGTATCATTTTATAAAAGATAATGTAGAAAAGGGCACAATTGAACTTTACTTTGTAAAAACCGATTATCAGCTTGCAGATTTGTTTACCAAACCTTTAGACGAAAAGAGATTTAATTTTCTTGTCTCAAGACTTGGTATGCTAAATCTTAGGACCTAATCGGTGGTTACCCATTAAAGATTCTTATTGTATTTCTTTATCATTTCTTTATTATTATTTCCGCATGATACCTGCTTTTTAATAGTTTGTTCATGATCTCAGGGGGAGTGTGAAAAGTATCTTATAGATGATCAATGTTAGTTTGAGGGGGAGCAATTATGAATGCATTGTACTTACTGATCAATGTGTTAGTAATGCATAATTTTAGGGGGAGCGATCAAGTCAAAGGAGTATGGCAATGACTTCTGATTATTTCTGATCAGAACTCGTACATCATTTGTTTTACTGCTTTATGTCATTTCAATTTCAGTGAATAAAGTTACTTTGACTAGACTTTTAGACTTTTGTAGGTTGAGAGATGTTTCAAAGATCATATCTATATGACTTTAAGCTTGATTTCGTGAGATGTAAGACTGTACTCAAAAGGTATAATTCTTAATCTTCATCTCCTCCATGGTTGAAATACGGACAACTTTCAATCAGAAGAAAACATGTTCTTAAATGTTCAAACCACTTCCCGATTCTCAAACAGATTTCTTGAATTGGAAGTGTGATTTTAAATGTTTTCTGATTCATCATTGAGTTTTTAACTGTTCAAGTTAAATCACCTGAGCATCTTATGCTTCATAGGAAAACATGGGATCAGTGTGCTAGGGCTTAAGTGAACTTCTATGGATTCACGTTAACCAGTGTTTCCTACCCAAGAAGTTAATCCTGTAGTGAAAGAATGTGAGGAGTCCAACAAGAAATGAGTGTGGGATGTGTGATGAGGGACAATATTAAAAGAGAGTTTGGTTAGCTGTGATCTTAAAGATTAAAAGAAAGAGGGTAAGAGATCAGAGTAAAAGAATTTTTAAACTCTGCACCAACTACTTTCTGAGCCGGGCAGCCACATGTCTAATGCTTCACAATTCTTTGGTGAACATTATTGAAACAGGCAACTAGCCCATGCCAACTCTTGACTTTACCCCACCATCTACTCATTTTCTTCTCAACAAGAAAATGTTTCATTTTCAAAGGGGACGCAGCACATATGCTATCTGATTTTCATTTGGAAAATCTGGATATTGAAAAGAAGGAAGTCTGCCCCACCTTCACACTTTACTAATGCACATTGAGTCTGTGTTTAACTACTTGTCTCAGTGGTTTACACTTATTTGAGCCTTATAAGCAAACATCATCTGCTTAATTTATTCTATCACTTGCACGAACACACAAAGAATTTGTTTCTTTGTCATAACGTTCATAGAAATTGCCTTTGTGGTGTTTCGATGATTGAATGGAAGCCCTGGGGGAGTGACCATCATAAAAGCTCCTTTATATTGTGTATTTGTTACACACAGTGACTTTGTGTTAGTGACAGGCAATTTTAACTGATTCATTTGTTGATTCAGGAGTTACACTTCATTCTATAAATTGTCTAGATTTGCAAAGATCTGGATGAACATATTAATGAATTGACGGATAATCAGTGGTTCTGTTTGCAAGATCAATGGTGGAAGAAATTTCTTGAAGACACGTTTTGCTGAACTCTTTTCATCAAAAAGGGGGAGAAGCGTCAATCAAGAAATGGAAGATATTCTGAAGATATTGAAGATATGCTGATATGAAGAAATGTTCCTTGAAGATGCTTTACTGGAGATAATTTCTTTCCAAGAGATATTCTCATCGTTTGGGGAGATTGCTATATTCTGAAGACAAAGAGGAAGATTACATTTTCTGGGCTTAAAGAATGATCTTGATCCAAAGGGGAAGATTGTTAAAACACATATTTATTGGATTCAAGATCATAATTATTTGAAGATGGAAATCTGAAGTTAAAGTTGTTAAAGTCGTCTCAACAAATAGTCTAGGGTCCTTTTGTAATAATTAGTCAAAAGTATTTTTACGTATTTTATTTTTAGTCTTTTATTTTAGTTTAAATATTTTTAGTTTGTTGTTGGGCCCATGCAAGCCAAGCCCATTAGGCTTACTTAGCTTAAATATAAATAGTGTGTTTTAGGTTAATTAGGGTTGAAGGAAGCTAATTAGAAAATCAATATTGAGAGGAGAATTGGTGTTGGTGTGCGCCACAGACAAAGAAGAGAAAGAGATCAATTTCAACTCTAAGAACTTGTAACCTGTTGAATCGTTTGATTAATCAATATCAGGTTTGATTTATCGTATTGTTTATGTGATTACTTGATTGAATGATTGCATATTGGGACACACAATGAACACTTTTTCCCAAATTCTTTTGCCTCAAATTCACACAGTCTATATTTTGAAGTAGTTTTAGATAGTTCATTATGAATTATAGTCTTTTCTTTTGCGCTGGTATCAATGTTTTTGTGCAAAGCCTCAATCAGTACGTTCTTCTCAGCAATATCCTTGCTAAGTTTCAGTATTGACTGGTTTTTCTCTTTAATGATACCTTTCTCACGTTTAAGCTTAGACTTTAATTCTTGGAGATGAACCATCATGACTTGCATTTGATTAAGAAAGTATGATTCAGACATATCACATACCTCTTCGTTGTCTTCACAGTCTGAATCAACTTCAACTTCATTCTCTTCCTTACCCATAAAATACATGTGGGCCTTTTCTTCTTTCTCTTCTTCATCTTCCGAATGATCGAGCCAGTATTCGTCCTCAGCCATAAGAGCTTTGCCAGCCTCCTGTTGCTTGGCCAAAAGCATATTGTTCTTGTAATACTCAGAGTTTCTGACCTTAGGATTCCTGCAATCCTTTGCAAAATGAACGAGTTTCCCGCAGTTATAACACTTCACTGGGTCGGGCTCTTTCTTCTTCTCTTTAGATCTGTACCTCTTCTCCTCAGGCCTTTTCTCTTCCATCCTTTTTCCTTCGATTCTTTCTTTATGCTCGTAGTTTCTTGAACCCGAAGAATATCTCTGAGTGTTAGATCCAGGCTTCTTGTAAAACTTCTTTTGGAAAGATTTAGTCAATAATAGCATTGCCTGTTTTAGATTCTCGCAGTCATCTGAGTCATAGTCTTCTTCACTGTCAACTTCCTTAGATTCTGAAACTACAACTTTCTTCTTCTTCTTTAAGCTTACCGACCTCTTCTCTTTCTTCTTCACAACCAGGGCAACATGATCAGTAACCACCTTTTCAACTCTCTTCTTTTCATCTTTAATCTACTCCACTTCTTCTTCATTTTTCCTTAAAGTATCGTACACCTCGGGGAGTAGTATCTCGTTTAAGTTCTTCATCTATTTCATTTGCCTTGTGAATCTCTTCCACTCTGGTTGCAGTATGCTCATGAATTTAACATTGAGCTCAATCTCTGATTTCCAGACTTTGTTCTTACTTAGCTCGTTTAGCAAAGTCACGAATCTGTCATATGTAACTTCTAGAGATTCACCTTCCTTAGCCTTGATATCCTCGTAGTTGTTCAGGCAGTTAGAGACTTTAAGCTGATTACCGATCTTGGATCCTAGCATCATCTTTTCGAGATGATCCCACATCTCTTTGCCTATGGCATTGTAACTATCAATCTTCACGTAGATCTCGTTAGGAATCCCTTGTAAGATGAAAGATCTAGCCAGTCTGTCAGCTTTGACTCTTTATCTTTGCTCATCTATGTATTCCTCCAATAGCAATGTGTATTCCTTCTGTTCACCTTCCTCTCCTTCATTTTCAACTACATGAACCTTCATAGGAGGTTTCGTCACTCATTCCTTGAGAGATAAACGAATATAATCACCCAGATCATTGTGGTCTATGAAGTCCAGGAAGCGGTCCTTCCATTCTTTGTATTCGCCTTTGAATAGAACAGGAAGCTTTACGTCTGTACCAAAGGCTAATGCTTGCCTTGAATTCATCCTGTTTTGAAAACTGTTTTCAATAAGAACTTGAAATGATCGTTAGTTCAATAGAAATCAGAATACAGAAAAACTTAGAAAGAATTTTCAGAAAATAAAAATTCTAAAAAAATATCCTAAGTATGGAATTCGCACAATATGACAAACACAATTCGCATACAGAATTCTCACACACACTATCTTCATAATTCACACACAAGCATAAACTTCAGAATTTGCACGCAACAGAATTCGCATACAACACTATGAGAAATATGGACTCAGAGAAATTTTGAAAATCAACTTTTCGCATAAACTATTCGCATAACAAACACATACAAATTCTATACTTAGAAAAAGTTTCAATCTTCTTATGCGAAATCTGAGGAATTCGTATGAAGCTAGATGTGAATTCTTAGGAATTTATATCCTTCTTTATGTGAGTTCCTTACTTTTCGCATACAAGCATATGCGAATTCCTTCCTTAGAATACTTTTCACAAAACTTTTCGTATAAGGAACTTATGCGAATTCTGACATTTCACATACAGGTTAGTACGGATTCTGAGGAATTCTCATAACACACATATGCGAATTCATAGGAATTCTTGTTGGATCAAATAATTGTATTCAAGATTAAAGTTAAATTAGAGGGTTTAAACTGTATTTTTTTGATAGTTAGGGTTCAGGGTTTAAATTGTAATATGTTAATAGTTATTTGTAAATGGGCCTAAAGCCTGTTAGAAAGCACATTAAGCTTAAAGCCCATATGGCGTAGGTATTTAATGTTTTGTTTAATTAGTTTTTAGGTTAACTCTCATAATATTCTAGTTAATAGCTGTACGTATTCTTTGTATTCAAGGGTATCAAGAACACAAGATTGTTGGATCAAATAATTGTATTCAAGATTAAAGTTAAATTAGAGGGTTTAAACTGTGTTTGTTTGATAGTTACAGTTCAGGGTTTAAATTGTAATATGTTAATAGTTATTTGTAAATGGGCCTAAAGCCTGTTAGAAAGCCCATTAAGCTTAAAGCCCATATGGCCTAGGTATTTAATGTTTTGTTTAATTAGTTTTTAGGTTATCTTTGACAATATTCTAGTTAATAGCCGTACGTATTCTTTGTATTCAAGGGTATCAAGAACACACAAGGTTTAACTGATTATTCAAGGGATTGATATGTTTATCTGATCTTTATATCTCTTGATCTATATTGTGTTTCTTGTTTGATTATCAACTAGATTAATCTGGGATAACAAGTGGTATCAGAGCCAAAAGAATCAAGTTTGTGGATTAAAATCAAGTTTATCGATTATTTTGTGTTCATCGATTTTACTGTTCATCAACACCTTACTGTGCGATATTTGATTTCTTGAATCTGTGTGTTTTTATGATTAAAATCAATCTGATTAGGTGTGTTTTGTGGTATTGAATGCTATCCGATAGTTCAATTGCATTATGAATCATCAATTGATTGGTTTTTGATGATTGTTGGAATCTGGGTTCGACAAACTCAATAAGCCGGTCGAACACTGTGGTTGGAAAATTGAGTAATCAAAAGTGTTCTTTAATCATTATTGTTAATTGGGTTATGATCGATACGTGCTGATGAGTATCAAAGTCTGATTTTTTTGCATTTGATTTTGAGTTCTTGATTGATATTCTGGGTTGATTATTGATTCTGTTCATCGACGTTCTGGGATGGTTTAAGAACATATCGGTCGAATAATCATTATCGGTCGAAGGTAGTTTATCGGTCTATATCTGTTATCGGTCAATACTTTGTATCGGTCAAAGCCAATACCGGTCGACCGCTTTTTATCGGTCTATCTTATCGGTCGAAGACCAATTCCGGTCGAAGACCATTACTGGTCCATATATTATATCGGTTCACATTAACACCGGTCGAAAGGTATATCGGTCCATTTTTGGTTCCGATCTTAGTCTTTTACCGGTCAAGTATAATACCGGTCTTTACATCCTACCGGTCTAAGCACTTTTACCGGTCGAAGCACCTATACCGGTCATTGCAAGTTACCGGTGGAATTAATACCGGTCGCTAGTCCGATCTAATATCGGTCAACACCTTACCGGTCAAGACCAATACCGGCCAAAGAAGTTTCCCGGTTGAAGCATCTTACCGGTCGACCGCACCACCCCGGTCGGCTAGATATCGGTAGAATTTACCGGTCGAAGAAAACACCGGTCAAGCACATCGGTCGAGCAAAATTTGTTTTTTTGCATACTTAGACAAAATTTTGCAAACTGTAATATGGCCTCTACAAATCAATTTTTTTTCTCTATGGGCGCTGCCCCCATACCCCCGCAAGGGCGTTGCCCTTGACCCCACCCACTAACCGGGTAGCGGGACCCCCGTGCTAAGTCTGCGTAGGGGGACAAAGTTCTGTTCGTGATCAAAATTTTCTCATTACTCTGTTAGATTTTATCTACTGTTTGAGAATTCTGCATTTAATTATTTTTGGAAATTTATTTTTCTGAAAATTTTTGAGTGTAGTTATATTTAATTCTTGATTCTAACGATCTCATCTAGTTGGTTGTCTTGATACAGAAAAGTTTGATTACTAAACATACAGCTAAAGATGTCTGAAGGTTACAGCCTTGATTTTGAAAAGATGACACATTTTGAAGCAAAAGCAAATGCTAAACGTCTTGCTAGACAGTGGTCAAGATATACAGACATGGCTTATGATTATGAAAAGGAGATTAAAAAGCTTAAATCCGAGATGTTACCTCTTGAAGCTGAGAATGAAAAACTAAATATTCAGAACTCATCTTTCCTTATTCAGATCAATGCTTTAAAAGAAAATTCAAAAGATTCTGATTCTATAATTGACTTTGCAGGAATAATTGAGTCTAAAGAAAAAGAGATCTTAGATCTACAAGCAAAGTTGAAAAGATCTGAGTCCAGCTATACGTGGTCTAAGAAGGAGGCAATGCAAAAAGAGCTTGATGAGCTTAGAAGAAGAGCAAACATTGCTATTAAGACATCTCAAGAGCTTAAAAAGTCAAATTCTCAAGTCTTTGCGGAAAGAGATAAACTAAAAGATAAAGTTCTTAGTCTTGAGGTTGAGATTGAAACGCTAAAAGAAAAGGCAACCCAAGACAGAGACAATACAAAAGCTCAAGATGAGATGTTGAAGATTGAGCAAGAAAGAAAAGAATTTGCCAAGAAATTCTCTGACTTTTCCAGAAAAGCCTTTGAAGAGAAGAAATCTTTAGAGCTTAGATGTGTTAAGCTTTCTCAACAAGTTTCAGACTTTGAGAAGGTTATCATTATTGAAAGAGAAAAGGCTGAGAAAGAGAAGAAGACAGTTGAGCTGAAGAAAGCAAATATAGACTTTTTCTGAAGAAAAGAAAATATATGAAATTGAGATAGCCAAGCTGACAGGAAAGCTATCTGAATTGTCAATAAACATCATGAAGGAGAAGAATGCAAAATCTGAGTTGCATAAGAAGTTTGATCTGATTGAAAAGGAAAGAAACAGTTTGTCTTTAATGATAAAGGAACTTGAAGAGATCGTATTCAAGGTGAAGCTGATTGAGCACAAGACGCCAGAGTCAATAGCTCAATCACCAAAAGATGATCTAGCTAATTCAGATAGTTCATTAAAAACAACTTCAAGTTCACATTTTTCAAATGTTTTCTATAATCCTTTCTATGATTTAGATGATTGTCTTACTTCTAAATATACTGATCATATTCGTCCTTCTAACCTTTTCTATGACAAAAATGTTGATAGTTCAGGTAACTTCAAGAAGACTAAGTCTCAAAAGAAAAGCTTTTGGAGAAGGGATGATGAGAAAGAAAGAGGAAACTGGATCTGGAGAGTTAAAGGATCCTCGGAGGAGAAGAAGAAAGAAGAATGATCTGTGCATACATCAAATGCTAAATGGAACTATGCTACAAAAGATAAAACTTTTGGCAAACCTGATCTGGTTTACACAATCCATCAATTGATCAGGTTAGCACAAAAGAAAATTAGTTGTTCCTACTGTGGCTCAAATGATTTTGTAAGAAAAGATTATGTGAATAACTGGTATGGTTCTTACTTCATATCTCCCACTAGAACTGCAACTAACTCATTAGGACCCAAATACCAGTGGGTACCAAAAGCTAAATCTGTGTTGCAGGCACCCAAGGTTTAAGGGGGAGAAAGAAAAAAGGCTTCTAAGTAAATCAACTTAGAACCCGTACCTCAAAGAAAAGATGGTTTCTAATCACATCAGATTAGAACCCGCACTTCAGTGCTTTATTTTTCCGTTTAATCTTAAAAAAAAAAAACTTCAGTTGAGGGGGAGCTTACTTGTTAAAGAGCTTCATTGAAAAACTCCTTAGAGCTTAAGTGTCAAACTTCTTTTAGTTTGAGGGGGAGAATTACATCGTCAAAAATAATTGTTTTGACTTCTCTGGAATTTTTATTCTTCATGTAACTATATTCCTTTGTGCTTTCATGTACAAAATACTGTTGAACAGTATGTTCTTTTTAGGAAAATACATGGGATTCAATAACCGGTGTTTCCTACCCAGGAAGTATTCCCTGAGTGATTGAGGGGAGAGGGGTCAAAAGAATTGAGTGATGGTGTGTGAAGAGGTAAATTGGAAAAGAGAGATTGGTTAGAAGTGAGCTTTAAAAGAAAGTGGGTGAGAGAACAGAGTAAAAGAATATTAAACTCTACACCAAACTTCTTTCTGAGCCGGACAGCCACATAATATGATTGGTTCACATTCTTTGGTGACCATCATTGAAATAGGCAACTAGCCCATGCCATCTCTTGCATACAATCCCACCAGCTACTCATTCTTTTCTCGAAAAGAGAATGTTTCACATTTTCTGGGGAAGCAACACATACGCTATTGGTTCTTCATTTGGAAGATACTAATATTGAAAAAGAAGTAAAGTTGCCCCACCTTCGAACCCTTTCTCAAGCACATTGAGTCGGTGTATAATTTGTTGTTGTCTCAACAAGTTTACATATTTTGAGCCTATATTGAAAATCAATCATCTATGCTTAATCCTTTCATACACATGCACAAGCACACAAAAATTTGTTTTCTGTCCGAACATTCATAGATAATCATGTGTTATTCGATGATTGAATGGAAGACCTGGGGAGCCAACATCAAAACCAGCTCCTTATATAGTAACTTTGTGTTACTCAGTAACTTTGTGTTACTGGCAGACATTCTAACTGAGTCATTTGTTGATTCAGGGTTACACTTAATAACTGTTTGAATTTGAAAAGATTTGAATGGTTACTACTTTTTGTTTTAATCTGAAAAGATTGAAATAATCACTCTTTCCATCTGGGAAGACTGTTCTTATTTCTATACAAGGCTCGTTATATGATGACCATATTCAAAGGAGGAGATTGTTTTGCAAAGTTCTGATGATGATGATTCTCACCACTCATCAAAAAGGGGGAGAATATATTAAGGGGGAGAATATAATCTGAAGACTGCTGAAGATTTTCAAAGATATCAAAGATTTGAAGACTATTTAAAGATATCAAGTTTTGAAGTTATCATCGTCATATCTGAAGAAAAGTGAAGACCTGAAGACTATTGTCAAATTTTTTTAATCTTGAATCAAAATGGGGAGATTGTTGGATAAAATAATTCTATTCAAGATTAAAGTTAAATTAGAGGGTTTAAACTGTATTTGTTTGATAGTTACAGTTCAGGGTTTAAATTGTAATATGTCAATAGTTATTTGTAAATGGGCCTAAAGCCTGTTAGAAAGCCCATTAAGCTTAAAGCCCATATGGCCTAGGTATTTAATGTTTTGTTTAATTAGTTTTTAGGTCAACTCTGATAATATTCTAGTTAATAGCCGTACGTATTCTTTGTATTCAAGGGTATCAAGAACACACAAGGTTTAACTGATTATTCAAGGGTATCAAGAACACACAAGGTTTAACTGATTATTCAAGGGATTGGTATGTTTATCTGATCTTTATATCTCTTGATCTATATTGTGTTTCTTGTTTGATTGTCAACTAGATTAATCTGGGATAACAATTCTCATAACACACATTTCACACATCACACTCTTGCGAATTCTATACTTGTGAATTTTTCAGACAAAGAAAATATGCGAAATCTATTGATACGAGTTCTTGGTATGAGTTCTTGAGGTTTTATGCGAGTTCTTGAGATCTCGACTAAAAATCACTCTGATCAGCTCAAAAAGCCATCAAATCTTCGACTTTCGATCTGAAATTTTGACAATTCGAACACTAATACATCTAGAATCGATCACAACCAATGAATTTCAAAGAAATTCAGTTAAACGTACAAACTGATTCTAATACAGTGCTTTCGAACTCGTGTCTCTAAAATGAACATAATCACCAAATTGATGTACAATTACAGTGCAAATGATTCTCAAACCTATACAAGATTTGTCTAAAACACTATACGAATACAATTGAACCAATTACAATCACAATTACACTCAAAAATTGAAAATTCGATCCAACATCATGAAACAGTGCAAACGACCACTTTCTTGAATGATTTCGATTTTAACTCTGCTCTGATACCAATTATTAATCCCAATTTCAAGTTCTAATCACAATTTACTAACAAAGACAATATGAGAATCAAAACATCAATTAACCTGTTTTCAATTTCAAACAAGGAATTCGTATACAGACTCTCTGACACTTTCTCTCTCTAGATCACTATGTCCGCGTACTTACAATGCCACACACACAACACAAAGCCATATCCCTATTTATACGCACACACACAACACAACACAAACTATTACAACACATTGACTTTTGACTTTTTATTACAAATAGACTTTGACTTGCTATAAGAGTTTGACTTGAGCTTTAACTTGCTTGATTTTCAGTCTTCATGATCTTGTATCCAACAAATATATGCTCTAACAGAAGAATCTTCAAACAAACTTGAGACGAGTTTTATCTTCTCTTATGAATTTGTTGCTTTGACAATCTTCAAATTTTCTTTTTGACTACTTTGATCTTTGACTGTAAAAATCTCTTCAAACATGATAATCCAACGAACTTTAATCTTCTTTAGATCTTTTTTAACTTAACATATATCTCCACCACAAACTTTATCTCTTTGACTTTTCTCCCACATAGACAAGTTGTCTTTGACTTATCTCGCGGTATATCATTGTTATATCTCCCCCTTTTGATGATTGTGAGCATCAACATCATCAAAACTCTTTCAAGTTCAACATCTGCTTTGTATAACATGTAACAATATCTTGATTTGATCTGAGTAACCGTCAATTCCAAAATAAAGTTGTTTCCGAATCTTTCAAATTCAGAAAATTTAAGTTGTAATCCTAAATCAACAGATGAAACAGTTAATAAAATTTGTAAGTAGCATGGAGCCACTTAGTACAACGAATGTACTTCGGAAAGGATCCTTTTGATGTTCACTCCCCTAGAGATTCCATTCAATCATTGAGAATACACAGAAATCTCTATGAATGTTCTGACAGGAAAACATATTCCATGTGTGTATGTGCATGTGTTAGAAATGATTGAAGCAACTTATGCTTAATCAGGCTCAAAATGTCTAAACCCTTCAGACACAACAAGTTTTCCACAAACTGAATATGCATGATAGAAGTGCGAAGGTGGGGGAGAACTTCCCCTTTTTTCACTATCCAAATCTTCTAAATGAAGACTAGATAGATTATATGTTGCGTCCCTATGAAAAATTGAAACATTTCTTTGTTGATAAAGAAATGAGTAACTAATAGGGTTCAAACAAGGGTATGGCATGGGCTCCCTGCCTGTTTCAATGATGGTCACCAATGAATTGTGAACCTATTGGTAGATGTGGATGACCCGCTAAAAAGTGGTTGGTGCGAAGTTCTCTTATTCTTTTAACGCTATTCTCACACCCTGTATCTGTTTTTAATCAGCTCACTTCTAACCAAACTCTCATTTACATTTTACCACTCAACACAATGAAATTACTCAATCGGATGAGTTATCTCCCCGACTATTTGATGAATAACCCCTCACCCCTTAGTCACTCAAGGATAACTTTCTGGGCAACATCCATAGGTTGTGGTGAATCCTTGTGGTGAACCCATAGAAGTATGTTAAGCTAACACATAGTTCCCGTGAAAATATATCCTAAAATTATTTTGTGTTGTTCAACATATTACATTTGAACAAATATGAATATCAACAATTGAAACACATTATCATTTGAATGAATGCTCCTCAGAAATATCAATATTAATTAAGCATTTGAACTTTAAAGGTTGTCAAAACAAGGATATTGAATGAATGAAATGAAAACGATAGACTTGTTTGAGAATCGGACAATGTTTCACAAAGATAAAATATCATAAGATATAATAATGAAAGGCTAGGATTTGAAATAAATGAATGTCATTTATATGAACATATATAAATAAGATTGAAAGAATTTTCATGAACCCTTACGCTGAAAGAATATTTGATGCTCAAATCAACTTGGAATACAAACGGGAGTATTACCATCGAGAAAATGTTTCTTTCTGAGACATGATAATAACAAAGTCAATAAGAAGTTGAACCGGTGTATATGAATATTTGAAAGTATAGATACACAAGTATTAACTTTTGAAACACACCGTCAGAAATAGATAATCCGAATAGTGATATGAAAACATTTAAAATCCAACTTCTATATTCATAATATCTGTTTATCAATAGATAAGTGGTTTGAACATTTAGAAAAGTATTTTTCATACTCGAAAGTTGTGTCTTTTTTCAAGTAATCTGAGTTTAAGATAAGAAGATACTTACATTTAACATTTAATCTCAGAACTCCCCTTCAGACTATTAAAAAAATTAAACCCCCCTTGAAATAAGATTACATGCAAAACAAAATATGATTTTGGTAATCATCTAAGATGATTCCTCATTCGTTAGAAATTATCATAATGAAATCAGAATGTGAACTCCCTTTTGAAGTAAGCATATACTCACATAAAACATTAGAAACTCATGAGAAACTCCCCCTAGACATATGCAAAAGATCAGTAACTAAAGAAAATAGACTTCAGATATAAAGATTGACCCAACTTGCTAATTAGATTTCTCATCAAACGGTTTAGTGAAAAGATCAGCAATCAGATAATCCGTCTGTACGAAATTTATCTCGATTGATTCTTTCTCTACATGATCATTGATGAAATGATATCTGATGTCAATGTGCTTGGTCTTTGAATGCTGAATCGGATTAGTAGTTATAACAATCATGCTCTTCGAATCACAATAGATAGGGACTTTGTTGAAAGTATAGCCATAGACTTTTAGTTGTGTCATCATCCACAAAACTTGTGAACAAAAATTGTCCGCAACAACATATTATGCTTTGATGTTGAAACACAGTTCTGCTTCTTCAACGTCCAACTAACCAACTTGTCACCTAAAAATTGACATAAACTGTTAGTGCACAAATATGTTGGATCCAAGATCATGGGAATTAAAAAGTCAAAGCCTCTCTTGCAAAAGTCAAAGTTAACAGAAGTCAAAGTTAGCTTAGTGTTTAGTTTTGTGTTTTTGTCTTTGTAAAGCATGTAGGTATAAATATAATTTTTGTTTGTAGAATCATGAGACACAATCAAAGAATATGTTTTAGAGAGAGAAATATACATTATCAGAGAATTATATACTGTTGAATTCTAGATCAATAATATGATGTTTGATTGTGAATTCTTGTTGTTATCTTGATCATTCTTGCACAATTTGGGACACACAATTGGTATCATAGCAAACACCGAATCAGAAATCAAGATCGAAATTGGGAAATTTGATCGACTTTGAAGAACTCGCACACATCTCTGTTTTAGATGGATTTTGTGTGATTTTTTATTGTATTTCTATTGCATTGTAATCGAAGTATGATCTAGAACGGATCTTGTGTTAGTTGTTTGTCCAAATTCACAACAGATTGTGTGAATTTTTGGATTTGATGTAATTTTTGTTCGAACCTGTAAATGCACTATATCCTAATCAATTTTGTAATTTTTGTTGATTTGGTTGTAATCAATCAATGAAAGTTTTTCAGATTGTTCTCAAAGATCAATTGACAAAGTTTCATGGCCTAAGTCAATGTCTTGGATCGAATTTTGGTTGGTTTTTGAAGTTTTGAGCCGAGATCTACGAAATTCGCATGATCCAATGAAGAACTCTCATGGTCCTTTGTTGTTGATGTTGCTGAAATATCAAAGTACAGATTTCACATAGAGCGTGGTGTGAAAAGTAAAGAATTCGCACATAGTTTCATGAGAAAAGTCGAAATTCGCAAGTGTCTACATACGAAAAGTGAATATCTCGCACGACCTTACATGCGAAAATCTGAAATTCACACATCTCTTGATGCGAAAAGTTCAAATTCGCATCTCACAACGTGCGTAATCTGAGGAATTCGCTCAAAAATCTGAATAATTTTTCTAAGTGCCCGATACGTGAAGTTTAGAGTGGTAAATTTGGCTAAGTGTGAAATTCGCATAAGCTTAGTGTGCTAAAGATCAATGTTGGAAAAAGTAACAAGTCAAGAATTGGCATATCTTGTGTGCGAAAAGTGAGGAATTCGCATAGTTCCACGTGCGAAAAGCTTGAAAGTTTAGTATTTTGTGTGCAAATTTCTCTGTTATGCGAAAAGTTACTTCTTTGGTGTGAGGATTCTATACTTGGTAATATTCATGACTGAGTTTTTCAGGAAATTTGATATTTTCTGCTTTTGTGTTTAAAGATCTGTGCATTTGGTCAAGATGACTTCTAAAGATGCTCTTGCCATAGGAACTGATGTCAAACCTCCTGTACTTTTCAAGGGTGAGTATGAACAGTGGAAATACAAATATCTGGATTTTATCGATAGAAATGACATTGGTGAACATATTAGATTGTCATTGGAAGAAGGTCCCATGAAACTCCCAACTAAGACTCATACTACAGAAGAAGAAGGAGAAGAAGTGATTACGAAAGAGTATCCAATGGATATAGATGAGTATACTGATGAACAAAAAAAGAGGCTCAAGGAAGATAGACTGGAAAGATCTTTTCTACTTCATGGTATTCCCTGTGAGGTCCAATTGAGATCATGATTGGTTTGATTAGATGAAGAACAAGGAATCATAGGGAAGAAATCAGTAGCTTATTCAAGACAGAAAATGTAAACTACACTAAGAGAGCAAAGAAACAGTAAGCGGCTACATTGTTGATGATTGAGAAATTACAAAATGAAAGGTTAAACCTAAAATCTATTACATGATTCCTATTTATACCCCATACTCCCTTGTACACAATATAAGCCCAAACCCAATACAAGGCCCATTACAATATATTGATTACTTTATAAAACTTCTAAAATATAACATAAAATATGTTCTAACATTCTCCCCCTAAGTTTTGTAAAGTAATCATTCTCTGATCAACTCCAGCTTAAGCTCCTCTCCCCCTTTATTTCTTTATAAAACTTAGTGCTGTATAAACATCAAAGCATCCTTAAGCTCCTCTTAGAATGTAGCTCTTATCCTCGAAGTATCAACTGAAATATCAGATCTGATGTAGACAATAACCTCGACTGAGTGCACATAAAGACAACTTTTTCCTCTAGTAAATCCAACACATTCCTTAATGCCCACAAGAATGATATGTGTGGATTATGGAGTGACACCCAAGTTGAATTTAGAATTCAGCTTAAGAACTTCATTTGATAAGCATACGAGAGGTAGCATCCGGTACCAACACTACAATGCAAGGATAGAAGGCAAGCAATGTTCAACAACTGATGAAAGGTACTCATTTTCTGTCTGGTTTCCAGAATACTGAGTCATCAAACCCGGAGCTCCCCTCTTCACAAATCAGTTGGATGATTATCGGCTCTCAGGATTCTGAAGCACAACCAAAGTGTTGTACAGTGATTGCAGTCGCTCACACTACTGAGTGATTAATTCAGAAGAATGATAAAGTGCTCTCAATGGTCTAACAACAGAAGAAGCTTTCCAGACTGATGGTTGTAGATGCTCAGGCAGCTAACTCAATTCAAGCAGAGACCAAATCATCAAATCCAGGGCAAACTTGTATGAAATAGGGTTTAGAACAGTCAGAATTCTCAAAATAATCACCAAAATTCGCAAATAATCAAAATTCGCAGACCCTTATAGACATTTGAGCATAATTCGCAACATGCATTAAGCTTAACCTCAAAATTCGTAGAGGCTTGCCTTGCGAGTTCTTCAACATTCGCAAGCCTCATGATCGCGAATCCTCGCCTTTCGCAGTCCTCATCATCACAAAACTTCAGAATTCGCAACTCCCTTACCTGCGAATTCTTACCTTAGAACATTTTTCAAATTTAAGAAGCCACTTTTCGCAAACACAACCTGCGAAACTTAGACATTTAGAAACAAGTGGCCTGCGAATTCCTGTAGAATTCGCACACAACATGTGCACAGTGGCCTGCGAATCCTTCAACTTTCGCAATATAGCCACTTGCGAATTCCACACTTCAAAATTTTGTTGTGTCCAATGTTCTGCGAATCCTCCTTTCTGCGAATCCTTCACTTTCTGCGAGTTCTTCACGAATCTTGCGAAAAATATGGATCTCGAACTTATTTTTTGAAAATCTTCAATCAATCCTTCAATACTTCGATTTCTGAGTTGATACTTTATCAACAAGCTCGAAAATAACTGATAAGCACATTTCACATTTGTAGTTGAATTCTTTATCTAAATCTGACTCTAAACACCAAAAGGATTTGTTAGGTCTATTTTGAATAGTAATCAATGTATTTATTATCTGTGGTCTAAACTGTGTTTAGTGAGCTTATCTGTTCTGTTTAGACCTTGGGGTATTTAAGTCCCTTTGGTGTCTTTGTTTTGTAACTTTGGAACACCTATTGAATATTAGATTACTTTTGGCGCTCTTACTTTCTCTCTCTAAGATTTAGAGATTTTGGGATTATCAATTAGTATCAGAGCTATTCTAAATCTGAGAGGATTGAGAGAAATCGTTTTTAGTATCTGAATTTGTGATTAAATCAGAAAATTTGATCGATTTTCTTGATTTTTCAAGAAAATCTCGTTTTTTTTTTTATCAAATTCGGATTGTTTTCTGGTCGAATTTTGTTGCAATTTGATTAGTTGGATTCGTTGTTGATAGAGGAACATATTTGATTCACATCATTTTGCAAGAAAAACGATTTTTGATCATCAATTTTGAAGAATTTCGATTTTCTGGAAAAACTCGTTTTACGTACTGTGAATTTCAAGAATTCTTGATTTTGTGATTTTTGATCGATTTGGTTGTTTGAATGGTGTTACAAAACAGTTTTCGATCAAGTGTGAGTGAAAATATTTCATTAGTTTTGTTTAAGAAATCGTTTTTAGAAGGTTTTTTCTTGATTCTGTGAACTTTGCGCTAGTTCATCACAGGTTTGCGCGAGTTCATATGGATTTGCGCGAGTTCATCCAGTGCCTTGTGCGTCTTCAGGTTTTCGTCTCAAGAAATTCAACATTTCGCCTTGGGTTAATCACGCAAAGTGCAATTTGCGTCATCCCTGTATCACGCAAATATTAGATTGTGTTTCCTCTATATCACGCAAAGTAAACTTTGCGTATTCCTCAGCTCATGAGAAGTTCAGTCCAGTTGCATCCTTTACCTCGCGCAACTCATAGTTTGCGCCTTATACAGATCACGCAAAGTTACATTTGGGTCTTCAACTTCTCACGCAAAGCTTAGTTTGCGCAATCAACGCCCCACGCAAATCTGTGTTTGCGTCTTCCATGGCTCATGCAAATCTCGTTTGCGTCATTCATTGTTCACGCAAACCTTCAGTTTGCGCAAGTTTTCCAGTGTTCAAACTTGGCATTTTTCTGTCTTTCTGCTTCTGTCAAGATGTCTCTACAAGCACAGATTTACAAGAACGACATAATGATGTCTTTGGGATCTGATACTCGCCCTCCAGTTCTTATAAATGAGAACGAATTTCAGCAATGGCAGGACAGATTCATCAACTTCATAGAGAGACAACCAAATGGTGACAATATGATGAAATCTCTGACTAAGGGTCCTATGGAAAGGCTTATGAAAGAAATACCAGCTACTGCAACTACTCAGGCTACAAGAGTTGAAAAGGCTATAAGAGAATATGATGCTGACGAGCTTTTACGATATCAAGCTAATAGTCAAGCAAAGTCTAATCTGATTCTTGCTCTGCCTAATTCAATCTACAACAGAATTGACCGTTTCAAGAAGAATCCGATGCTCATGTGGACTCAACTAGAAAAGATAATGACTTGGATCAGTTGTGGCTACTCAACTCCGTCATACTCGATACATGAATAATTTTGAGGAGTTCAAAGCAAAAGATGGAGAGAGTCTGAAAAGCGTGTTTGATAGATTTTGGGCAGTAATAAATGATCTGTACAAGATAAAGGTGACAAAGACTGAACTGGAAGCAAATATGAAGTTTCTGAATGCTTTTCAACCGGAATGGAGCAAATCTTGTCATCGAATGAGGAATGATGTCAGAATTTCCACAATGCCAATTCAAGAACTTTACGAAATCTTGATGACTGATGAGAACATGGTTCAGGAAAAGAAAGCAAAGATGGATAAGAAGAATAAGCCAAACACTATTGATCTGATTGCTCTTCTTGCAAGTCAACTGGCAAAACAAGCTTTATCTGAGAGTGCATATGATGGTTCAACTGAAGATGACGGTGAGGCTCTAGAAAAAGCCATGATCCTTCTCTCTCAACATTATCAGAAAAAGTTTAGAATAGATCAGGATCAAACAACCTTCGTTTCACTTCCGGTTCAAAGAAAGTGGAACCTGGTGCTCCCTCAAAGCTATATGTTCCAAAATATGATCCTGCTAAAGTAGTCAAACCGAAAAAGGAAGAGAAGAAGATTATGAACTTCTTCAATTGTGGGAAACCCGGGCACATTGCAAAAGAGTGTCGAGTGAAGGTTGTCAAAGATTCTGCTTTCTACAGGAAGAAATTGGAACTGGCAGAAAAAAGAGAAAATGGAACAATTCTTCTTGTTGAAGAGGAATACTGGCTTGACCATTCAGATAATGAAGCCGAGAATGAGGAAACGGCTGCAATGTGCTTTATTGGGGATGACAAGAATGATGATGAAGAAGACGACACCTCCACTGATGAATCTGAGGTACCTTCTGAGTTTGATTACAATTTTATATCATCTCAAATGAACGTCATTATCAATGCTTTACATGATTTACGTTCAAAGTTCACATCTGAAAAGCATGATAATCAAGAAAAGTATGTTTTGATTGAAAAACTGCGAATTTCTCTGAAAGATGAAAAGATTATTTTAACTGACACAAAAGAGAAATTTCAAAAGAAATTGGATGAGTTAGAAAATTCAAATCAGACTTATCATGATTTTTTGACTGAATTGACTACTTTAAATCAAAATCTTTCTGATAAAATAATTGTTTTAGAAGGAAAATTATATAAGAGAAAACAAGCTGAGCAAACCATATATATGAATAAACCAAGGAGTGATGAGGCAATCAAAGAAAAATGGGGACTCGGTTTTGAAAATCCACATTGTTTAAACAATGTTATCACAAAAACCCCCACTTTGTATATTTTTGATTATCTAAATTTTGCACATTATGCTCCTCAATTTAAAATTGAGTGGATGAATGCAAAGCAAGAATTAGAAATTGAAAATTAGAAAAGAATGAACAACAAGAAAATGGAAATGCCATTTGGTTATACGAGTGAAAATGCCAAATATTTTCCTGAGCAATTAAAGAAGTCCAGAAAATCCAAAAATGTTTTAAATGTCAATTCTTCCAATAAATCTTCATTATCAACTGATTTTGTTGATATATATGCCAACAATACTAATAAGGAAAATGTATCTTCGGTTTCTTATGATTCTAGGAGATATATTCCCCCATTAGTGTTAGAGGGTAAAATAGTTGATCTTGAAGATAAATTGGAAGAACAATGTATTTAAACTGATTTAGAAAACGATTTATTTCTTTTTATAATGAAAACAAGTTTTGAAGACAAAATTACTTCTGAATTTTTTGTCGATTCCAAGGAAAATACTCAAAATGTTAAGAACAGTGATCATTTGCGCCAACCATTGGTAGCGCAAACTGACAACTTGCACCAGACGTTGGTCGCGCAAAGTTCATCTTGCGCCACCAAGGGATCGCGCAAATCGTCTCCAGACCTATGTTTTTCTAAAAGTTCTCACTCCAAGGCAAGTTCAAATGTGTTGAATGCTCAGTCTGATTTCTTAGATAAAATTTCTTCTTCTAACTCAATTGTTGATGATTCTTTTATGCTAAATGATCAGTATTATAAACCAAAGCGTAAAAGAAGAAGATCAAAGAAGTCAAGGAAACAAGATACTGTCTTGTCTGAAAATTCTAATTCTTTTGATTTTTCTGTTTCAGATCGGACTGTGAAGAGGTCAACTAAGCTGATATGGAGGGTTAAGCAGAAATCAATAGAATATGAACTGTTAGAGGATAAATGTGTAGAGAATATTTGTCATACTGATACATTTGCCTTTTGTAATAAACATACAAAATATTCAATTCCGCAAATGATTCATATTGCGAAGAATGTCTCATATTCTTCTTCTAGTTATGATTCTGATGATTATGTTTCTTCCTCTATTTATGATTGCTTTCATGAGATTTCTGAAAATAAATTTTCGAAAAATAAAAGACACAAATCTAACAAGAAGGGACCCATAAGCATATGGGTACCTAAATCTGTGTAGTTTCTGTATGTGTAGCTTAGTCATTTATGGTATCTGGATTCGGGGTGTTCCAAACACATGACGGGCAACAAATCTCTGCTTTCAACTCTTGCCCAAGGTAATATAACTGTCAAGAGAATCAGCTACGTCGAAGGTCTTAGTCACAACTTATTCAACATCGGCCATTTTTGTGATAAAGATCTTGAAGTCAGCTTCAAATCTAAACGCGTTGTTGTGAAGAATGACAGTGGCAGGGATTTATTGGTTGGAAAAAGAAGATCCAATTTATATACCATTGATCTTTCAAAGGTTAAAATCCCATCAGATATATGCTTTCTTTCTAAAGCTTCTGTTCATGAAAGTTGGATATGGCACCGACGACTAGCTCATCTCAACTTTAAATACATGGATCACCTTGTCAAGACTGATTCAGTGAGAGGTCTCCCAACACTCCATTTTCAGAAAGACAACCTCTGTCAAGATTGTGAGAAAGGAAAGATGAAGAAAGCTCCTCTTAAGCCAAAGCCTGAACCCTGCACTTCGGACATTCTTGATTTACTACATGTTGATTTATGCGGACCAATGAAGACAAAGAGTATCGGAAAGAAAAGATATGTCTTGGTGGTTGTTGATGATTACTCACGGTATACATGGGTTAAGTTTCTCAAGTCTAAAGATGAAACTCCTGACATTCTCATCAACCTCATCAAAATAATTTAGGCCAACAACCAAAAGCAGTTAAAGTTGTTAGATCAGACAATGGTACTGAATTCAAGAATAGAACTCTTGAAGCTTTCTACGAGGATCAAGGAATTCAACAACAGTTTTCTGCTGCCCGAACACCGCAATAGAATGGGGTTGTTGAAAGAAGAAATAGAACGCTTTTCGAGGCTTCCAGATCAATGCTTCCTTATTTTGGTCTTCCTTTGTCTCATTGGGCTGAAGTTGTCTCAACTGCATGTCACACTCAGAACAGATCAATTCTGCATCACCGATTCAACAAAACACCATATGAGCTTATGAATGGTATCAAACCGAATGTCAAATATTTCAAGTCATTTGGGTGTAAATTTTATGTTCTGAATGACCGAGACAATCTCGACAAGTTTAGTCCAAAGGCAGATGAGGGTATTTTTCGTGGGTATTCTTCTACTTTTGCATCTTACAGAGTCTTTCTTACTTCCGCAAGAAAAGTGATAGAGAGTGTCAATGTCAAATTTGATGAAGCTGCAGATTTGGTTTCTGGTCAATCAGGCTCAGAACCCGCACTTACAGGGAATTTAGCTTCTAAAGAAGTCAGTTCAGAACCTGCAGTACAACTGTCAAATTAGGATCCTTCTTCTTCCCTGCTTAATCTTTCTGATCTTGATTTTCTTTTTGAGAATTTTTATGATGATGTACCTAAATCTAATTATGAAAATGCTTCTTCTGTGAATCAGAAAACTGTGAACGCATCTAATCCTAATTCCGCTGCATCTATCTCTGACACTGATGTTGTTCAAGTAATTTTTGAACTCCCTCAAGATCAATCAGAATCTGAGCATGTGAATACTGAATTTGTGCAAGAAGCATCTATTCAAGAAACATATGTACAAGCAGAACCAGTTCAAGAAGCAGAACAAGATGCTGATATTCTACCAACACTTCCAGAGTCTGATTCTGAAGTTGTTGAAATACCACCTCCTCCAGTTGAAACTGTTGATGTTTCTTCTTCTGACATAGAAGCTTCTGAACCACTTTCTCAACAATTATAAGTTGTACAAGAAAGTATTGATCCTCTCCCTCATACCACCAAATGGACAAGATTTCATCCTATTCATCAAATTATTGGTGATCCTCAAGAAAGTGTGTCTACACGTTCCAAGATGGCTACTTCTAACGAATGTCTCTTCACTTGTTTTCTAAGCAAGATTGAACCAACTAAAGTATCTGAAGCGTTGGAGGATCCGGATTGGATAATAGCAATGCAAGAGGAGCTCAATCGATTTGACGCGCTAAAAGTTTGGAGAGTTGTTCCACGGCCGAAAGGAAAAAAAGCATATTTGGCACAAAGTGGATATTCAAGAATAAGAAAGACAAAGATGGTATTGTTGTTCGTAACAAAGCTAGACTGGTTGCCAAGGGTTATCGACAAGAAGAGGGAATCGACTACGATGAAACTTTTGCGTCGGTTGTAAGACTAGAAGCTATTCAAATGTTTCTCGCATTTCCTGCTTATCGCAATTTCACTGTGTATCAGATGGATGTCAAGACAACATTCCTCAACGGTAAACTGAAAGAAGAAGTTTATGTTTCTCAACCAGAGGGGTTTGTTGACAAAGAACATCCTGATCATGTCTACTTTCTCGATAAAGCACTGTATGGCCTGAAACAAGCACCGAGGGCGTGGTATGATGAGTTGTCGGCCTTCTATATCAAATCCGGGTTTACCAAAGGATCTATAGATACCACTTTTTTTTATCTATCATTGTAACTTGGATATCTTCTTAGTTCAAATTTATGTAGATGATATTATATTTGGTGCGACTAATCAATCATTATGTACTTGGTTTTCTGATCTTATGACCTCCAGGTTTCAGATGAGCATGAGGGAGAAGTTAATTTCTTCCTCGACTTACAAGTGAAGCATCTTCCAGATGGCATTTTTATTAACTAATCGAAGTATGTGTTTGACATATTGAAGAAATTCAAGATGGACAAATCTTCTTCAATTGGCACGCCTATGGCTCATGGTGCAAAGATTGGTCTGGATCCGGATGGAAAAGCTGTGGACGTCATGACTTATCGAGGAATGATCGGATCACTGATGTACTTAACAACAAGTCGCCCGGATATAATGTTTTCTACTTGCTTATGTGCCAGATTTCAAGCCAAACCAAAGGAATCACATCTGTTGGCAGTCAAGCGCATATTTCGATACATCCAAGGAACTCCATATTTAGGTTTGTGGTATCCTAAGAGTTCTGATTATAAACTAACTGCTTACTCTGATGCAGATCTTGGTGAAAATCAGTTAGACCGGAAAAGCACATCAGGTCACCTACAGTTTCTTGGTGACAGACTGATAAACTGGGCGTCGAAAAAGCAGAACTGTGTTTCTATCTCAACTGTAGAGGCAGAATACGTCGCCGCAGATAGTTGTTGTGCTCAAGTTCTATAGATGAAGACACAACTTTGGGATTACGGGATGCTGTACAGAACTGTTCCTATTTATTGTGATAGCAAATCTGCAATAGCGATATCAGTCAATCCGGTCCAACACACAAAGAGCAAACACATAGATATGAGGTACCATTTCATAAAGCATCTTGTGGAAGAAGGTACTATTGAATTATATTTTGTATCAACTGAATATCAACTTGCTGATATATTTACAAAAGCTTTAGATGCAAAAACGTTTTAATTTTCTGCTTTCAAAACTCGGCATGTTGAATTTAAAAGTTTAAATCTTTACAAATTTTATTCTATAAAGTAAGAGATTTACAGATTTTCTTTCTTTTGAATAAAATGTGTGTCAAGGATAAATTTTCAAGTTGCCTTGTTTATATTAAAGTTTTATATGTTTAACTTTCAAGTCTTTCAAAAGTCGAAAAGTCAGCAACATGTTTGAAGCATTTGAGACTGCTTTAAAGATGTGTAATTCGAAATATTTATAGTTTACAATTCTTGGAAATCCTAAAAAGTCTGAATAATGGATTGTAATGAAAGTATGGGCTAAGCACTTAAATGTAGAACTGAGTGATTGAGATGAATATTCTATATATAAAATACAGAAATCTATAAGTTTAAAAGTTTGTACCTGTGGCCTTTCTGGTTTGGGAAAGTAAGTTTCGTGGGATGTTGGCCATCTGTTCCTCTAAGGTTAATTGGCCTGGGAGTGATCGAACCCAAATCCTTCTATAGAACCAGATCGAAAGTCATGTTCTACTGGTACGAATGGTTTTAGGATGTGTAGATGTATCCTTTCTGATCTGGGAGAGTAAGTTCCAAGGGGTGCTTGACACCTAGTCCCCTAAGGCCAACTGGTCTGGGAGTGGCTGACCCAAATCCTGCAATAGGGTCAGATAGATAGTTACGTTTACGACATGTTCTTTACTTATCGAACTTTTTGATTAAAAAGATGCCAAAGTGCACAAGCTTAAAAGATGCCAAAGAGCACACTCATGTGAAGATGCCAATGTGCACAATGCTAAAAGATGCCAATGAGAACACATCTCATGATACTTGGTGATAGGTTTGTATCCAAAAACACACATTTGATTTCAACTGATTGATAAATCTGTGATATTTTACTGAGTAGAATTTAATTTGTTTAGTGTTTAAAATTTTATATGTTCAGTTGTTTCAAAATTTATATTCAGTATATTTTTCTTTTTACACTGATGTCTTCATGTTTGTGTATCCATATTTTTTTGTTAAATTGGTCTGTACATTTTTCAAGGGGGAGAGAACATCAGAATGAAATTTGATAATCTTCTGTTTTTGAGGGGAGTGAATAAAGTGGTCAGATATATAGCTGATAAAATACCTCACGTGCTGATCAGATAGTCATCAGGTAAGTATATCTGCTATTTCTACACAAATGTTATTCTGATATGTTAAATTTCGTGCATTTGTGTAGGGGGGGGGGGTAAAAGAGCTTGCAGGTAAAATTTCATTTTTTTGTGTTCTTAGTTGTATTTTTTATAGAAGTGTTATTTTTTTGTGTTATTATTTTTTAGTATAAATAGTATTTGTCATGTTTCAATTTATTTTTCTCGCTCCTTTTCTCATTTGAATTTTGTCTTCTTCATTGTACTCTGTCTCTTGAGATTATCTCTGTCGATTACCAATCTGCTATCTTTCTTTCAGGGTTGTGAATCGATTTCAGGTATGTTTTTCGATTACTAATTGCATTTGATTCATGATTATGTTTAGTATTCGTATTGTTATTTTCGACTTTGATTGTTCATCATCTGATTGTGCGTATTTCTTCGAACTTTTCATCTTCCTTAGTGTTAGAATCGATCTTTGTTGTTCAAATCGTTTGTTGGGTTTGTTTCTTATACTGATTTCAAACCCCAGGTATGTCTTTTTACCCTTTGCTTTGTTGTTGGTTGCTTCGATTTTATGTTTAGATTGTTGTTTGCGAATGCTACTGTTCATCTCTGATTTTTCAAAATTTTCAGAATTTTCAATTGAATACTGATTTTAATCAGTATAAAAGTGATCGAAATATGTTTGTACTCTTTCTTTAATGAATTTCGAACATAATTAATGTTTAATAATCGATTTTCTTGAAATTATTGACACATCAGATATGAACTCACGCAAATGCTTGTGTTTCTAGGGTTTTGCATATTGTGTTGGTTACGCAAAGTGTAGTTTGCGTTACCTTCAGGTCACGCAAAGTGTAGTTTGCGTTACCTTTAGGTCACGCAAAGTATAGTTTGCGTTACGCTTTGGTCATGCAAAGTATAATTTTCGTTACCTGTTGGTCACGCAAACCTAAGTTTGCGTAATCTGTTGCTCACGAAAACATTCCTTTGCGTTTCCTTCCTTTCACGCAAACCTTTGTGTTTTGTTTTCTTTATGTTCATGAAATGTTTTCCAGGTCAAGTTTGTTTCACAAGTGTATCACACAAATCTTGTTTTGCGTCATGAAATTGATACGCAAACCTTACTTTGCGCCACTCATTCATCACGCAAACTTTGCTTTGCGTTACAAGTTCATCGCGCAAACCTTAGTTTGCTTTTCCCACTTGTCGCGCAAAGCTGACTTAAATTTTTTTCATTTTTTTTTGTTTCATTTCCTAGTCTAATTTTTTCTTCGTTTCTGTTTTCCAGGTAATTCAATGGCTTCTCAGACTTTTACTAACCCAATGATTCAAGATGAGAATGTCATTCATGATGACCCATCTGATCGTGCTTCACACGAGACACCTAAGCCGTCTGTCATTTCTGTTGGGGCGAATCTTTCTGCTTCATGCCGATCACCGAATGACGTGTTTCCCACGATGATGTATATTTTGCCTTACAAGCCCAACAACTACTTCGTGGATTTTGACAGGATCAAAATACATCCAGTTATATGAGCTATTCTAAAAGGACATCCTCTAGCTCCGACTCTATCTTATTGCGCAGATGTTCCTGAGGTCTATCTTCAACAGGCCTGGCACACTATCACCAAGAATGAGCTTGTTCGACCTCATAGATTCGATCTACAGATTGACCAATTTGACTCTTTTCTATCTTACAAGCGTCTTCGGTTGATTTTAGAACTTCCTGAACCAAATTCACGACCGGGCCGCACGTCTTACGATAACTTTCCTTCCGAATTGGATGTTCTTGAAGGTATTCGCAATCTGGGATATCTTGGTGATTTGAACAGAGTAAGTGATTTTGACAAATCAAATCTACCTCCGGTATGGTATGCTTTATTCTCCGTACTCAACAGGTGCCTTACATCGAAACATTCTGGCACGGATAATGCAAGTCTGCATTATCTTTGGTTGTTCCATGCAGTCGTATATGAATTGCATGTCGACTATACGTATATCTTCTGGACCGAACTTTCGGAGAGAGTGCAAGACAAACTGACTCATAAGTAGCGCAAGTTTATTCCGTTTTTCCGATATATGAAGCTGATTGTTCGCAGTATGCTCAGAAGTAATTCTGCTATACCTCGTCGATTGTCTTGGCCTCAAGTTCCAGATACTGAGATGACATACATTCAGAAACCAAAGCATTCTTTCAACTACTCGATGACAATTCCTTATGCTCTTATAGCAAATTATGCTGATATGACTGATGACAGTGTTGTTCAATATTGCATGGAAAATGAGTTTTTGGTAGCTGACCAAGATGAACCGACTTATGATGAACAAGCATAATCTTTTCATGCAGAACAAGAGGTTGAAGCAGCTGTTGCAGATAAACAAATAGGTGATGTTCTTGAAGCTATCGTCTCTGAACTTGATATTCCTCATGATGATGATGCTACTGCTGATGATGCTAATGATGGAGATGATGATGACAATGATGGAAATGATGGTGATCAGCCTGATATTCTTGTTTATGAAAGGAAATCCAGGGAACCAGAAGTAGATGTTCAAAAAGATGTTATGTCTGATGAAGCGTCTGTACCGATTAATCCTGCAGTTGCTGATATTCAAGTTGATGAGCTTGATATAGCATTTGCTAATGCTACGACTCAGCTTTGAGATCAAGGTACAACATTTTCTCATTCTTCGCCTGAGCTAATTTCTTGTGTCGAGACTTCTTCAGTTGAAATATGTGATACGACGGAGAAATTCACAACTCTAAATGAGGTTATTCGTCAACTGACTGATCGTATGGATTCTGAGAAAGAGGAACAAGTGCAAAAGCTAAAGGCTCTTTTCAAAGGTAAGATGCCAGAAATTGATGCTACTTCAATTCCACAAGAGATTCCATTCAGACGACCGACTGGGGTAGTTATCCGTGAACCTTCAACTGTGTCTACCACTGCTTCAACGATTGTTTCTATTCCGCTTCCTCCACCATTTACACAATATGTTGGCATATCAACTTCAGTTCATCCTGTTTCTACTTCACGCTCTTCTGTTCAAGATCTTTCGATTACAGAATTGACAGATCTGCTATATGCTCGTCTTCTTTCCTTGTCGCCGCCAGAACAGCAAAATCAAGATTTGATCTCTTTGTTACGGAATTTTCAACCGAATCCGCCTCCGCCTCCGACTCCAGCTTCTTCTTCTACATCTGACAGGGTTTCTACGCTATACGAGGAATTCACTTCTTTTCGTACTGAAGCTCGGACGAATTTTTCGGAGATTAAGGACGACATATCTCTCATGACTCAAGCTCTAACCGCTCTCTCTGACCGATTTGATCATCATGAACTGGACTGCAGAACTGAAGTAGGTCCGTCTCTTAAACGAAGACATGACCATGATGATCCAGATCATCAAGGTCATGAGGGGGAGATGACTAAGGGACAGAGGGTGGAGGATTCGTTAGTTAGAGAAGATCAAACGCAAGAAGAGGCAGCTGGCAAAGATAAGAGCGCTGACAATGTTCAAGACTGCAGTATTGAAGATCTTGTGAACATTATGATAGAAAATGTAGATTTGTCTGCGATGTCTAATACTTTGAACTTTTCTGAGCAGAATATTGAGAACAATATGCAGATCGTCGTTTATGTTGATCCTGATACTGCAACAAGGGCACATGAGCTAGATAATTCTGAAGTAGCTAATGATATGACATCCTTCTTCGCAAACTTCATAGAGATTAACTCAGATGATGACGATGACATCAGATATGAGAAGCTTTGCAAACTAAAGGAAGAAGAGTATGAGGATATCATTGTATTGTCTGATACTAAAGATGATTCTGTTTTTATGGATGCTAAGGATGAAGAAATTACAGACATACTGTACAGAGATCTTCCTTCTCATGATGAGATTCCTGAAGCTACTCAAGGTCCTGAAATTGCTCCTGCTACTTCTACTCCTGTTGAAGGTACAACTCCGATTACCACTGCTCCTTAAAGCACATTTGAAGTTGGTCAGTCGTCTAGAACACAAGCTGATGTTCCTACTTCTGAACCTGTGATTCCATCGACTATCCTAGAAGAAGGACCAAATTTGTCTAGACAACAGAGACAAAGAAGTTTGCAACTACGACATATGGCTTCAAGGCTAAGATCCGCTTTTCTAGAAGACTCTCAGAGTAATATTTTTGTTTCTAGAAGAAGAAAGATCAACATTCATGCAACTCTTAGGGTTGAAAAGGAGTCTGCTGATTACCAATATGAATATTTAATGTTCATCAAGTGCCAGCATCGTGGATAGAATCTCGTTTCTTCTCCACATCTGATTGCCCGAGTTATCAGCGTCACGATAAATAAGTTTGTCAACATCTGGTATCCGGATTTTAAAGTGGAAAGAAGAGATTGCAAGCTATACACTTTCTCGGAGGAAGATTTTAATGATCTATC
The DNA here is from genome assembly GCA_023525745.1 of Arctium lappa. NCBI lineage: Eukaryota > Viridiplantae > Streptophyta > Magnoliopsida > Asterales > Asteraceae > Arctium > Arctium lappa. The sequence goes on from CM042057.1 coordinate 41,192,017, forward strand.
TATTGATGACATTAAATTTCTGTATAATCATTTCAGGGATCTTTATCATAGAACACAAGATATCTCTCAAGCACTGTTTGTGATCAAAAGGTTTATTCGGCGCCAAATCAGATTCTATAGAGTGTTTGATTTTCAAATGGGTGCTGAAAGCTTTCAGCCGGTGGTTAATGTTCTAAGGCCCAATCGTAGCTTGCAGAACTTAGATTCTTATCCTCTATTTACCATTCTTCAAGATCCATTTGGAGTTATCTACTGGAATGGTTCAAGTCAAAACAGCTTCCTCAGATTTGAAGAGATAAGTCATTACTCTGATGGAACCTTGAAGGTGGTCAAGATACAGTTGGAGCAACGTTTAAAAGCTGTTGAAAGAAGATTTTTGGAGACAAGAAGAAATGCTTTCCAGCTTGACAATGATGAAATTCGACTTCTCAAGAAGACATTGAATATTATTTGTGAGAAGTTGATTTTCCGCTCAACTCTAAGACGCCTAGAAGTGTTGCTTGGACTGAATAGACTTCGTCAAAGAGAAGAGCATCATTGATTACTAAGGGGGAGATTGTTAGGTCTATTTTGAATAGTAATCAATGTATTTATTATCTATGGTCTAAACTGTATTTAGTGAGCTTATCTGTTCTGTTTAGACCTTGGGGTATTTAAGTCCCTTTGGTGTCTTTGTTTTGTAACTTTGGAACACATATTGAATATCAGGTTACTTTTGGCGCTCTTACTTTCTCTCTCTAAGATTTAGAGATTTTGGGATTATCACGATTCAACCACAGTAACATCTGTTTTCGAACATAAAGAACTCTGAAATCAACAGATCTGATTTCTGAGATGAAATTGATATAAGAAATTGATTCTATAATGATTTACAATAGCTACTGAATCAATTAAACAAGAAATAACAATCAATTTCACAAATAATCACATAAATCAATTTTCACATGACTGTTCCATTCAAACACAATCAGATCTCAGATCGTGCAGAAAGATGTTTTTTGTTAGGCTCTGATACCAATTGTGAGGTCCAATTGAGATCATGATTGGTATGATTAGATGAAGAACAAGGAATCATAGGGAAGAAATCAGTAGCTTATTCTAGACAAAAAACGTAAACTACACTAAGAGAGCAAATAAATAGTAAGCGGCTACATTGTTGATGATTGAGAAATTACAAAATGAAAGGTTAAACCTAAAATATATTAAATGATTCCTATTTATACCCCATACTCCCTTGTATACAATATAAGCCCAAACCCAATACAAGGCCCATTACAATATATTGATTACTTTATAAAACTTGTAAAATAGAACATAAAATATGTTCTAACATTCCCAATGAAATCTATGTGAAGATAGAAAACTACAAGGCAACAGGTAAACAGATGTGGGATCAACTGAAAAAGATGATGTTAGGTTCTAAGGTGGGTAATCAACTGAAAGTTTCAAATTGACTCGACAATTATGAAAGGTTTAAAGCAAAAGATGGTGAGAGTCTAGAAGCTACATATGACATATTTGCCACTCTTCTGAATGAGCTGAGTAAAAACAGAGTGAATAAATCTCAAATAGAGCTAAATGTGAAGTTTCTGAGCTTATTACAACCATAGTGGAAAAGATATACTCGCTAGATGAAACAAATGAAAGATCTCAATGAGATCCTTTTACGTGAAGTTTATGAGATTATGTATCAGAATGAGGAAGAGGTAGAGGAGATAAGAGATGAAAAGAAGAAAGTTGAGAAACCCATAACTGATCCAGTTGCCTTGGTGGTCATGAGAAAAGAGAAAAAGGTCAGTTAGTATGAAAAATAAAACGGTGATTGTTTCTGAGTTTGAGGAAGAGAATAGTGATGATTCTGATTCTGATGATGGTGAGAATTTGAAGCAAGCAATGCTCTTACTGACCAGGGCCTTCCAGAAGAAGTTCTACAACAAGACAGGGTCAAACAGTAAACGATATTCGTTAGGATCTAAGAATTTTGAGCATAAGGAGAGAGTAGAGGGAAAGAAAATATTTAAAGACAAAAAGCCAAAAGAAAGAAAGTATGTGAATCAGTATGAGAAGAAGAAGAGGAACCGGTCAAATGCTATAATTGTGGAAAGTTGGGTCATTTTGTTAAGGACTGTAGAAAGCCCAAAGTGAATAATTCAGATTATTATAAGAAAGAGGCAGGCAAAGCTTTGATGGAAGAAGATTGCCCATATGTACTTAATGGGACAGACAGTTGCTGAGGAGAATTCATATGAAGAGGATTCAGATGAGGTAAATGATATGACTAAATCTGATTTTCTTTCACAAATGCAATCCATGATGGTTGAACTTCAAGATCTGCAGTCCAAACTAAAACGTGAAAAAAGTATCATTGAAAAGAAAATTCAAGAAATACAGAAGCTCAACAATGACATTGTTGAGAAGATTGTATTGATTGAATCTTTACATAACAACATTGATTCCTTTGGAAAAGAAAAGACTGCAATCTATGGTCAATTATCTGAAACAACATCTAAATTTAAAATGTGTGAACGTAAGTTGAAAGAGGTTGCAAAGAAATGTTTATCTTTGAAATAAGAAAATAAAACCTTGGTTGAAAAAGTGAATGGTTTGGAACAAAAACTTTATACTCGAGGTCAGACTGATCAAACTATTTATCTTAATAAACCAAAAGAGTTCACATGTTTCAATGAGTATTGGGGTATTGGTTACGATAATCCTCATTACTAGAAGAAGGGTATTTCAAAAACGTCTACTTTATATTATTTTCGTTTTCTAAAACTAGCACAGAAACACCTTGAACTCAGAGTCAAATGGACAAAATCATCTGATGAAGTAGAAGCTAAGGAAGATGAGAATAGGAAAAATAAAACTAAAATGCAACTACCATTTCGTTACGAAAAATTGAATTCCAGTTACAATTATAAACAATCAAAGTTTCTTTCAAATGATTATTTTCAAAGTTATTCTAAAGAGGAAATGAAGGCAAAACCTATTGAAGGCAAGATTTATGTTCCTCCACTCATCTTAGAAAGTAAATTTCTGAGCTTGAGAACACTCTTGTAGAAGAGAGAATTTTGATTGAGTTAGAACAAATGGTATTTTCTACTGTTTTCATAAAAACTGATTTCTCAAATGTATCCAAAGCTTCTATATCTGTTGTTGATGATGATGATTTGTTTGATAATGATGTTGGTTTTCTAAACTCTAATGGTTGTTTTGATAAATGCGTTGAACAGTTTGATTTTAATGCAAGACTTCCAGGTTATTCCCAATTTCTTGTTAATTCTAAAGGTTTACCAAGTGTATTTGAAAAAGGGTGAATCATCAACTAAGGTTGATAGATCAGTTTCTGTAAGCACCCATCATGCCAAAGATAAAAAGAGAAAAAATAGGCACTCACAGAAACAGATGAACACTGGTAAATCTAAGAAAAGGCAATCTTTTAAATCTCACAGTTCTAACTTGCAAAATTCATATGTTTCAGATTTGAGAAAGAAAAGTTCTGAAGTGAAACCTAAATGGAGGCCAAAGAAGAAAATAGACGAGTCAACAAAATAATGTTTTGAATCTGATAGTAGTAGGATTTATGTTACTACTACTGATGTAATTTATCATGTTGCTTCTCATAAACAAAACGCTGTATCTTCTTACAAGTCTTATACAATAAACCAATTGATCCAATTATCTCCGTTTACTATTCAGTCTCCCATATATCGTCGAAATGCTTTTGTTTCTCGTAAATTTTTGGATAATTGGTTTGGTTCATATCACGTTAATAATTTCTATGCTTCAAAAAATTTTCAAAGGATAAAAGGACCCAATTTCAAATGGGTGCCAAAGTCTTGTGCTAACTTGATAGGACCCATCTATAAATGGGTACTTAAACCTATTATTGCTTGATTTCTCCTGTGCAGACCCGTCATATGTGGTACTTGGATTCAGGATGTTCCAAACATATGACAGGGCAGAAAGATATTTTATCTAATTATACAGAGAAATTTTGCGGCAACCTGCGTTTTGGAAATGACCAGTTTTCACCAATATTGGGATACAGAGACGTTGTACAAGAGAACATAACAATTAAAAAGATGAGTTACGTTGAAGGATTAGGACACAATCTGTTTAGCATCGGACAATTCTACGATAAATACTTAGAGGTGAATTTCAAAGCCAAGAGGTGTTGTGTAAGGACTGAAGATGGAAAAGAACTCTTGGTCGACATGCGAAAGTCAAATCTCTACACTATCAACTTGTCCAATGTCAATCCTGACATTGATGTGTATCTACTATCAAAAGCCTCTATGCAACAGAGCTGGTTATGGCATAGACGACTATCTCACCTCAACTTCAGATATATTAACTAGTTGGTGACTCGAAATTTGGTTAAAGGTCTTCCAGAGCTGAAATATGAAAGAGAACATCTATGTGATGCATGTGAGAAAGGAAAAATGAAGAGAGCTTGAAATTGTATTTCCCAGATCGAAATCAAGCAATTTTATCTCAATATAAGGTTTGACAATATCAAAAATTAGAGAGAGAGAGTAGAGTGAGAAAGTAAATCTGATATTATGAATTAATCTCTTGCAAGAATAACAAGAATTAAACCTATTTATACTACATGCTAAAACACTCAAATAGTCCAACATAAAACTCTCAAGTACTTGAACAAACTCTCAAGTACTTCAACAACTCAAGTACTTAAGCACCCTCTAAAACTAATGTTGACTTTCTCACTATTTAACTTACATAGACTTTCATTGACTTCTAAAAAACAAGGCTTTTTACAAGGCTTTCTCAATTAAATCTTGTATAAAATTTAATACACTAACATTCTCCCCTTTGTATTCAGGATTTAAAAAAAATTGACATTAGTATTCAGCGCTTGATTCTTCAACTTTTGTCTCTGACATCTTTAAAACTTTGAAGCTTCAACAGTCTTCAGTCTTTCAATCTTTGAAGAATCTTGAAAAGTCTTTTGTACTTTGCATTTTTGAAAAGTCAACAAGTCTTGAACAAATCTTTGAAACTTTTTAAACTTCTTCGAAACTTTTTAAACTTCTTCGAAACTTTCCAGACTTCGAGGAATCTTTGAAAATCATGTATCTTCATCTTTTGTGATCTCTGGACCGTCTTCGGAAAAACAAACTTTCACAAATCTTCTTCAGAATCTTTTAAAACTTTCATCTGGCTTGGACTTTCAGAATCATTTTTCTTCAGAAATCATCTTCAGAATCTTCCGAATTCTTTGACAAAACTTTGATGATTTTGAAATTGATCTTTGTAAATGTCTCCCCCTTTTTGATGATTGTGAGCATCATGATCATCAAAACATCTTCAATTTCAATATTCTCTTTGATCATCCCCCTTTGTATTCAACGTAACAATCTCCTCTTTTATGATAATTTGACATTTTCCATCCTTTGATCTAAGTATCTGAATCATGAACTGTATATACCCGAATCTTTTCAAATTCAGATATAATGAACATTGTAACCCTGATTCAATAAATGAAACAGTTAGAAGTGTCTGTCAGTAACATGGAGTTACTGTGTACAACAAATGTACAGTTTAAGGAGCTGGTTTGATGATGACTCCCAGGACTTCCATTCAATCATTGAAAAACACAAGGTTTATCTATGAATGTTCTGACAGAAAAACAAACTTTCTGTATGCTCGTGCTTGTGTATGAAAGAATTTGGCACAATGATTGTGTTTCATAAGGCTCAAATTGTGTAAACTGTTGAGACAGCAACAGATATTACACGGACTCAATGTGTATGAAAGAGGTGCGAAGGTGGGGCAACTTTCCTTCTTTTTCAATATCTAAATCTTTCGAGTGAATACTAGATAGCAGATGTGATGCGTCCTCAAAGAAAATGAAACATTTCTTTGTCAAGAAAGAAATGAGTGGTTGGTGGGGTAATTGCAAAAGTTGGCATGGGCTCACTGCCTTTTTCAATGATGGTCACCAAAGAATGTGAACCAATCAGAAGATGTGGCTGCCCGACACAGAAAGTGGTTGGTGCAGAGTTTTGATATTCTTTTAACTCTGATCTCACACCCTCTTTATTTTTAACATTTATGCTCACTTCTAACCAAACTCTCTTTTCCATTTTACCGCTCCACACAATGAGAAAAACTCAATTGGATGAGTTATCTCCCCCAATCTTTGATTTTGACCCCTCATCCCTCAATCACTCAAGGATAACTTCCAGGGTAGGAAACACTGGTTAACGTGAATCCATGGAAGTTCTTATAATCTCACACATGAATCCCATGTAAATCCTATAAAGAATGGTTGTTCAACAGTTTAACTTGAACAATTACGCACAAAATTGTGATAATATTGTCAAAATGTATACTCATTAAAAATAAGAATGAAATTTGAGCATTTAAACAATAAAGATTTCTCAAAACAAGGATATTGAATGAATGAAATGAAATCAAGAGAATTGTTTTGAGAATCTGACAATATGTATCAATCAGATCAAATGAAATGGTTAGGGTATCAAAGAATTGGATAGTCTGTTTATATGAACGAATATAAACAATTACAGCAATGAAAGCACAAATATTGAAATGATGAATGATGCTCAACAACATTTGAAATCTAACGGGAGTATTACCATCGAAAAATTGTTCATTATGAGACATGGTAATAACAATTTCAAATGAAGTACTGAACCAGTGTGTGTGAATATTTTATAGTATATAGACAAGATAATACGCAAGTATTGATCTATAGAAACACACGGTCAGTTAAACATTAAAGCTCAATAATGAAAAACATTTAAAATCACACTTCTTAATTCATGAAATCTTTTGAGAATATAGAAGTGGTTTGAACATTTCAGAAAACGTTTTTCATGCTTGAAAGTTGTTCCCCTTTCAAACAATCAGAGATCTAAGATTAGAAGATACTTACATTTAAGCTCCCCCTCAAATCATTATAGAATGATTTATGTCAGATAAGCTCCCCTTGGATATTTGCAAAATATCCTTATCTGAACATTTAAGAACGGGTCCTGATCTGTCATGTGATCAGAAGCCATAATCTTGACACTTAAGTCCGGGTTTTGAACTGTTTTGTTCAAAAGCCATAGTCTTTGACTTTGAAGTCTGAGTCTTGAGTTGATTTACTCAGAAGTCAAACATCTTGCTCCCCCTAAACGTGTGGTACCTGCGAAACAGATTTAACAGGTTTTGGTACCCACTGGTATTTGGGTCCTGGTATGTTAGATTTAGGAATCCACTTCTCATTAGACTTATATCTTTTAAATCCAGACGTCTGAGAAGTAATTCTGTAAGATTCGTACCAGTTATGAGCAGATTCTTGTTGGACGAAATCATTCTCTCCACAGTAAGAACAACAGATTTTCCTTTGAGCAATCCTGATCAAATAGTTAGTAGAATAAAATATGTCAGGATTACCGAAAGATTTACCTTTATGCCTATTGTCCTTCTTGGCATTGGTTGTGGATTTGAATGATTTGTCATTCTTCTTCTTTTCATCAGTATTCTTCACTCTCCAGACCATCTGATTTTTCTTTAATTGCTTCCCAAGAGATTTAACATAAGAATTTGCTAAACCATCAACAGATTTGTCATAAAATAGATTAGATGGTCTGATCTGATTTGATTTGACATTGATTGATTTGACACTTTTCTTTTTCAAAACATTTTTGTGATGAATTGACCTTGAAGCTGTTTTGAAAGAACAAACTGATTCTGTTGAGTTATCAATAGGTGATTGATCAATCACATCAGTTGTTACTTTATCTGATAATTCAATGTTTGCAGCTTCTAAGTCATTTACCTTTTTAATTAAAATGTTTCTTTCATCTAAAAGTGTGTCAAACTTTTGATTAAAATCAGATTTGGCCTTCTATTCCTTTTGATAATCTGATGACAGAGCAGTTATTTTGGATATGAGCTTAGATATCTAAGATTCAAAATGTGAATGTTCTTGCTCAAAATATTTTTGTAAGTTCTTTGTTTTATCAAAAATTTCATTGAATATCCCAACATTTCTCTTTTCATATTTCTTCTTTTCAATCTCTAAAGACTTTTTGTTTTCTTGAAAAGTTTTTCTTTCTTTCTCAAGTAAGTCTTGTATAATAGAAATCTGTTTGGGAAATCCAATATTTTTATCTCAAAGAACTTTTCTTTCCTTAGTAAAAGTATCCCGTTCAGTTATCAAAATCTTTTCAAACTCGGATACTTGCTTGGAAAGTTTAAGGAGTCTAAGCTCCAAATCCTTCTTCTCTTGGTTAGCTTTCTTTGAAAAATCAGAAAGCTTTTGAGCAGAGGAAGTCTCCAGATTTGATCTATGTTTCTCTGCTTGGATACTTTTTAACAATTCAGCATTTTGTATCCCCAAGACAGAAATTTTCTCTTCGAAAGCCTTAAACTTGTTTTGAAGCTTGACTGATTCATCTTGCAAATCTGATGATTTCTGTTCAGTCGTCTTCAGTTGGCTTTGAAGTTTCGCTTTAACTTTATCTTCTTTAATGCTTTTCATCAAATCAGTATTTTTCACTTTCAATGTATATACATTTTCTTCAGAAGCCATATACTTTTGTTGAAGCTCAACTGATTCATCTTGTAGTTCTGAAGATATGTGTTCAGTTTTCTTCAGTTGGCTCTAAACATTTGTAACATAAGACTCCTTGAGCTTGATTACTTCTTCAAGAGACTGAATGGTATTATCTTTTATTTCCATCATTTTCTCTCTACCAGTAATCTCTTTCTCTTGTTCTTTTATCTCTTTTTCTTTTGCACGGATGATACCTGCAAAATCAGATTTAGCAATTTCAGTACATTTTGCACAAACAGGAGTTTTATCAGAATTTGACAAATTTAATTTCAACTCTTGAATCTGCTTTTGAAGCTTTGAATTCTGATTTTTCAGTTTGTCTCTTTCTGCTTCTAGAACATGTATCTCAGGCATAATTTCATTTCCATCCACTATAATTGGACATGTAATTATTATTTCAGATGAATAAGAAACGAGTGATGTAAAATTAGTTTCATTTCCTGATGTCACTGAGGTAGTCCCTGTTTCACCATATGTCTCAATTATACGTGGAATTATAATGATAGGCTCCAAATCTTTACTGTTTATCTGCTTTCTCCACTGAGAATGGTTATCTGCAGAAGACATCTTGAATGAGAAATTATTAGCTTGATATTAAAGATCGTTCCCAAACAATTCAGAACAGTTGACTAAGAGTCAAACTTAAAAAAAATCTCAGAAAATTTTCTCTCTGAAAAATTTTCTGTCTCTGGATCTCTCAAACCACTTTGAAACTTGCACTTGAAAACTCACAGACTGATTAATCACAAACTTGCAGTCTGTGCAGACTGTTAAAACACAGATTACAGTCAAATGGAACAAACTGTGTTCAGACTGTGAACTGTGCAAATCAAGTGAAAAAGTTCAAATGAAATTCACCCAATCTGAATCTCAAACTTGTACAACACAAAGCAATAATCCAACAATTCACAAACTGTGTGCAGACTGTATTTTCAAGTTTCAAAACCAGCAGATTATGAGTTAATTGATCTTGCAAACTGTTTAAAAGTTTTAAAACAATAGAATTCAAGTTTACAACTCACAGATTGTGTGACCAAACTTGAACCTGCAAATCAATAACTTTGAAACACACACACTCAGAAACACAGATTACAAATATTGTGTAAACTAGAACCCATTTACTGTGCAGACCAAATGAACTAAAAAAAATCAATACAAATCAAACCAAGTGAAAACTTGAAATGTCCAACCAAGTGATACCAATCAATTAGTAATTGTGCAAACCAATTACAAACTCAAAACACACAAATTGTGCAGATCAAGTGGATGTTAAAATCATAGATTCTCACAGATGCATTTTAAGTGAAACAGATCATATGAATGAAGGCTATGTGACCAAAAACTCAATTAGAACTTGAACTTAAACTTCACAGATGACCAGCTGAGTGTATTATGGAACGTGCAGGTTGTGTGTTATGAACTGCAAACCCATTGAAACTTCAATTGAAACAGATCCAAAAACTTGAAATCACATGGAATGAAATATGCAAATCTTTTAAGCTTAAATTTGCAAGCTGATACAAGAAACACCTATGTTGAAACACATAAACTGCTTATTTGAATTAAAACTCGCAGATGCAGACAACTTGAGTTAAAACTCGCAAACCAAACATTCATGAACGAGCATACTATGTGAATCAGAACTTGCAAATCCAATGAAATTAATACTTGCAGGATGTCACAAACATGAAACTTAGCAAGCTTTGTGAATCAAAACTCACAGATCACAGACTGTGATCTAGTTTGCTCAAATCGATTTCAATTGAAATAGTGATCTCATGTGCTTGGGATTCATTTAGAACCTGGTTGGTTCAAATCAAATTGAATCGAACCAATTGAATCTGCAATTTGAATTACAAACAATTTAAACTCGCAAACTGAAATCGATTTGGGATTCAAACGTGCAAATCAAAACGCACAGATCGATTTAGTTGAAATGCGCAAATCCAAATTTGATGAAACGCATGAAGAACTCGACCTACAAATTATAAATTTCATCAATTTGAGCAATTAGAATTGAAATCTATCGATTGAATCTGAAATATGTCAATTGAATATGAAATTCAACATCATAAAACGCTCAAAGTCGAAGAACTTCAAACGCGCAGGTCTATTTGATACTGAAATGCGCAAGTCGATTAACTTCAAACACGCAAATCAAATCAGTCTGAAATGCGCAGACTGAATGAATGAAACATGCAAACCCAATTTATAATCAAACTTGCAAGCTGAAGGAATTGCAACATTAGAACGCGCAGATAAGGTCTTGCGGATTTACATAACACGTAGATGCCTGTCTGCGTGTTTTCTTAAACTCGTAGATCGAAGAATTAAACGCGCCAGTAGAATTTGCCTAAAACACGTAAGCTGCACAATCTGAAATGCGCAAATGGAATTGAAATTTCAAACTCGCAAGATTAGTGGCTTGATGTGCGTGTTCTTCAAGAACTTTGTGTGTTCTTCAAGAACTTTGTGTGTTCTTCATTTGGCTTCAAGAATTGATTCAATTCTATTCAAATCTGCAAAATTGAATCTAGATAATGCATCAATACAATCAAAATCCAATCCCAAACACTTTCTAACAACAAATTTATCGAAAAATCAACCTCACAGTGAATCTACAAAGATACAGTGTTCAATGCCAACAAAACCAAAAAAAATTCCAAAATTCAGTTTGATTTTGTGATTGTTTTGTGAGATAAAGTGTTTCTATACAGAGATCGATCACAATCTAATAACTTATGCATCCAAACACCAATTATCAAGTGCGAATTTGTTTCAATATTGAATTTCAGAAAACGATCTGTGTTCTTGAAAATTTTCCAAGAAAATCCAACAATTCCAGAAAATCAATTTCATTTTTACGTGAAATTCTTTCTGAATTAGTTTGGTCTCTCTCTGATACCAATTGAAATTGTATTTCCCAGATCTAAATCAAGCAATTCTATCTCAATATAAGGTTTGACAGTATCAAAAACTAGAGAGAGAGTAGAGTGAGAAAGTAAATCTGATATTATGAATTAAGCTCTTGCAAGAATTACAAGAATTAAACCTATTTATACTACATGCTAAAACTCTCAAATAGTCCAACATAAAACTCTCAAGTACTTGAACAAACTCTCAAGTACTTCAACAACTCAAGTACTTAAGCACCCTCTAAAACTAATGTTGACATTCTCACTATTTCACTTACATAGACTTTCATTGACTTCTCAAATACAAGGCTTTATCAATTAAATCTTGTATACAATTTAATACACTAACAGAGCTTCACATAAACTAAACCCTGAACCGAGCTTAAGTACTCCTTTAGAGTTGTTACATATGGATCTTTGTGGTCCTATGAGAACACAAAGCATAAACGGCAAGAAGTATGTTTTAGTGATCGTGGATGATTATTCAAGATATACTTGGGTCAAATTTCTGAGATCAAAAGATGAGACACCCGATGTCATCATCTCATTTTTGAAGACAATCCAAGTGAACTTGCAGAAGACAATTAGGTTGATCAGAATAGATAATGGCACGAAATTCAAGAACAAAACAGTTGATGATTATCTCGAATCGGTTGGGATAACTCATCAATTTTCTGCTGCCAGAATGCCAGAACAGAATGGGGTAGTTGAAAGAAGAAACAGAACGGTAGTCAAGGTTGCACGCACGATGCTTAGCCAGTCAGACGTACCCTTATTCTTGTAGGCTAAAGTTCTATCTACTACTTGTTATACACAGAATAGATCTATCATCCATCATCGCTTCGGTAAAACGCCTTATGATTTGATTAACAACAGAACACCAAGCATTAAACACTTTCATATTTTTGGATGCAGGTGTTATGTGCTGAACGATAAGGAGAGCTTGAATAGGTTCAGTCCTAAACATGAAGAAGTGATTTTCATTGGCTATTCTCAGACATCCGCGTCATATAGTGTCTACTTGAAGAGCTCAAAGATTGTTGTTGAAAGCGTCAATGTTACATTTGATGAAGAATTGGCTTCTGAGCACATCAGTTCAGAACCCGTTATAACTGGAGTATTAGCTTCAATACAGATCAGTCCAGAACCTGCGGTTAAAGTTTCTAATTATGATAAAGCGTCAACGTCTACATCTCATCTAACATAATTAGATTTATTGTTTGAACATTTTTACGATGAGTTTCTTTGTTCAAAAGTGACTAAATCTGTTGTGATTGACAGATCAGAAGATTCAACTAATCATCATTCAATCACTTCAGATGTCTCAACTGAATCTGATCCACTGGTTCAGATAGAAACTCCAGATCATATTCCTATTCAATCAGTTGAAGCTGCACATGGGAATGCAGAGACATAAGTCATACAACCAGTTGGGTGCACAATAATGCCTACTCAACAGATATCAAATGTCTCACCAACTGAGACTTCTGCACCAGTTACTTCAACTGAACCCCAACAAGAAGAACGTACTGGATATTTAGATGATCAACATGATCAGTCTTCATCTAATCCACTCCCTCATGTATACAAGTGGACCAAAAAGCATCCGGTACATCAAGTTATTGGAGATCCATCAATGCCGGTGCAAACTAGGTCTACAACAATGAATGAATGCATGTTTGATTCATTTTAGTAAAATAGAACCGACAAAAGTTTCAGAAGCTCTTCATAATCCAGATTGGATTACATCCATGCAAGAAGAGCTCAACCAATTTGAAGCGCCTAAGGTTTGGCGACTCGTTCCCTGACCTGAAGGAAATACTATCATTGGTGTTATACTCAATATTCAAGTTCTAATCAATAACAAATAATCAAGATGAATCAAATCGTGAAATCACATGTCATTGATGAAACAAATTGATTCAAAACTCACTTTCTCTCTCTACAAACACTCTCTCACACTAGAATGATATGTTCTATAGACTTCTTCTCTGATTTATACCTACAATACAAAGACAACAAAGGCTATTTATACCTACAACTAAAATACAAGGAAATTAAACAAAACACAAATACAAAAGACTTTGACTTTGATGAGAGTTGACTTTCTCAGCTTTGACTTCTTACACTTTGACCTTCAGTCTTCTTGATCTTGTAACCAAAAGATTTATGCTCTAACAATCTCCCCCTTTGGATTCAAGATCACTGCTGAAAGATCTGGCAATTCAGTCTTCACTTTTAAGCTCTGTCAGTACAATCTCCCCTTTTATTTGAAAGTATTCTTCCCAAAACTGTCTTCAAACGAATAACTATCTCCCCAAAACTTTCACAAAATATTTTTAAACTTTGGAAAGAAATTATCTTCAGAATCAGCTCGGATTGCTTTAGCAAATAATCTTCAAAGAAAATTTCCTCAAAAACAGCACATCTTCATAAATTATTTGATCTTCTTCAAATCTTTACATTGAATTTTCTGACTTGGACATTTTTTTAAAATCATCTCGCAAAACTTTATCAATTCTTGATACCATCTCCCCCTTTTTGATAATTTGAACATCTATATCATCAAAACTTTTCTTCTAAGAAATGTCTTTAACCATTCTGATCTGTCAAACTGAGCCTCTGATTCTGTGATCCATAACCAAGTATTCATCTAGATCTTTGCAAATCCAGACAAAATAAGAAAGGTAACACCTGAATCAACAAATGATACAGTTAATATGCCTGTCAGTAACACAAAGTTACTGTGTGTAACAAATACACATAGGAAAGGAGCTTTTTAATATTCACTCCCCCAGGGCTTCCATTCAATCATCAAAACACCACAAAGGAAATTTCTATGAATGTTATGACAAGAAAACAAGTTCCTTGTGTGTTCGTGCTAGTGTAGAAAGAATTAAGCACGAATAATTGCTTTTTAAGGCTTAACATAGTGTAAACCACTTAAACAACAGTTAGTTCAACATAGACTCAATGTGCATGATTGAAAGGCGAAAGTGGGGCAGGCTTCCTTCTTTTTCAATATCCAGATTTTTCAAATGAAAATCAGATAGCATATGTGCTACGTCGCCTTAAAAATATGAAACATTTTCTTTTTAAGAAGAAAATGAGTGGCTGGTGGGATTTTGTCAAGAGTTGGCATGGGCTAGTTGCCTGTTTCAATAACATTCACTAAAGAGTTGTGAAACGCTAGTAATGTGGATGCCCGGTTCAGAAAGTAGTTGGTGTAGAGTTTAATATTCTTTTACTCTATTCTCACACCCTCTTTCTTTTGATCATTAAGCTCACTACTAACCAATCTCTCATTTCCATTTTACCTCGATAGACCCACACTCATTTCTTTATAGACTCCTCACACTCAATCACTAAGGATTAACTTCTTGGGTAAAAATCACTGGTTAACGTGATTTCATAGAAGTTCAGTTAATTCCTAGCACAAAGAACCCATGTAGTCCTAGAAAACATATGTTGCTCAGATGATTTAACTTTATCAGTTAAAGCTCATATACAAATGTCTGATGAATGTATGCTCAGATGATATAATCAAGAAAATATGAGCATTTTTAAACATTGAAATATTTTCAAACAAGTATATTGAATTAATAGATATGAATGCAAAAGACTTGTTTGAAAACGTGACATTGTATGAAAATGATCAGAAATGAAATGATATATCAATTAAGGCTTATGGTCAAAATAACAGATATTGTCCATACGAAACAAAATATAGACGTTCTTGAAATGAACGCTTCGAAATGAAATAACGCTCAAAATTCTTTTAAGTACAAGCGAGGTGTCGTACCATCGAAAATATGTTTCAATATGAGACATGGTAAGAACAATTTGATCAAAAATTAAACCGATGTGTGTGAATACTTGAAAGTATGTAGAAAAGACAATACGCAAGTATTTATCTTTGGAAACACACGGTTTATTAATCATTGAAGCTCAAAATGAAAAATGAAAACATTTAAAATCACACTTCCAATTCATGAAATCTGTTTAAGAATCAGGAAGTGGTTTGAACATTTTAAGAACATGTTTTCATATGATTGAAAGTCGTCCTTCTTTCAACCATATATGAGATTAAGATAAGAAATTTAACCTTTTATCTTCGTCTTAAATCTCATGAAGTCAGCTGAAGTCATAAAGATATGATCTTGATAGCTTCCTCTCATTCTGCACAAGTCTCAAAGTCTAGTTAAAGCAACTTTAATTCACAAAGTTTATTCAAATGTAAATGACATAAAGCAGTAAAACAATTAAAGTACGAGTTCTGATCTTAAATAATCAGAAATCATTATCTTTTACTCCCCCTGAAATCATGCATTTAAATTTTATCAGTGAAAAAGCACATGATAGAGATCTACAATTCTCTTTTGAATTATAGTTCGTCATATCTTATCGAATGCATAAATTTCAGAAAAGTATGTACTCCCCCTTGAAGGTTGATTTCCTCATTGAGTATAGGAGTACATCCTCATATCAGCCCGGAAGTAACATCTTTCATCGTTGAAGTACGAGTCCTAAACTGTTGTGTTTAGAAGTCAAACTTCGTTGAAGTACGGGTCCTGAACTGATTTGTTCAGAAGCCTTGGTTCTCTTACTCTCCCTTGACTGTAGGTGGCTGCAACACATATTCACTTTTCGGATTTGGTACCAACTAGTATTTGGGTCCATAATTGTTAGTTGCAGTTCTTATGGGAGTAATCGAGTAAGAACCATACCAGTAATGATCACTAGCTTTATGAATAAAATCATAAGTACGACAATAAGAACAATACCTCTTTTTAGATAACTTAATCAATTGATCTCTCGAATAAGCAAGATCAAGTTTACCTTTCAGCACTTTGTTCTTCTTTGCATTTGAGGCAGATACAAATGATTTGTTACATGTCTTCTCTTCCTTCTTTCCTTTCTTCTCATTATTCTTCTCATCTTCAACTGGTTTTACCTTCCAAACCAGCTTCTCTTTTTCATATCTTTTTCTTCTCCTTCTATGTGTACCTGAACCATCTATTTTCAAATCATAGAAAATATTAGTTGTACGAATCTGATTAGAAGATTTAACTGACCTACTAGTAGAAACAGTTTGCTGATGTGAACTTGATGCTGGCTTGTTAGAACCAACTGAACTATTTCTAAGTGAGTGGATTTTGGACTCTGGAGTCGTTTGCTTAGTCACCACTACCATTGAAACAATCTTTTCAAGCTCTTGAACCTTTGAAGCAAAGCTATCTCTTTCTTTGACAAGAATGTCAATATTTGTCTCGAATTCAGACTTTGTTTTCTTCTCTTTCCGCAGACACTCAGATAGTTCAGATAACTTCTCTGTCAGCTTCTTTATTTCTACTTCAAACAAACTTCTTTCTTAATCAAAGTCCTTTTCAACATTTGTTCTCTAACCAAATATCACTTTGAAGATTCCAACATTCTTCTGTTCTATGATCTTTCTTTCCTTGGCAAACTTTTCCCTTTCCAGAATAATTACTTTCTCAAACTCAGAAATCTGTTGAGAAAGCTTTAAACATTTCAGCTCAACCGTCTTCTTCTCTTCAGCACTTTTTCTAGAAAACTCGGAGAATTTCTTAACAAACTCTTTCTTTTCTTTCTCAAAAACTGATATTTCTTCAACAATTTGCAATTCTAATTCAAAGATCATCTTTTCATTAGCACACCCGGTTAGCTGAAACTTGACAATGCGATCTTCCAATTCAGAAATCTTGTTATTTAACTCAGTGTTTTCAGCTTCCAAAAACAAGACCTTTTCTTCATTAACCCCAGAAGTCTGTTTCAGAAGATCTTCATTAATAGTCTTTAAAGCACTAACTTCTTCTCTCAGTATCTTTCTTTCATCATTGTATTTCTTTGATCTCTTTGAGTAGTAGTCAACTGAAGAAGCAAGATCTTTATTCTCTAATTCGAGGTTGGCAATCTTTCGTTCATCATCATCAGAAAAATATCCCATCTTGAATTGTCTGTTACAAAAAGAACTTGAACTTGATCGTTAATCCAAATGAAATCTCAAAAATACAGAAAAACTTGAAATAAAAATTCAGAGATTTTGATCACAAAAAGAACTATGTCCCCCTCCGCAGACTTAGCACGGGGGTCGGTCCACAATGTTTATCTGAAGGGAATTTGTCGGTCCACAATGTTTACCAAGTTTTATATCAAACAACACATAAATGATTTACCAACCTATATTGATTAATAACAATGGTTTCAAGGTTTGATCTTTTCAAGCTCTAGATGTGTTCTCTGTTTTACACCTTTTTTGTGTGTTTTTATGTGTGTCGATTATCTTTGATCTGATAGAGTTGTTGAGATCTGATATGATCTCAAGCTTCTTAGACACACTAACCTTACAACCACTTGCAATAAACTATAATAAAACTAACAATAATATCTAATATTTAGATATTATCAATCTAACTAATAATTAATAAAACATTAGATATTTAGTTATGCTAAATATCTAATTACATCAAATACAAATAAACAATAAACATTAATTACTTTGACATTTTATTACAAACGACATTAGACTTTATATCGAGAGTCGACTTTCTGGCATTAGCTTCAAATTGGATCTTTAGATTGGATGATCTTGAATCCAATAGATATGTGATCTAACAATCTCCCCCTTTGGATCAAGATCATTACTAAAAAGATTTTAGCAATTCAGTCTTCTTTTTTAGCTCAGAAGATGCAATCTCTTTCTCTAGCTCAGAATGCTTTAGCAAAGTTTCTTCGAAGAAATTTTATCTGAAATCAACATGTCTTCAGAATACTTTGATCTCACATTTCTTTGTTAGCTTTTCTCTTCTCCAATGTCTTGTAATGTAATGGACTGGACATTTCTTCAAGCTTTAGATTCTCCCCCTTTTTGATGAAAAGTACAACGACTTCATCAAAACTTTGAGTAAGAAATGTCTTTCACTTGGAGCCTTTGATCCGTCAATTCAAAAGATATTCATCCAGATCTTTTCAAATCCAGACAAAATTGTCGTGTAACACCTAAATCAACTAATGAATCAGTTAACGTGCCTGTCAGTAACACTAAGTCACTGCGTGTAACAAATACACATTGGAAAGGAGCTGTTTGATGTTGACTCCCCAGGGCTTCCATTTAATCATCGAAACACCACAAAGGTAATTCTATAAACGTTATGACAAAGAAACAAATTCCTTGTGTGTTTGTGCTTGTGATAGAAATAATTAAGCACTTGATGATTGCTTATTAGGATCAAATTTGTGTAAACCACTGAGACAACAGTAAGTTAAACACAGACTCAATGTGCATGATTGAAGTGCGAAGGTGGGGCAGACTTCCTTCTTTTCAATATTCAGATTTTCCGAATGAAAATCAGATAGCAAATGTGTTGCTTCCCCTTAGAAAATGTGAAACACTTTCTATTTGAGTAGAAAATGAGTAGATGGTGAGGTTTGATCAAGAGTTGGCATGGACTAGTTGCCTGTTTCAATAATGTTCACCAAAGAATTATGAAACACTAGTAATGTGGCTGCCTGACTCAGAAAAAGTTGGTGCAGAGTTGTGATATTCTTTTAACTCTGTTCTCACACGCTCTTTTTTTTAAACATTTTGCTCACTCTAATCACACTCATTTTTTTCGACTTCTCACACTCAATCACTATGGATTAACTTCTTGGGTAGAAATCGCTGGTTAAGGTGATTGCATAGAAGTTGTGTTAATTCCTAGCACAAAGAAATCCTTGTTTTCCTATGATGCATATGATGCTCAGATATGTTTAACTATTTCAGTTAAAGCACAATGTAAAACTTGAAAACATTTAAAGTCACACTTCCAATTCATGAATTCGGTTTGAGAATCGGGAAGTGGTTTGAACATTTATGAACAATGTTTTCTATGATTAAAATTTGTCCACTTATCAACCATATATGAGATTAAGATAAAGGATTATACCTTAACATGCGATCTTACATCTCATGAAGCTAAGCTTAAAGTCATAAACATATGATCTTGTAAGCATCTCTCAAAAATTCTACAAAAGTCTTATGTCAAGTCAAAGTAAAATTTATTCCCTTGAATTGAAAAGACAAAAAGCAGTAAAACTGTTAAATTACGAGTTCTGATCAGAAATAATCAGAAGTCATATCCAAACTCCTTTGACTTGAAGAGCTCCCCCTAAAATCTTGCATTACAAAACTTTGACATAAAAGGTAAATGCATAAATCTTATGAGCTCCCCCTAAAAATAAGATTGACCACTTGTCAATTTCTTCTCATACTCCCCCTTGGATCATAAACAAAACATTTGAAGTGCAGATATCAATCAGAATTAAGAATGAAGAAATGATGAAAAAGTATACAATTAGAAAACTTTGATAGGTAACTACTGATTAGATCTTAAGATTTAGCATACCAAGCTTAGAGACAAGAAAGGTAAACCTCTTTTCGTCTAAAGGTTTGGTAAACAAATCGGCAAGCTGATAATTAGATTTTACAAAGAAAAGTTCAATTGTTCCTTTTTCAACATGATCTTTAATAAAATGATACCTGACGTCTATGTGTTTGGTCTTGGTGTGCTGAACATGATTCACTATTATTGCGATGGCGCTCTTGGAGTCACAGTATATCGGGATTTTGTTGAAGTGAAAACCGTAGTCACGCAATTGAGTTCTCATCCATAAGACCTGAGAACAACAGCTAGCAGCAGCTACATATTCTGCTTCGGCCGTGGAAGTTGAAACACAAAGTTGCTTATTCGATGCCCAACTTACGAGCTTATCACCGAGGAATTGGACATGTCCTGCGTGCTCTTCCTGTCTAACATACAACCTGCATGATCTGCATCTGTATACGCTATTAGTTCAAAACTTGTATCTTTAGGATACCACAGACCAAGATCTGCAGTCCCCTTCAGATACCTAAATATGTGCTTTACTGCAGACAAATGGATTTCTTTTGGATTGGCATGATATCGTGCACATAAGCATGTTGAGAACATTATATCTGGCCTACTAGAAATAAGATACATTAAAGAACCTATCATTCCTCTGGAAGTCCTAACATCAATAGCCTTACCCGAAGGATCGATGCCAATCTTAGTACCTGGTGTCATTGGGGTACCAATCGGTTTTGAATTTTCCATTTTGAACTTCCAAAGAATATCCATAATGTATTTTGATTGATTGATAAAAATACCCGATGAAAACTGTTTGACTTGTAATCCGAGAAAGAAACTCATCTCTCCCATCATATTCAACTGAAATCTAGACACCATAAGGTTTGAAAAATTCTTACAGTACTTAGGATTTGTAGAGCCAAAAATAATATCATCTACATAGATTTGTATTAAAATGATATCGGCTTTTTCCTTTTTGATAAACAAAGTGGTATCCACCGTACCTTTTGAAAAACCAGACTTGACTAGAAATTTTGAAAGGACATCATACCAGGCACGAGGAGATTGTTTCAGACCGTAGAGTGCTTTGTCGAGAATGTAGACGTGATTTGGCTTCTCTTGATTGACAAAACCTTCTGGCTGAGAGACGTAAACTTCCTACTTCAGAATGCCATTTAGAAAGGCAGTCTTCATGTCCATTTGAAAGACCGTGAAGTTCTTGTGTGCTACGTAGGCTAGAAACATTCTAATTGCCTCTAATCGCGCCACAGGAGCATATGTCTCATCGTAGTCGATTCCTTCCTCTTGTCTGTATCCTTTGGCTATTAGTCTTGCCTTGTTTCGGATAACGGTACCATCTTCGTCTTTCTTTATCTTGAAAATCCACTTCGTACCTATAATGGTTTTACCTTGAGGTTTTGGTACGAGTCTCCAGACTTGAAGTGCGTTGAACTGATTCAGCTCTTCTTGCATTGAGATCACCCATTCTGGATCAGCAAGTGCCTCTAATACGCGAGTTGGATCGAACTTGCTCAGAAATGAGTAATGCAAACACATGTTCATTGACGCTGACCTAGTTTGCACCGGTTTCGTTGGATCGCCAATGATCTGGCTTATCGGATGCTCTTTGGTCCATTTATGTTCATGAGGTAGTGGATTATATGAATGTATGTCACTTGTATCATCTATAAAACCACTTATACCTTCTTCAGTTTGTTCAGGAGGAATGATGATTGCAGTTGAAGTGATAGGTTCAGAAGGCTCAACAGGTACATCTTGTTCTGGCTGTAGATTGATCTGAATAGAACATCCTACTGTTTCAGCTACTTCTGTCTCTTCATCACATGGCACTTCTTCAACTGTTAGAGTCGGCATTTGAATTGGAGTTTCTTGTTGAATCGGGGCGTTGGATTCAATAGGAACATCTGAACTGGTTGGATGAGTAGTCGATAATTCTTCCATCCTGTCAACCACAACAGATTTCTTGACATTAGATCCAAGAAATTCAGCATAAAACAATTCAAATAATAAGTCTAAATCAGATAAATGATTAGTTGACGTTGATGCTTCATCTGATTTATTCTGTTGAGACCCAAGTTCTAGACTGATTTGCCCAGAAGCTAGTACTCCGGTTATAACGGGTTCTGAACTTTGATGTTCGGAAGCCATCTCTTCATCAAACGTGATGTTGATGCTTTCTATAACCGTCTTTGACTTCTTCATATAGATACGGTATGCAGTTGATGTTGAGGAATAACCAATGAAGATGCCTTCGTCCGTCTTGGCGCTGAACATGTTTAGACTCTCCCTATCGTTTAGAACGAAACACTTACATCCAAATATATGGAAATATTTGATTGTCGGTGTTCGGTTGTTGATCAACGTATAAGAAGTATTCTTGAATCTACGGTGTATCATGGATCGATTCTGTGTGTAGCACGCAGTCGATACAGCTTCAGCCCACAGAAGTAGAGGTAAGTCTGATTGACTTAGCATAGTACGAGCAGCCTCGACTAGCGTACGATTTCTTCTTTCGACCACTCCATTCTGTTGAGGTGTTCGAGCAACAGAGTATTGATGTGAAATTCCGACTGATTCGAGATATTCTTCAACCTTCTTGTTTTTGAACTCTGTGCCGTTATCTGTTCGTAGAAGCTTGACCGGTTTCTGAAGATTCACCTGGGTCGTCTTCTGGAATGTGATGAGAACATCTGGTGTCTCATCCTTTGAACTTAGAAACTTGACCCATGTGTATCGCGAGTAATCATCCACGATCACGAGTATGTACTTCTTTCCGCCTAGACTCTGAGTTCGCATTGGACCGCATAAGTCCATATGCAATAACTCTAACGGAGCGTTAGTACTCGGTTCAGGCTTTGGTTTATGTGGAGCCCTCTTCATCTTTCCCTTTTCACATGTTGCACAAATATGTTCTCTTTCATATTTGAGCTTTGTAAGTCCTTTGACGAGCTTTCCACTGACCAGATTGTTGTTGTATATGAAGTTGAGGTGAGAGAGCCTTCGATGCCATAGCCAACTTTGTTGCATCGAGGCTTTCGTCAGTAGACAAACCTGCTTGTCAGTCTGGACTTTTGACAAGTTAATTGTGTAGATGTCTGACTTTCTTGTGCCGACCAAGAGTTCCTCGCCTTCTTCAGTGTGAACTGAACACGTCTTGGCTTTGAAATTGACCTCTAAGCTTTTGTCACAGAACTGGCCGATACTGAACAGGTTGTGTCGTAAGCCTTCAACATAGCTCACCTTCTTGATCGTGACATTGTCATGTTGTACATCACCGTATCCCATTATTGGTGAAAACTAGTCGTTGTCGAATCTAATTGTTCCGCAATACTTCTCTTTAAAATTGGACAACATCTCTTTTTGTCCAGTCATATGCTTGGAACATCCGCTATCCAAGTACCACATATGACGGATCTGCACAACAGAAATAATGAAACAATTGATTTAGATAGTCTTAAAACAAAGATGGAATTAAGACTTTTGAGCATTGAAGAGCGGGTCTTGAACTGATTTGTTTAAAAGCCATATCCTCTTCTTAAGCACGGGTTCTGAACAGACGTGTTCAGAAACCATTGTTTTATCTTTGAAGTGCGGGTCTTGAACTGTTGTATTCAAGAACCTAGTTTCATTGAGAAACGAGTCCTAGACTGTTTTGTCTAGAAGTCATATCCATAAGCTCTCTTAAACTTTGTGTGCCTGCTACACAGATTTAGCCTTAGGTACCCACTGGAATTTGGGTCCTACTGTGTTAGCACAAGATTTTGGTACCCATTTGAAATTGGGTTCTCTTTTCATTTGAAATTCATTTGAAGCATTATAATTAGATGAATGCACATGATAATTGCCAAACCAATCATCAGAATCTTGACAATAACTAGAAACATGTTTATCATAAATAGAACACTTTCTAGCATATAAAGATAACTGAAATAATTGCTTCATTGTATATTGTTTACGAGAAACAGCAAGTTTTGAGTTCAAAATAACAACATCAACAACTAAGACATCTTTACTAGGCGAAGTCTTACTACAATTAACACTACAAAACGATTTAACGGTCTTGTCAAGCTTCTGTTTCGGTTGCCACTGAGATTTAACTTCTGGCATTTGCTTGCTCAGAACTGAAACATGTAAAACTCGTGAGTTAGACTTCTGAGCAACAAACGAATGCTTCTTCTTTGGATTACCAGTAGTGTTCGGTTTCTGTGAATGCTTAGATTTAATCTTACCTTTAGCAATTTTAGCTTTCACAGAGACTGAGTTATCAAGTTTCGTTGATTTTGCACTGTTAACAGGCATACTGGTTTTTCCCAAAGATTTCTTAACAAATGATGAATGGTTAGGAAGTTTTGCATTAAAGTCAAATTGATTAAAACAATTATCTAAACCACCATCAGAGTTCAGAAAATTAAACCCTTTATTTGCTAGACCAAACATATCCTTAGAGTTTGAAGCCTTTGAAATAATAACATTTTTCAATACGGTTGAAAAAACTTTTTGTTGAATCTCAATCAAAAGTCTTTCATCTGTTAAATAGTTCTTGAGTTCAGAAATTTGACTTTCCAACACAAGAGGAGGGACATAAATTTTACCTTTAATAGGCTTCGCCTCCATCTCTTTTTCAGAATAACTCTGAAAGAAATCATTTGAAAGAGATTTCTTGTGATATATTGGATTATCATTATAACTATTATTCACTTTCGCATAATAAAATGGAAGGTGAACTTTAGATGATTTTAAACATTTTTCAATTTCGTTGTCTTCATCCTTTTCAGACAGTCTAGTCCAGAAAACTTTAAGCTCAGGGATTGTTCGAGCTAATTTCAAAGAAAGAAGATCATAAAGTGCAGGCACTTCAGATATTCCTTTTTCAAGACAGTGAGGATTCTTATAACCGATTCCCCATTTTTCTATTTCCTCTTTGGGTTTGTTCAGATGAATAGTTTGTTCAGTTTGACCCAATTTGTATAACTTCTCTTCCAAACTTTTTAATTTTGCATTTAAAGTTTTGTTTTCTTCAGTACATGAAGAATGCATTTTCGTAAGCTCATATAAATCAAGCTCACTTTTTTCTCAGTTTAGACTTGAGTTCAGAATTCTCTTTAAGAATTATTGTCTTTTCCTTTGCGCTGGTGTCATTATTTCTATGTAAAACCTCAACCAATACTTTCTTCTCAACAATTTCGTCGCTAAGTTTCTGTATCGATTGGTGTTTGTCAGAAATAACACCATTTTCTCGCTTAAGTTTTGACTCTAACTCTTGTTGCTTTAAATTCACGGCATGTATTTTATTTATGAAATCTGAATAAGATAAATCACATACCTCATCTGTCTCATCCTCTTCTGAATTTGCTTAAGGGTCTGATTCCTGCTTTCCCATCAAGCACATGTTGACTGCTTCATCTCTCTCTTCATCCTCTTCTTCCTCGTCTGAATGATCAAGCCAGTACTCATCCTATGCCATTAGTGCCTTACCCGCCTCCTGTTGCTTTGCAAGAAGCATCTTGTTCTTGTAGTAATCGGAGTTTTTGACTTTGGGTCTGCGGCAGTCTCTGGCAAAGTGACCTGTTTTGCCATAGTTGTAGCACGTTGGTGGTTCTGACTGACTGGATCCTTCAGCTTGAAATCTTCTCTCTTCCAGCTTCTTCTCCTCTATTCTGTTTCCTTCAGCATGATACCTTCTTTCTTCCGGTTTCTTCTCTTCTATTCTCTTCCCTTCAAACTTCTTTCCTTCATATCTATTTCCTTCAACCCTTTCCTTGTGGACATAGTTGTTAGGACCAGAAGAATACCTCTGATTGTTTGAACTTGGCTTCGTGTAGAACTTCTTCTCAAAAGCATTTGTCAGCAAGAGCATAGCCTACTTCAGTTGTTCATTTTCATCTTTGTTAGAGTTTGCATAAGCTTCATTTTTTTGATTCATACACAATCGTTTTGTTCTTCTTCTTCTTGACAACAAGAGCAACTGTGTCTTCAACTGTCTTTACTTTCCGCCTCTTTTCATCAAGAATTTCATCCACCTCTTCTTCATTTTGTTTGAGGGTTTCATACACCTCATGAAGTAGAATCTCATTCAGATCCTTGATCTGCTTCATCTGTCTGGCAAATCTCTTCCATTCCGGTTGTAGAATACTTAGGAATTTGACGTTCAGCTCGATTTGAGATTTCGTGACCTTGTTCTTGCTTAGTTCGTTTAGCAAGGTCACAAATCTGTCATAAGTTCCTTCTAGAGACTCTCCACTTCTGCCTTTAAATTCTTCATAATTGTTTAGGCACTTGGAAAGTTTGAGCTGATTCCCAACCTTTGAACCCAGCATCATCTTCTCTAGCTGATCCCACATCTCTTTGCCCGAGGCTTTATAGCTGTCAATCTTTACATAGATTTCGTTTGGAATTCCTTGGAGAATGTATGACTTTGCTAATTTATCACCTTTTGCTCTCTTTAAGTTATCATCTTCGAGCTCATGATACTTAAGTTCAATCTGTGTTGGCACAGTTCCAACCATACGAGTTGTCATAACTGGTTTCATAACCCCTTCTTCTACCGATTGCCTGATGAAATCACCCAACTCATGTCTGTCAACAAAGTTTAGGAAACGATCTATCCACTGTTCGTATTCTCCTTAAAAGAGAACTGATGCCTTGGTGTCAATTCCGATTTTAAGGGCTTCTCTAGATGTCATTCTAAATAAAAAGATCGAAGTCCGGAAAACTTTGCGTTTTTAGAAGGTGGCGCAAATGAGGTTTGCATGAAGAGTGGGTCGCGCAAACTGAAGCTTTACGTTTCAAGTTGATCGCGCGAATTGAAGTTTGCGTGAGCTGTACGTAGCGCGAAGTAGAGCTTTGCGTTTCAAGAAGTTGGCGCAAAGTGAAGTTGTGATGTTCGTGAGGAGTTGATCACGCAAACTGAGGTTTGTGTGATGTGTTGGTAGCGAGAGTTGAGGTTTGCGTGACTAGAGTGTCGCGAAAACTGATGTTCGCGTGAGACTTTTGTCGCGAAACTTGAGGGTTCTCGTGATGAGAGGGTTGCGCAAACTGAGGTTTGAGTGAACTGATTCGAGGTTTGCGTTTCGTGAAGTAGAGATTTGCGTGAGCTTTGAGTGGTGAAAATTGGGCTTTGCGTGATCAGTTGGTAGCGCAAAGTGGGCTTTGCGTTTTACGTGGGTGGCGCAAAGTAGACTTTGCGTTTCAGTGTGTTGCGCAAAGTGTGTCACGTAAAGTTCAATTTGCGTGAGTTCTTCCCTGTGAGGAGTTGATCACGCGAACTGAGGTTTACGTGATGTGTTGATAGCGAGAGTTGAGGTTTGCGTGACTAGAGTGTCGCGAAAACTGATGTTCGCGTGAGACGTTGGTTGTGAAACTTGAGGGTTCTCGGGATGAGAGGGTTGCGCAAACTGAGGTTTGCTTGAGCTGTTGGTTTGAGTGAACTGATTCGAGGTTTGCGTTTCGTGAAGTAGAGATTTGCATGAGCTTTGAGTGGCGCAAAGTGAGCTTTGCATGATCAGTTGGTAGCACAAGGTGGGCTTTGCGTTTTACGTGGGTGGCCTAAAGTAGACTTTGCGTGTCCAGTGTGTTGCGCAAAGTGTGTCACGCAAAGTTCAATTTGCGTGAGTTCTTCCCGATGTTTGCGCGAGTTCGTCTTGTACTTCAAAAATGAACTAAAACCTGTTTCTACGTCGATTAGCAGTACCAAACTCTACCATTATGACTAAAAACACTTCTAGAACAGTTTGTGACCACTTGATCTCGATAAAAATCACTTTTTCAAAGATAAAATTGATGGCACAGTAACTTTTTCAAACTCGAACTCAGATACAAAATCACCAAAATGGAACTCGATTTAAGCTTTAAACTGAAATCAAACAACAACAACTCAATCTAGCATGTATATCGATCACAACTTGATCGATTTTAACACCTAAAACACTCAAAATCTCGAAAATGATTTTGAAAACAAGAACACATAGTCGATAGATTTAAAACTTGATTTTGATCTATTATCAGGCTCTGATACCAATTTTCGGTCCACAATGTTTATGAAGTTTTATATCAAACAACACATAAACGATTTACCAGCCTCTATTGATTAATAACAATGGTTACAAGGTTTGATCTTTTCAAGCTCTAGATGTGCTCTCTGTTTTACACCTTTTGTGTGTGTTTTTATGTGTGTCAATTATCTTTGATCTGATAGAGTTGTTGAGATCTGATATGATCTCAAGCTTCTTAGACACACTAACCTTACAACCACTTGCAATAAACTATAATAAAAACTAACAATAATATCTAATATTTAGATATTATCAATCTAACTAATAATTAATAAAACATTAAATATTTAGTTATGCTAAATATCTAATTACATCAAATACAAATAAACAATAAACATTAATTACTTTGACATTTTATTACAAACGACATTAGACTTTATATCGAGAGTCGACTTTCCGGCATTAGCTTCAGATTGGATGATCTTGAATCCAATAGATATGTGATCTAACAGAATTGCAGATCTTGGTTTGTGGTATCCTAAAGATACTGGTTTTGAGCTAACAACGTCTTCAGATGCATATCATACAGGTTATATGCTCGATAGGAAAAGCACATCGGGTCACATTCAATTTCTCGGAGACAAGTTCGTTAGTTAGGCGTCCAAGAAACAACTATGTGTTTCCACATCAATTGTTGAAGCAGAGTATGTAGCTGATGCAAGTTGCTACTCTCAAGTACTGTGGATGAGGACACAGCTTCGAGACTATGGATTCCATTTCAACAAAATACCTATGTATTATGATTCGAAGAGCGCCATCGCGATATCTGCTAATCTTGTTCAGCACACAAAAACCAAACATATTGATGTGTGATATCACTTTATAAAAGATAATGTCAAAAAAGGTACAATCGAACTTTACTTTGTAAACACAGATTATCAACTTGTTGATTTGTTTCCCAAGCCATTGGACGAAAAGAGATTTAATTTTCTCATTTCGAAACTTGGCATGTTGAATCTCAAGACATAATCTAGAGTTACCTAGTATATTTTATTTTTTGTTATTTTTCTTCATTCCTTTATTTTTTTTAATCTAAATGATATCTACACTGAAAGGTTCTGTTCATATTTTTAGGGGGAGTATGAGATAAAGTTTAGATGATCTACATTCTAGGGGGAGTAATAGACTTTTGCATATATTTTACACTGACATATTTTGTGATGCATATTTTTTGGGAGAGTAAGGACAATGACTTCTGATTAAATCAGATCAAAACTCGTTCTTAAATGGTTTACTACTTTATTGTCTTTATTTTTCAATAAATGTTTTACTTTCAATAAGACTTTGTTGCTTTGATGACTTTTTGACTATTTGCAGTTTTTGAGGGGGAGCTTACATGATAATATCAATCATGACTTTGGAGTTGACTTTATAAGATTTAAGCTGAGTCTAACCTTAATCTCATACATGTTTGAAAGATGGACGACTTTCAGATATGAAAACAAATTTCTTAAACGTTCAAACCACTTCTCGATTCTTAAACAGATTTCATGAATACAGAAGTGTGATTTTAAATGTTTTAATTCTATGAGCTTTAATGTTTCACTAACCGTGTGTTTCCAAAGATAAATACTTGTGTATTATCTTTTACATATACTGTCAAGTATTCATACACATCGGTTTAGTATATTTTGTTGACTATGTTCTTACCATGTCTCAAAATGAATCCATTTTTCGATGGTGAGACACCCCGTTTTGTACTTCATCAATATTTGAGCGTTAGTTCATTTTATTCAAAGAGTTTCTTTCAAGAATGTCTATATTTGCTTCGTATAGATAAATTCCAATTTTTCATGATCTAAGCTTTTTTTGATAAGTCATTCATATTTGATCTTTTCAATACACTGTCATATTCTCAAGCAAGTCTTTTGTATTCATTTCATTCTTTCAATCTACTTGTATTTGAGAAAATCTTCCATAAATAAAATGCTCAAATCTTCATGATTGTATTCCTGAGCATACATCTATCTGACATGAATTTCATATATTGTGCTTTAACTGCTAAAGTTAATGTTAACCCCAATTCCGGATTGTAAACGTATTGAAAATATCTAAGTCCTATTTCAGAGGACTTCCAGAGACAGACTTCAAAGGAAGAACCTGCCTCTGAAGTACATTCCAGAGTTAGTGGATTTCAGCAGAAGACATCAGAGATGGCTTCATCAGAGGCACCTACATCAGAGCTCTGAAGAACTCCTCTCTAAGATAGTGCGTTGATCCTTTCTACAAGTATCAGCATAATAGATGACACATCATTAGTGATAAGATTTACTTTCTAGAGTAGGTCACTGTTCACGCATGTCTTGAGCTTACCTATTAAGTAAGACATTGTTCAAGCATGCTTCTATATGTCAGATCGTACACTGTACACTTTATGGTCCTATAAATAGGACCATCGCTCCATTGTCAAATGTGTGCTTTGATATATTTTGTATCTGATAAATATTTTAATATTTTGAAAGTATTTTAAAAGAAGATCTTGTACGGTCTACATACTTGTTTATGAAGTATGATATTTGAATCTGCTTTGATATTAAACTGTATTGCTTCCGTTGTTCTTATTCTTATTGTTTATATCATTGTTATAAGATTAAATCGGGGATCCAACAATTGGTATCAGAGCCTCCTTTGTTTTCTAAACAAAGAAAGATCATATCTGCATACTCGGATAGATTTATATCTTACTGATTCAAGCTTTCAATATTTGTGCATGTTCATATAAACCTAGGTTTATTAAAAAGAACTTCATATGCTCAAGACTTGAAAGTAAATCACAGTTTCTCTCTTTGGTAAAAGATCTT
Organism: Arctium lappa; assembly: GCA_023525745.1. Taxonomy (NCBI): domain Eukaryota; kingdom Viridiplantae; phylum Streptophyta; class Magnoliopsida; order Asterales; family Asteraceae; genus Arctium; species Arctium lappa. The sequence goes on from CM042057.1 coordinate 41,222,788, forward strand.
CATAGAAAAGCATCAGTTCTTGAAATCTTCATCATTTCTTCACAAATGGCAAACTCAAGTATAAGTGCCATTTATACAGTTGGATCATTAACCAAACCTCCTACACTCCTAAGGGATGAATATCCCCAATGGAAGATAAGGATGGTAAACTTCTTGGAAGGTATGGACAGGGATCTTTTAAGATCAGGGAACGATGGACCTCCCCAACCAATGGTGTTGGTACCAAGAGTTCCAGCAACAACATATATTGTTGAAATACTTGAATACTATGAAAAGAAAACTTCAAACTTCACTTAAGAAGTAACTAGAATGATGGAAAATGACTCTAAAGCTATTAGATTACTTATTATGGCCATTCCCAATTATATCTTTCAAGAACTTGATTCTTGTGTAACTGCAAAAGAGATATGGGATCAGTTGTTAAATCAACTTGAAGGTGGCCTACAAACTCAGAAAAAACAGAAGAAATCTTTGCATTAATGAGTATCATGACTTTCATGCACTACCTGAAGAAACCTTACACCAAACATACTCAAGATTCAACATTCTCATCAATAAATGCAAAAAAATTGGAGTTATGAGGATAAAAGAAGAAAATAATGTTCTTTTCCTTAAAAGTTTAAATGAAGAATGGTCACAACTGTCCATGTCAATAGAAGCCAATCAAAATCTTGAATCATGGTCATTGACTGACATTTATGGCACTCTTGTAGCACAGGAAAAAGAAGTTGTTAAACAAAAGTCAAAAAACTCTTTAGGTGGACCACTTGCACTCATTTCAAAACAAAAAGATGCATCACAAGAAGGCAGAAGTGCAGAAACAAAGAACTGTTTGAAAAAGGAACCAAAAAGAAATCTAAAAAGGTTTTAATGACTGAAGAAGTTGAACATTCAGACTCAGACTCAGATGATGACATCAATGCCTTTGCCAAATCTCTTGCATTAATTACTCATCAATCTAACAAGAAATTTGGCTAGAAAGTCTTTGAAGGAAAGAGAGATAAGGAAGAAAGGAGAAATCCAGAAAGAAGATTTCAACAAGAACCCAGATTCACTCCACATAGTGATCAAATAGGTACAAATTTCAACAATCACGATGCTGCACAACAATCAAGAACTCCTCAACCATTCCAACCCAAGTATCCTCAACCTCAGATATACTTTCAACCCCAACCTCAAGATCAGAAAACAAAAATTGTTGCTGCTCTTCCACCAAACCAAAATGATGGAAGATGTTTCAGATGTGGAAAGCCATGCCATTTCTCTGCAAACTGCAGAGGTAGACTTGTCAAAGATCAAGACTACTACAAGAACAAATACAAGTGCAATGTCAAAGAAAGAGTTCTTGTTGCAGAGATGGAAGATTGGTTGTCAGACTCTACAAGTGATGGAGAGGAAGAACCTACCAATCTCTGTGGTATGGCCTATGTAGATGATCAGGCTGATGAATCATCAGAGGACTGCTCTGAAAAGGTAAATTCTCTCTCCACCTCTGAAAGTGAACTTGAAATGGATGTTCTTAAGCTAACAAATGAGTTTAAGAGTTTAAAGCAAATGACAAAAGATCTAATTTTTGATAAAAGGGAAAAATATCTTCTTGAGTCAGAAAAGGGGGACATTTTTGTTGAAAAATCTTTTTCAAAAAAATTCAAAGAACTTGAGAAAGTTTTAAAAGTTAAAGAAGAAGAAGTAAGAAGATTTGAGTATGAAAGGCTCAATTCTGTAGCCTTATCTAACTTTTTTCAAAAGGAAAGATAAATTCTACATCAATCTTTGGAAAGGAAAGAACTTCAAATCAAAAGCTATCTAGATGCTCAAGATGTACATATAAAGATAAATTCTCAAATGGACACTCAAGGGCTGGGATTCAATGAATTGGATCCATTCACTGGATTGAAGAAAACTTCACTATCTTCCACTTTCTGCATAGGAAAGGTCCAGAGCTCTGACTGCTCATCTCTGAATAATTTCAAAATAACAAAAACCACAGAAGGATAAAAAACAAGAGCTCTGAATTTTTAAAATGTCTCATACTCTAAAGAAAAAACTTTTCCAAAACCTATCTTAAAGATAGAAAAAGAGACTTCAGAGGTACTCTTCACAAAATTTCAGAGCAATGATCCCAGAGAAGTTTTCAAGTTTGATGCTTTTATCACAAAAGAATCAGAGACATCTGAAACAAGTACCTCTAAAACAAGTATTTCTGAAGATGAACCTCAGAGTTAACTCAATCCAGATGCACCTCTGTATTCACAATTTCAGATGAATGCATCAGAACTACATTTGAGGATGACATTAAAAGAATCAATGAAGAAAATGTCATAGCTGATTTGAAAAAGAAAGAAAGCATGAAAAGAATCATTAAAGTCTCTAGACCTAAGGAAATTAAGAAAAATACAGAGGTAGTTATTTCTGACATGGCTAAAAGAGACTTTCTTGACTCGGATTATGAATCTGATCCAGAGGTAGATGAGCAAATATTATATAGACCAGAGGAAGTAATTCATAAATGCACAAAGACTGTTGGTTCTGGAATTTTGAACGTTCCTGTTCCTATTTTGAAAAATAAACCCAGAATACCAATATGTCTTGATTTTGCATACATGTGTCTACAGGCAAAAACCTCTCAGGATCTTGAAAAGGAGTTAAAAGAAAAGGCCAAGAATAAAACTAACACTTCTCAACTCTACACATATAAACCAATCAAATTTACGCTTAAACAAAAAGGCAAATGATAAGAAATTAACCATTCTGATCCTGTTTGTGTAGTGAGCAACAAAGAGAAGAAGATATTTTTTTAACAAGAAAAGGCAACATGAAAATAAGGTTGTCTTTCAAGCCAAAAAGAAGGAAGTAGTTGGTAATACTTGTAATATTCCTAGTGATAGTTTGAAAAAGAATCAAAGTGTACCAAATGCATTCAAAGAAATGAGAAACTTTGCTCCTACTTCTTGTTCTGTTAAATGCAATTGCATCTAACTCTTGATGAAACTGAAAAATCATTTCAATGGTTCTCATTGCTTTCTGAATCAGTCTTTGAACAAAAATTCAGAGACAAAGCCTAAAAGAAAAAGAATAATTATGCCAAAACATCAAATGATGAAATGGCAAATGTTCATCAAAATCCTCAGAAATCTAACAAGAAAGGACCCATAATGAGATGGGTACCTAAGAAACTCTAATCTGTCTTGCAGAAACAGTCTATGCCAATCTGGTACTTAGATTTTGGATGTTCAAGGCATATGACTGGAGATAAGAAGTTGCTATCCTCTTACAAAGCTAAGTCAGGAGAAGCAGTAACTTTTGGATACAATATGTAAGGTCAGATTAAGGGTTATGGTGAGCTAAAAAGAGGTAATGTTTTTGTATCAAAGGTTACTTATGTTGATGGGTTAAAACATAACTTAATCAGCATAAGTCAACTTTGTGACCATGGTTTTGATGTGAAATTTCAAGAAAAACATTGTTCACTTCTTCACTCAGAAACAGGTCAAGAAATGCTCAGAGCAGACAAAAAGGGTAACGTATATAGAATGAATTTTACCAAACACATAAAAACTGACTCAGAGAAACTTTGTCTAGTATCTCTAAACAGTGAAGATGCCAGGCTCTGGCATAAAAAGTTCTCTCATCTGAACTTTTCTTTACTTGATAAATTAGTCAAACTAAATCTGGTTAAGGGAGTACCATCTCTGAAGTTTAACAAAGATCATCTTTGTTCTGCTTGTGAAATGGGAAAAATGAAAAGATCTTCCCATAAGACCAAAAGTGATAATAATTGTCCACGACCTCTGCATATGCTTCATGTGGACCTCTGTGGTCCTATCTCTGTGCAAAGTCTATCTGGTAAGAAGTATATTATGGTTCTGATTGATGAATACTCTAGATATACTTGGATAGAATTCATTAGAGCCAAGTCTGATGTACCTGATATCTTACTAAGGTTGATAAAAAGATTGCAGGTTCTGTTCAACAGCAAAGTTTAGAAGCTTAGAAGTGACAATGGGACAAAATTCAGAAATGCCAAAATAAACTCATATTTTTCAGAAGAAGGCATAACTCCCAACTTCTCTGCAGCAAGAACTCCTCAACAAAATGGTGTTGTTGAGAGGAAAAATAGAACGCTTTTCGAACCTGCAAGAACAATTCTTGAAGGATCTGATCTTCCAACAAACTTTTGGGTAGAAGCAGTAGCTACAACCTGTTTTACTCAAAACAGAGCTACCATTGTCAAAAGATTCAAGAAAACATCTTATGAACTCATTAACAATAGGAAACCAAATGTTAAATATTTTCATGTTTTTGGATGCAGATGTTACATTTTGAATGATAGAGAGTCTCTTGGAAAGTTTGACAAGAAATCAGATGAAGGAAAATTCATTGGATATTCATTAGCATCAAAAGCCTTCAAGTGTTCAATCGAAGAACAAGAACAATCCAGGAGAGCATCAATGTGTCTTTTGATGATGACAAAAGCCTTGCCAACAAAGATATCAACCCATCTACCAAAAATATCTCTGAATCATCAAAGTTGAGAGAATCTAAACTAAACAAAATATTCGAAGATTTCTTTGATGATGAAAACTCAGAGTTCCTTTTCAGAGATATTCACAGAGCAACTTCAAAAGAACCTCAAAATACAGGTACAACTCTCTCTGGTCTCTCTGAAGTCACAACTTATGCTTCCTTGAATACAGGTCCAAGAAATGAATCAAGACAAATTGAAGAACAATTCTCTTCAGAAGCAGAAGATGAACAAGAGACACCTGAAGAATTTCCAGAGACATCTCTTGAAGAGACTTCAGAGCCTGCTTCACTGTCTCTGGAACTAACTTAAGAGCCCCTGAACAACAAAACAGAGATGTCACCAATTGCCATCTCTGAAGCTCAAACTCCACCTCACATTCATGCTCTAATAATAAGATGGACAAAGGATCATCCCCATGATCTGATCATTGGATCACCTTCAGAAGAAGTCAAAAACATATCTGCCACAATCAATGAATGCTATTTTGTAAACTTTTTGAGCATCATTGAACCAAAGAAGGTAAATGAAGCTCTTGAAGATCCTCATTGGATCTCTGCCATGCAGGATGAGCTTCAAGAGTTTGAAAGAAACAAAGTCTGGACCCTAGTTCTCCTTCCTAAAGGAAAATTTGCAATTGGAACTAAATGGGTTTTCAGAAATAAAAAAGATGAGGATGGAATTATAATCAGAAACAAAACTAGGTTGGTTGCTAAGGGATATTGCCAAGAAGAGGGCATTGATTATGACGAAACCTTTGCACCTGTGGCTAGGCTAGAAGCAATAAGAATCTTCTTAGCCTATGTTGCACACAAAGGATTCAAAGTATATCAAATAGATGTTAAATTTGCCTTTCTAAATGGTAAATTAAATGAAGAATTTTATGTTCAACAACCTCCTGAATTTGAAAGTACAGAGTTTCCTAACCATGCTTATTATCTTGATAAAGCTCTGTACGGACTTAAACATGCTCCAAGAGCCTAGTATGCTACTCTGTCCACATTTCTGATTAATAATGACTTTGAAAAAGGTACAATTGATACTACTTTGTTCATCAAGAGGTACAAAAATGAGATACTTTTAGTACAGATATATGTTGATGACATTATCTTTGGCTCTACAAATCAGAAGTATTGTGACAGGTTTTCAGAGTTGATGAAGAGTGAATTTGAGATGAGTCTCATGGGAAAATTAACATTCTTTCTGGGCTTACAAGTAAAACAATCTTCAGAGGGTACTTTTATAAGTCAATCTAAGTATGTCTCTGACATTTTTAAACAGTACAAACTCAATGATTCAACTTCTATAAAAACACCTATTGCCACAGGAGTCAAACTTGACTCTGGTCCTTATGGAAAATCTGTAGATGTCAAGACTTACAGTGGCATGATAGGATCACTTTTATACTTAACTGCAAGTAGGCCTGATATAATGTTTGCAACCTGTCTCTGTGCTAGATATCAAGCAAATCCAAAAGAATCTGTTGGTCCCGAAGGTGCTTAACAAGTTTGTAGAAGGGGGGGGGGGTGTTGAATACAAACACAGAATTTAAAGTTTAATAAATTGTTTATTGATAAATCAAATACAATTTACAAGTTTGTTGCGGAATAAGATTAAGACAGACTAAATCTAAACAAACTTAAGAAACACTAAGATGGTTGCACAAGAAATTCAGAGAAAGGAAGATTAAGAGATATAGAAAACAAAGGTTTCTATTTGGAGTTCAAGGATTGATCACACCCTCAGATGGAGGGGTGAACTTCATATTTATACCCTATGCATTAAATGCATGGCAGGGCACTTTACACGTGGCGTTTACTGATTGGCTTTGAATGTCTGACTTTGGGAGACATGCTTTCGGCCGGATCATGAACAGTGTAGTTGACAGAGTTGTTGTACGAATTGTGGCAGAGGCATGTCCGTTCTGACACATCGTACTGAGTTGTGCAAGGTTAGACAAAAAGAAACTTGAGGTATAAGCTTAGTGATCATTCAATCGCTGAATATCTCTTTCAGCAGAGATATCAAGAGTTCAGCGATCGCTGAAGCTTTACTCATGTTCCTTCGCGTATAAGTAGAGTTGTCTTTGCTTCACTGATATCCGCATCAAGTCACTAGTAGACTTCTCTTTGTTCAGCAGCTTCGTCTTCGACTCAGCTATGAACATCTGTTGACGCGAGACTTGTCTTCAGGGATTACGTTACTGTTTACATCAGAACTATCAGCGATAACTGAACAAACTCAGTTTGATCACTGATAGTGAAACACTAATACATATTAAATGTTTGAGAAAGACTATCAGCGATAACTGAACAGACTCAGTCTGATCGCTGATGGTGAAACACTAATACATATTAAACGTAATTTTCACTAAGTATAGAAATGGGTCGTTATCAAATCACTGAGAGATTGGATCAACAATCTCCCTCTATTTGATAATGACAAAGTAACTGAAGAAAATTACTTTATAATTCAAAATGATGGAATAATCAGGACTCATAACATACATGTCCCAATTACTATTTTGGGGGATCTTTTACAGTACTGATAGAGTTAAGTACTTCACTGAAATTCTCATTAATCCAAGAAAAAAGATTACAAGGTATGAAAATTACAAGTACAAGTGATGTATTAACTATTGTAAGTTAAACTAATAGATTACAAGAAAGAAAACTAATCTATCAGCTATCTAAAGAGGGTTTAGGAGGATTGATCAAATACTCAGGTATTTCTTCTCCTTTTTGCCTTCGCTCTAAAGATTCTTTGCAGATGATCGCTATGATTGGCTCAGCAGCAGGATAGAGATTACACAATAGGCACATAAGATCCTTGAGAAGAGCGAGGGGATAGATAGGGATTTCAGATACTCTTTGAAATCTGAGCTGTTCCTCGTCATCTCTAAAGAAGATTCCAAAAGGTTCTTCATGAACTTGTCCCGCAACATATGGTCCGCTAAGAGGCAGAGAGAGATCCAGAACTGAAAGATCAGGAGGAGGACCGAACAGAGCTTCTCTTGAGAATTTGATGGAGGTTTCATTTCTGATCAATGCGACATTATCAGATGAGGAGGAGATAGGCTTTCTCCTGATTTGCTTGGACTTTGGAGGAAGAGTAGATGGCACGTTTAGTATAGCAGCGACTCTGTTGATGAGGGCATCATTTACCCTTTCAACATAGCCTCTGTATGTTGACTTTGATTTCTTCAGCGCATCTTTGAACTCAAGCCACTCCATGTAGCCAAATTCTTCCAGCTTTGAAATGAACATAGCCTTGCAGCGTCCATCCTCTCTGGTAATCTCCATTGTGACAAAGAGTTTATCCTTCTTCTTTCTCTCAGAGATAGCAACAGCTACGATCTTCATTGGGTCAGAGCGATAGTCAATTTTGTGTTTGCACCAATCGACTATATTATCACTGACCACTTTTTTTGGAGCGTTCCTCTTCAATCTCTTTCAAAAGAGCTGCCTGGACTTCCACTGACGGACTGAGAGGACTGAATTTTGAGAGCTAGAGAGGCATCTCTTTGACAGTCAGCAATCAGCTTCTCAGCCCTGACGGATTCTTCGATTTCAGCTTCAGTCAGGAACTCCAAATCTGATGATTGAGAGGGGATCTTTCGTCGTTGACTCTCCAGATGAGAGATCATCTCTGCTCTTTTCTTTCTCTCTTCCTCTGACTAATGAGAGGGTCTAGAGGGCCTTCCATGATGTTGCAGGGACTCTTCTTCTTCTTCATCCTCTTCATCAATATCTCTTACAGAGATTAGAATTATTTGATCATCAGCTTCAGCAACTGGGATTATTTGGAGTTCTTTACCCTTAAGCAGGGGAGAGAACTATCTGGTCAGAAAAAGAAAAAGGTTAGATTAAGTTTTAGGGAAGGAGAGAGATAAAGGCTATAAAGAAACAGGGGTTGGATTTTTATAGAAGGATAAGGGAACAAGAGTAAGGCATACCTGAGAAGGATTCTCCTCAGGTAGTGAAATCATCTTCAGGGTTCCCTCAGCAATTGCACCTTTGCTTTGGGAAGGGGTTCGTGAAGGTGTCTCTTGACTCCCCCCTGCTTTGATAACTTCTTTCGAAGCTATCGCTGATGAACTGACGGCTGAAGAACACCATAGAGATTGATCTTCATCGTCATCATCATCATCTTGATGAGAATATTCCTCTTGATCTTCAAGATCAAGGTCTTCATCATCATCGTTTTCTTCTTCTTCATCATCGATTAAATCTTCGAGAGAAGGAGGGGCTTTTTCAGTAGCTATCTCCCCCTCAACCTGAGAGGGAGTTTCCTTCTGTTGGACCTCAGCATCGACTTCAAACTCCGTATTTTCTTCAGCTGTCTTCTCCCCCTCTTTGTCATTATCATTGAGGGAGAGATCTTTGGAAGGAGATGAAGCTTTTGCAGCGGCCAACACCTGAACTTCAGCCTCCAAACTGTCCAGTCGGCCTTCAAACGCAGGAAGATCTGACGTAGCCTGATGAATAAATTCCACGTCAATGTTCAGCGATGTACGATCGTTCTCTGTGAATGAGGAAGTAGGAGTAGGAGCTGGTGCCTTCAGGTGAGTCAGGATTTGCTGAAGAAGGACTTCACAAGAATCAACCTTTGTAGTCAGGGCTGCAAACTGTTGTTGTGAGTCTTCTCTGACTTTGACAATCGCTTCTTGGAGAGTAGCGATGTGAGAAACGTCAGCTTTGGAGGCGCAGGTGGCAGTCAGCGTCTTCAGTGTTTCACCAGCTGATTGAACAGCATTGGTGGTGTTGTTGAGAGAGGCAGTCAGAGATTCCACCTTTGCACTCAGATTGTTGACATTTGTGTCAACATTCACCAAACTAGGACCTGAAATATAAGTTAGTTTTTGAGAAACAGACTTATATGGTGAGTTGGGAGAAGTGTTTAAGGTTATAGGGATACTTGAATTATCAAACATTTTGTAGAATTGTAAAGATTCCTCAAAAGATTGATGTTCAGGTCCTATGGGTCCAAACTGTGGAGTAGAAATAGATGGAGGGTTAGAGATCAAAGAAATAGAAGGACTAGAGATGGGGATAGAAGATGTAGGGATAGGGGTAGTTACCTCAGGTTGTTGTTGAACTGAGATTGTAGGTTGCATCACTGTTGTTGTGACAGCGACCGAGATCGCTGACACGGTTGAAGTGGTTATAGCTGAGGATGTGGAGGAGAGACCCACGAAAGCATCCAAGGAATTTGTTGATAAACATCCTTATATATAGAGCTAGAGGTAGCTTTCTCCTTGGTGACCTTGGCCTTCTTCGAAGGACCAAGGGAGCCAGTTGATGGTCGTTTGGAAGGGGTAGCGGCAGGGATAGCAGAAGAAGGAACCTCCTGCGTGGCCGCTGAAGTAGAAGAAGTGAGGAGAGAGAGTCGGGAGCGAAGTTCAGAGATACTTACCTTGTTAGGGAGCGTCTTGACCTCCAGGGAGCGCTGACCCACTTTTGGAAAAGATGCATCCGACTTAGTGGGGTAAGTAGCAGGGTAGAGGAACTTCAGGTACGCGCAAATAAATCATACGTAGGGGACCTTGGGATCCCTTTCGGTCTTCTCTATCTTTGACTTGAGATCGTCAAAGATAGCTGTTGCATAGTCGAAGTTTCGTCCAGTGATCACTGAGTAAGCCATCTGGACCTGGATCTTTCTTGCTTGGTCCAGTGACCCACTATTCCCACTCATACACTGAATGAAGTGTGAGAAGATGTAGTTAAGCTGAGAAGGCATCAGTTCCTTCTTCACAAGAGTCAGCTTCTTGTTTGGAATCGTCGTCCTTGGCTTGGGTTCCCAAGCGTATTCCATGGCATCCAGAAAATTGGATGAGTTCAGCATCAGTTGGCAAGGCGTCGAATCCATTCCTGGGTTTGTCAGGAAAACGCAGAGCTTTTCTCAGGCCTAAAGCAGTCATCATCCCTGAGCCAAGTTGAGTGCTGAAGGAGATAGCAGGAACCTGTTCACCCTTTTTGTTAGTGATAGAGGTTTCGTCAGCGGTAAACCAGAATTGCTGGAGAAGAGCTTTCGAGGGTGTTGGATCCACAGTGATAGCATAAGCAATGCAGGATTGCTTTAGAAACATTGCAGCTTCCTTCAGATGTGGGTACTTAACACCGTCATAATCGAGGCGAGCGAGATGATTGTTCTTTGGAAGCTCCGAGTCAGTGATGGCGAACTTGACGTTCTTAGAGGCGACAAGTGCAGATTGAGCCATTCTGAGCTGTGAGTAGATAAAAGAGTAGAAGAAAGGTTTTAGTCTAAAAATAAAGAAAATTTGTCCAGTTTCTATTTTGGGAAAGAAACATAGGTAAATCAACAAATTTGAAGATTAAAAAGGTGTTCTTGACAGAAGATACAAGAACAGGAAGAAAAATCAAGGATTTTGAATGAAGAACAATCAAAATAGAATGGTTTTTAAAGAATAAAATCAAAAATGAAAATGATTTTATGTGATTAGAATCTTATAAACCCATAAATGGAGTTTTATGTAAAAAGATTTAAGATAAGAAATTGAAAAAGATCAAGAATAACCTGTTGATCTTTGAAGAAGATGATGCAAATGCTTGAGAATGCTAGAATGCTTGAGAGAGTATTCTTACTTTGAAAGTATTTCCAGAAAGCATAAAATGAGAAGAATGGAAAAACATTCCTTTTATATGTGAGAGAAAGGAGAGAGAATGTGAGAGGCGGGAAAACAAATGCTTATCATGGCATGGACACGTCCCACGAAGTTGATTCGATAGAAGGGTAACGGACGAACGTGTCAGAAAAAGGCATGTCGTGGATTGTCGGTTCAAATGACGTCATAGAAAAGAGACTGTTCATTTGTCCGTTTTGAAATTATCGCTGAAGAAAAGTCAGCGATAGGTTTTTCTTTTTGAAAGTATCCCTGATGGTAAAGATAGGGATATATTTTCTTTTAAAGGATCACTTATTAGAAATATCAGTGATAAATTTATTTTTCAAAAAGCTTTTAATCATTTGAAGAAAGTTCAGTGATTAAGGTTTATATTTTGAAAAACAACTAAATGAAGATTCAGTTGTAGGGATTGAGAGAACATACCTGAGAGTCAGAATATTTATCAGATAATGATAAAAGGGGAACTTATGAGTACTGACACAATGCATTAATGCTGAAGACTTATTCTTCGAGATTCAGCATTCCAAGCTCACTGATGAGAAAGTTGAACCTTGTCTCATCAAGAGGTTTGGTCAATAAATCAGCAAGCTGAAAGTCAGTAGGGATAAAGTTAAGTTCAATATCACCATTCATCACATGATCTCTGATAAAGTGATATCTGATCTCTATGTGTTTCGTATTTGAATGTAGCACTGGATTATTTGCTATAGCGATGGCACTAGTGCTGTCGCAATAGATAGGAATCTTTGACAGCTGAAGGTCATAGTCTAATAGTTGATTTCTCAACCACAAGATTTGAGAACAACAGCTTCCAGCGGCTACATATTTAGCTTTCGCTGTGGAAGTGGACACTGAATTTTGCTTTTTGCTTGTCCAGCTTACCAGCTTTCCTGCGAGGAGTTGACATCCACCAGTGGTACTCTTTCTGTCAAGTTTACAGCCTGCAAAATCACTTTCAGAATAACCAGTTAGATCGAACCCTGAGTCTTAGGGATACCAAAGACCGAGGTTAGGAGTTCCTTTCAGATATCTGAATATACGCTTAACAACGATCAGATGGAATTCCTTGGGTTCAGATTGATAGCGTGCACATAAACAAGTAGAATACATGATGTCAGGTCGGCTCGCCGTAAGATATAGCAGGGATCCTATCATTCCTTTATAGGCAGTGACATTAACAAGTTTTCCAGAAGGATCTTTGTTAAGTGTCAGGGGTGGTGCCATAGGAGTTTTCATTGATGAAGTTTGTGTAAGATCAAACTTATTCAGCATATCTTTAACATACTTACCTTGGCTATGAAAGTACCTTTATCAGATTGTTTGATCTGAAGACCAAGAAAATATGTCAGCTCACCCATCATACTCATTTTATATTCTTTCTTCATTCTTTCAGCGAATCGAGTACATAGAGATGGGTTAGTATAACCAAATATTATGTCATCGACATATATTTGTACAAGAGTTATATGACCTTTTATCTTTCTGAAAAATAACGTATTATCAATCTTGCCACGTTCAAATTTTTCAGAAATAAGAAATGATGAGAGAGTGTCATACCAAGCACGAGGGGCTTGTTTTAGACCATAGAGAGCCTTATCCAATTTATATACATAATTTAGATACTTAGGGTTATAGAACCCTAGTGGTTGTTCTACATAGACTTCTTTATTCAGCTTTCTATTGAGGAATGCTGATTTTACGTCCATTTGATAAACGATGAAGTCTTTATAGATTGCATAAGCTAAGAATAGTCGAAATGCTTCGAGCCTAGCCACAGGGGCAAAGGTTTCATCATAGTCTATGCCTTCCTCTTGTCTGTATCCCTGAGCAACAAGTCGAGCCTTGTTGCGGGTTACAGTTCCATGTTCATCTAACTTGTTTCTAAACACACATTTGGTGCCTATAACAGTTTTTTCAGATGGTCTAGGAACGAGATTCCAAACTTTGTTACGGGTAAACCCAGTCAGCTCTTCTTGCATAGAGCTGACCCAGTTTGGATCTCTGAGGGCATCATCAGTCTTCTTTGGTTCTATTAAAGATAGAAAGTTGACAAAGAGACAGATATTACCTGAGCTTCGTCGTGTCTGAATATCTGCATCTGGATCACCAATAATTTGATCTATTGGATGATCTCTGGTCCATCACTGAGCAGGAGCATGATCGCTCAACTCAGAGGTTGAATCAACAATTGGGATGTTTACTGATGAGGACGTTTGAGGTTCATCAGCAATTAACTGTTGAGTAGTGGACAACCTGTTGTTATCAGAGAGGTTTTCAGACAGAGGTAGATCTGATGGTAGCAAGGTGTTTAGAGGTTCAGCTGAAACCCATGAGTTGGATTCAGCGCTAGGAGGTATAATGTTTGGATCATCATCAGCGGCTAGAGAATCTGAATGCTGATGGTTTGATAAGAAGGGTTCAGTTTCCTTGTAGTGAGAAAACATCCAAGCATTTAACTCTTCATTGTCAGTGATTGGTTTGGAGTTCGCTGAGCGAGTTTCATCAAAAGTGACATGAATTGTTTCTTCCACAGATTATCTTCGTTTGTTGAAAACTCTGTAGGATTTTGAGATGGAGGAATATCCTAGAAATATTCCATCATCAGCTTTTGGGTCGAACTTTCCAAGTTGATCTTTGTTGTTTAAGATAAAGCACGGACAACCAAAGATATGAAGAAAGCTGATGGAAGGCTTCCTTCCATGAAAGAGTTCATAAGCTGTCTTACTAAATCGCTTTACTATCAGCGATCTGTTTTGAGTAAAACATGCGCTTCTGCCCAAAATTGAGTAGGGAGATGAGAATCGCTGAGCATTGATCTAGCAGCTTCAATGATCATTCTGTTTCTTCTTTCAGCGACTCCGTTTTGCTGAAGTGTTCTTACTGTAGAGAAATTATGAGAAATTCCCTTGTTTTCAAAGAAATTGTTCAGGAACTGTTTTTGAATTCATTTCCATGATCACTTCTTATTGAACGAACGGTAAGATTATTCAACACTTCCATCTTTTTAACAAAATATATTAGTTCTTCTGGAGTATCACTCTTACAGCGAAGAAAGATAACCCAAGTATAGCGAGAGAATTCATCTACAATGACAAGCGTATATTTCTTTCCAGCTATTGATTGGATATTGACAGGGCCAAACAGATCCATATGCAAGAGCTGAAGAGGACTTGTCACTGAGGAAACTTGTTTAGACTTGAAACTAGCTTTTGTTTGTTTTCCTTTTTCACATGCTGAGCAGAGAGATTCTTTAGCATATGAGTGCTGAGGAAGACCAGAAACCAGTTCCTTAGATGAGAGAGAATTCAAGGTTTTGAAGTTTAGATGAGAGATCCTTTTGTGCCATAGTCAGTTGACATCAGAAGAGGCCTTAGAGAGAAAACATAAGTTTTCAGTGGTAGTAGAGTCCATATCTATTACGTAGACATTTTCTCTACGATAACCACTTAGAGCAAGTTTTCTCTCGGGCTAACTGGCCGCTTAACCCGGAGGATAGTCGCCCGTGGACTGGTTGACCTGACCGCTTAATCCGGAGGGTCGATAACCATGGTTACAGAAAGAAAAAAAAAACATGCTTTTTTAGAAAAGCGAACTTCGTAGTCTTTATCACATAGCTGACTGATGCTTAGAAGGTTGTGCTTCAGTCCATCTACATAAGCGACTCTTCGAAAGGTAGTTGTTCCATTGCTGAGGACACCAAACCCTCGGGTATATCCTTTTCCATTTCCACCGAAGGTCACAGAGGGACCTTTCTCTTCCTTGTATTCAGTGAGTAAGTCTTTTTGTCTAGTCATATGACGAGAACATCCACTATCGAGATACCAGATGCCCTTTGATCCCTGCACACATAAGGAAGATTAATCATTTTTTGGTACCCACTTTTCAATGGGTCCTTTAGAGTTAGTGGATGTGGAAGCTTCAGCAATCTTCACAGCAGATGAAGATTCAGCTTCAGTGGTGATCTTTACTTTGGTTAATTTCTTAACCTTAGTGGTTTTCTTCACTTTGGTTGATTTTTCAGCTTTAGTGACCTTTTCACCCTTGGAGGCATTCATCTTCACTTTAACTGATTTATCAGCTTTAGTGGCAGTTGGACATTTGCTTGCAATATGGTCAGTAAAACCACAGTGATAGCATTTTCTATATTTGAAAATAGTTTTAGGACCAGAAGTAGAAGGTTTTGCAAATTTAAGATGAGCAGGGCCAGGTCCAAGAATGTTTTTCTCATGAGATCTGGGAGGAATTTTCACTTCTTCAGATTTCATGGGTCTTAGATCAATCTTTAGCTTTGGAGGACAGAGATCGAAGATTTCTATCACAGAGCTAGAAGATTGATTTACTGAAGATTTAGAAGGAACTTTCAGTTTTGCTTTCTTGGTAGCCTTCTGGGGACGAAGAATGGACTTTCCTTTATCCTCAGACTTAGTGTATTTGGATTTTTCCTCAGGGATAGAATTAGAAGAAGAAGGATAAAATTGATCATACGAAGTGTCAGAGATAGGAGTGACAAACGTTCCAAACTTAAGCATGGAACTTTCTTTAGGCTCATCCTGTGGTGTCCAAAAGCCAAGACCAGTTTTATCACTTTCAGGAGTTTGAGCATTTATTATCTCATAGATCTTTGTTGATGATTTGCACCATTTTTCAACATGAGCCTTTTCTGCTTTTAGAGCAGTGATGGCTTGTTCGCGTTCAATGCCTGATGATTTCATTTATAATGACTTGATCTTTCAACTTTTCTTCTAAAAGATTTAGTTCTCTGATCTTTTCATGACATTTCTCTAGCTCTTGAGTTAAATGAACATTTTTATTCTCAGCTTGAGTTTTGTCGTTTAGAGCATTATAAAGGTCAATCATCAGCACATCAACAACGCGACTTCTCTCAGCTTCAGGCAGAGAGGGATTTGTAGAGATAGATACCTGAGATGGAATTATCTCTGAAGAGACTAAAGCAACAGGAGTGCTTTTAGAGTCCTTAGAATCTTTAACAAGATTCTTTTTCAGGAGATTCGATTGCTCATAGTTGAGCAATATTCCATACAAAGTGCTTAGAGAGAGAGAATTAAGTCTTTTGTCAGCTTAAGACATATTGAATAACTGTCCCAGCTTTCAGGAAGACATTCTAAGAATTTTGTTAAGACCACAGAATTAGAATAGGTCCTACCAACAGTTCTTAGATCAATCATTAAGCAGTTAAATCGCTGATGAACATCAGAAAGAGATTCATTCTTACCAGCGATGAAACTTTCATACTGTCTTACCAAGTTAATCTTTCGAGTCTCTTGGATTTCAGTGGTTCCCTCATATTGAACACATATGGTTTCCCACATTTCATTAGAAGTTTTCAGATGCATGATGGAATGGAAAACTTCATCAGGCAGAGCCATTGAGATAATGGTCTTTGCTCTTGCATCTATACCTACCTTCTTTTTGTCTTCATCACTCCACTTTCTTATTTCCTTAACGACATAGCGTTCAGGGACAGCTTCAGTGGTGGCAGTAGCAGGAATTGCAGCTATAATTCTAACAGGTTCATAGGGTCCATTTTCTATATATTCAGCTATAGTAGGATCAACACCTTCAAGAAATAGCATCATTCGATTTTTCCATAGAGAAAAGTTATCTCTGTTAAATCGAGGAGGTTTAGAAAGTGAACCATTATCATAGTAGTTTGTGTTTGTGTTAAGTACCATTTAGAATAGCAAAGAAGAGAATAAAGCAAGATCTTGTTTATTAGATTAAACAGACTGCTCTGATACCACTTGTTGGTCCCGAAGGTGCATAACAAGTTTGTAGAAGGGGGGGGGGGTGAATACAAACACAGAATTTAAAGTTTAATAAATTGTTTATTGATAAATCAAATACAATTTACAAGTTTGTTGCGGAATAAGATTAAGACAGACTCAATCTAAACAAACTTAAGAAACACTAAGATGGTTGCACAAGAAATTCAGAGAAAGGAGGATTTAGATATATAGAAAACAAAGGTTTCTATTTGGAGTTCAAGGATTGAGCACACCCTCAGATGGAGGGGTGAACTTCCTATTTATACACTATGCATTAAATGCATAGCAGGGCACTTTACACGTGGCGTTTACTGATTGGCTTTGAATGTCTGACTTTGGGAGACATGCTTTCGGCCGGATCATGAACAGTGTAGTTGACAGAGTTGTTGTACGAATTGTGGCAGAGGCATGTCCGTTCTGACACATCGTACTGAGTTGTGCAAGGTTAGACAAAAAGAAACTTGAGGTATAAGCTAAGTGATCATTCAATCGCTGAATATCTCTTTCAGCAGAGATATCAACAGTTCAGCGATCGCTGAAGCTTTACTCATGTTCCTTCGCGTATAGGTAGAGTTGTCTTTGCTTCACTGATATCCGCATCAGGTCACTAGTAGACCTCTCTTTGTTCAGCAGTTTCGTCTTCGATTCAGCTATGAACATCTGTTGACGAGAGACTTGTCTTCAGGGATTACGTTACTGTTTACATCAGAACTATCAGCGATAACTGAACAGACTCAGTTTGATCACTGATAGTGAAACACGAATACATATTAAATGTTTGAGAAAGACTATCAGCGATAACTGAACAGACTCAGTCTGATCGCTGATGGTGAAACACTAATACATATTAAACGTAATTTTCACTAAGTATAGAAAATGGTCGTTATCAAATCACTGAGAGAGCTTGGATCAACAAAATCTCATTTATCTACAGAGAAGAGAATATTTAGATACCTCAGAGGCACAGCTTCTTTGGGTCTCTGGTATACAAAACTCCCTAGTTTTGATTTAACAGCATACACTGATGCAGATCATGCAGGGTGCAAACTAGACATAAAGAGTACCTCTGGATGCTGTCAATTATTGGGTAACAAGCTAGTGAGTTGGTCATCCAAGAAGCAGAACTGTGTTTCAACTTCTACTGCAGAGGCAGAATATGTTGTTGCTGCTAGTTGTTGCTCCCAAGTCATTTGGATGAAAACTCAGCTTAGAGACTATGGTTTACATTATGACAGAATTCCCATTCTATGTGATTCCAAAAGTGTCATAGCCATCTCTGCCAATCCAGTACAACATTCCAAAACAAAGCATATTGATTTAAGGTATCATTTTCTGAAAGATCATGCTGAAAATGGAACAATTGAGATGTATTTTTTATCAACTGATCTCCAACTTGCTGATATTTTCACAAAAGATTTAGATGAACGAAGGTTCAATTTCTTAATTAGCAAGTTGGGAATGTTGAACATCTCTACCTAACACAAAGGAGTACATCAGAGTCTCTGATCAACTCATTAGAGCCTCTCACAAAAGTAGCATGTTTAAATCCAGAGCCTCTGAAACTAGTTTCAGAGCCTCTGGACTTTTAGTAAAGGGTCAAAATCACCGTTTTATGTCTCTTAGCATATGTCAAGGGGGAGAAGATAAAAGGAAAACATTCTTTCGTCAAGGGGGAGCAAAAGAACCTTTCATCTGTCAAGGGGGGAGCAAGAGAAAAGTACCTTTCTTTTGTTAAGGGGGAGCTTCAGAACTTTGGAAGCATCAGAGTCTCTGATCTTATCTCTGATGTTTATATCAGAGTCTCTGATCTTATCTCTGATAATTCATATCAGAGTCTCTGATCTTTTTTCATTTTCACTCATATTTGAAATATCAGGGACTATGATGATTTCTCAGAAAGCTACGATTTTAATTCTTGTATTGTTTAAGTAGATTATATTTAGAAGAGTCGAATTTCTTTTAGGAAAATAAACGCGTGTATGAGTTACGCCTTTCTGGATAACGATCAAATTTAAATCAAAAATCCTACTGACGGTTATCTGACATCAAGAGTCCCTTCACTATTTTCCTACACGTGTACCCTATTTATTAGGGAAATGATGGAACGTCTATCTGACATGGGAATACACAATCGTCGTTTCCATAGCCTCACTCTCACTACCCTTGTCCATAAAAACCCATTTCTTCCTCACTTTATTCTTTACGCTCTCAGCAATTCATCCCTATTTCCTTTCTCTCTCTAAAATCTCTCAAGCAAGCAAACCTGCAACAATGGTAACTCAAACTCAAAACTCAGGAGACTCCAGAAGAATAGTTCCAAGTCTAAACATGGCCCAGTTTGATATACTCGTCAAAGGAAATAACTACCACTTAGACATCACTCCTACCAAGTTCGAAGAACAGTATCGTTCTGTGCTTGAATTTCTTAGCAAATGTGAACTGAGAGATGCCCTAACAGACTACGCTTCAAATGTTCCTCTTCGATATGTCTAACAGTGGTGGTATTCAAGTGAATACAATGATGAACAAGAAGGTTTGGTCGGATACATTGCCCTAGGGGAACATGAAATAAACATTAGAATCACACCCAACACCTTGACACGCAGATTCACTCTACCCACAACTGAAGGTCTTCAAATTCAACCATTTGAGAAACCACCAACTCAAGAAGTTCTTATTCAGTTTCTTCTTCATCTGGGCTACAACAAGGAGATCACGCACCTCAGCCAATTCAGACGCCAATACCTGCCTCCTACCTAGAATTTCATGTTTAGTGTGTTGAATCGCACACTAACATGTAAAATTGGAAGCCAATACCAAACTTATCCGACCATCCTTGCCATTATGTACGCTCTCTTCTTCAACCGGAGCATCAATATGGCAAATCTACTGTTCTGTGAAATGTTGACTGCAGTAGACAAGAAGAACAAGGATCTGGCCAAAGGGAAACAACCAATTTCTGTTTTGTTTCCTTGTTTCATCTCTCTAGTCATTTGACAAGCCATGGAGAGAAATTCTTTCACTGAGGAGGGACCAAAAACACCGTTATTTATCATGAACTCCTTCAAACCAACGATTGTTCCTCCTTACCGAAATGAGAGAAGATTCCCAAAAACCATGCTTCACTACATACCTACTGACTCTGAAACCCGCCTCTTCCTTAGTCGTGTTGCCCAATCATCAGAACCGATGGTAGGATACCCAACACATTTAGGATCTGAGCCTGAGTTAGAATCAGAGAGTGGCATCTCTGATACTGCTCAACAATTTCACAGAGAGCAACCAGAGGGTGGCTCTGTGAGAGTGAGTGAGAGAAAACATGAGAACCCAACCTCTGACGAAGAGTTTAACTCTATCAAGGAAGAGAAAGGTGAGGCAGAGAGTACACCAGAGGGTGAGTTTCTAAACCTAGAAACCGAGAGAGGTGAGGTAGGAAAAGATTCCCTCGAAGGCACAAATGAGAGATTCCCAAACCCAACTCCCCGTGCTACCAAATCTACTATCCAAGCTGATCCAGCACCAATGGATATTGAAACAGAGGTTCACACCTCGAACCCTTCCCAATCCAACCGCTCAGAGGCATCTTCTTCTACCTCTGAAGCACGCACCAAAGGGGAACCCTCTGATATGGCTAAGTCCTCCCAACATGGCTTAGACCAACACAAAAGTACTCATTTGCCCCAGAGTACGTCACCTCCACACACACATGATGCTTCTGTGGCTTATGATATCAAGGACCGTCTCTTAGTTCAAGAGCGACTTCAGATCTCTCGTAAGGATTGCCTTTCATAGAAACAATGGCATGACCTTCTCGCACAAGGACTCCTTAGCCTGGACAGCAAGGTGTCCACTCACGTTAGGTTCTCGTCATCATCTACCTCTGACTCTGATGATGACAGACCTATTAGAACCCTTATAGAGAAATCCTTGAAAAAGGATTCTTAAGGATTAAAGGGAAGTCCTTCCGGAGCTAACATCAAAACAACTCCGAAAGAAGGACCCTATGTTCTCAAGGGTAAATTAGAATCATGTGTTAATCCTAAGATTTCCCTCTCTGACTATGTTACCAAAGAAGAGTTCAGAATCATTGGTAACGAAATTAGAGGATCTCTGAAAGATCTAAAACTTCAGATGGAGAAGACCTCAGAGGCCTCTGCCTCACCCTCTGAAGTTGCAATGCTCACTTCAGAGGTCTCTGAGCTGCGAACCACTCTACATTCTCAAAGCTCACGAATGGAAGCTCTAGAAAAGCTTGTCATCACAAAATTCTTTTTCTTATCAAGAGAAATCCAGGCAGTGAAGGCAAAGCTCCTCAAGGCCATCCCACCTCCACCTGCCAGAACCACTGACGACCTTGTCACTAAGAGTGACTTGGCATCTTTCAGAGAGGGCATAATGGACAGAATCAAAATCTACTCTTCCAAAATCTCCTCTATTGCATAGAAACAGGTCCAATCTACACTCGGGGACCATAAATTCAATACAAAGGATCAGGTAGCTGAACTTCTCAACACAACGTCATAGGCAATTGCATCGATCCGAAAGGTTGCACTCGATCCCAAGGGACAAGGACTTGCTGAACCAGAGTCTCCAAAGTCCAAGAGAAAATTTGGAGGTGACACTTGCGGTGGGGCAGCTAAAAGATTCAGGTTTGATGATTTAGAGGGCTCTGACGAAGATGGAGCCTCTGAATCTCAAAAGGGGGAGATTAGAGCACCTACAGGACAACGCTCTGAAGCTGCACCCTTTGAACCTGCAAAAACTAGTGGCTCTGCCTCACCATCCACCAACAGAGGAGCTCAAGAAAAAGAACCAGAGAGGCACTCCACCTCTGCTGAAGACAACCAGACAATTCTAGAATCTCCTATACCTGTTATATTATTAGCACCATCAACTTCAGAGGCTCCAACCATTCAAGTTGTAAACGCTATACCAGAGACAATTGGGGCTCTGGAGGAAGATGGAGAAGAGCAATTTGTGGACTTCTCAACATCCGAAGATGCATTTTCATCACCCGAAAGACCACAAATTGTGATGAGAGATGCTTTCAGATCAGAATCTGAACAAGAAGAAAAATCGGAATCTGAAAAAGAAGAAAAATCAGATTCTAAAAAAGGAGAAGAAGTTGTTGAAGAAGAACAAATTGAAACTATTGATGTGGAAGAATATGTCTACAAGAATGACCAACCACATCATACTTCAACAGAAGCCGAGCTAAGAGAATCTCCAAAGATTGATGACTACATCTCTGAAACCACTCAAGAAATCCCTCAATATTCACAGGCGAAGGAACTAGAGACAAAACAATTGTCTGCTGAAGAAACAACCAGGGTTGTCGATGAACAGGCTCCTCTAAAGGATCTTGTTCAGAAGGCAAGCATTGGTTTACCAGCAAAAGTATTCACTCAAACTCCCACATTTCTTGCCTCAAAGCCAGAGGTCTCCATAGAAGATCACTTCCGATACATTTACTGCGAGTTCAATCAGGAAAATACTTAAGTCATTCCTCTGAATCCAAGAATCAATGAGAATATGCCAGACTACGAGCAGAGATTCATCAGAGATAAGACAACTCCAAGAGTAAAGGTTCTCTCACATCATCCGATAACAAAAGTCAACAGAGTCTCTGAAAGGACATTTGCCTACAACAAGATCATCTACAGGCATTATGAGGTAATTCATTCTGATCAGAAGGTTTATGAGTTCAATGATAATGATCTCGTAAATCTAAACCCATATGATCTACCTCATCTGTATGCTTACTACTCTGCAAAATACGATTAAGGAAGGTAATTCAGAGTGGGCCTTTATGAAGTCAGGCGTGCAATGGAAGCATATGTCAAACTCAGAGCAAGACTTGACTTTCAGATTTCTCTGAACCTGGGCGAAGAAAAATTGGGAGTGACTGAACATATGGAGACAATCGAGAATCTTGACAAGCACAAGACCGGATTAATAATTGTAGAGCCTCTGGGTTTTGTCTACAGAGTCAACTAGATCAAGCAAATCTTTCCATCTTCAGATGTATCGAAGTACTCTGATGAAACTTTATGAGATGTGCAGAAGATGATTCATGTGAAGGAAGAACGACACAAAGAAGATCTTTTGGTGAACCTAGACTTAGAAAGTGGCTCAATGATTAACTTCAGAGAGCTTGTTATGAAGTTCTGATAATCCCAAAATCAACTAAATCATAGAGAGAGAAAGTAGAGAGAGAATTTGAAGCGCAAGATGTGTAGTTCTATTAGTTGTGCGTGAGGTTCCTTACAAACACCAAAGCCATAAGGGACTTAAATACCCTGGCCAATACAACACAGAACACACAACTAAGAACATAGTATTAGACCAAGTCTATAAATACAATGATTACTATAAAATTTGACTTAACAATCTCCCCCTTAGTAATCATTGGCGCTGTGGTCTTCAATATTCATCTTCTAAATCAACTCGGATCATCTAAGCGACTTAGCGAAGCTTCTTGACTTTTTTTAAAAAAAAAATCTTCTCAGCATCTTTCAATCTTTGTTGCCTTTGTTGCCTTTGTTGCCTTGACAAGACTGGACCTGTTTGTAATTAGCTTAAAAGAACAATCGATTCATCAGCTTGTGCTCTAGACGACACACCTCTTTAAAATGTACTTGAATGAACTATAGTGGTCGGAGCAGGAACAGCAAATGAATTAGTAGCTGAGAGAATAAAATCTTGAACGAATCTTGAGCAGCAGATAAACGTTTGAACTCTTTGTCTCTTTAACTTTTTTTTAACTTCTCCCCCTCATGACCTTGATGATCTGGATCAACTTGGTCATGCAAATGTTGGAAACGAGACAGCTTAAGATCTGCAAAATCAGAATAAAGGAGAAAGAGAAAAGTTTTGCGCTACATGTTGGTGGTGCAAAGATTGTTTTGCGCTAGCTGAAGGTGGCGCAAAATTGAGTTTTGCGCTACCAACTGTTGCCGCAAATCTGACTTGAAATCTTAAAAAGTTCACCTGTTAAGCTCTTTGACTCCCCCTACACAAATGCACTAAATATGACATTTCAAGTGAGAATTCATATAGAAAATCAGATACTCCCCCTCGAAATCAGATATGATCTTTTTAGAAAATTCTCTTTATTGACTCCCCCTCGAATAATACACAAACCCATTTACAAAAGAATGAGAACACAAGAATTGAAACATCAATGTAGAAAGAAAAATATACTGAATATGTATTTTAAAACAATTAAATATATAAACTTTTAAACACTAAACAAATTAAATTCTACTTAGTAAAATATCACAGATTAATTCATCAGATGAAGTCAAGTGTATGTTGTTGGATACAGATACAAGTTTCATTGCATATCAAGTTAAGACATGTTCGGTTTCAAAAACTTTCATCAATCTATTCAGTGTGCTCGCATGTGAACTTTGATTAGCTTCAAGAAAATGTAATTCTAATAATATAATAGAAAACTTTGCATGTACTCATACTAAGCCATCAAAATTTAAGATTTTCACAAATTTATAGGTTTATCACAACTCAAACATATCACCAAGTATCATGAGATGTGTGCTCATTGGCATCTTTTAGCATTGTGCACATTGGCATCTTCACATGAGTGTGATCTTTGGCATCTTTTAAGCTTGTGCACTTTGGCATCTTTTAATCAAAAAGTTTGGTAAGTAAAGAACATGTCGTAAACGTAACTTTCTATCTGATCCTATTGCAGGATTTGGGTCAGCCGCTCCCAGACCAATTGGCCTTAGGGGACTAGGTGTCAAGCACCCCTTGGAACTTACTCTCCCAGATCAGAAAGGCTACATCGACACATCCTAAACCCATTCATACCAGTAGAACATGACTTTCGATCTGGTTCTATAGAAGGATTTGGGTTCGATCATTCCCAGATCAATTGACCTTAGGGGACCAGATGACAAGCATCCCACGAAACTTACTTTCCCAAACCAAAAAGGTCAC
Source organism: Arctium lappa (assembly GCA_023525745.1). Classification (NCBI taxonomy): domain Eukaryota; kingdom Viridiplantae; phylum Streptophyta; class Magnoliopsida; order Asterales; family Asteraceae; genus Arctium; species Arctium lappa. Next base: position 41,247,707 of record CM042057.1, read on the forward strand.
AGGTATAAACTTTTAAACTTAGAGATTTCTGTATTTTATATATATATAATTCATCTCAATCACCCAGTTTTACATCTAAGTCCTTATCCCATATTTTCAATACAATCCATAATTCTGAGTTTTTAGGATTTCGATGCATTGTAAACTATAAATATTCCGAATCACACAACTTTAAAGCAGAATACAAAAGTTTCAAACATGTTGCTGACCTTTCGACTTTTGTAAGACTTGAAAGTTGAACATATAAAACTTCGATATAAACAAAGCAACTTGAAAATTTATCCTAGATACAAATTTTATTCAAAAGAAAGAAAACATGTAAAGCTTTTACTTTATAGAATAAAAATTGTAAAGATTTAAACTTTTAAATTCAACATGCCGAGTTTGAAAAATTTTCATTTAAAACAAATGTAAAGAATCGGCAAATTGATATTTAGTCGGAACAAAATAAATTTCAATAATACCATCTTTCACATAATGTATAAAGAATTTGTGTCACATATCAAAGTTTTGGGTTTGAACTTGCTCAGATTCTTGAAAAACATTTGAGAAAACTGGAACAACATCATATTCAAAGATATATGCAGCGGAATTAAGTAGATGTACTCACAGTTTCTCATTAGTCCAGAAGCTATATGCATTGAAGAACGAGTCCTAAACTGACATGTTTAGAAGTCGAAGTCCATTGAATTATGGGTTCTAAGCTGATGTACTTAGAAGCCAATGCTCTCTTACTCCCCCTTGACATTAGGTGCCTGCAACTTAGAATTAATCTTTGATTTTGGTACCCACTTATATTTGGGTCCAAGTTTGTTAGTTGCAGTTCTTATGGGAGTAAACTTGTTATATTTGACATAGAAAGCACGAGAAAAATAATCAGACGAATTAACAAAAACATCAGTAGAGGACGAAGCATAATCATCTGAATTTGAACCAGAATAGGAATAGAAGACATCTTTTGAAATTAGAATCATTTGCTTTATTGAGTATTCTGAAATTTTATTACAAGTAGCAAATGAATCACTTTTACAAAATTTGTCTACAGTTCGATCCTCTTCAGTCGCAGATTCATCAGATGTCCGCTTGACCCTCCATATCTGCCTTGAAGGTGTGCTCAAAGTCCTATCTGAAAAATTTGAATCAGAAGAATTAGAACTGTCAGAAATGACTTTAGCTTGTTTCTTTGACTTCTTTGACCTTCTTCTTTTACGCTTTGGTTTATAATAATCATCATTTAGTGTAAAAGATTCATCAAGAATTTTTTATTTAAGGTTTGAATCAGAAGAAGCAATTTTACCTAAGAAACCCAATTGATCAGACAATAAATCTAAACTTGCCTCGGAGTCAGAAAAATTTTGAGAAAAGTTTTCAGATTTTAAAAATTCCTTTTCGTTTTCTTTAAAATCAGAAGAAAGACCAGAAACAGAATCTTGTTTTTGAGAAATTAAATTTTCTTCAAAACTTGAAGTCGTAAAAGAACAAATAATATCTGTTTCAATTACGCTTTGAATATGTTGTTCTTCTATTTTATCTTCAAGATCAATAATTTTGTTTTCTAACACTAATGGAGGAATATATCTCTTAGAAACATAAGAAACTGGAGATATATTTTCTTTATTAGTGTTAGTAGAACAGATATCAAAATAATCATCAGTGAAAGAAGATTTAATAGAAGAAATGTCATTTAAACTGTTTATGTTCTTTTTTGTTTTTTCGGGAAAATATTTGGCATTATCGCGCGTGTAAACAAAAGTAATTTCCTTTTTCTTATTATTCATCCTTTTCTCATTTTCGATTTCTAACACTTGCTTTTCATTCATCCAATCAATTTTAAATTGAGGAGCATATTTAGCAAGAGTTAGATAATCGTATTTATATAAAGTAGGGGATTTTTCTATCGCATTGTTTAAACAATGTGGATTTTCAAAACCAAGTCCCCATTTTTCTTTTATAGACTCATAACTCCGTGGTTTGTTCAAATAAATAGTTTGTTCAGATTGATTCCTTCGATATAATTTTTCTTCCAGCTTATTTATTTTATCTGAAAAATTATCTTTTAATTTGGTCATTTCTGTCAAAGAATCAAGATAAGTCATATTTGATTTTTCTACATCATCCAATTTCTTTTGAAAGATGTCTTTTGTATGTTCCAAAATAGATTTTTCATCTTTCAAAGAAATTTGTAATTTATCAAGCAAATTTGACTTTTCTGAATTTAAATGTTTTTCAGATAATAACTTCGAGCGTAAATCATGTAAAGCAGTTATAATGATATTCATCTATGAAGAAATGAAAGTGTAATCAAACTGTTGGATCCCAGATTTAATCTCACAACAAGGATATAAACAATAAGAGTAATAACAGTGGAAGCAATATAGTTTAATATCAAAGGAGATTCAAATATCACAGTTCATAAAGCAGATAATAGATAAACAAGATATTCTTGGAATAAAATATTCAACTTATATTATCAGATATAAGACTTCTTAAGCATACATTGATCAATAAGGTGATGGTTCTATTTATAGGACCATAAAGTAAGCAGTGTACTTATCTGACAAATAGAAGTATGCTTGAACAGTGTCTTACCTAAAAGGTAAGATCAAGATATGCTTGAACAATGACCTACTCTAGAAAGTAAATCTTATCACTAGGTGTCGTGTCATCTGTTCTTTTGTTAACACTTGTCATGAAATTCAGAGTGAACATCTTCAGAGCTCTGAAATAGGATCTCTGATGAGGAGCTCTTTGATGTCTTTCTGTGAGACTGTCTCTGAACTGACTTCAGAGACAGACTTGCTTTCTCCGAGATTGACTCTGAAAGTCTTTAGTTGAAGACAGTTATTTTCAATACTTTCATCGTTCAGATTTGGGGCTAACACAAACTCAGAAAGTACCTCATCTTCATCAGTTGAGGAATCATCATCATCTCTCTGATCATCTCCGATGAAGTACATATGAGCAGTCTCGATATTATCAGCTTCATCATCGGAGTGATCTAGCCAAAATTCTTCTTCAGCTAGCAAAGCAGTTCCATTCTCTCTCTTTTCGGCCAGTTCCTATTTCTTCCGATAATATGCGGAATCTCGAACTTTTTCACTTAACACTCCTTAGCGATATGACCCGGCTTTCCACAGTTGAAACATGCAGCAGGTTTCTTAGCCTCGGGCACTTTGACATTCGGAGACCCAGAAGTGAAGCGAAGATTGTTAGAACCCGAACGAGGCTGGAACTTTTTGTGGTAGTGTTGAGAGAGAATAATCATAGCTTTCTGAAGAGCTTCACCATCGTCATCAGTAGCACCATCATAAGAATTTTCGGATAATGCTTGTTCAGACAGTTTGCTTGTGAGAAGTGCAACTGTGTCCACTGTCTTCTTGTTTTTCTTGTCAATTTTGGCTTTCTTCTCTGTGACTATGCACTCATCTGTCAGCAATATTTCATACATCTCTTGGATTTGCATGGTAGAGATTCTGACATCATTCCTCAAACGGTGGCAAGATTTATTCCATTCTGGTTGCAAAGCATTGAGGAACTTCAGATTAATCTCCAACTTAGTCTTTTCCACTTTTATCTTCCTCAGATCATTTATCACCGCACAGAATTTGTCATAAACATTTTCAGTGACTCTCCATAACGTGTATGCCGAAGTTGTGTCACAACTGTAGACCCAAGCATAATCTTCTCTAGTTGTGCCTACATTATTTTAGGATTATTTTTGAAGCAATCAATCCTGTTGTAGATAGAATTTGGCAAATCTAGCATCAGATTAGCCTTTACATCACGATCGGCTTTATATTGTACCAGTTCATTGGGTGTGTACTCAGCGATAGGCTTTGATAATCCAGAAGCCAGAATGGGTTTTAGAAAATATCCTTTAGTTAAAATCTTCATCATGTCATCTCCGTTTTTTTAACGCTCGATGAAATTCAGAAACCTATCTTGCCACTGAGTGAACTCATTCTCATCAACTAGAACTAGAGGACGAGTTTCTGTGCCTAATGAAATCATGATATCACTCTTGTAGAACTGAACTTGAAATGCAAACTTTTCAGAATCCATAGTAAGAAAAATGCTAAGTCTGAAACAGAGGAGCTGGCATAAACTAGAGTTTTGCGTGAACAGTGACTAGCGAAAACTTTCTTTTTCGCTTGATGAAGATGACGCAAACTTAGATTTGTGTGAAACGTTGATGGCGCTAACTTGAGTTTGTGTGATGTACTGATGACGCAAAATAGACTTTGCGTGAGATGATGTTGAAGAGAACTTTCTTTGCTTGACAAGTATGTGGCGCAAAATTGACTTGCGTGAATAGTAAATGGCGCAAAAAAGATTTGCGTGAGTGAACATCTTCAGAGCTCTGAAATAGGATCTCTGATGAGGAGCTCTCTGATATCTTTCTGTGAGACTGTCTCTGAACTGCCTTCAGAGACAGACTTGCTTTCTCCGAGACTGTCTCTGAAGTGACTTCAGAGACAAACTTGCTTTCTCCGAGACTGACTCTGAAAGTCTTTAGTTGAAGACAGTAATTTTCAATACTTTCATCATTCAGATTTGAGGCAAACAATCTCCCCCTAAATACTGAAAATAAATAAAGGACACAAAGAATATTTAAACTAGAAAGCGAAGAGGAGAAAGTTATCCACTGTAAATATTACTTCTCATAATAATTTGGAATTACAAAAGAGAATAATATTCAAAAATTAATCAGAACCTATCACTAGAACATATCCTATGAAACTTCATGATGAGCTCTCTGAAGTTAATCATTGAGCCAATTTCCAAGTCTAGTTTTTCCAGTAGGTCTGCTCTGTGCTGTTCTTTCTTTACTTGAATCAACTTTTGTATGCCTTTCAAGGTTTCATCAGAATACTTTTCTACTTGCAAAGATAGAAAGATTTTCTTCTCATGGTTCACTCTGTATATGAAACCCAGAGGTTCTTCAATGATTGATCAAGTCTTCTGTTTGTCCAGGTTTTCGATGGTTTCCACTGGTTCAGTCACTCCGAGATTTTCTTCACCCAAGTTCAGAGCAACCTGAAAGTCACGTTTGGCTTTGTGTTTGATATAATCTTCCATTGCCCGTCTTACTTCAACCATGCTCATTCTTATCTTCCTTCTTCCTGAATCGTATCTCGCAGAGCAATAGGCATATAGATGAGTGAGATCATATGGATTTAGATTTACGAGATCATTATCATTGAACTCGTAAATCTTCTGATCAGATCGAGTCACCACATAATGTCTATATATGATTTTGTTGTAGGCGAATGTCTTTTCAGTGATTTTCTCAACTTTTATTATGGGAGCATCGTTGAGAACCGCCATTCTTGGTGATGTCTTTGCATGTATGAATCTTCGTTCGTAGTCTAGCATATCCTCTCTGATTCTTGGATTCAAAGGGATTACTTGAGTGTCTCTCATATTGAACTCGCAGTAGATATGCCAAAAGTGATCTTCTATCGATGCTTCAGAAGTGGATTCTAAGAATGTGGGAGGTTGAGTGAATACCTTGGCTGGTAAACCGATGCTTGTCTTCTGAACAAGATTATCTTGAGGAGCCTGTTCATCAACAACCATGGTTTCTTTGTCCTTGGGTTGTGACTGAGTTATCTCTGAAGGTTGTTCAGAGATATATCCATCTATCTCTGGTGATTCTCTTAATTCTGAAGTTGTTGAGGTATGATGAGGTTGAGCGTGTTTGAAAACATATTCTTCGACATCAATTACTTCAATCTGATCTCCAGCAACTTCTTCCGCTCTGTCAGAATCTGAGTTCTGTTCTTTCTCAGACTCTGAATTGAAGGCATCTCTTATCACCATTGGTAGTCTTTCGGGTGATGAGAATGCATCTTCAGAGGACATAGAGAAGTCTACAATTTGTTCGTTTTCTTCCTCTTCCAGAGCTCCAATTTTCTCTGGAGTTACATTGGTTACTTGAGTGATTGGAACACCTGGTGTTGATGATGCAAAAAGTATTACCGGTGTTGTAAATGTTTGTAAAGTTTGGTTGTCATCAAAAGAGGTGGTGTTCCTCTCTGGTTCCTTCTCTTGAACTCCTTTGGTTGGTGGAGCAGAGGCACTTTCATTTACTGGTGCAGAGGGAACAGCTTTAGAGGTGTGTTCGGTTGTATCTCTGATTTCCCTACCATGTGATTCAGAGGCTTCATCATCATCTGAGTCCTCATAATCATTAAATCTGGTTTTCTTCGCTGCTTCGCTACAAGTCCCACCAGAAAACTTGCATTTGTATTTGGGAGAGTCTGGTTCAGCGATTCCTTTTCCTTTGGGGTCAAGAAGAGCCTTCTGAATGGATTCAATTGCTTCTGAAGCCGCAGTTCTGATTTCAGCAACCTGGTCCTCTGATTTATAGAGATGAAGTTCCAAAGTAGCTTTGACATGCTTCTGAGCAATAGTAGAGATCTTGGAAGAACATGTTACCATTCTGCTCATGATTGTGGATTTGAATGAGGCCAGATCACTTTTGGTGATGAGGTCTTCAGTAGTCCAGGGTGGTGGTTGTGGTGTTGCTGATGGTGCGCTGAATGCTGGAATAGAGGCTTGAATTGTTGTTTTGACGAGGTCAGAGATAGAGGCCATTTGTTTTGTTGAGAGTGAAGATGATCTGGTGGCTACTACCTCGTCCCTTAGTTCTTGCAGAGCCTTCTGAACATCAATGGTTGTAGTTGCTTGATTTTTAAGAGCAGCATTCTGAGCTTTAAGAGCGGCTACTTCTAGGGATGATTCAGCCTTCTGTTTGAACAGTTCTTGTTCCAACTCTTGGATTCTGTTTGAGGAGTCCAAAAGTTGGGTCTTCAGAGTGGAAACCTCTGCTCTGAGGTTGGTGTTTTAAGAGCGAAGAGCAGAGGTCTCTGAATCATCAATTCGATGAAAGTTATGCTCTTTCATGGAGCCTCTGACTTTCTCACAGAATCTCTGGAACTCAGATTTTGTGAGAAGTTCAGAGAGGGGTACATTGGTTACAACACATGTAGCCAATTTTTCCTCGAGTTCAGAGGAGCCTTCGTTCAGAGTTGTTTTGATGTTGTCTCTGGAAGGACTTCCACTCAATCCTTGATGTTCCGGAGAATCATCTCTGAGTGTTATTTTCCCAACCATGTCCTCCTCCTCAGATTCAGAGGACTGGAAGTGAATGTGGGAGTTGAGCTTGCGATCCAGGAAAGTCAATCCTTGTTCTTGTAGGTCAAGCCATTGTCCCTGAGTTGGACAGCTACTTCGGGATATCCTGAAAGATGAGTGATGAGCCACAGAGGCATCATTATATGTAGGAATTGCTGATGTACTCTAAGGCAACTGAGTACTGAATGTATTGGCTAAGTCCTGTAAAGAGGACTTATCCAGAAATTGAGTTTCCTCAATTATGTGAACTTCAGAGGTGGAAAAAGGTACCTCTGAAGTGGCTGGTTGGTTTGGGTTCGAGGTGTGCACCTCTGAATCAATAACCATTACCTCTAGATCAGTTAGGTTAGATTGTGTGGTTGCACTGGGAGATGGGGTTGGTGTCCTAAAATATATGTGCCTCGGGGCAACTTTTTGTGTGGAAGGGGAAGAACTCTCAGGTTTCTCTAAGTCCTTAAAAGACTTTCTCTCTTCTCTCTGAGAATCTTCAGAGCTAGTCTCTGAAGATTCATCCTCACTTTCCTCAGAGCTAGTAGAGTTATCCTCTTCACTAGCAGAAGAGGTTTCTTCCATAACTCCCTCATTGTCAGCCCCTTCAAGTGCTCTTTCATCTCTCTCAACTTCGGTTTCTCTAGCAAAAGTACCCTCTGGTTCACTCTTGTGAGAGCTTTGAACTTCAGGGTCCTCAGATCCCTCTGAAGCTGAGTTGCTCTTACTCTCCATTCCAGGTTCAGGACTTAAGTGTGTTGGGGTTCCCAGAACTGGTTCTAGTCCTTGCGAAACACTGGGATAAGAAGCTAAGGCTAAAGATTGAGGATTTACCTGATTCAGCATGTGATGAGGGATTCATCTTGCTTCTGGATAGCCTTCAGAGAGAATCGTCGGCTTGAAGTTGTTCATTATGTAGAAAGGAGTTTTGGGTTGTTTAGCGGCGATCAAAATATGAAGCTTCTCGATCACCGCATGGATGATTAGAGACAGAAATCTAGGGAATGTTATTGAAGGAACTTTGGATGATTGGGTCGTTTGTTTAGGGTCCTTTGACAAACAATTGTTCTTCTTCTCTATGGATGTCAGAATCATATCAAAATTATGTCGGCCATGTCCAAGTTGCGATTGAAGAATAGGGCATACATGATTGACAGAATTTCGGGTGTTGCTTGATCCATGCTCCCCAGTTTGCAGGTGAGAGTGCGGTTTAGTACAGAGAACATGAAGTTCCAGATTGGTGGTAGATGTTGTCGTCGAAAGTTACTCAATCTGGTGATTTCAGTGTTGTAACCTAGCATTCGGATGAACTGGAGCAGGGTTTCGGAAGTTGGGCGTTTTTCATAACGCATGATTTGAAGTTCCTCAGTTGTTAGGAGAGGGAGAACTTCTCGTAGAACAGTAGGAGTGATGAGTATTCGACATTTTATGACTTGAGACATGTCAAACTCGCCGATTATTCCGTTATGTTCATCGCTGTAGTGACTGGAAGAATACCATTCTTGAACAAACGAGAGCGGACATTCATTGGTAAAGGCAGTTAAGGCTTGAGTCAGTTCATAGTTGGAGAAGAACTCGCAGATTATTCCGTATTGTTCCTCAAACTTGGGAGAATCAAGCTGAATCATGTGATTGTTGTCTTTGATTGGAAAACGATACAGTCTTGAAGATTCGCCATATTTGGGAAAAAGCTTGCATCATTCATTTGAAGACGCCATTTTTGAGTTGAAGTGAAGAAGATGAAGTTCAAATTCTATTTGGAGAGAGAGAGAGAGAGAGAGAGAGAGTGCTCGAGAGTAGTTTGTAAAAATGAATATCCGGAAGTAAAATTGGTTTTGTATCCAAATTTAGAAAAAGATACACTTTAGTGCATAAGGTGAAACGGCAGTGATTTGACCCTTTTGATAAAGCTGTTTGACCTTTCACTCATCCCTCTTGTGACACGTGGCCTTGAAAACTGTTGTACCGACGCGTGTAGGTTCCAAGAAAATAGGAATGGGGCGCCATATTTCAATATTAAATTGAATAACTTCTTTTTTTGCTGACTAGACAAACCTTTCGCCTTTACAAGTAATTTAAGATATCACTTGTAATAAAAAGGTTCAGATAATCTGAAATTTTAATTTCAAATGATATCAAAAATTGCTAATTAATTAAAAATTTCTTGTTTGAGGAATGACTGGTCTGAAAGTTGTTGACTCCCCCTTGACAGATGATTAGTGAGACAAAAAAAATGAGAATCCTCAATTTCAGAGACTCTGAGATGAATTTCAGAGATTCTGAGATAAAGTTCAGAGACTCTGAGATGAATTTCAGAGATTCTGAGATAAAATTCAGAGACTCTGAGATGATTGTTGAAAATTTCTTTTTCTCCCCCTTGACAAAAGAACAACTTTTTATTTTTCTCCCCTTGTCATGTGTTTAGAGAACATTCAGAGACTGATATTGAAATATGCTACTTGGTCCAGAGGCTCTGATAATTTGATCAGAGACTCTGAGTTTCTTCCTTGTTAGGTAGACATATTCAACATTCCTAACTTGCTAATTAAAAAAATGAACCTCCGTTCATCTAAAGCTTTTGTGAAAATATCAGCAAGTTGGAGATCAGTTGGTACAAAATACATTTCTGTTGTTCCCCTTTCAACATGATCTTTTAAGAAATGAGACCTTACATCAATGTGCTTTGTCTTTGAATGTTGTACTGGATTGGCAGAGATGGCTATGGCACTTTTTGAATCACAGAGAATTGGTATTCTTTCATATTGTTAGCCATAATCTCTGAGCTGAGTTTTCAACCATATTACTTGAGAGCAACAACTAGTAGCAGCAACATATTCTGCCTCTGCAGTTGAAGTTGAAACATAGTTTTGTTTCTTGGATGACCATCTTATCAGCTTATTGCCCAATAGCTGATAGCACCCTGAGGTACTTTTTCTGTCAAGCTTGCATCCTACATGATATGCATCAGTGTAAGTTGTTAGATCAAAACTAGAAAGTTTTGGATACCAGAGGCCTAATGAGGGTGACCCTCTCAAGTATCTGAAAATTCTTTTGACAGCAGATAAATGAGATTCTTTTGGATTTGCTTGATATCTAGCACAAAGACATGTTGCAAACATTATGTCAGACCTACTTGCAGTTAAGTATAATAGTGAACCTATCATGCCTCTGTAGGTTTTTATATCCACAGATTGTCCTGAAGGATCAGAGTCAAGTTTGACTCCGGTGGCTAAAGGCGTTTTCATAGAAGTTAAATCATTGAGTTTGCATTTTTTTTAAATTTCAGAGACATATTTAGTTTGACTTATGAAAGTACCTTCTGAAGTTTTTTTTACTTGTAAGCCCAGAAAGAAAGTTAATTCTCCCATGAGGTTCATCTCAAATTCACTCTTCATCAACTCTGAAAACTTCTCACAATACTTTTGATTTGTAGAGCCAAATATAATGTCATCAACATAAATTTGTACTAATAGCATCTCATTTTTGTACCTTTTGATGAATAATGTTGTATCAATTGTGCCTTTGTCAAATCCATTTTTAATCAGAAAAGTGGACAGAGTTGCATACCAAGCTCTTGGAGCTTGTTTAAGTCCATACAAAGCCTTATCCAAATAATAAACATGATTAGGAAACTCTGTACTTTCAAATCCAGATGGTTGTTGGACATAAACTTCTTCATTTAATTTACCATGCAGAAAGGCAGATTTAACATCCATTTGATAAAATTTGAATCCTTTGTGTGCAGCATAGGCTAAGAAGATTCTGATTACTTCTAGCCTAGCTACAGGTGCAAAGGTTTCATCATAATCAATACCTTCTTCTTGGCAATATCCTTTAGCAACCAACCTGGCTTTGTTCCTGATTATTATTCCATCCTCATCCTTTTTGTTTTTGAAAACCCATTTTGTTCTAATTGCAAATTTTCCTTTGGGAAGGGGAACTAGGGTCCAGACTTTGTTTCTTACAAACTCTTGAAGTCCATCCTGCATTGCAAAAATCCAATGAGGATCTTCAAGAGCTTCTTTTACCTTCTTTGGTTCAATAATGCTCAAAAAGTTTACGTAGAAGCATTCATTGATTGTGGCAGATCTTGTTTTAACTCCTTCTGATGAGGATCCAATGATTTGATCAATTGGATGAACTTTTGTCCATCTTGAGATTGGAGCAAAAATTTGGGGTGGAGTTTGAGCTTCAGAGATGACAGTTGGTGACATCTCTGTTGTGCTGTTCAGAGGCTCTGAAGTTGGTTCCCGATATGGTGAAGCAGATTCTTGAATTTCTTCACTATTTGTTTTTGGAGTTACTTCAGACACTCCATGATCATCCTATTTTTGATCTTCAGTTTCTTCTGATTCACTTTGCTGATTTGCATTTGGTGAAGCAAAAGGTGTTAATTCAGAGGGTCCATAAAGGGTTGTACCTGTTTCTTGAGGTCCTTCTGAATTCTCTCTTGGTCTATCTCTGAAGATAAATTCTGGGTTATCTTCATCATCAAAGAAATCTTCAAATATTCTGTTTAATTCATATTCCCTTGATGATTCAGAGATAGGTGTTGAGAAACTTTCTTGTTGTTCAGAGCTTTTATTGTCATCAAAAGTGATATTGATGCTCTCTTGGATGGTCCTTGTTCTAAGATTGTACACTCTGAAAGCTTTTGAGGCTAATGAATATCCAATGAATTTGCCCTCATCAACTTTCTTGTCAAACTTTCCAAGAGATTCTCTATCGTTCAGAATGTAACATCTGCATCCAAAAACATGAAAATATTTTACATTAGGTTTCCTATTGTTAATGAGTTCATAGGATGTTTTCTTAAATCTTTTGACAATTGTAGCTCTATTATGAGTAAAGCAGGTTGTTGCCACTGCTTCTGCCCAAAAATTTGTTGAAAGATCAGATCCAGCAAGCATTGTTCTTGCAACTTCAACAAGTGTTCTGTTCTTCCTTTCAACTACTCCATTTTGCTGAGGGGTTCTTGCTGAAGAAAAAGTTAGGAGTAATGCCTTCTTCTGATAGATATGAATTGATTTTGGCATTTTTGAACCCTGTTCCATTATCACTTCTTAGTTTCTGAACTTTGCTGCTAAATAGAACCTGTAATCTTTTCAACAATCTTATCAATATTTCAGGTACATCAGATTTGGCTCTGATGAATTTTATCCATGTGAATCTGGAAAATTCATCAATCAGAACCAGAATGTATTTCTTACCTGCTAGACTCTGTACAGAGATAGGACCACAGAGGTCTACATGAAGCATGTGCAGAGGTCTAGGACAGTTGTTTTCACATTTGGTTTTATAAGAAGATCTTTTCATTTTTCCCATTTCACAAGCAGAAGAAAGATGATCCTTGTTAAACTTCAGAGATGGTAATCCCTTAACCAAATTAAGTTTAACTAACTTATCAAGTGAGGAAAAGTTTAGATGTGAAAACTTTTTATGCCAGAGCCAGACTTCCTCACTATTCAGAGATACAAGACAAAGTTTCTCTGAATCAGTGTCTTTGATTTTGGTAAAATTCATCTTGTAGAGGTTACCTTTTCTGTCTGCTCTGAGTAATTCTTGACCTGATTCTGAGTGAAGAAGTGAACAATATTTTCTTTGAAATTTCACATCAAAACCATGATCACAAAGTTGACTTATGCTGATCAGATTGTGTTTTAATCCATCCACATAAACAACCTTTGATACTGAAACATTTCCTCTTGATAACTCACCATATCCTTTAATATGTCCTTGCATATTGTCTCCAAAAGTAACTGCTCCTCCAGATTTTGCTTTTAATGAGGATAGCAGTTCCTTATCTCCAGTCATATGCCTTGAACATCCAGAATCTAAGTATCGGATTGGCATTGACTGATTCTGCAAGACAGATTATTGTTTCTTAGGTACACATCTCATTATGGGTCCTTTTATGTTAGACTTTGGTGGATTTGTATGACTTTTTGGCATCTCATCTTTTGATGTCTTGCCTTTACTTGTCTTCTTTTGAAATTTTGTCTCTGAGATATTTTTCAGAGATTGATTCAAAAGACAATGCGATCCTCTGAAATGATTTTTCAGATTTATCAAGAGATGAATGCAGTTGCAATTAATAGAACAAGAAGAAGTAGGAGCAAAGTTTTTCTTTTTATTAAAAGCATTTGTTACATTTTGACTTCTTTTGAAACTAGCACTAGGAATATTACATGTATCCCTAACTACTTCTTTCCTTTTTGCTTGAAAGACGGTCTTCTTTTCAAGTTGCTTTTTCTTGTTCAAAAACATCTTCTTCTCTTTGCTGCTTACTGCACAAACAGGATCAATATGGTTAATTTTTTTCCATTTGCCTTTTTGTTCAGGAGAGAATTTTATTGTTTTATAGGTGTAAGATCCAGAAGTGTTTGTTTTATTCTCTTCCTTTTCTTGTAACTCTTTTTCAAGTTCCAGAGACGTTTTTTCTTGTAAACACATATTAGCAAAATCAGGACTTATTGGTATTCTGGTTTTGGTTTTCAAAATTGAAATTGGAACATTCAAAATACCAGAGCCAATAGTTTCTTTCTTTTTGTGAATTACATTCCCTGGTTTACAAAAAATATGTTCATCAATCTCTTGATCAGATTCTGAATCAGAGTCAAGAAAGTCTCTCTTAGTTTTAATAGAGATAGCTACTTCTATTGATTTTTTAATTTCTTTTGTTCTAGAGACTTTAATGATCTGTTTCATGCTTTCTTTTCTTTTTAAGTCCTCCATGACATTTTCTTTCCATATCTTTTTAACATCGTCTTCAAATGTAGTTCTGATGTTTTCATCTGAACTTGGTGAACACAGAGGAGCATCCGGATTAAGTGAAATCTGAGATTCATTTTTAGAAGTACTTGTATCAGAGGTACTTGGTTCAGATGTCTCTGATTCATTTGAGATGAAAGCATCAAATCTGAAAATTTCTTTGGGATCATTGCTTTGAGGTTTTGTGAAGAGTACCTCTGAAGTTTCTCCTTTTATCTGTAACACAGACTTTTGAAAGTTTTTTTCTTCAGAGTATGTAGTATTTTTGAAATTCAAAGCTCTTGTTTTTTATCCTTCTGATGTTTTCATTCTTTTGAAATTATTCAGAGATGGACCTTCAAAGCTTTGGACCTTTCCCATACAGAAAGTGGAAGAAAGTGAAGTTTTCTCCAATTCAGTGAATGAATTCAACTCATTGAATCCCAGCCCTTGAGAGTCCATTTGAGTTTTTATTTTGTCGAAAACACCTGGTGCATTAACATAGCTTTTGATTCAATGATTTTTTCTATCTAGAGATTGATGTAGGATTTCTCTTTCCTTTTGAAAAAATTTGGTTAAGGCAATAGAATTGAGCCTTTCATACTCAGATTTCTTTACTTCTTCTTCTTTTCCTTTTAAAACTTTCTCAATTTCTCTTATTGCTTCTGAAAATGATTTTTCTTTTTGCTTGTGAGTTTCTTCAAGTTTGGTTTTTTCAAGAAAAATTTCTTTCTTTTCTGATTCCAGAAGATTCTTTTCTCTTTTGAAAAAAATGAGCTCTTTTGTCACTTGCTCTCTTTTCTTTTTTTCTTCAAGAAACTTTTGCTCTAGATCCTGAAGTTCATTAATTAGTTTAAAAGCATCTATTTCAGGATCACTGTCAGAGGTGTAAAGAGAGTTTACCTTTTCAGAGTTGTCTTCTGATGCTCCATCAGTTTGATTTCCATCTGAAAAAGCCATACCACAGAGATTGGTAGGCTCTTCCTCGCCGTCGCTTGTAGAGTCTGATAGCCAGTCTTCCATTTCTGCTACAAGAACTCTTTCTTTTACATTGTACTTGTATTTGTTCTTGTAGTAATCTTGATCTTTGACAAGTTTTCATCTGCAGTTTGCAGAGAAATGGCCTAGTTTTCCACATCTGAAACATCTTCCATCATTTTGATTTGTTGGAAGAGTGGCAGTACTTGTCTCTGGCTTCTGTTCTTGAGGTTTGAAGTATCTCTGTGGCTGTGGATACCTTGGTTGAAATGGTTGTTGAGGTCTTGATTGTTGTGTTGCATCATTATTGTTGAAGTTTGTACCCTTTTGATCACTATATGGAGTGAATATGGGTTCTTGTTGAAATCTTCTTTCAGGATTTCTTCTTTCTTCATTCTCTCTCGTTCCTTCAAATACTTTCTTGCCAAATTTCTTGTTAAATTGATGAGTGATTAATGCAAGAGATTTGGCGAAGGCATTGATATCATCTTCTGAGTCTGAATCTGTATGATTTTCTTCTGCCATTAAGACCTTTTTGGATCTTCTTTTTGTTTCCAAACCTTTTTGTGACTCTTCACAGTTGTTTTCTTTCGATATTTGTTTTGAAACAAGTGCAAGGGGTCCACCTAAAGAGGTTTTTGATTTTTGTTTCATAACTTCCTTTTCATGTGCAACAAGAGTACCATAAATGTCAGTTAATGACCATGACTCAAGATCTTGATTGGCTTGTATAGACATGGACAGTTGTGACCATTCTTCATTTAAGCTTTTCAAGAAAAGAACGTTGTTTTCCTCTTTTGTTCTTATCACTCCAAACTTTCTGCATTTGTTGATAAGAATGTTGAATCTTGAGTAAGTTTGGTGTAATATTTCTTCTGGTAGAGCATGAAAATCATGATATTCATTGATGCATAGATTTCTTCTATTTTTCTGGGTTTGTAGGCTTTCTTCAAGTTGATTTAACAACTAATCCCATATCTCTTTTGCAGTTTTACAAGAATCAAGTTCTTGAAAGATATCATTGGGAATGGCCATTATAAGTAATCTAACAGCTTTTGAGTCTTTATCCATCATATTAGTTTCTTCATCAGTGAAGTTTGTGGTTTTTTTTTCATAATATGCAGGTATTTCAGCAGTATCTGCTGTTGCAGGAACTCTTGGTACCAACACCATTGGAATGTGAGGTCCAACGTTCACTAATCTAAAAAGATCCCTGTTCATACCTTCTAAGAAATTTACAATCCTTATCTTCCATTGAGGATATTCATCCCTTAAAAGTGTAGAAGGTTTTGTTAATGACCCAGCTGTATAAATGGCACTTATGCTTGAGTTTGCCATTTTTGAAGAAAAAGATGAAGATTTGAAGAACTGATGTTTTTTGTATTGAACAGTGATTTACTATCAAATCATGAGCATATGGTGTTCTTTAATAAACCAGGTTTATATGAACATGCACAGATATTGAAAGTTAGAATCAATGAGATGTAAATCTATCCGAGTATGCAGATGCGGTCTTTCTTTGTTTAGAAAACAAAGGAGGCTCTGATACCAATTGTTGGATCCCAGATTTAATCTCACAACAATGATATAAACAATAAGAGTAATAACAGCGGAAGCAATATAGTTTAATATCAAAGAAGATTCAAATATCACAGTTCATAAAGCAGATAATAGATAAACAAGATATTCTTGGAATAAAATATTCAACTTATATTATCATATATAAGACTTCTTAAGCACACATTGATCAATAAGGTGATGTTCCTATTTATAGGACCATAAAGTAAGCAGTGTACTTATCTGACAAATAGAAGTATGCTTGAACAGTGTCTTACCTAAAAGGTAAGATCAAGACATGCTTGAACAGTGACCTACTCTAGAAAGTAAATCTTATCACTAGGTGTCGTGTCATCTATTCTTCTGTTAACACTTGTCATGAAATTCAGAGTGAACATCTTCAGAGCTCTGAAATAGGATCTCTGATGAGGAGCTCTTTGATGTCTTTCCGTGAGACTGTCTCTGAACTGACTTCAGAGACAGACTTGCTTTCTCCGAGACTGACTCTGAAAGTCTTTAGTTGAAGACAGTTATTTTCAATACTTTCATCGTCTAGATTTGGGGCTAACACAAACTCAGAAAGTACCTCATCTTCATCAGTTGAGGAATCATCATCATCACTCTGATCATCTCCGATGAAGTACATATGAGCAGTCTCGATATTACCAGCTTCATCATCGGAGTGATCTAGCCAAAATTCTTCTTCAGCTATCAAAGCAGTTCCATTCTCTCTCTTTTCAGCCAGTTCCAATTTCTTCCGATAATATGCGGAATCCCGAACTTTCTTCACTCAACACTCCTTAGCAATATGACCCGGCTTTCCACAGTTGAAACATGCAGCAGGTTTCTTAGCCTCGGGCACTTTGACATTCTGAGACCCAGAAGTGAAGCGAAGATTGTTAGAACCCGAACGAGGTTGGAACTTTTTGTGGTAGTGTTGAGAGAGAATAACCATAGCTTTCTGAAGAGCTTCACCATCATCATCAGTAGCACCATCATAAGAATTTTCGGATAATGCTTGTTCAGACAGTTTGCTTGTGATAAGTGCAACTGTGTCCACTGTCTTCTTGTTTTTCTTGTCAATTTTGGCTTTCTTCTCTGTGACTATGCACTCATCTGTCAGCAATAATTCATGCATCTCTTGGATTTGCATGCTAGAGATTCTGACATCATTCCTCCAACGGTGGCAAGATTTATTCCATTCTGGTTGCAAAGCATTGAGGAACTTCATATTAATCTCCAGCTCAGTCTTTTCCACTTTTATCTTCCTCAGATCATTTAGCACCACACAGAATTTGTCATAACATTTTCAGTGACTCCCCATCTTTGGCTTTGAATTCTTCAAAGTTGTTCATGTAACGTGTATGCCGAAGCTGTGTCACAACTGTAGACCCAAGCATAATCTTCTCTAGTTGTGCCCACATTAGTTTAGGATTGTTTTTGAAGCAATCAATCCTGTTGTAGATAGAATTTGGCAAAGCTAGCATCAGATTAGCCTTTACATCACGATCGACTTTATATTGTGCCAATTCATTGGGTGTGTACTCAGCGATAGGCTTTGATAATCCAGAAGCCAGAATGGGTTTTAGAAAATATCCTTTAGTTAAAATCTTCATCATGTCATCTCCGTTCTTTTGACGCTCGATAAAATTCAGAAACCTATCTTGCCACTGAGTGAACTCATTCTCATCAACTAGAACTAGAGGACGAGTTTCTGTGCCTAATGACATCATGATATCACTCTTGTAGAACTGAGCTTGAAATTCAAACTTTTCAGAATCCATAGTAAGAAAAATGCTAAGTCTGAAACAGAGGAGCTGGCACAAACTAGAGTTTTGCGTGAACAGTGACTAGCGCAAACTTTCTTTTGCGCTTGATGAAGATGACACAAACTTAGATTTGTGTGAAGCGTTGATGGCGCTAACTTGAGTTTGCGTGATGTACTGATGACGCAAAATAGACTTTGCGTGAGATGATGTTTAAGAGAACTTTCTTTGCTTGACAAGAAAGTGGCGCAAAACTGACTTGCGTGAATAGTAGATGGCACAAAAGAGATTTGCGTCAGAAGCCTGTAACACAAACTTAACTTTGCTTGATACAAAGGTAGCGCAAACTAGACTTTGCACGAAATACAGATAGAGAAAACTTGTACTTTTCATGAAAACTTGAGCTGGATGAAAACCTTCAGATAAACTGACGCAAATCTGATGAACTCGCGCAAACCTGAGAAGAACTGGCATAAAGCACGTAAGAACTGGCGCAAAGTTGATGAACTCGCGCAAAATTTAGATCTAGCGCAAAACGTTGAAAAATCACAAAAACCTTCTAATTACAATTACAAAACCGAATTTGATGAAATTTTCTTGCACAGAAATGTTCGAAAACAACTTTCTAACAACTTCCAAACAACCAAATCGATCAAAAACCACAAAATTGATGATTTGTGAATTGAACAGTACGAAAAACGATTTTTTTCAGAAATTCTAAAAAATTCAAAATTGAAGATCAAAACACGATTTTCTTGCAATCTGATGTGAATCAAATATGTTTTTCTATTAAAATCGAATCCAACAAACCAGAAAACAAGGCAATTCGTTCAAAAACTAGACCGAATTTGATTAAAAATCAAAAAATGAGATTTTCTTGAAAAAATCAAGAAAATCGATCAAATTTTCTGATTCAATCACAAATTCAGATTCGAAACAAGTTTCTCTCAATTCTCTCAGATTTAGAACAACTCTGATACCAACTGATAATCCCAAAATCAACTAAATCATAGAGAGAGAAAGTAGAGAGAGAGAGAGTTTGAAGCGCAAGATGTGTAGTTCTATTAGTTGTGTGTGAGGTTCCTTACAAACACCAAAGCCACAAGGGACTTAAATACCCTAGCCAATACAACACAGAAAACACAACTAAGAACACAGTATTAGACCAAGTCTATAAATACAATGATTACTATAAAATCTGACTTAACAAGTTCCATGGAATCTGTTCTAGTGATAGGTGTTAGTTCGTTTCCTTATTTTTGTTATTACTTTCTCTATTTTGAAACTCCTAATGTTTTGAGAAGTAATATTTAAGAGGATGATTTTCTCCTCTATGTTTTCTAGATTTTTTTTTCTGTTCTCAACTATTCTTGCAATTTTTATTTTCAATACTTAGGGGGAGATTGTTAGCCCCAATTCCAGATTGTAAAAGTATTGAAAATATCGAAGTTCTATTTCAAAGGACTTTCAGAAACAGACTTCAAAGGACGAACCTGCCTCTGAAGTACATTCCAGAGTTAGTGGATTTCAGCAGAAGACATCAGAGATGGCTTCATCAGAGGCACCTACATCAGAGCTCTGAAGAACTCCTCTCTGAAGATATTGCACTGATCCTTTCTACAAGTATCAGCAGAACAAATGACACATCATTATTGATAAGATTTACTTTCTAGATTAGGTCACTGTTCATGCATGTCTTGAGCTTACCTTTTAGGTAAGACATTGTTCAAGCATGCTTCTATATGTCAGATCGTACACTGTACACTTTATGGTCCTATAAATAGGACCATCACTCCATTGTCAAATGTGTGCTTTGATATATCTTGTATCTGATAAATCTTTTGATATATTGAAAGTATTTTAAAAGAAGATCTTGTACGTTCTACATACTTGTTTATGAACTGTGATATTTGAATCTTCTTTGATATTAAACTGTATTGCTTCCGCTGTTCTTATTCTTATTGTTTATATCATTGTTATAAGATGAAATCTGGGATCCAACAGTTAAACTATTGAGCAACTTTGTGCTTTTAGGACAAAATAGATGGGAATTATGTGAGGACTTTTATGAACTTCTATGGATTCACGATAACCAAAGTTTCCTACCCAAGTAGTTATCCTGAGTAATTGAGAGGTGAGGTGTCAATGTCTGAGTGTGGGTGTGTGATGAGATAAAATGAAATAGAGTTTGATTATAAGTGAGCTTAAAAGATTAAAAGAAAGAGGGTGTGAGAACAGAGTTCAAAAGAATATCAAAAAAACTCTACACCAAATCTTTTCTGAACTGGGCAGCCACATTACTGATTGTTTCACAATTCTTTCGTGAACATCATTGAAATAGGCAGTGCCAACTCTTGCTTTATACCCCACCATCTACTCATCTTTTTCTCAAAAAGAAGATGTTTCAATTTTTCTTGGGGACACAACATATATTCTATCTCGTCTTTATTTGGAAGATGTGGATATTGAACAGAAGGAAGTCTGCCCCACCTTCGCACTTCGATCATGCACAATTGAGTCCATGTATTACTATTGTTGTATCAATGGTCTACACACTTTGAGCCTATTTAAAAAGCCTAAGTAGCTTCATTCATTCTACACTATGCACGAGCACACAAGGAATACATTTTCTGGTAATAACGTTCATAGAATTTTTTTTGTTATTTTCGATGATTGAATAGAAGCCCTAGGGGAGTAAACATCAAAAAGCTCCTTTCCAATGTGCATCTATTGTACAAAGTGGCTTGGTGCTACTTATAGGCATTTTAACTGATTCATTTGTTGATTCAGGGTTACATTCTTATTTGTCTGGATTTGAAAAGATTCAGATGAATATATTATGAATTGACGATTGGTTCAGATGTTCATTTGAAAAGATCAGATACTGAAAAGAGGTAAGAGAGTGCATACATGATATTTCTTGAAGAAAGTTTTGATGATTTCTATGCTCTACGTCATCAAAAAGGGGGAGAAATAATTTCAAGAAATGTTGTACGGTGAACAGTTTGTAATAGTTTTGGGGAGAAAGTCAAGAAATAAAGAAGATGTTATGGGAGAGATTCAAGAACTGTGAAAGTCAAGAAATGGATTATGGAGAGAATGTTCAGAATAAAAGAGAAATTTTCAAGAATTCAGGAAAGTTTGTTGAAGATTTCTGAAGATTTCTGAAAATTTCTTTGAAGATTATTTGCTAAAGCAACCTGAGCTAAATCTGGAGATAAATTCGTTTACTAAAGACTGAGTGAGATGATTATAAATCTTGGGGAAGATTGCTAAAGTTGCTGATTTGCTGATAAAGAAGAAAGGGGAGATAAAATGTTTATCTTAATGAAGATGTCAAAGGGAAAGATTGCTCGTTAATGCTAAATTTCTTTTTGAAAATGATCTTGAATCCAAAGGGGGAGATTGTTAGTGCACAAATATGTTGGATCAAGGATCATGGGAATTAAAATGTTAAAGTCCAAGTCAAAGCCTCTCTTGCAAAAGTCAAAGTCAACAGAAGTCAAAGTTATCTTAGTGTTTAGTTTTGTGTTTTTGTCTTTGTAAAGCATGAAGGTATAAATAGAATTTTTGTTTGTAGAATCATGAGTCACAATTAGAGAATATGTTTTAGAGAGAGAAATATTCATTACGAGAGCATTGTATATATTGTTGAATTCTAGATCAATAATATGATGTTTGATTGTGAATTCTTGTTGTTATCTTGATCATTCTTGCACAATTTGGGACACACATGAACCAGAAGTTCTCTTTCGGTCCAACCTACAACCAGCATGAGTTGCGTCTGTGAAAGTAGTTAGATCAAAATCATAATCCTTTGGATACCAAAGGATCAAGTCTTGTGTGCCTTTGAGATATCTCTGGATTCTTTTTATGGCTGCAAGATGTGACTCTTTTGGATTATCTTGATATCTTGCACATAAGCACGTAGCAAACATTATACCAGGTCTACTAGCTGTTAAATAAATTAAGGATCCATGCCTCTGTAGTTCTTTAGGTCTACAGATTTACGAGATAAATTTGGGTCAAATAGAGTTCCAGTTGCCATGCTTTCATTGAAGAACTCTCAGCCATGTTAAACTTTTTCAAAATTTCTTTAATTTACTTAGATTGATTGATGAATATTCCTTCAGGTGACTGTTTACTTGAAATCCAAGAAAAAGCTTTAATTCACCCATCATGTTAATCTCAAATCTAGTCTCCATGATTTTTGAAAAGTTCTTACAAAATTTAGAATTAGTAGATCCAAAAATAATATCATCTACATAAACTTGTATCAAGATTAATTCATCACCTTGTTTCTTCAGAAATAAGATAGTGTCAATCATACCTTTCTTGAATTCTGAAACTAATAGGAAATCAGTTAGAATATCATACAATGCTCTTTGGAGCTTGTTTTAGTTCATACAATGCCTTTTCAAGGACAATGACATGATCAGGAAATTCTGAATCAAGGAAACCTTCACGTTGGCCAGCGTATCCCTCTTCATGCAATATCTCATTCAGAAAAGCAGACTTTATGTCCATCTGATAAACCTTAAAACTTTTATGGGCTGCATACGCCAGGAAAGTTATAATGGCTTCAATTCGAGCTACTGGAGCAAAAGTCTCGTCATAGTCTATTCCTTCTTGTTGACAGTACCCTTTAGCTACTAGCCTAACGACTATCCTAGTTTCGTCCTTCTTATTTCTGAATACCCATTTTGTTCCAATTATGGATTTGTCCTTGGGTTTAGGAACCAACCGCCAAACTTTATTTCTCTTCAGTTGCAAAAGCTCATCTTGCATAGCCAAATTCCAATCAGAATCTTGTAAAGCTTCCGAGACTTTCTTTGGCTCTATTGTAATGCTTTAGAAGCTTTCTTTGGCTTTATTGCACTAAGAAAATTTACAAACAAGCATTAATTGGCTTTTGTAGATCTTGTTTTCACTCCACTTGTGGCATCACCAATGATTTGATGAATTGGGTGATCCTTTATCCATTATTGTGTAATTGGAAGGGATTGAACACCAGTTTGGTTATTTTGATCATCATTTTCATCAACAATTGCATGAATCTCTAAAGTGTCTCTTAACTGAACTTCCTCATTGTTTGATAACTCTGAATTAGATAACTCTAGAACAACATATGCAAAACTTTGGATAGCTTGTTCACAGTTCTGTCTTGAAGCTTCATAATTTTGAATAGATTGTTCAGAGTTTTCATCACTTGTAGGATTTGAGGTAAAATAATCAGCTTCAGCACGTCCAAACATATTATAGTAATACTTGTCTCTGGTTCATCTGAAGTTGTGACATTTGAAACTCTGGATAATCTATGATTTTGAAAATCTGCACAAGTATCCAAATTAATGTCAACTGCATCCTTAAACAGTAAATTGAGTTCTGAATTATTAGAATGTGAAATAGATTTAAAATCCTTAGTCTTATTAAGAACAGGTTCCACATGGATTTGTGTAGAAGCTAAAATTCTTGGTCTGAGTTCTGAACTAATTTGTTCATAAGTATGTATTGTCTTTTCATCAAAGGATACATTGATGCTTTCAATAATAATCTTGGTTCTTTTGTTATATACCCTGTAAGCTTTTGCAGTAAGTGAATATCCAATAAAATATATTTTATCAGCTTTCTTGTCAAACTTCCCAAGATTGTCTCTATCATTCAAAACATAGCATCTATAAATAAAAACATGAAAGGATTTTGCATTAGTTTTCCTATGATTAATAATCTCATAAGCAGTCTTATTTAATCTCTTGGTGATGATGGCTCTGTTCTGAGTGAAACATGTAGAGGAAATAGCTTCAACTCATAGAAACAATGGTAACTCTAAATATGCTAGCATGGTTCTTATAGCTTCAACCACTGTCCTATTTCCTTTTTCTACAACTCCATTTTCTTGAGGAGTTCTAACAACTGAGAAGTTACGAGAAAATCCAACATAGATTAGATAACTCTAAACAACTTCATTCTTGAACTATGTACCATTATCACTCCTTAAATTCTGAACAAGAAGTTGCAATAGAACTTAAATTCTTTTGATAAAGGCTATGATTATCTCTAGGGCTTCAGACTTGGCTCTTAGAAATTTCACCCATGTATATCTTGGGTATTCATCAACCATCACTAATATGTACTTCTTCCCATTTATATATTGTACTCTCATTGGCCCAAATAAATCCATATAAATCATCTCAAGAGGCTATTTGCATAAAGATTCCATCTTTACTTTGTGTGAACTTCTTGTCATCTTACCCATCTCACATGTTGGACATAGAGTGTAACACCCTAAAAATAGGGTTAAATTTAAACTTGGGAAATGTCGTAAACATGACATTTCTATAAATACCAATACCAAAAAATAGGGAAAAGTGAAGAGCGTTTACAACTCTATAGTTGGAAATTAATAAAGACAATACACTAATCTAAACCACCTAACTCTAGATTAATACAATTGTCATCAATTTCCCAAAAAGATTTCTATTCAAATCTGTACGCCAAAAGTCCCCACTCAACATTATCTCCAAAAGATGCCGCTAACGGCCAACACGCTCAACGCTCAACCATTGCGAACCCCGTCACTAAGAGAACCTGTTTACACAATAAATTCAAGATAAGTGTTAGGCTTATCGCCATGTGAGTTCATCAATATAAATAATAGGAAAGAACATCTTGAATGTAAACATGTAACTTCATGACTTCCAATACCGATACATCACAAGAACGTGTGAGTCCGTGGAGGGGCTTTCTTTATACAAGGCATCAATTATATTCAACATTTAACCCCTTTGAACATCAAACCAAACCGGGTCTTTAGTCTTGGTGGACTTCAACCCAAACATGATCTTTAGTCTACAATTTAGCTTCAACTCAAACCGAGTCTTTACTCTAAAAGAGCATCAACCCCAAACCGAGTCTTTAGCCTAGTTGGACATCAACCCAAACCGGATCTTTATCCTAGTTGGACATCAACCCAAACCGCATCTTTAGCCTAGTTGTACATCAACCCAAACCGGATCTTTAGCCTAGTTGGACCTTAACCCAAACCAGGTCTTTAGTCTCCCATCTTCCCTTAAGTTAGAGAGTGGGTTGTTCAAGTACACACATCGATAGGTCTCTATACATGGGATTCGTATGGTCAACAACAAGGTCATAAAGAACATTATTTCCCTTAATACACATTCATGAGTATTTGTTTCAAATAACCGATAATCCAACAAATAAACTCCCATCATACTTCATTAATCAACAACAACTTCTAAGATTCATACTTGACCTAGATTTCCATGTCCATAAACATAGAAGGAGAATATTATCATAGATACATGTCAAATGCATAATACTCCCTTATAGGCACTTACCTTTGCCTATTTTACCATCAAGAACAGAAACCGTAAAACCACCTTACACATAGGTTTGATAATGTACCATCATAGAACAAAATAAAACATATAGGTGATATTAAATAAGTATAATACATCCAATAAGTCAAGGAAATCAAGAAAAGATGGGGACGACTCACACAATAGGGTTGTTAGTGAAACCCTAGATTTCTTAGTGAAGAAAACTAGAAGAGTTGAGCTCCTAGTTCACTAGAACCTTGCAATAAATGGTGGTGGAACCCTAGAGATGCAATAACTTCCTTGACTCACTTGATTTAGCAATCAATGAAGAGAGATGGTGAAGAGAGCCTGAAAATCGCCTTTAAGATGGAGAAAAAACGTATTTGGTTTTCTTCTTAAATGAACCTCCAAAGCCCCTATTATTAGATCTGAGTTTTTAGGCCAAAACGCCCAACGACGATAGTGACACGTGAGTAAGCCCTTCGCATACTCTCCGCGCATACTCGCCCAAATTGTATCGAGACTCACTTGGTTTCGACGATAGTGACACCGTGAGAATGCCCTTGGCACTCTCGCCGCCGGGCATTCTCGCCCAGAGACCCCAGTCGCCTATTTTTTTCTATTTCAACTCGGTTCAACTCCAAAAGATTTAAGTCAAGGTAAAACGTTCCCCACGTGACATCGAGCAAGTGAAACAATAAGAATAACGATCAAATTAAATCCTTACCGTAAGAGACAACGTTGAAATCAACGGAAGATCAAGGTAGGTTACTTACTTGAAATTTTGGTGTTACATTGAGAATCCTTTTCAAATCACAACTTTGGAATACCGTTAACAAGATCTCTGGTTACAAGTTTA
The DNA here is from genome assembly GCA_023525745.1 of Arctium lappa. Lineage (NCBI taxonomy): Eukaryota > Viridiplantae > Streptophyta > Magnoliopsida > Asterales > Asteraceae > Arctium > Arctium lappa. Next base: position 41,274,085 of record CM042057.1, read on the forward strand.
TTGATGTCATTGAAATTTTAAGGAGACAACCCTCTGTGTCATATCCAATCATCCTCTTTAGATGCTTTTGTGATCAAACATACACGTCTTGATGTAGTCAGAGTTGGAAAATTTAAAACATACAAGTCACCTGATCTTTTAGCTCTTATAACTTCAATGTAATCTTTGTCATCTATTGCACATCAAGATGAAGAATGTAACATGATAACATTGTCAAAAAATTGACTTATACCGAAAAGATTATGGTCTAATCCTTCAACATAAAGAACTTTTTGAATTGTGACATTTCCATTTGAAAGAACTCCATAACCTCTTACATATCTAGTGCCATTATTTCCAAAATTAACTATTCCTCTAGGTCTTCCTTTAAAATTTGTCAGTAAGTACTTGAATCCAGTCATGTGTCTAGAACATCTAGAATCTATGTACCACACATGACTAACCTACAAAAACATTTACTTTGTTTTAGGTACACATATCAGAATGGGTCCTTTCTTGTTAGCATGTTGCCAAGCTTTAAAATATGTTGATGTGCCTTTGATTCTCCATTTAAATTTAGGCTTTTTCTTTGAAGTTGTTTATTGGGTCTATCCTTAGGCATCCATTTCAATACAAATTGAACATCAACAGAAGAAATAACCCTTTTTCTTTTCAAACTTGCTCTTATTAGCTTTAAAAACATTTACAAGGTTATGTATAGATTTCTCAGAGAAGGAAATAGACTTCAATTTATTTTTATTTTATTTGAGACATCAGAGTTTAAAGTAAAGTTGTGTTATCCACAATGATTACAATGAATATATATATACTTTTGAGCTAAAGTTAACAAATATGAACACAAACAAAGTTTGCATTTACTTACTTCATAATTCAAATTACATTGAGTTGTTACAAAAGTAGACTTTTTATGTCTAGTAACATTGTCAACAACAATTTTCTTCATAGAAGAATGACTATTTGATGAAACAACATTTTACTTCTCCTTTGAACCCTTGTTCATCCACATTAAACTTTGTTTCCCTTTTCTTTCTATATAAAACAAAAGGTTTGAGTCGACAGAAGATTTAACATATTTTTTTTTTCAGATTTAGGAGAACTTCTAAAAGATATATCTGTTGGGGCTGATATGTGCTAAGGATGGATACTAATGCTAAGTCTTGTTGGTTACTACTGTTGAAGATTTAGTACTGTTAGACTTAAAGAGTAATACTACTGAGGAATTTACTACTGCTTGTAGGATTACTACTGCTAGAGGTATTAATACTGCTTGAAAGTTAATACTGCTAGTAGTTAGTACTGCTTAAAGAATTACTACTGCAAGCATGGTTAGTACTGCTGAGGATGAAATTAATACTGCTTATGAAGATAAAGATGGATTAAAGCGAAAGACTAGGAGTTGAAGATAATGATGAAGATAATTATGGAATGGATGTTGAAGATCAATGTTTCTTTAGTAATTATCTTTTCATATGTTCTGTATATATAGTCTAGAAGTTTTATACAGTTCAACATAGTCTTATTCATACGAATATACGTTTAGAGAGAATTAACCTCAAGATTCTTAGAAATCCTTTCTTTAGAGAAGTATAGAACGTCTGTTGAATCTGTTCAACAGATTGAGGTTTTGTTTGTAATCATTAAGTTAATTCAATATAACTTGTGATTTGAGTTCATACACTGATTGATTGATTTATTGTTAAAGTGTTTTTTCGCGACTTCTTTAACATAGTTTCTGAGTGTTTAGTTTAAATTCTTGTTTAGAATTTCGATCCTGACAATATCATATTTAGTTCTAGAAGATTCACCTATCTTAAAGACATTGGTTTGATTTCATTTTTAGAGTTAGAAAACACGGTCTTGGATTTTTCTTGTGAAACAAACTCTGTATTTGAATGGATATTCCAATCTTTTTGATTAAAAGACTTTTTTTAGAGTTTGAGTCAATCACTTTAATGTTAGAATTAGAATCAGAAGCATTCATCAAATCTTCAAACATATTTTCTGACATATTGTTGATGAATTCTGATAACTTTACAAATTCTACACTCCTAGCTTCAGAAGTATTTGAACTTTCTTTTTTATCTTTACTCTGATAAGTTGTATCAGAGATAACTGATTCAGGTTCAGAAATCTGGACAATTTCTGAAGAATTCTGAGAGCAAGCTTCAGAACTCTAAGCATTATGTTCAGTGCTTGAATACTTAGTCTTAAATTTCATTTTATCATCAGAGTTAGTTTCTTCAAACTTGTTTTCTTTTAAATCATTTGGATAAAATGAATCATATTCCTTATAAGAAAATTGAGTCTTTCTATTTTTGTAACTTTGGTTTAAATCAAAATAATCAAAGCCCATATTTTTATAAACTTTTCCACTAGTAAGAGAATTTTCATCCTCTCCAGATTTACATCCTTCATCAGTTTTCTCCTTTCCTTCACATACAAAGTTTGATGATGAGGCTTCAGAATTAACAAATATTTCATAAATCAATGGAATATTTTCTTGATAAGCACCCATTCAGAAAAATTGTAAAGATTACTTGGAGCACTTTTCAAAACATAATTCTCAGACAATCTCAGACCCATTTTTGAATTGTAAAACCTTGTGACTTTGGGATTTCTTGTCAACAGATTTAGAGTTTGTTCAGTCTGTCCTCTTTTAAAATTCAAATCCTTCAACAGTTTTATCTTCTTGTAAAGTTCTTTTCTCTCCTCTAAAAGCATATCATACTTAAATTGAATATTTCTATTTTCATCTTCTATCTTCTCAAAACTCTTTTGTAAAACAAAAAGTTTTAGCAATCAATTCAGATTTGACATTTTTAAAATTGTCCTTTTCTTTCTCTGAATCTTCAAATAACTTTATAAAGTTCTTTTTCTTCTTTGAATTTGTTGACTAGAATTCTTTCACCCTTAATTCATTTCTTCAAGTCATCAAATTCAGAATTCATTGATTTCATTTTACTTAATAAATCAGCTTCAAGAGAGTTAGTTACCTCAGATTCATTGTTAGAATTAGAGGCTTCAGAGTCATATGCCTGCCTATTTGTCCAGAGAAGCCATGGTTGATTTGAGTGAAATGTGTTGTTTCTTCATCAGAATTATCATCTAACCAATTTTCTTCTTCAACCATCAACATTTTTTCACTTTCCTTCTTTTTACCATCTGAGCCTTCTTGGAATAGTAATATGAGTTTTTAGTTTTCTTAAACCAGCTAAATACTTAGTCAGTTCTAATTATAACTGAGTTCCGTCTTCTAGTCCTCTTTTATAAGTTTGAATATTTGTCCACATGTCGTAGTCGTGAATACTAATCATTTCGAATTGAAATGATTAAAATAATTATGTACTAATTCTCCTAGACGTTGAGTAACATGATATAAGCCGTTGTTTTGCTTCTCCATCTTGTGACTGCTAGTAAATTGTTGGAAGAAATGATTGACCAGATCAACAAAGGAATTGATGGCCTTGGGGTTTTAAATTGATTAACCACAAGAGAGTTGCTCCAGTTAAGGTCGCTCCAAAGTTTTTGCACATACACACTTCCTGATAATTTTGAAGAATAGAGATTGTCCACATAAGCTACTTATATTAAGCGACACGTTCATAAGGATCGGTCATCAGGAGCGTAGCCATAAATTTAACTGAGAGGGTTGGAAGTTCTCAAATTTAGCTCATCGATCGAAGTTATTTAAACAAGAGGTTAATATGAGAAATGCGATTAATGTTGGTTTAGGTCTTCTGAGATTTTGACAGGAAATTTGATGTGTGATGTTTGTAGATAAAAAAAATACCATGGATATCGTGATTTTTGTTTGTGAAATATTAAATGAGAGATAAATATTTTATGTTAGTCTAAGAACATATATTTTTCTCATCATTAAGTGAGCCATAACTTACACTAATTTATTAATATATCATAAATAAATGACGTCAACATAAATATTTGTCTTATCTTATTATATATATATATATATAGGGTCAGCGTCAAGGTCAGGGTCAAAGGAAAACCTCAAAAAAACGAAAAAATGAAGAACATCTTGATGGCCCTTCAACAGCACAGTATGCAATTGTACATACAATTAATTTGTAACATGAACACGTGCATATGCACAAATGCATAATGCACAAATGCAGAAAAACAAAAAAAAAACAACTTAACTTACTTGTATGCACAAATGCATACTGTTCAGATGAAGGGCTACCAGGGTGTTCCATGGTTTTCCGTGTTTTTTTTTTGAGGTTTTTTCTGAACCTCCATATATATATATATATATATATATATATATATATATATATATATATATATATATATATATAGTGTCAGATTCAGGCAAAAATCTCAAAAAAACGTAACTAAGGAACACCCTGGTGGCCCTTCATCAGCACGGTATGAACTTGTGCATACAAATAATTTGTAACATGCCCACGTTGCATATGCATAAATTCATAATGCACACGTCCATAAAAATTAAAAAATAACTTAATTACTTGTATGCACAAGTGCATACCGTCTAGATGAAGCACTACCAGGGTGTTCCTTAGTTTTCCAATTTCGAGGTTTTCCCTCTCTCTTTCTCTTTCTCTCTCTCTCTCTCTCTCTTTATATATATATATATATATATATGGTTGGGTTCCGGTGAGAAGTTGAGTTAACGGTGAAAAGCGTGAGAAGTGGTTATCAACCGTTGGATGCGAAATTGACGCATATTAGAATGAAATGCACCGAGATGCACTAGATCAATTCTCTTCTAAGCTGCAATTCGTGGGAGAGCTTGAGATTAAAAGAGATCAACGGTTCAAATCCACTTCTCATGCTTCTCACTGTTAACTCAATTTCTCACATGATCATTCGCCTGTATATGGGTTGGTTTCCGGTGAGAGGTTGAGTTAATGGTGAGAAGTGTGAGAAGTGGTTATCAACTGTTGAAGGAGAAATGGATGCACATTAGAATGAGATGCACCCAGATGCACCAGATCAACTCCCTTTAAGCCGCAATTCATGAGAGGGCTTGAGATTAAAAGAGATCAACGATTCAGATCCACTTCTCACACGATTCTTTGCCTATATATATATATATATATATATATATGTGTGTGTGTGTGTGTGTGCACGTGTGTGAAAAGTAGAATTCAACTATGGTGACAAAAAATAACAGTATAAAAAATCTATTGTCCAATCAATATATAACTTTTAGAACCTTAATTTATATATTTTTTAAAATGTGTATGTTGATATCAATATTGAATATAGTTTCTTTCAGTTTTACATGTAATAATATGTTTTTGTAAAATTTTAATAAAATGAAAAACAATAAAAAAATTGCCATTGATAATATAAACATAAATATTAAAAACTACATGAATATTAGTATTTAAAAACCAAAAAGAATTTAATTAATGAAAACTAGAAATTAAAAAAATGACAGTTAATTAGAATTTTAAAATAAAAAGAAATGAATATAAGAAATGCAAAATAAATGAATATGAACCGAAAAAAATAATCATAAAAAAAAAAAAAAAGAAAAAAAAAAAGACAATAGATTCGAACCCTAGATTTCCACATACAATGAAGGGACTACATACCAAACCACTTAAACTACAAGATTATGTAGAATATGTTTTCTATAATATAATATAGAGAAATTGGCACAAATGGCCAACAGGGTTGGCCCTGGTCACGTGCAACCTGTGTGATCGTACAGGGCATCAAAAGCTCAAGGAGCATCAAGTTGTCATTTATTGCTAGTTTTGGGTTTAATAATTTGGAAAATTGACAACTGTGCTTTAATTATAAAAACAGACCAAGGCCTGGTAGTGATGGATATGGAATGCGCATCATGAATCAATAAGCGCCCAAAATTCAACAACTCAAGCCGGTTTCTATTTTGCATCTTAACGAACAAGCATGAACAAACCTATTTTCTTAATGAACGAATATTATCAAAAAAAGTTCCATTCGTTTATTTCATTCGTTTAGCATCTTAACAAAAGAACATTAACTTACACATTTTCCTTACGAATGAACAAAATTTCGTTGTTTATTGTTCTTGTTCGTTCGTTTGTTCGGTTAAGTAAAACAAACAAACAAGAACACAAAAACTTTTGTTCATTTACCGTTCGTGTTCGTTTGTTTGTTTGGTTAAAAACGATGTAGGTTCCTAGTTTGGGTCTAACAATGATTCAACCAAAACAAATGCAAACAGAAAGATATACGGAAGCGATTTTAATGCATAATGTTAGGTCTGATTTTATAGTAATCATTGTATTTATTGGCTTGGTCAAATACTGTGTCTATAGTCGTATACTGTGTAGTATTGACCAAGGGTATTTAAGTCCCTTTGGTCTTTGTCTTTGTAAGAACACTTTCACGCATACATTCAATTCACATACTTCGCGCCTATATGTCTCTCTCTCTCTACTTTCTCTCTCTAGATTCATTGATCTTGTACTCACAATTAGTATCAGAGCCAATCTGAATCTTGAGAGAATTGAGAGATCTGATTTCGTTTCTGAATTTGTAGTTTAAATCTGAAAATTTGATCGATTTTCTTGATTTTTTCAATAAAATCTCGTTTTTAGATTTTTCATCAAATTCGGCTCTGTTTGTGGTTGATTTTCGTATCAAATTTCAAGAAATTCAAGTTTTGATCATCAATTTTGAGTTTTAGAGTTTTTTTGAAAAACTCGTGTTCTCGTATTGTTTCATTCGTGAAATTTTGAATTTGTGGATTTTAATCGAAAAGTTTGATTGAAAAGTGTTGAAAAGTTGTTTTCGAACGTGTTGGTGTAAGTGAATTTCGTCAAAATCAGTTTTGAAATCGAGTTTTTTAGAAGATTTTGAGTTTTTCCTTCGGTTTGCGCCAGATCTTTAGTTTGCGCGAGTTCATCTTAGTTTGCGCTAGATCTTACTAATCTTGTTTGTGTTTCAGGTTATCAATAGCACGCAAAGTTCAAACTTTGGGTTTCTCTTCACTCACACAAAGAGTGATTTGCGTTTCCTCTAAATAACGCAAAGTGTTCTAGTCTCACGCAAAGTAACATTTGCGTTTCTCGTGTATCACACAAAGAGAACTTTGCGTCTCTCGTGCATCACGTAAAGTGCAGCTTTGCGTCTCCCGCTACTCACGCAAAGCTCAGTTTGCGTCTCTCGCTACTCACGCAAAGTTGGTTTGCGTCTCCTTTGCATAACGCAAAGCTACTTTGCACCACAGCCTGCTCACGCAAAGCCTCGTTTGTGTTTCTCACTGCATGCGAAAAGCTCAGTTTGCGTCTTCTACTTCTCACGCAAAGATCATCTTTGCGCCATCTCAACACTTAGCATTTTTTTGGATTATCTGAAACATGGATTCTGACAAATTTACTTATCAAGCTCAGTTCTACAAAAATGATCTTATGATGTCTTTGGGTACAGAAAATCGTCCACGAGTGTTGATAGATGAAAATGAGTTTACACAATGGCAAGATCGGTTCCTGAACTTCATTGAACGACAAAAGAATGGAAATGACATGATGATCATTTTATCTGAAGGACCGTTTGAAAAACCCAAATTGGCTTCTGGATTATATAAGCCTACTAAAGAGTATTCACATGATGAGTTGTCTGCATATCAAACTGATCGTGATATTAAAGCAAATCTGATGCTAGCCTTGCCAAACTCTATATACAACAGGATTGACTGTTTCAAACACATCCTAATCTGATGTGGCAACAGCTTGAGAAGATTATGCTTGGTTCTTCGGTCGCAACTCAACTCAGGCATACGCGCTACATGAATAACTTTGAAGAATTCAAAGCCAAGGATGGGGAGCCACTGAAAGCTGTGTATGACCGATTTTGTGCCGTGATCAATGATCTTAGGAAGATTAAAATTGAAAAGACTGAGCTTGAGACAAATCTGAAGTTCCTTAACACATTGCAACCTGAATGGAATAAAACATGCCACAGATTGAGGAATGATGTCAGAATCTCTACAATGCAGATCCAAGAGATGTTCGAGATTATGCTAACTGATGAGTGTATTGTGCTTAAGAAAAGAGCCAAACTAGAGAAAAAGAACAAGAATCAGTGGACCTAGTTGCACTCCTCACAAGCCAACTGGCTGAACAAGCGTTATCTGAAAACTCTTACAACGGGTCAACTGATGATGATGGTGAGGCTCTGCAGAAAGCGATGATCTTTCTCTCTCAGCATTACCAGAAAAAGTTCCAACCAAGATCGAGTTCCAACTCTTCTCGCTTCACTTCCGGTTCTAAAGTCAAAGTGCCCGAGCCAAAGACTGTTGCCTGCTACAACTGTGGAAAGCCGAGGCACATTTCAAAGGAGTGTCGAGCAAAGCAGGTTAAGGACTCAGCTTATTACAGAAAGAAATTGGAGCTGGCTGAGAAAAGAGAGAACGGAACTGCTTTGCTAGCAGAAGAATAATTCTGGCTGGATCACTCTGACGATGAAGCTGCAAATGTCGAGATTGCTCAGATGTGCTTGATTGGAGTTGATCAGTCAGATGATTCTGAAACAGATGAAGATGAGGTATATTCAGAATTTGATTTTAATTTCATATCTTCTCAGATGAATATCATAATAACTACTTTATCTGATTTTCGTTCTAAGTTTATATCTGAAAAGAACTTAAATTCTGAAAAGTCAGATTTGATTGACAAACTGAAAATTTCCTTGAAAGATGAAAAATCTATTTTGGAAAACACAAAAGACATCTTTCAAAAGAAATTGGATGATTTGGAAAATTCAAATAAGACTTATCTTGAGTCTTTGACTAAAATGACTACTTTAAAAGATGAATTTTCGGATAAAATAAATAAATTAGAAGAAAAGCTTTATCGAAGGAACCAATCTGAACAAACAATTTTTATGAACAAACCGAGGAGTGAAGAAGCTTTAAAACAAAGGTGGGGACTTGGTTTTGACAATCCTTATTGTTTAAACAAAGTGAAACGAAATTCCTACTTTATATAAACATGATTATCTAACTCTTGCACACTATGCTCCTCAGTTCAAATTTCATTGGACTAGCGAAAAGCAAGTGTTAGAACTCGAAAATGAGAAAAGGACAAATAACAAGAAAAAGGAAATTCCTTTTGTTTACACAAGCGAAAATGCAAAATATTTTCCTGAAAAATCAAGGAGAGGAAGAAGAGTTTTAAATGATATATCTCCTGTCAAATCTTCAATATCTGATGATTTTATTGATCCTTATGCTTCTAATTCTGATAAGGAAAATATTTCTCCAGTCATTTACGATTCTAAGAAATATACTCCTCCATTAGTATTAGAGAGCACAATCATCGATCTTGAAGATAAGATAGAAGATCAAAATATTTTAAAGGAAATTGAATCTGATACTATTATTTCTTTCATGACTTCTAGTCTTGAAGAAAATTTATTTTCTCAAAAACAAGATTCAGTTTCTATTTCTGACCTTTCTTCTGATTCTAAGGAAAATAAAAAGGAAGTTTCAATTTTTAAAATTTTTTCTCAAAATTCTTCAAACTCCGAAGTAAATTCAGATTTATTAGTTGATCAGATTGGTTGCTTGGATAAAATTATTTCTTCTAATTTAAATATTTCATCTAAAATTCTTGATGATTCTTTTACGCTCAATGATCAATATTATAAACCTAAGCGTAAAAGAAGACGGTCAAAGAAGTCTAAGAAACAAGATAAAGTTCGTTCTGACAGTTCTAATTCTTCCGATCCAATTCTTACAGATAGGACTTTGAGAGCTCGATCAAGGAAAATCTGGAAAGCAAAGCGGACATCTACTGATTCTCAGACTGATGAAGTTCGATATGTAGACAAATATTATAAAAGTGATTCATTTGCTTATTGTAATAAATTTTCAAAATATTCTATAAAGCAAATGTTTCAAATTTCCAAAAATGTCTCATATTCTTCTTCTGACTCTAGTTCAGATGATTATGCTTTGTATTCATCTGATGATTGTGCTTATTATTCTGATGACCTTTCTCGTACTTCTAATGTCAAGTATTATAAATATTTCCCCATAAGAACTGCAACTAACAAACACGGGCCCAAATTCAAGTGGGTACCCAAGTCTCAATCTGATTTAAAGTTGCAGGCATCTCATGTTAAGGGGGAGTAAGAGAAGTTTTGGCTTCTGAGTAATTCAACTCAGAACCCGTGCTTCAAAAGACTTAGACTTCTAAACATATCAGTTTAGAACTCGTTCTTCATAGTTCTAAGCTTCTGACTGATGAGAAACTGTGAGTGCATCTACTTTTATTCCACTGCATTTAACTCTGATTATGATGTTGTTCCAGTTTTCTCAAATGCTTTTAAAAGAATCTGAGCAATCTTATTCAAACTCCTGAATTTGTTCAACCCAATTTTTTTTCTCTCAAATGAGACACATATTCTTTATACATTGTGTGAAAAGATACTATTAATGAATTATATTTTGTTTCAACTGAATATAAACTTGCCGATCAAATATTTCTATTTTTAAAATTCTCGGTATGTTGTTTTAAAAGTTTAAACCTTTACAAATTTTATTCTATAAAGTAAAAGCTTTACAATTTTCTTTCTTTTGAATAAAATGTGTGTCTAAGATAAATTTTCAAGTTGCTTTGTTCATATTAAAGTTCTTATATGTTCAAATTTCAGTTCTAACAAAAGTCGAAAAGTCAGCAACATGTTTGTAACTTTTGTTTTTGCTTTAAAGTTGTTTGATTCGGAATATTTATAGTTTACAATGCTTAGAAAACCTAAAAATCGGAATTTTGGATTGTAATGAAAATATGGGCTAAGCACTTAGACGTAAAACCTTGTGTTTGAGATGATTATTAAATTCTTATAAATCAGAAATCTCTAAGTTTAAAAGTTTGTACCTATGACCTTTCTGGTTTGGGAAAGTAAGTTCTGTGGGATGCTTGTCATCTGGTCCCCTAAGGTCAATTGATATGGGAGTGATCGAACCTAAATCCTTCTATAGAATCAGATCGAAAGTCATGTTCTATTGGTATGAATGGGTTTAGGATATGTTGATGTAGCCTTTCTGATCCGGGAAAGTAAGTTCCAAGGGGTGCTTGACACCTAGTCCCCTAAGGTCAACTGGTCTGGGAGCGGCTGACCCAAATCCTGCAATAGGGTCAGATAGAAAGTTACGTTTACGGCATGTTCTTTACTTAATAAAATTTTTGAATTCAAAAGATGCCAAAGTGCACATGCTTAAAAGATGCCAAAGAGCACACTCATGTAATGATGCCATAGTGCACAACGCTAAAAGATGCCAATGAGCACACATCTCATGATACTTGGTTATATATTTCTGAGTTGCAATAAACCTGTAAATTTGTGAAAGTCTGAATTTTTGATGGCTTAGTGTGATTACTTGCAAAGTTCTCTATTATATTTTTAGAATTGCATTTTCGTGAAGCTAATTGAAGTTCACATGCGAGCACACTGAATAGATTGATGAAAGTTTTTGAAACTGAACATGTCTTAACTTGATATGTAATAAAACTTGTTTCTATATCCAAACACATACATTTGATTTCATCTGATGGATTTTATTGTCATATTTTACTAAGTAAAATTTTATTTGTTTCTGTTTAAATTTTTATATATTTAGTTGTTTCAAAATACATATTCAGTATATTTTTCTTTCTACATTGATGTTTACATTCATTGTGTTCTCATTTGTCTTTACAAATGGGTTTAAGTATTATTCAAGGGGGAGTGAAAAAGGAGAATTTTTCTTAATGATCATTTCTGTTTTCGAGGAGGAGTATCTGATTTTCTTTATATGAATGCTAAACTTGAATTGTCATATCTAGTGCATTTGTGTAGGGGGAGTCAAAGAGCTTAAAAAGGTAAAATTTTCTAAGTTTAAGTCAGATTTGTGCCACCTTGGTGTAACGCAAACCTCACTTTGCGCCACCTTGGTGTAACGCAAACCTCACTTTACGCCACCTTGGTGTAACGCAAACTTCACTTTGCGCAACCTTGGTGTAACGCAAACCTCACTTTGCGCCACCTGCGTGTCGCGCAAACCTTCCCTATTTCTGCGTTTCTTTGATTTTGCAGATCTTAAGTTGTATCGTCTCCAATATTTGCATGACCAAGTTGATCCAGATCATCAAAGTCATGAGGGGGAGAATTAAGAGAAGTTAAAGGAGATGATTAAGAGACAAAGAGCTCAAATGTTTATCTGCTGATCAAGATTCGCTCAAAGATTCTATTCTATCAGCTTCAACTAATTTTAAGTTGTTCCTGCTCCGACCACCACAGTTCATTCAAGATCTTTCAAAAGAGATGTGTCGTTTAGAGCACAAGCTACTGGTCTAGACTTGTCAAAGGTAGAAAAGACAATTCAAACTGAAAGATGTTGAGAAGATTTTTTCTTTTAAAAGTCAGATTGCTTCATAAATTCGCTTTTATGGTCCGTGCTGATTTAGAAGATGTTTTTTGAAGACCAAAGCGCCAATGATTACTAAGGGGAGATTGTTAGGTCTAATTTTATAGTAATCATTGTATTTATTGGCTTGGTCAAATACTGTGTCTATAGTCGTATATTGTGTAGTATTGACCAAGGGTATTTAAGTCCCTTTGGTCTTTGTCTTTGTAAGAACACTTTCACGCATACATTCAATTCACATACTTCGCGCCTATATGTATCTCTCTCTACTTTCTCTCTCTAGATTCATTGATCTTGTACTCACACATAAGAATGGTTTGGTTTGGTAGTAAACATGCACAAACAAGCAATAAAGATAACAATAAACAATAGGAATGAATCACATAAAGTTCATCTTCATTGACTTTCCAAATACACCAAGAACACGTAGTTGTGTGTGTAATATTTGCTCTCAATAGATAAGCGTGAGTGATTTGTGTGCGTGCATTGTGAATTCAGGAGGTGCTCCCTACATATACAGAAAGTGGAGCACACAAACGTACAAGACAAAAACTGACATTGCATAACCAGAATGCCACCTGGAAAGTAGAGACAACATGTGTGTACTATTGATATGGTGAATCTTCATATAGCAACAAGGCACATGATCTACGTGTGGTTTTGTTTCTCCATGAATTTCACAAGTCTTCCATCTTCCAGAGGTATCCACCACAGAGGCTCTGTGAAGGATCACCGAGGCTTTGTGGTCTGAAGATCGTCTTCTAGTTAAGTTCTTAACGAATGATGATTGACAGAGGTTCTGAGCATTGCACTTCTATAGAATCTTGGTGTATGGCTGAAGTCTTCTGAGGTTCCTACACTTAGCCTTTTTTTCAATACTTCTATACATGATGATTAGAGCTAACAATCTCCCCCTAAGTATTGAAAAATAAAAAATATGAAATTTGGAGTGTGTGGCTAAGTATGAAACAAAAAGAAGTGAAAGGAACTCATATTCTGAAGAATTGATTTCATTCATAATAAAAGATGCCAGAAGGCATTTACAGAGCATAAGCTTAAAGTACAAGATATGAATGAAAAACAAAAATTACATATCATAAGAACCTATATCTTGGCATCTGGGAAATCATTTATCTTCTTTCCATAGCCTCCATCCTTCTTCAGCTCTCTGTAGAAGAAAGCACACATGTCTCAAAATCTGATGGACGCCTCTATATTCACAAGAAGTTGATCTGCGGCCTCAGGGTTAACAAGTTGTGTGCCTCTGTGACTTCTAATTTCATGTTGAAAGAATAGCAGAGACTGAGTGGCGTACTTCTGGCTTTCGTGACCATGAAGATCTTTTTTTCGCCTTGAGAGTTTAGGTACACATAGCCAAATTTTTTATGGGTGATGATGGAGTTTGTTAAGATGTTGACAGAGGTAGGACAGTCGTCATCAAGGCCTGTCAGATTTATCTTCTTTACTCCCAAGTCCAGAGCGACCTGAAAGTCGACTAGGCTGTAGTAGAGCAGCTTCTCCCGCATAACATTTCTTATTGTCAAATGTGTATTTTGATTCTCATGTCTCCAGGGAAATCTTTCCTCTGTCCATTTGTAAAGCTCAGGGAGGTCGAAAGGGTGAAGGTTTCTTAAGTCTGCGTCTGTAAACTTCATCTTCTTCCCATCTTCCCTCTGAACAAAGTATTGATTGTACGAGAAGTTCTTACACTTGGTGTTTGTAAGGGATGGTGGAATTGGTTTTCTCAGAGCTTCCATGCCTTGGATTATTTGAGCTACCCGATCCTGAGAGGGTTTCACCAGAGGGTCTAGGATTGGTAACTTTGACAGAGGCTCTAGATCAAAAGCCCAACCATCTTCTTCGGGTTTGGGCATTACGAAAGAGTCAAAGGCACTCTTCATTAGATTATCATTGTTGGGTTGAGGCGTGGACTCTGACTTTGAGACCTCTATAGCTATGGCTTTGCCCTTGTCTTTGGCAGAAGGCTTGTTCTTGGGGGCTTCAGTGGCTTTTGCTTCCTGAACTTCTGCAGACTCTGGTACTTGGACATTTGTGGGAGAGTAAGTTGCAGAGGTACCTTGTGTCTTCTATTGAGTATTTGCCTCTGAGCTTACTGGAACTTGGTTTAGGGAAGCTACGGATGCTGGAATTGCAGGTAATGCAGGCAGAGTCTCCCCCTCATGATGGCCAGAAGGACCAGACCCATCTGGCCCTTGGTCATCATGCTTCCTCTTCTTTTCGTCGGCCTATGTTTGGCACGAAGAGGGTGCACCCCTTCTTTTCTTTGACATCAAGATTTTCTTGGCATGGTATTCGATGAGTGCAACGATATCATGAGCAGTCATGGTGGCTTTGTTGACCTCGTAATCAGTGTTGAACTTCATTAAATCAATATTGTTCTTTACATCCTCTACAACCTTGTTTGCTTTGGTTGTGAAATCATCACCGATTTGGTGGACTTGATTCATCAGAGCCTCACCCATTTTATGCAGGTCAACTTTGGTGGCTAGGGTGGATGGGAGGCTCACTTCGGTTATATTATGTGGTTGAGATGTAGATGGCAGAGGGACCATGAAACTACGAACCATGTCCTTTATTTTGTTTCTCAAAGCCACGAGTGCTTCTTCTGCAGAGGGTGAAGTGTTGGCTAGAGTAGGAGGGGCTTGTCTTTGTTGATTCACTATCTCAACCAAGCACTTCAGAGCCTCGGTGTTGGCTTTGACCACCTCCACCAGTTGATTGAATTCTGCCTTGGTGACATTATCGATAGAGGCATTGACAAGCTTATGAATATCCACCAGAGTTCTGAGTAGTAGTCTTCGTGAGGTTCTCAATGTTCTCTGTGGTGGTCTTGAATTTGATCTTGTGTAGGGAGTAGATCTCAGAGTATACGTTAGTGATCCTAGTGGATAGGATCTCTGAGTGCTTTACCTTGTCTTCTGTGTCTGCGGCAAACCTTTTCAACTCGCCAAGTGCAGAATACACAAATGTCAGCAAAGGCTTTAAATTCAGCCCTTGTGACATGTGCAGAGGGGTCATCCTCTAGACCAACACATGGTCCAGAATGGGCCAAATCAACTTTGGCACCTAAAGAGCTTGTTTTGAGATTGGGCTCTTTAGGTTTTCCGTCTAATGCAGCCAAGCTTCTAGAAGGATAGTTGTCTGCGAACGTTCTTGTTATGTCCCAATTTTATCAAGTTCTAATCACAAACACAATAACAAGAGAATCAAACAATTACTCAACCTGTTTCTTCAATTCAATTCACAGATTTCGTACAAACTTCTCTCTGTGTCACTTTCTCTCTCTACAACAGGATACACATACTCTCTCTCTAACTGTTACTTACAACTGTTAACCGTTTGTTACAACCACTACTCTAGTCATATGTCTCTTAAAAGAAAAGACACACGCTCTTACAAAAACAACAACAAAGACTTTGACTTTTGACTTTTATTATAATTTGACTTTGACTTTGCTTTGAGAGTTGACTTTGAGCTTTGATTTAGCTTGACTTTCAGCTTCAGTATTCATGATCTTGTATCCAACAAATATGTGCACTAACAATCTCCCCCTTTGGATTCAAGATCATCTCTAAAAAGATTTTGCAATTCAATCTCCCTCTTTAAGCTCAATTTGTGCAATCTCCCTCTTTCTGTACAACACAAACCATCTCCCCTTTTGATCAAGCTTTAACAACTTTACTTCCTCTTGTAGACTTCTTGTCAACTCAAATCAAAAAGACATCTGTATTCTTCCCAATGTCTGTCTTTAAGAATATTAACAATCTCCCCAAGGTTGTAAAATCTCTTTCAGACACTAGAAAGAAATTATCTTCAGGTTTAGCTTGGTTCGCTTCAGCACATTGCCTTCAAAGAAAATTTCAGTAAACTCTATCTTGCTTTTAGAAATCTTTAAACTTGCTCTTTCAGCTTTCAACAATCTTCAACAAATCCGTTGTTTTGACATAAACTTTCTCAATAATCTTCTTTAACAACTTTCTTTCACAACCATTTCTTGAATACTTCTACAACATTTCTTGAATAATCTCCCATAGTCCTTTCTGATTCAAACATTTCTTGAACACTTCTCCCCCTTTTTGATGATTAGAACATGAGATCATCAAAACATTCACAAGAAATGTCTTATGTGTTCTGACCACTGATCTTTCCAACGAGCCTCTGACCATCTATCGATACAAAAAGATATTCATCCGAATCTTTGCAAATTCAGACAAAATATGAGTGTAACACCTGAATCAACAAATGAATCAGTTAAAATGCCTGTCAGTAACACGAAGTTACTGTGTGTAACAAATTCACATTGGAAAGGATCTTTTGTGATGTTCAATCCCCCACGTCTTCCATTCAACCATTGAATAACACAACTTTATTCTATGAACGTTTTGACAAAAAAACAAATTTTATGTGTGTACGTGCATGTGTTTGAAAGAATTAAGCATAGATGATTGCTTTTATAAGGCTCAAAATTGTGTAAATCATTGAGACAACAACAGTTAAACACAGACTCTATTGTGCATGATCGAAGTGTGAAGGTGGGGCAGACTTCCTTTCTTTTCAATATCCAGATTTTCCAAATGAAAACCAGATAGTATATGTGTGGCGTCCCATTTGAAAAATGAAACATCTGCTTTTTGAGAAGAAAATGAGTAGCTGGTGGGCTTTTTATCAAGAGTTGGCATTGGCTAGTTGCATGTTTCAATGATGTCCACGAAGAATTGTGAAACACCAGCAACGTGGTTGTCCGGCTCAGAAAAAGTTGGTGCAGAGTTTGATATTCTTTTACTCTGATCTCTCACCCTATTTCTTTTAATCTTTGAGCTCGCTTCTAACCAAACTCTCATTTCCATTTTACCCCATCACACAACCCACACTCAGTTATTTTGACTCCTCACACATTCGAGCACTCAAGGATTAACTTCTTGGGTAGGAAACACTGGTTAACGTGAATCCACAGAAGTTTCAGTTAAGCTCACACAATGAACCCATGTAATCCTAAAAATACAATGTTGCTCAAGTTTAACTTTGCAGTTTAAGCACAAAATACATGTCAGATGTCTTTATGCTCATAGATGTAATCATGAAGATTTGAACATTTTAAACATTGAAAATATTTCAAACAAGTATATTGAATAAATGAAATGAATACAAGAAACTTGTTTGAAAATCTGACATTATATGAAAAATATCAAATTCAAAATGATTTATCGATTAAGGCTTAGGTTAGCAAAAATTGTATATTGTCTATACGAATAAAAAATATAGACACTCTTGAAAGAACGTTTCGAAAAGAAATCAACGCTCAAAATTCTTTGAAGTTCAATAAGGGTGTATCACCATCGAAAAATTTGTTCAATTTGAGACATGGTGATAACATTTACAACAGAAAGTTAAACTGGTGTGTGTGCATACTTAAAAGTATATGGAAAAGATAATACACAAGTATTTATCTTTGGAAACACAAGGTTTATTAATCATTGAAGCACATATAACATGAAAACATTTAAAATCACACTTCTTTATTCATGAAATCTTTTTAAGAATCAGAAGTGGTTTGAACATTTAAAAACATGTTTTCATATCTGAAAGTTGTCCTTCTTTCAGACACGTATGAGATTAAGATTAGAAATAAACCTTTTTCTCAGTCTTAAATCTCATCAAGTCAGCTCAAAATCATATTAGATATGATCGTTTAAGCTCTCTCTCAATTCTGCAAAAAGTCATAAAGTCCGTCAAAGTACAAAGCTTTATTCACAAAATTTATTGAAAAATAAAATGATAGAAAGCAATAAAACGTTTCAAATACGAGTTCTGATCAGATGTAATCAGAAGTCATAAACTCCCCCTGAAATTATGAACAATGTTGAGTGCAAATATCTTTCAGATAATATTGCAAATGCATATTTTTTTAGTAAAAATTATGTACTCCCCCTCGAAGGTTGATCTTCTCAGTTGAGTATTGGAGTACAATCTCATTCAGCACAGGAGTATCATCTCTTTTGATCGTTGAAGTACGAGTCCTAAACTGTTGTGTTTAGAAGTTAAACTCTTATAATTGAGGTATGGGTCCTAAACAGTAGTATTCAGAAACCTTGGTTCTCTTACTCCCCCTTAACGTGAGGTGCCTGCAACACAGATTCATCTTTCGGCTTTGGTACCCACTGGTATTTGGGTCCATGTTTGTGAGTTGCAGTTCTATTAGGAGTAATTGAGTAAGAACCATACCAGTAATGATCACTCGTTCTATGAACAAAATCATATGTATGACAGTAAGAACAATAATTTTTCATTTTAGACAACCTGATTAATTGATCTCTCGAGTAAACAAGAACAGGTTTACCTTTTAGCACATTGTTCTTCTTGGTTTTTAATGTATGTACAAATGATTTGTTTCCTTTCTTCTCATCCCTCTTCTCATCATTCTTTTCATCATCAGCTGGTTTCACTTTCCAAACCAGCTTTTCTTTTTCTATATCTCCTTCTTCTTCTTCTAAATGTATCTGAACCATCTATATTTCTATCAAAGAAAATGTTAGTAGAACGAATATGATCAAATGAGTTAACTGTCCTTTTTGAAGAAGTAGTTCTTTGATGTGAACTTGCATCTTTCTTGAATGAACATTCAGAATTAGCTAAATCATTTCTAGGTATGTGGATAATTGACTCTAGAGACGTTTGTTCAGTCACCACCACCTTAGAAACAATATCTTCAAGCTCTTTTATCTTTGAAGAGAAGTTGTCTCTTTCTTTGATGAGTAGGTCAATCCTTTCTTGAAATTCAGACTTCGCTTTCTTCTCTTTTAGTGCACTTGTAGACAATTCAGATAGCTTGTTAGTAAGCTTCCTTATCTCTGATTCAAAAATCTGTCTTTCTTCTTCAAAATCATTCTCAACATTCTTTCTCTGACCTGATATTTCTTTGAAGATTCCAACATTCTTCTGTTCTATGGTCTTTTTCTCTTTTGCAAACTTATCTCTTTCCATTATGATTACTTTCTCAAAGTCAGTAACTTGTTGAGAAAACTTGGAACATTTAAGCTCAACAGTTTTCTTCTCTTCAAAACTCTTTCTTGAAAACTCTGAGAACTTCTTTGCAAACTCTTTCTTTTCTTTCTCAAAATCATCTCTGTCTTGGACCATCTTAAGCTCCAGATCAGAAATCTTCTTATTCAGCTCTTCATTAGCAGCTTCCAAACTCTTTACCTTCTTCTCATTCTCATTGCAATCTAAAACTTTCTCTATCTCTGACATCTTTTGCATTAACTCAGAATTCTCAGTCTTCAACTTATCAACCTCCAACCATTTATCTTCTTTCAAAGCTTGAAGAATTTCTCTTTCAAGTTGTTTTAGATGTTGTTTATATCCATCAAAGAATTCTGAATGTTTTCCCGAATCAGTTGCCTTTTTCAGTGAAGCCATATTAGCATGCATCCATTCTTTAAGACTATTGAAAGTAGCAACTCGGTCATTTTCTTTCTTCTGATAGTATTCAATTTGATTCATCTTTCTAGCCAAAGATTGGTAATAACTATCATGCTTTTGAACAATCTTTTCTTCGAGAGAAACAAACTTGGCCTTAAGTTTAGCAATTTCTTCTTTTGATGACATCTTGAGCTTTACACTGTTTCAATTAGAACTTGAAATGATCGTTAGTCCAAATGAAATCAAGATTCAAAAATTATATATCCAAAAATATCCTAAGTATACAATTCGCAGAATACTATGAATCACAAAGAATTCGTATGCAGAATTCGCAACAACACTATCTCTTAGAATTTGCACACAAGTAAAAATAACAAAGAATTCACTGTGAATGACCTTGGGTTGTTCCCTCGTGTGTAACAGAGGCAACAAATGGCTTTGTGTTTTGAACTTGCATGCTCTGGGGCGAGTGAGCATTTATATCACCACCAACATCCTTTTGAGAGGATGTAGATGTTTGGTTGTCCCCGGATATAAGTGGTACAGAGGAGGAAAAAGGTTCCTCTGCCCAGCTGGATGGGGTTGGGTTCGGAGTGTGCACTCTTTCTTCAATACCTTGTTGCATTAGATCTGTAGAGGTATATGGGTGGTTCGCACAGGGAGGGGGGTTGGTTGATGTGCCATAGGCATCTTTTTCTCCTTTCTCCGTCTCCTCTTTTTCTCTTTCCTCACCATCACTCTTCTCATTCTCGTTCACATCTTCCACCAGAACCTCTTCGACTTATGTGGTCTCGGTCCTCAGTGGTGAGGGAAAGTGATCGAACATTGAGGCCATTGTAGGTAGGTCCTCTGGAGTGTGATGCTGAGTGGCCTCTGTGGTGGGAGGACTTAATCTCTCCACCACTTCTTTGGAAATATCAACGGCCATTGCCAAGGGGCTCTGAGGCCTTTCTTCTATTGTAGCCTCAGCCTCTATATGCTGGGCCTCCTCAAGACTAACCCTTTTTCTTCTTCTTCTCTGTAGAGGTGCTTTCTCAACCTCTGCAGGTTCCCCAACATCAAATTTTGCTTGTGCGTTTTCAGAGGGCACATAGGCAAGTTTAGCTTGGGCCTTATCGGCCAATGTCACCAGCTTCCTCTTCTTCCTCTTCTTGGAGGGTCCTTCAGTAGCTTGTACCTTAGGAGATGGTACAAAGGTTGTATCAACATGTGGTTCTTCACACTTATGTGATTTATTTCTTTTCTTCTTCTGAGTCTCTTGAACTTCTGGTAGTTAAACCTCTGTTGGGATTGGGACTTCTTCTATAGTCCTCTTTTTGGGTTTCTTTTTCTTTTGCTTCTTGGGTTTCTCACTCCCTTCCCCACACTCTGGTTTTTCCACACGTTCTACTCTTACCTCACTAGGACCTCCTCCCTGTTCTCCCTCTTCTATACTAGGCCTATGAAATATAACAACCTCACCTTCTCTGGCTCCTATTCGTGGAGGGGTTGCAGGACTCGGTTTTGGAGTTTTGTTTCCACATATGTATATCCTTTCTTCTTCTCTACCTAAGTAGGTTAGGAGTTTGGCTGGTAGAGGTCTGGCATTCGGATATCCAGAGGGAAGTATGGTGGGTTTGTGAGTTTTCATTGAGTGCAACATGATGGTTTTACCCTATGCAGGTAACTTATCTTTGCCAATAATGGCATCTCTGAGAAGAACAACAATGAACATCTGGTAGACCAAGGAGGGCAGAGGCTTCTCTTTGATCTAATCTTCACGCTTTTTCTGTACGGTATTGATCGTCTCCCTCAGAATAAGCTTGTTATAGTTCAGTGGTAAGTCGAAGTATACCCCGTAGATGATTGCCAAGATGTTGTGATGATGGAGAACAAAACTTTCCACAGAGGTGGAAGGAATTGTCTTCTGAAATCAGTCCTCTTGGTTATTGGTTTTCCATATCCAATAAAGATCAAAAATTGCACAAGTTCCTCATCAGAGGGTTCGTCATAATATCGGAGTAGGTTCAATTGGGTCTTTACGGGGAGTTCAAATACAATGGATATAAGATTTTTATTGATTCCCATTTCGAGTACATCAGGTGAAGAGGGTGTAGTGGCATATCCCATGATTACAGGTCCAAAATTTTCATGTTTTTCATAACGACAGCTTTGCTAAAACTGTTGGACATAAGTTTCAGGGACATCCGTTTTGTTCATCGTTAGGGCTTTAGTGAGGAAATGGTTTCGTAGTAAAAGAATGAGGGGTTCGAGGTCCTTGGAAAAAGACTTAGGGTCAAGAACAACATAGTGGTTGTTAGCCTTCAATGGCAGATTGTGCAGGTGGTATTCATGTCTTGCGAAGGAAACCATTCTGCTAGTCATTGGTTCTTGTTTGACTGAAACAAAGTTATTGTCGTGTCTTCGTTGTTCGGAGTTGTTGGAGTTTTTGTGCAGAGATGGAGTGGGATGCCATTGAAGAAGAGAGTAGAAGAAAAGAGTTGCATGTTCTTGCTTGAGGTTCTTGCGAGAGAAAGGTTGCAGGTAAAAAATGAAAAAGTGAAGGGGTTTGGGTATTTATGGTGAGAGGGGTAAAAAATTAGGCGGTAAAATATAAATATTTGGGGTCTGTGATGAGTACATAGCCGTTAAGAACGGCGGTACAGTTTACGGCCCAATGGTATGTTGCCACGTCATTTAGGACGGTGCACGATCGAGTACGTGTGCCTCCCACTATTCTCACGCGCATGGCATTTGCTATAACCAAATGCCTGTGACTTTCAAAATAACCCGCACCCCATAAAGCATTTGAAAATTTTCAACAAGTGTTGAGTATTGCAGAGGCTCTATGGGTTCAAGAGTTTCTACTATCTGGGGGTGGTAAAGAACTTCGACACGGTAACATCTTTTCATTACCAGAATGGTTGAAAGACAATCATGTGATCAAAGAAGTCTCTTTTGGGCATAGAGACTTTGTTACATCTCGAAGAGGCTCTAATACCAAAAATTTCTAATAAAAGAAGGATTATGAGAGATTTTGACCAATCAAGGATTTATTTGTTTATTCTGGTAATTTTGGACATATTTAAAAATGGGTGTCTGAGAAAAGTGTGTTTGACAAATGGTTGTGCGAAGAGCTTACCTTATCATGCAATCTTCTTGATAGAGATGGCTTCTTTGGCTCCTCCTTGAATGATCAAATTCTGTGATCAGATTCAAGGTAACCTTCTGCTCCCCCTTGACCTATGCTTGGATCATGTGTGATAAGTTTTGCACAAGACATAGATCAAAGAACCACGATATATAAAGAATGACAAGACCAAAGTAAAAGAGACAACTATACAGGCAGAAGTAACACTGTAGAAGAAACAATTATGGATCTATACATACTGAAGCAAATATATGTACAACAGAAGCTCTGAGACAAGGTGCAGAGGTTCTGTTGATCAACTCAAGTTAAGCATGACCAACTTGCCAACTAGAAATGAGAATCTCTTCTCGTCTAACGCTTTAGTGAACAAGTCGGCAAGCTGATAATCTATGGACACGAAGTACATCTCTATGGTGCTCTATTCTACATGATTCTTAAGAAAGTGGTACCTGATATCGATGTGTTTTGTCTTTGAGTGTTGAACAGGATTGGCAGAGATCGCAATGGCACTCTTTGAGTCCAGAGGATGGGAATCTTCTCGATATCCAGACCGTAGTCCCTTAGTTGGGTTCTCATCCACAGAACTTGTGAACAACAACTAGCGGCAACTATGTATTTGACTTCTGCCGTAGAAGTAGACACGCAGTTCTGCATCTTAGAAGTCCAACTTACGAGTTTTCCTCCTAGGAATTGGCAACTCCCAGAGGTGCTCTTTCAGTCTAGCTTACATCCTCCATAATATGAATCCATATAATCCATAAGATCAAAGCGAGAGTTCTTTGGATACCAGAGGCCAAGATTCTTGGTTCCTTTAAGGTATCTAAAGATCCTCTTCACAACATAAAGACGGGATTCCTTTGGGTTAGCTTGAAATCTTGCACAGACATGTGGCAAACTTTATATCTGGTTTACTAGCAGTTAAGTACAGAATAGACCCAATCATGCCTCTGTAGAGTTTGCAGTCTACAGATTTACCCTCTGGATCTGTATAGAGCTTAGATCAAGTGTCCATGGGGGTTTTCATTGCATAAGAGTCAGAGCGTTTGTATTTTGAAAGTATGTCAGAGACATATTTGGATTGGTTTATGAAAATACCCACTATTGTTTGTTTGACTTGATGCCCAAGGGAGAATGTTAGTTCTCCCATCATGCTCATTTCAAACTCACTCTTCATCAATGTTACAAACTTTTAGCAGTAAGATTCATTAGTAGAACCAAAGATAATATCATCCACATATATTTGCACAAGAAAAATCTCACCTTTTCTCTTCTTGAAGTATAAAGTTGTATCAGTTGTACCTCTTTCGAAATTGTTAGCAAGTAGAAAGTTGGAGAGCCTATCATACCATGCTCTAGGGGCCTGTTTGAGTTCATACAGAGCCTTTTCTAGGAAATAGACATGGTTTGGATACTTCGAGCTTTCAAACCCTGGTGGTTGTTGGACATAAACTTCTTCTTGTATTTTTCCATTCAGAAAGGCTGACTTGACATCCATTTGATATACTTTAAAACCTCTGTGGGTTGCTAAGGCTAGGAAGATCCTAATTGCTTCTTGTCGTGCAACAGGGGCAAAAGTTTATTCGTAGTCAATCCCCTCTTCTTGGAAATATCCCTTGGCCACCAGTCTTGCTTTGTTCCGAATGACCGTCTCATCTTCATCCTTTTTGTTCTTGAAGACCCATTTGGTCCCTATTGTGGTTTTTTGTCTTTCGGTAGAGGCACTAGGGTCCATACCTTGTTGTGCTCTAACTGCAGAAACTCCTCTTGCATAGCCTCTATCTAGTTTGGATCATCAAGGGCCTCATAAACCTTCTTGGGCTCGATAATACTAACAAAGTTTGTAAAGAAACAAAAATTTGCAGTAGCAGAGCGAGTCTTGACTTTGTCAGATGGGTCACCATTGATTTGGCTTTGTGGGTGACTTTTGGTCCATCTTGTCATTCTTGGGAGATGGTCATTGCAAGCATCATATTGAACTCCTGTAGATAGATCTTCGGGTTATTGGACAGCTTCTGAGATAGAGGACTGGTCGTTCGTGCTCATCACAGGTGTAGAGTTTTCTTCTTGAGTTGATGTAGAAGCCTCTGTGGTGCCTTGGTTGGAGTTCTCGGCTTTCTCTGTTGTTGACTCCTCTGATGTTGATGGAGTATGATCATTTTCTTGAGTTGGCATAGAGTCTTAATTATCTGCGTGTTTTTCTTGCTCCCTCTCAACAGGTTCTTCTACACAAGAAGTGGAAGAGGGTGAGGTAACATTAGGACCGGTTAAGGATGTACCTGTTTGGTCCATAGAGGCCTCGACTCCATAGGCTCTGTAATCATATTCAGAGGGGTCATCGTCATTGAACATTTCCTCGAACAAGTTATTTAACTCATTGGCTCGAGTAGATGTTTCACCAGAGGCTTTCAGTTGTTGACCGAGTCCTAAGCTAATTTGCTCAGAAGTCACCTAAAAAGAGTCATCAAATGAAACATTAATACTTTCAAGTATATGTTTTGATTTCAGAACATAGACTCTGTAAGCCTTAGAGGTTGTGGAGTAGCCAATGAACTTGGCTTCATCAGCCTTACAATCAAACTTCCCAACGTGCTCTCTATCGTTTAGGACAAAACGTATGCATCCGAATACATGAAAGAACTTGATATTCGGCTTCCTCTGGTTGATTAGATGGTAGGGGGCCGTTGAATGCCTCTTCACTATCAGAGACCTATTCTGAGTGAAACATGCTTTTGTTATGGCTTCTGCCTAAAAAGAAGTAGGTATTCCATAAGCAGTAAGCATAGTTCTAGCAACCTCCACAAGTGTTCGATTCTTGCGTTCAACAACACCATTTTGTTGTGGAGTCCTTGCGGCAGAGAAATTATGTGATATGCCCTCTTCGTAAAGATAGGCTTCAATGGTTGAGTTATTGAACTATGTGCCATTGTCACTTCTTAGCTTCTGAACGTTGCTGTCATAAAGAACTTATATTCTCATCATAATATTGATTAGTACTAAAGGAACATCAGACTTCTTTCAGAGAAATTCAACCCATGTATATCGAGAGAATTCATCTATGAGTACAAGAATGTACTTTTTGCCACCTAGGCTCCGTACTGAAATAGGACCGAGGTTGACATGAAGCATGTACAGAGGTTTAGTGCACGATACGTCTGTCTTGGATTTATAGGCGGCTCTTTTGAGGTTTCCCATTTCACAAGCAGAGCATAGATGATCTCTGTCAAATTTTATGTTGGGTAGACTACTTACTAAATTCAATTTAACAAGCTTGTCAAGAACATGAAAGTTTAGATGATAGAACCTATTATGCCAGAGCCAAGCTTCTTCGTTCTTACTTGAGACCAAACAAAGCTTTTTTTCTTTGATGATGGCTTTAAAGTTCATACGGTACAAGTCACCTCTTTTGTTTGCACGAAGAAGCTATGTGCACGTTCCTTCACTCAGCAGAGAGCAGTATTTCCGCTTGAACATAACATCGAAGCCATTGTCGCAGAGTTGGCTAACACTAAGTAGGTTGTTCTTAAGGCCATCCACATATGCAACTCTGCATACATCGATGTCCTCTTTGGCTATGACTCCATAGCCTTTGATTTGCCCCTTCTTTTTATCTCCAAAAGTTATAGAGCCTCCTCCTGATTTTTCTTTGTACGAGGAGAGTAACTTTCTGTCGCCAGTCATGTGCCTTGAGCACCCGGAGTCTAGGTATCAAATAGGCACACGCTTCTTCTGCTGCACAGATTAAGGAGATTTAGGTACCCATTTCCAAATAGGTCCATTCTTGTTAGGGTTCTTTAAGGTTGCCTTAGCATCCTTAGGTTTGGTTTTACCTTCTGAAGTAGAAGAACCATTTTGCTTCTTCTCACCCTTGAATTTTGCATTCTTGGCTTTGGGTTGAGAGAGGAAGCAGTGAGGGCTTGAGAAATATTGGCTTACATCATGCATGAGATAGAAACATTTGAAGTTTGAGACACCAGAAGCAAGTTGTTTAAACTTTTCATTAAAATCCTTAAAGTTGGGTACAAAGCAATTTATTACAATCTCTCCTAGCATTGGACTCCTATTTACAAAAATTCCTATCTAGGATAGACTGATGTTTATCAAAAATTCTCTTCGGATGGCTCTTAGGTTGTATCCTTCCTCTGTGGGATCCTTCCTTTGGATTCACTACCACATAAGCAAAAGATTTATCATTATTAACCCATTTCTGCTTTTGTTGCCAAGTGAATTTTTCTTGAATAGGATTTGGAGGTCTTTGAGCTTTAGGCTTCTGAGGTGACAACTCTTTTTGTTTATTTATCTTTTCAAGCTCAAGAGAACTCTTAGCTTATAGACACATATCTATAAAATCAGGGCAAATAGGAATCCTTGTAGAGCTCACTTTAGGAGAGACCATTATGTTAGGAATTCTAGAGCATAGTATAAAACCCTCTACTTTGTAAGGAACTACTTCCAACTCGACAGAGCCAATCTCCATATCGACAGAGGATGATTCATTCTCAAATTCAAAGTCTAAATCAATAAAATCTCTGTGACTGGAGGCATGATCTTCTGGATATGTACTACAATTTCCATCATCATTGTCCCTTGAGATATTTAAATCTTTTAGAATGCATGGGAGAACTTTAGGAACTTTTAAACTCTCCATCAATTCTTGCTCGAAGATTCCATGTACAACAGAGGTCATATCAGGACTATTGAAAAGGTGATTTTTATAGGTTTCTTTTAAATCGTTCTCAAAAAATTCAACCAACTTCCCTTCTGTAGAGGCAGGAACAAACTCAGATGCCTTAGAGGACAGTTCCTTTTCATGAGTTATCATGCATACAAAGGCCAATTGAGTTTGTGTTTCTGGATGACCAAATGTGAAGAATCCTATCTGTTTTTGGGACAGATACTTCTTTCGAATAGATTTCCTCTTGACAGAGGCTGAAAATGACAAATCCTTGTTTTCACACCAAACATTTGTCATAATCAATAGTTTCCTCTCTTGTGGTTCTCCAGAGGTTCTACGCCTCTTAAAGGTAGAAATTAAGTTGGGAAATCTTGTTTTCTGAACTTTCCCAAGGCAGAAGATGTTAGATAAGGATTGATTTCGTTTGCTTCCGGTATAAGGATCAATGTCACAGAACCCTATACCCCTTCTGCCGACTTGGGTGTTGATCTTTTCATGCACCTTCTGTGCATCCTGATATCTCTTAATCAACAGATCTCTGTCGAGCAAGTCCTGATGGAGGACTTCTCTTTCCTTTTGGAAAAAGTTTTTCAGAGCAAGTGTATTTAATCTGTCACATTCATTGTCCTTTAGCTCCTTGATCTTATTTTTTAAAGCTTGATTAATAGAAACGACCTTTTCTTTTAAATATTTCTTTTCTTTAATGTGCTCAGCCTCAAGATTTTCTTTTCAAAGAACAACTTCTCCTTTTCTTGAGTGAGAAGTCTAACTTCTCGCTCATAAAAGGCAAGCTTCTTTTCAAGATCTAAGCATGTAATTTTGAAGGCTTAGAATTCCTCTGTTAGTTAAAAGAATTTATATTATGTGTCATGAGAGTCTGAGTTAGATGTGGATACCTCACTATCAACATCAGAGGAATTGAGTTCTGCCATTCCACAAAACAAGGAATTCCTGTCCCCTTCATCAGAGGATTCGTCAGAGACCTAGTTTCTCAGCTCAGCCATCAAGGACTTCTGAGCGTAGTACACTGCCTTCTTTTTATAAAAGGCAGCATCTCTTATAGGGTAGCCTCTGGGGCTTGACTTCGACACTCTGCATCGTAGTGTCTGAGCTTTCCACACTTAAAGCATCCATTGTTCTGTGGGATGTTTGTCGTTGTCTTCTCTCCTCCTCAGCCATCATCTTTTTGAGTACCTTTCTATGGGTACTCAATGGCCCTCTATTGATGATCCATCATCCTTCTCTTGTCTTCTCTCTGCTCATGCATCCTGTGTTGATCCACAAACTCTTGCCTTCCATATCCTCTTTGCTCAAAACTCTATGGCGGTCCATATCCCCTCTGGTCACGGACAAATCTATCATTATGTGGTCCATGACCCTGGAACCGACCACTTCTCTCTTCTCTTTCATCTTGTCCTCTGTTAAACATGGGCTTCCTTTTGAATCCTCTGTTGAACTCCTTTGTTATCAGTGCCAGAGTCTTGGCAAAAGAAGCCATGTTCAACTCCTCTTCATCAGAACCTTCCTCTTCTTCACTTTCTGCTACCAGAACCTTTTTCATCTTTTTCTTCTTCACTCCTTCTTCCACAACCTTGTTCTTCTGAGGCTTGTCATGAACCTTAGTGGCCTTGCCTACCAGTGCCAAAGGCCCACCCACTTGGGTTTTGTCCTAGACTATGCAATGTTCTTGGCCAACTAGAGTGCCAAAGAGGTCTGACAGGTCCAAGTATGTAGATCTTGTGTTGTTTGGAGAGACAAAGAAAATTGGAGCCACTCATCATTCAATCTCTTAAGGAAAATGACATTTTTTTCCTCAGAAGTTCTTTGGATCCCAAACTTTCTACACTTGTTGATAAGAGAGTTGAATATGTCATAGGTGCTTTGTAGGGGTTCCATGGCAGAGCTTTGAATGCATAGTATTCATTGATGCATTGAGCTCGATTGTTCTTTTGATTTTTAGCTCCCCCTTCCAACTGTTTCTCCAGTTCCACCCATAAGTCCTTGGAAGTTTCACATGAGTCAAGAGATTGGAAAATGTCATTGGGAATGGCCATAATGAGTAGTCTTTTGGTTTTCTTGACCATTTCATGTTTTTCCCAGTCTTGTTCTCCCCATTCAGCGATT
Source organism: Arctium lappa (assembly GCA_023525745.1). NCBI lineage: Eukaryota > Viridiplantae > Streptophyta > Magnoliopsida > Asterales > Asteraceae > Arctium > Arctium lappa. The sequence continues at coordinate 41,303,842 of CM042057.1, forward strand.
GGTTTGGGTTTTTGATATTCAGGAACTTCAAGGGTAGTAGCAGTTGCTGAACCTGGGAACAGTGACCATAGGCACATACGGTGGGTTGTGAAGGTACTCCACAAGCTTTTGGTCAACCCCCTTCAGGAAATGGACCATACGAATCTTCCACTGAGGATATTCATCCCTCAGTAGAGTGGAGGGTTTTGTTTGAGACCCAGTTATGAAGAAATTAGCAGTATTTGCCATTTTGAAGTAGACGAAGTGTTTTGAAGTGAAAAACATAGCACAAACTGTAACAAAATATTTTGATGAACTTTGGATTAAATAAGAAGATATTTGGTTCAAATAAGAAAGAAAAGAGTATTATAACACTTGTGACAAACTCTTGAATGATTTGAGATAAGAAACTTTCCTATATTTATGTTCAAATCAAACTTGTTGATGAAAACACAGAAAACAGGGATTGTTACTTTAGAATGAGATGCAAGGCTAAAATCAGTTCAAAATACTCCCAAAACGATTTTGAATCATTGCAGAACATGATCCTTTGATATTGAACATAAAAGTCTGCACTGATACCAATTGTACGTTTCCAGTTTGGGTCTAACAATGATTCAACCAACACAAATGCAAACAGAAAGATATGCGGAAGCGATTCAATGCATAAGAATGGTTTGGTTTGGTAGTAAACATGCACAAACAAGCAATAAAGATAACAATAAACAATAGGAATTAATCACAGAAAGTTCATCTTCATTGACTTGCCAAATATACCAAGAACACATAGTTGTGTGTGTAATATTTGCTCTCAATAGATAAGCGTGGGTGATTTGTGTGCGTGCATTGTGAATTCAGGAGGTGCTCCCTACATATACAGAAAGTGAAGTACACAAACATACAAGACAAAGGCTGACATTCCATAAACAGAATGCCATCTGGAAAGTAGAGACAACGTGTGTGTACTATTGATATGGTGAATCTTCGTACAGCAGGAAGGCACGTGATCTGCGTGTGGTCTTGTTTCTCCATGAATTTCACAAGTCTTCCATTTTCCAGAGGTAGCCACCACAGAGGCTTTGTGAAGGATCACATAGGCTCTGCGGTCTGAAGATCATCTTCTGGTTAAGTTCTTTGCGGATGATGGTTGACAGAGGTTCTAAGCATTGCACTTCTATAGAATCTTGGTGTATGGCAGAAGTCTTCTGAGATTCCTACACTTAGCCTATTTTTCAATACTTCTATACATGATGATTGGAGCTAACAAACGAACACAAACAAGTCTTCCTTCATGTTCGTTTGGTTTGTTTGCATATTGAAATTTGTAATGCACATGAGCACATCACTGTATCTGCACTGATGGAGCACGCTCCACAATAGTAACAACATATTGTGATATTACAAATTTACTATTTTAGTTAAAACCATTGATAGTTTTCCTTATCTTTTAATTTTAAGTTCCATATCTTGAAGTAATATTCTATTGTGAAAATTTTAATTTGGATAAGGGAAAACCGAAAAAGAAGGAAGCACGATCTTAATTCAGGTTTTATCATTTTATCATTCTATATTTTGTAATTCGGGGGTTATGGTGTTTATGTCCCCACTTCGTTTTTTTAATTATAATTAATAAAAATCAACATGAGGATGAGCCACCTAGCTTGACAAGGCTCGAAGCACTTTAAAAAATTGCATGTTTCGTCATTTCATTTGTTTAAAAAAACAGGCACTGGGGCATTTTTTTTTTAGCATTTTCGCACAGAGCATCAAAAACCCTAGGACTAATGTTTTAAAAATCGGGTCAACCCGGCCGGTTGAACGGGGGACCCAGGGAAGAGGGCGGATCAATTGCGACCGGATTTACGACAATTTATGACCCAGAGTGAACTGTCGGTTTTATCAAAAAATCGGTTGAACCGGTTTTTTTAATGTATTTATGAAAAACTTATACTTATGTGTATTTTTTTAATGTATTTGGTAAACCCGGTCACCACACCGGGTCAACCAAAAAACCGGGTTTAAAACATTGTCTAGGACCGACCATGATGGCCAAAGTACATGGCCCGTTGCACCTCTTAGCCATTTCTCCCCATTTTTTGCATTTTTGGCCCTACCTATAGGTCTGCAATCGCATCATAAAAAGACAAAATTTATGGATTGCGACAGGTCCGCAATGGGTCAGGTGACCCACCTCCGCAATCCGCATTCTAAGCCACGTGTCAAATGTAGATGAAACCCTAACATCTTTTTGGCAGGTCCGCAATCCGGTAGGTCCGCAATTGTGGACCTACACCTCCACAATTGCGAACCTATGGCTAAAACTGCAAAACCCGGAGAGAAATGGCTAGGAGGTGCAACGTTAGGGATAGTTAGGCTATTTGTGCCAGGTAGAACAGTTAGGGGGTGTTGCGCAACTGTCAGACCTCCTGGAATATTTAGGAGAAAAGGTGAGAATATTAACTATATTTTTTTGTCAATGTCGTCCAAGACAATATGGTCAATGAAAGGTGAGGCTTGAAATAATATCGAGGTTTTACATTGACAAGAACGGGTGCACAAGGTAACTTGGACAGGATAGCTAAAACTTTTTTATTTTCTTCTTCCGATATTTTCAAGCGACGGGACAAATCTCCACTCAGGTTCTTATTCTAAGGAACAAAAGGCGTTCCGTTTCCTTTTTCCAGAAAAGAAAGAAAAATGAGGAACAAAAGGCTACCAAACACTTACCCGGGTAAACGCTAACAGGTAAAATACAACAATATCACTTACTTAACGGGTAAGATTTTAGTCCACGAAATCGGTTTCATATGCAAGAATTTTCCTATAAGCGCTAACCATGGTAAGAGTTTTTGCTCTCACTTACCGGGTATGAATCTTGATCCTTGTCTTAACTCTTACCGGGTAAGATTTTTGGTCCTTGCCATATTCATCTCATAAGATAATATGACTTCATAAACGCTTACTCGTATAAGCGTTTGGTAATTGATCCTTGTCTTAGCTCTTAATGAGTATAAATCCATTTTTTCTTGAATAGGTCAGGTCATGCATTTAATTAAAAACTCATTTAAGGTCATTTTCTTAAATCAGCCTAATTTTCAATGTTACGGAAGTATTGAAATAAAGAAAAAGATTGATATAAAATATGTTAATATAAATCTTTAGTTGTAGGTAATTAAAAAAATACGAATTTTAGTATTTTTTTTTTTTAAATAAATGAATTTGTTAGACATTTTTCTAATATACACTAACAAATCTAAAACTAACCAATGAAGTTTTATCATATGGCATGACATCATAAAAGAAATGAGCAGTCTCTTGTTCACTGGATGATTGTAACAGAGAGGATTGCGACATTATATTTTCTTTGATTCCTCTATTAATGATCTGGTTGCATTAAATCACCACTAAGAGCAATTCCAATCGTACATCAACATAGCGTTTTTGTTGTTCTCTAAACTCCAACCGATCGACAAAGAGAACTGCTTTTTGCCGCAGACGGTAGAGAAACGGCGAATATGTTGGCCTCTTATTCAAACCGCATAAATGCCGCGCACTTGGATTTGAAACACTTTTTGCCGTCCATGATCTCACAGATTTGCAGATCTTTTTGTGCTAGGGTTGGAGTTCCTCTAAAGTAAATAAAAAAAAAGATCGAACCATTTCCGTTGGGCTTTGCCCTGTTAACCAACTAGCTTTCTGATTTTGTGTTAGCCTTTAGGGTGCATTTGATACACTAGACATGACATAACAGAACAAAGTAAGGGAAAAAAAGGTTTAATGGCAGGGACCAAGGCCCTGTGGTCCACTTTTGTGGACCCTACATACCCTAGCCCCTTAGGTATGCACCGGAAAAGTCCTCCTGTCCCCCCCCATGATTCGAACACTAGGCCTCTTCACATGTAGGAGGCATTTACGGAGTAGAGCTGGCCACCAGGCCAAAGACCTGATGGTTAACTGAACAAAGTATGGATCACTCCTATCATGTACGGATACCAAACGCACCCTTAAAGACCAATATGTTTACAACTCATAATCGTCATCGTCTTTTCATTCAATTTGCTCAAAAATTAGCTTTAACTGTAAAGCCGAGAGCAATTATTCTTACATAATCACAAAAAAGACCTGGTGTTTGCTCCGTAGTTACTGGTTCAAATCCCGTCAGAACCACCAAGAGGGGTTTATCGACTATTAACTTCATGGCCTCATAGGATTATTCGAGGTGTTAATGCACAAGCTGGTTCGGAGATCCACGGTTACAAAAGTAGAGACATAGAACTCGGCTTAATCATATCATCTAATTTTGAGACTAAAATCGATACAAGGTTTCCAATACTTGTGTGTATGGGTTTAATAAGTTAGAAATTTGTCACTATACTCGTACATACCTTTAATAAATTTGCAATAAACCTTCAGGAAGTAGGTTTCTGTCTCATCCATTTTGTTGCAGACCACTTCTCTCCGGAAAGAACCTCGCAACCACCATGAATGCTGTCAGGGTCTGATTTTCCGTCAAGTCCCTACGAGTTTTCATAACACATATGTCAATTATATGCTCGGCCGCCAACCACTAGATTAGAAAATACAACGTACTCTGGTTTGATTCTTAATTTGTGTAGCGTACTATCAAAACCTTCATTTTGGCACCTCAAATAGGATATCTCAAACATTTACGCCAACATACGTTACACAAAATAGTAAATCAAACCAAAGCACGTTTTATTTTCATGTATTCTCAAATATAAACTAGGTACCTAAATGTTGGAAATGTCACATCTAGGGTACTAAAATGAATTTGAAAGTATGTTACATAAACTATGAATCGAACGAAAGTGTGTTGCATTTTCATCCAATTTGCCCACTTAGAGAATTTAAATAGAGAACATATGGTATGGTGGCCAGAACATATTTCAATCGACGGCGTAGGAGATGGACAAGTATTTCTTTGGTATTTTCTATGATGTATATCATGAATCATTAAGAAACTATCACAGAACAAACCAAACATGGCAAAAAGTATCAGAAGTTGCTACTTAAGAGAAACAAACCATGCTCCAGAAAAGCACGGCATCTCCTTTATTCGGTTTAACACAAAGTCCCTTGACCATTTTTCCACCACAGCTGCATTCGTCTGAACCAGCCTGACATTTCATTCATACAAACTTAAGCAGATGTTCACAATTAGAATCAAAAGTATAGCAAAGCAAATAATCAAATTAAGCAACATGTTTCCTGCAAAATTTTGAACCGATGGGTCATAGAAACCTCATTGAAATTATGTGGGCCTGAAAGCCTAACCCATCTCCAGTATCATGTTGATATCAGAATTCATATATCTAGCATATAAGATGGAATAATAGGTACAGAAGATATTTGCATCTGTTAAAGGAGTCCTAATACTAGTTTGTTTAAAGTCCTTATCCTACTTGGTGTTGAATATTTTCCTTCTAACTGATCCTTATCAACTGGTATGGATGTTCCTGATGTATATTTACTGGATTTCAGCACAATAACAGAAGATGGTTCCCTGAATATAACATGGTATCAGAGCTGGTTAACTTATAACTAACCCCCACCCTTCGTTCTGAAACACGAGCTATCATCACCACCTAAACCCTAGTTGCTGGTATCAGACATCAGTGACGAAACCCTACCCATTGCCATTACAATCACAAATAGAGGCACTAGACGAGGTTCAAGAAAAGGTGGGCAGTTTGGTAGAGGTTCCAGTCTGAGAATTACTAACATGACTGGACTTGGGATTCATCCGAGAATGAGTGTTCCTGATAAACATCAGTGACGAAACCCTACCCATTGCCATTACAATCACAAATAGAGGCACTAGACGAGGTTCAAGAAAAGGTGGGCAGTTTGGTAGAGGTTCCAGTCTGAGAATTACTAACATGACTGGACTTGGGATTCATCCGAGAACGAGTGTTCCTGATAATCTACTTCTTTGAAGTGATCATTTTAGGAACTTGGGACTTCTAGAAAATTGAGACAGGCTGCGAGTCAAGGTTTATATAGTTTGTCCTCCACAACACATATAAGTGAAAGAACTTTGTAGAACATTCATAGTCAACATGGTCATCCGTCCCTGGAGCATAAGAACCTACAGCCAGGAATAAATTTTTGTCTCGTGTCAATTGTGAGTCAGGTCAAAGCACATTTGTGCACCTCGTCATCAAGTATGCCTAGGTCTTGTTTTCCTTTTTGTAATCAGGGATCATATTATTGCTTAACTTATTACATACAATGAAAGAGTACAAGAATATATATATATATATATATACATACATATATATATATACATACATACATATATAGGCAAGAAAGCTAGGAAAAAAAGGAAACCCTAAAAGAGAAAACCCTAAGGCCCACGGGCTAATTGAGCCTAAGTAAAATAATTACATATTTTACATTCCAACACTCCCCCTCAAGCTTTAATCATGCCCAGCTTGTTACAGATAGAAAAGATCCGCGAACCAGGTAAAGCTTTGGTAAAGACATCTGCAAGTTGAGCTCCTGTTCGAACAAAGGGAGTTGAGATGGTTTCATCTTCTAGCTTTTCACGAGTGAAATGGCAGTCCACTTCAATATGTTTTGTTCTCTCATGAAACACGGGATTATTTGCAATGTGGAGAGTTTCCTTATTTTAATTATGGAGAGTTTCCTTATTTTAATTAGGCAGAGTTTCCTTATTTAATTATGCATTCCTTTTATTTTAGTTTCCTTATTTTAGGAGTCTTCTTTTTAGTAGTTTAAATACATGTCTCTTTTAATTCTTTGGACATCAATTAACGTTTTTGCATTATTCCTCTACAATTCTCTTATTCACTTTTTTTTAATCATCTCTGTTAATTTCGAGAATCTCTCCCAGTAATCACAATGTCATCAACGTTGTGAGTTTCATAAACACGCACGCTTAAGCCTGCGAGTTTCTCTTTGAATAGTGGTTTGCGAGTTTCAGCGTCTGCGAGTTTTAAGCTTTAACAGTGACTTGCGAGTTTTGTCACTTAGTAAAATTTTTCAAAACTGTAATATGCCCTTTGACCCCACCCGCTAACCGGGTAGCGGGACCCCCGTGCTAAGTCTGCGGAGGGGGACATAGTTCTTTTTGTGATCAAAATTTCTGAATTTTATTTTCAGTGTCATTTCTATATTCTTGAGATTTCATTTGGATTAACGATCAAGTTCAAGTTCTTTTTGTTAACAGATATTCAAGATGGGATTTTTTTTCTGATGATGATGAAAAGAAGATTGAAAATCTCAAATTAGAGAACAAAAATCTTGCTTCCTCAGTTGACTACTACTCAAAGAGATCAAAGAGATACAATGATGAAAGGAAGATACTGAGAGAAGAAGTTGGTGCTTTAAAGACTATTAATGAAGATCTTCTGAAACAGACTTCTGGGCTTAATGAAGAAAAGATCTTGTTTCTGGAAGCTGAAAACACTGAGTTAAAGAACAAGATTTCTGAATTAGAAGATCACATTGTCAAGTTTCAGCAAACAGGGTGTGCTAATGAAAAGAAAATCTTTGAATTAGAATTTCAAATTGTTGAAGAAAGATCAGTTTTTGAGAAAGAAAAGAAAGAGTTTGCTAAGAAATTCTCCGAGTTTTCCAGAAAATGTGCTGACGAGAAGAAGAAGGCTGAGCTTAAACGCATTAAGCTTTCTCAACAAATCTCTGATTTTGAGAAAGTAATCATTCTGGAAAGGGAGAATTTTGCCAAAGAAAAGAAGTTAATAGAGCAAAAGAATGTTGGGATATTCAAAGAGATATCTGGTCAGAGAACAAATGCTGAAATGGGCTTTGAGGAAGAAAGAAGCTTGTTTGAAGCTGAGATTAAGAAGCTAACTGCAAAGCTATCTGAGCTATCTACTTGTGTGCTTATAGAGCAGCAAACGAAGTCTGAATACAAGACGAACATTGACCTTCTTGTAAAAAAAAGAGACAGTTATTCTTCAAAGGTAAAAGAGCTTGAAAATATTGTTTCAAAGGTGGTGGTGACTCAGCAAACGACTCCAAAGTCAAAAATCCACTCACCTAGAAATAGTTTAGTTGGTTCTAATAAGCCAGCATCAAACTCACATCAGCAAACTGTTTCTACAAAAAGGTCATTTAAATCTTCCAATCAGATTCGTACTACTAATCTTTTCTATGATAGCAAAATAGATGGTTCAGGTACACATAGAAGAAGAAGATATAAAGAAGAAAAACTGGTATGGAGAGTGAAACTAGTGGTTGAAAATGAAAAGAATGATGAGAAGAAGGAAGAAAAGAAAGGAAAGAAGGAAGAGAAGTAACAAATCATTTGTATCTGCCTCAAATGCAAAGAAGAACAAAGTGCTGAAAGGTAAACCTGATCTCGTTTACTCGAGAGATCAAATGATCAGGTAATCTAAAAAGAGGTATTGTTCTTATTGTCATACATATGATTTTGTTCATAAAGCAAGTGATCATTACTGGTATGGTTCTTATTCAGTTACTCCAATTCGAACTGCAACTAACACACATGGACCCAAATACCAGTGGGTACCAAAACCGAAAATTGATTATGTGTTGCAGGCACCAACTGTCAAAGAGGAGTAATAGAACTGAGGCTTCTAAGTACGTCAGCTTAGAACCCATACTTCAATGAAGCGTGGCTTCTGAATACTACAGTTCAGGACCCAGACTTCAATGCTTAAAGGAAGATACTCCTGGGCTGATATAAGAGATTGTACTCCGATACTCCAACGAGGATATCAACCTTCAAGGGGGAGTACATATTTTTCTGAAACTTTTGCATCCGATAGATATGACGAACTACATTCCAAAAAGAGTTGTAGATCTCTATCATGCGCGTTATAACTGACATATTTTAGATGCATAATTTCAGGGGGAGTAAAAGGATTATGACTTCTGATTACTCAGATCAGAACTCGTCGTGTTAACTGTTTTACTGCTTTGTGTCTTTTACTTTCGAATAAATTTTGTGAATAAAGTTGCTTTGACTAGACTTTGAGATTTTTGCAGGATGAGAGAGGATGACAAGATCATATCTTAATGACTTCAGCTTGACTTCATGAGATTTAAAATCGCGAAAAGGTAAATTTCTTATCTTAATCTCAAATATATCTGAAAGAAGGACAACTTTCAGATATAGAAAACATGTTCTGAAATGTTCAAACCACTTCCCGAATTTTAACCAGATTTTATAATTTGGAAATATGACTTTAAATGTTTTCATTTTATTTTTGTGCTTAATTGATAAACAAACCGTGTGTTTCCAAAGATAAATACTTGCGTATTGTCTTTTCAATATACTTTCAAGTATTCACACACACCGGTTTGACTTTTTGTTCAAATTGTTCTTACCATGTCTCTAAATTGAAACAATTTTTTTTTCGATGGTAAGACACCCCGTTTGTACTTCAATGAATTTTGAGCATCATTTCATTTCGAATCATTCATTTCAAGAATGTCTATATTTTTGTTTCATATAGACTATATCCGTTATTCTTCACCATAAGCCTAAATTGATATATCATTTCATTTCTGATTATTTTCATACAATGTCAGATTTTCAAACAAGTCTTTTGTATTCATATCTATTCTTTCAATATACTTGTTTGAAAATACTTCAATGTCTAACAATGCTCATATCTTCATGATTATTTTCTGAGCATACAAACATCTGACATTTGTAAATGAGCTTTAACTGCTATAGTTAAACCATATTGAGCAACACATGCTTATTAGGATATTATGGGTTCTTTGTGCTAGGACTTAAATGAACTTCTATGGATTCACGTTAACCCGTGTTTCCTACCCAAGAAGTTAATCCAATAGTGATTGCGTGTGAGGAGTCTAAAAGAAATTAGTGTGGGTGTGATGAGGTAAAATGGAAAAGAGAGTTTGGTTAGTAGTGAGCTTACTGATTAAAAGAAAGAGGGTGTGAGAACAGAGTAAAAGAATATCAAACTCTGCACCAACTACTTTCTGAGCCGGGCAGCCACATTACTAGCGTTTCAGAATTCTTTGGTGAACGTTATTGAAACAGGCAACTAGCCCATGCTAATTCTTGATAAAACCCCACCAGCCACTCATTTTCTTCTTAACAAGAAAATGTTTTATATTTTCAAGGGAACGTAGCATATAATCTATCTGGTTTTCATTTGGAAAATATGGATATTGAAAAAGAAGGAAGTCTGCCCCACCTTCGCACTTCAATCATGCACATTGAGTATGTGTTTATATTACTGTTGTTTCAGTGGTTTACACAATGTTGAGCCTTAAAAAGCAATCTTTCGTGCTTAATTCTTTCTACACTTGCACGAACACACAAAGAATTTGTTTCTTTGTCATAACATTCATAGAAATTGCCTTTGTGGTGTTTCAATGATTGGATGGAAGCCCTGGGGGAGTGAACATCAAAAAACTCCTTTATATTGTGTATTCGTTACACACAGTGACTTCGTGTTACTGACAGACATATTAACTGATTCATTTATTGATTCAGGTGTTACACATTCTAATTTGTCTGGATTTGAAAAGATCTAGATTAATATCTTGTTCGGATTGACGGTGAATCAGAGGCTCATGAACAGATCAGATTGGTCAAAGACATTTCTTGGAGAAAAAGAATAAAAGTTTTGATGATATAGATGCTCTAATCATCAAAAAGGGGGAGAAGATCAAGAAATGTGTATTTCAAAGAAATGTTAAAGTTGAAAGAAATGTCCGGAAAGAAGTGTTTGTATTGGATATGGAGAGAGATATTTCAGATTTGAAGTTTGATCAAAGTTGATAAGCGAAATTTCAAAGAATTTCGAAAGCAAGCAGATTTTGGAGAAAGTTTATTTGAAGAAAGTTGGATAAATCATTCAGAGCTGAAAATGAAGATAATTTATTTCAATGTCTGAAAGAGGTTTGTTTATTAATCTTGGGGGAGATTGTTACTATTTTTGAAGATCAGACGTTGGGAAGATTGCTGAAAGTTTTTGAAGACAAAGCTTATCAAAGAAGAATTTCATTGTGTTAAGGGGGAGTTTGTAAATCATTTTTGTATCAAAGGGGAGTTTACAAGAGAAGTTAAAGGTTGATCAAAGGGGGAGCTTAATCAAATCGAGCTTAAAGAGAGATTTTTTTTAGATCGCATTGCTAAATCTTTTAGTAATTATCTTGATCCAAATAGGGAGATTGTTAGAGCACAGATTTATTGGATTCAAGATCATTAAGATTGAAGACAAAAGTTCAAGAAGTAAAAGCTGGAAAAGTCAACTCTCACTTAAAGTCAAAGTCTTTTGTTAATAAAGTCAAAGTCAATGTATTTGTATTTTGTTTCTTGTTATTAGTTGGAGGTATAAATATTGTTTCCTTTGTAAGATTGTAAGTGTGTGAATTCAGATTGTGATTGAGAGAGCATATTAGAGAAGAGTCCATTGAATATTATTCTAGTGTGAGAAAGTAGAGAGAGAAAGTTGTAAGTTTGTAATCTTGATGAATGAATCAATGACATATGATTTCGAATTCTTATCTTGAGTGTTTGTAGCGATTAGGAACTAGAATCTGGGATTAACAAACGTACACCACTGGTATAGGGTCGGAATCTGACGTAGGTCGTTGCCGCCTACTATACACATGAACTATCGGTGGTTTAGTAGGCTCTTAATGCGGTGTCGAGTCGGATAGGATAGGAGACTCGGGAACAGGTACGTTATATACCAACAAATCATCGCTATCTCTTGGGTTGCAAGGAGTGGACACCGGAAAGAAAGGTATATTCACATGGAATGTAACATCTCGAGATACAATGTATCGATTAAGCGTGGGAGAAAAGCACTTATACCCTTTTTGAAGTCGAGAGTAACCAAGAAAGACATTTCAAAGACTTTAGATCCAACTTAGTTATGTATGGTCGGGTATCACGGACAAAACAGGTACTACCAAAGATCTTTGGGTCGACAGGAAACAATGACTTTGTAGGAAATAGAACTGAGAAAGGACTTATTCCATCCAAAACAACAGAGGGCATTCGGTTGATGAGAAAACAAGCAGTAGCAATAGTATCAGCCCAAAAGAGTTTTAGAACAGTCATGTGAAATAATAGAGCCCGAACCACCTCTAAGAGATGACGATTCTTTCGTTCTGCAACCCCATTTTGGGCTGGTGTGTCAACACACGAAGACTCATGAAGATTACCATTTTGAAGCATATATGACTGAAATGTTTGAGACAAATATTCTTTAGCATCATCACTACGAAGAGTTTGAATGGAGACTTTAATCTCAGCATAAAGTGAACAAAAATGTGTAAACACCTCAAATCTATTTTTCATAAAGTAAAGCCAAGTAGTGCGAGAGTACTCATCAACAAAAGTAACGAAATACTTAAATCCAAGTTTGAAGTAACCGGACATGGTCCCCAAACATCAGAATGGACTAACTCAAATGTGGACGAGGCCCGCTTATTACAGACTCCAGGACTTAAATGAATACGTTGATGTTTCGCAAACTGACAAGACTCACACTGTAGAGAAGGTAAATCAGAAAACTCAGGACACAACTTCTTCAAATTCTGTAAAGAGGGATGACCTAATCGACAATGAACTTCAAGCGGAGACGATGAGTTGGAACAAGTCAACGAGTAAGGTATTTGATGTTCAAATATGTATAGGTCGCCGATTTCCCGTCCTCTACCAATAATCCTCGTCATCGACAGATCCTGAAAGACACATAAATCAGGAAAGAATGAGACAACAATTTAAAACACGGGTAATTTTGCTGACTGATAACAAATTGAACGAGAATTTGGGTAGGCTCAATACGGAAGATAACGAAACAGATGGGGTAAGATTGATGGTGCCAGAACCAAGGATAGGTGGGGTAGACCCATCAGCAATTGTGACATGTGATGGAGACGTATGTTTATTGAAATTAGAGAAGAGGATGAGATTGCCTGTCATGTGATCTGAAGCACCTGAATCAATGACCCATTTGGAGGCAGAAGATAATATGCATGTACTAGAGTTATCTGTCTCAGCAAATGCAGCAGTCGGAGCAGTGGGATTCTCAGTTCCTAAAAGTCGAACATATTCTTCCGTGGGTAAAGTAACAGTACTATCTGAGGCTGAGGCAACATGTGCTGATGAGCTCCTTGGATGTCTGGCTAAAAGCTTCTTACACGTATGCTTGGTGTAACCGAAGTTATGACAGTAGTAACACTCAACATCATCAGAATCTGGAATACTTGCCCGTGAGTCAGTTGGTCGGTCACTATGGCCACCACTAGAGCCCCCTCTATGACCCCCACGAAATCCCCCTCAACTAACCAAAGCACTGTTGTGATCCAAAGTTTGAGAAGACTGAAGATTCTCATTCGGAAGAACACGAGGCAAATGTTTCCTGAAGAGAAGGAATAGTAGATTCATTCAAGAATTGAGGTATGATAGAGTCGAATTCTGGCGTAAACCAGTCATAACTGATAACAACTACTTGTTCCCTCTAAGTCTGCATGGCTTTGACATCAGCACTTAATGGAAGAAGAGAGTTAAGCTCCTCATATACTTTCTTGAACTCCATGACATAAGTAGTGAGTGATCGGTCCTGTTGTTCTCTACGATGAAAGGACTTACACACACTATAGATTCGAGAGATGTTACTTTGTCCAGAATATAAGAAATCAAGATAATCCATAAGTTCCCTCACATATTCACATAACCATAAACAAAACAGAAGGCTCAATAGTATTGATAATCTACAAGTACAAACAAGCATCACTTTGTAACCATGAATCGGAATCGGAATCGGAATCATTACCTTTAGGAGGATTAGATGTGAGATGAGAGCCCATTCCCATACTTCGGAGATAGATACGAATGGTCTTGCTCCACTCAAAAAATTTGGAGCCATTAAGCTTGTTGTTAGTGAGTCTAACATTTACTTGAAGCATCTCGGGTACCCGTGGACCACTATTGCTGCCAGATGGTTTATCTTCTCCAGTCATCTTCCAATAAGTCACGAACCAGAAAACATCGAATTTGCACAAAGAATGCACTCACAGTGCCAGAAAACCGACGATCAGAGACAAAAACGAACAGCGCACTCACAGGGTGCCAGAAAATCGACGAACAAAGACGAAAGAGAACAGCGCACTCACAGGGTGCGACGAACAGAGATGAAAAAACAAACCGAATTTTTTTGTTCGATCCAGAAAAAAAAATCGACTTATTATAGTGTTTGGCACAAAACCGAGCTTTGATGTAATCAAGGATTATATTATTGCTTAACTTATTACATACAATGAAAGAGTATAAGGATATATATAGGCAAGAAAGCTAGGAAAAAAGAAACCCTAAGGCCCACGAGTTAATTGGGCCCAAGTAAAATAATTACATATTTTACATTCTAACACTTTTAAAATTCTTCATTCAAAGGGTTTTAGATATATTTTAAGTTATGCTGATGTTATTCTATAGTTACCAGCCTTTATCTACTCAAATTTTACACTGAAATATTCTCTACTTTTTTTTGGTGTTATAGTCGAAAGTATATTTGGAACTAAACTAAAACCATCGTAGTGATAATGTGAATAAGTATTTATCAAGGGAATTTACAATATATACGAATTTTTTGGGGTTATTACATGAGACATCACGAGCATATACTCGGAAACAAAACAAAGTTGTTCAATGTAAAAAAATAGGCATCTCTTAGATACAACATGCACTATGTTAATTCATCGTAATTTTTTGGGGGGATGCACTTCTTATCTTATAAACCATGTGCCCTCAACCATTTTAGAAGGCCAAATACCATATCAATTGTTCTTCGTAACACACCTTAGTTTAATGTGACCTAAGATTGTTGTATTCGCATGTGCACAATTTGATAACAAATACTACTAAACTTTATGCTACAGCAACTATATGTATCATTGTAGGGTATTCTAAATCTCAAAAGGGGTCTCGTTGTTGCAACCTTTTTCTTAAACAATATTTTGTATCGATTGATGTGATGTTTTTAGAGTCTGGACTTTACTTTCTTGTCCATACTAGTCATAGCAAGTCATCTAGTACATAATATTGGGAGAAAACAAATGTTGGCCAGCTACCAAGACCCCTGGAAGATTATGGAAATATAGGACACGACTGTAATGACTATTTAGCCTCCAGTATGTTTAATTTTCAAGACGTTTTAAACTTTAAATGGTATTCTCTAGATTCAGTAGTAACTAAAAAGGAATGCAATAAGACCATGTATCTAAAATATGATGTAGACTACATTTGTACCAATATAATAACATAGCTACTAATATATTTATCTTCTGTAACATTATCTATTAATTATACTAGCAAAGCAGGTATGATTCTTCGATCAACTCTATTTGCACAAATATTAAATAGAGGCTGCTTTCAGCATATCCCAATATTTTTGTGTTAAATTATATGTGAGCTCCATGATGTCCAATATCTAGGAGAACCACACACTTTGTATCTACTTTATAAGATAGAACACATGTAAGCAACGGCAGGAATGCAACTCTTACCATAGGGAAAAAAGTTTCTCCCCCTTCAACATTATCAGTTAAATACATCAACATGGTCGCTACTCTTTGACCACCACGCTTTAAGTTGAACTGCAAGGAAAAATATTCTCTCCTTATAGAGCATGTGAAAGAATGGAAGGACAACTTGGGTAGAAAGTAGACTAAATAACATATCATGCATAGAACGCATAGTTATAGTAATTTACTTACAGTATCAGAGAAGTAGTCATGATGGGGTCTGTAAAACTGATTTGGTTCGTACCTGTGCTTCTGTAGATGTTAGCCTTAATACTGAACATGTATTAGTAATCCTGTGAATAATATGCGTTTTGAAAACTCAACAAACAAAGCACCCACCTTAACACTTGGATGAGCTCTCCATTTTCAACTGGGACTTGAGAATATGTAGAAATTCGTTTTTCAATTGCCTGTTTTGCAAATAAACAAGGTACGGTAATGTTAAATTGTACTAAAATTGCTAAATGTTAAAATGGACTATATGTGGCACACAAGTATATGGCAGGTGATTCATATCCTCCTTTTCCCACCTACACACAAACATGTGTATCCTTCACCTTGGGTGGGGAAAGATAGGAATGCCAACACAATAAAATTAGCCATACCACTTACAAGCTGAAATCCGAATGGAGCATACTAACCTGTATCATTGGATATTTCCTCTCTGCATGGTTCAAAAACATGCCTGAGCTAGTCCGAACATTACTCTTGATTCCCTATTGAAGCAAACAATCAGGTAGGATGCAAACTGAATAACTGATTCTTACCGTATGCAACTCAGGTGCACAAAACCACAAGGGTTGTGGCGTACTGGTTAAGACCCTGGGGGATGTGGTGGAATATCCCATCTGCCCAGGGTTCGAATCCAGGCGTACACAACAATTGTGGCCACTGAGGTTTAATCAGGGCTGATGTCTTATAGTCATAATTTGCCAAGGGATTAGTCTAGGCATAGCTTAGGACACCCTTTCCAAACAAAAAACCCTCAGGTGCACAATGTCAATTTTCAGAAATTTAATTGATTTATTAAAACCGGGTAATTCGTAGGTGCCATCATGGTATTTTATCAAGCAGATGTTTACTAGCATATATTTTTTGTCTCTATGCAATCCCCAACCACATGCATTTGTTTCATATATGCATTGCAGATAATTTAGTTTAATTTATGCATTCAGAATAGTTTTAATTGCTTCAGATTTGGTTTCTCAAATAACATCCAAGTTAGTTGGTAACTAACCAATCATATGACTCTTGGTGAATGGGCCCGGTCTTTAAAATCCTACAATGCTCTAACAGGTATACTCATTGGAGCAATTAGTTGTAAAACTGCTTGTCAAGTATGTAGCTCTTCTGTCAGGGATCCGTTTTTCAATATGTGGAATTCTTTTATTTCACTTGTATCAAAGGAGGGAGGTACAAAGGCTATATATACACAAAGAATCCATGAAAGGAGGCATGATTACTAACCTAGGAAGGAGATAAGCATAACAGCTAATTTACTAGGAGATATTATCCTAATCTCCAAAATCATAATAATCCCTATTTTACAGGGATACCAAGTATCTTTAAGAATACTGAACATCTCTACACCCCCCTCTCACACTGGGGAATATATATCAAACCATCTTGGAGCATGATTTTCATATATCAATCTTTGAAGAGCTTTAGTAAGGATATCTACAATTTGTTGTTGTGACAGCATGTATCCCATCCTAATAACTTTGGCTTCAATCTTCTCGTTTATGAAATGTCGATCAATCTCGATATGCTTTGTCCGATTAGTTGTCTCATTGTCACATGAGAGTTTATTGACTCAGAAGTCTCAACTTTGAGTTCATTGAGAACTCTCTTAAGCCACATCCCTTTGCAAATTATGTGTGTCATTGCCCAATATTTGGCTTCCGCACTACTTCTTGCAACAATAAATTGTTTCTTACTTCTCCATGTGACTAGATTGCCCCATACAGAAGTACAATAACGTGAAGTAGACCTCTAGTCAAAGAGAAACCCACCCTAGTCTACATCAGTGGATACTTTTATACCTCTATTTGCACCTTTGATAAATGTTATTCCTTTGCCTGCCATGTGTCGCTTTGAGATACCTCAGAAGTCAATATGTTGCCTCCATGTGTTGCTTTGTGGGATTGTTCATAACCGGCTTACAACACTTACTGGAGTGTTATCTTGTTCGGATGCTACCTTCCTTTGATGTGAAAGGTAGATTAGTTATCCCACAAGCCTTTGGTACCTTCCTTTTGTCTACTGGAGTCATGTCTTGTTTGGATCCTACCTTGTTGTATGGATCCATTGGCATTGCAGCTGAACCAAGCATGTTTGTTTCTTTCAAAAGATCAACGACATACTTTCGTTTTGAGATGAAGATTCCTTTTCTTGTTCTAGCAACTTCCATTCCAAGGAAATAATTTAAACTTCCAAGATCTTTAATCCCAAATTCCTTTGACAATAGGGTTTTAAACGGCCAACTTGTACGTGATCATTGTCGTTCAAGACTATATCATCAACATAGATAATGAGGGCAGTTACCTTTAGGTCAGAAGTGTGCTTGACGAAGAACCAATCTCGCAGGGACTATTTTAGGCCGTAGAGTGACTTTTTTGAGTTTGCATACCTTGCCTTGATTTGCCTGTGAGTTGAATCCTTGTGGCATGTCCATGAACCTATTCAAAATCGTCATTGAGGAAGCCATTTTTCACGTCAAGTTAGTGCAATGGGCAATCTAGGTTTGCAGCGATAGATAACAAGATTTTGGTGGTGTTCAACTTGGCAACTGGTGCAAATGTTTCTTGGTAGTCTATCTCATATGATTGAGGGAATCCTTTAGCTGCCAAGTGCCAACCATGCCTTGTATCTCTCAATTGTTCCATCAAATTTGTACTTCACTAAGAAGATCCATTGCTTGGTGCTTCTCCAACGCCTTGATTTCTTCAAATGTTGCAGCCTTCCATGCTAGGATATCTAAGGCATCGTGAATAGAGGTGGAACCTGAGTTTCTTCCAATCTAGAGACAAAAGCACGATAATTGGGTGATAATCCCTTGCAAGATACAAAATTCTTTAATGGATGTGAAGTACGGATCCAAAACCCCCTTTTAAAGCAACCGGAAGATCTAGATTATTAGCATTAGTAGACTCACTAGGAAACATACCTTGAGATTCAAAAGTTCGAATGGGTTGAAACTCATGGCACTGTTAAAAATTGTATGGCTTGTACTTCCTTGTCCTGCTTCCTTTTCATGGTATAGACAAGGTTTCCTTTTGAGGGTTGAGGTGTGTATTTTCTGTTAGTATCATATGGTTTGGTTGAAGGATCGATTGGAGACTAAGTGAGGTTAGTTGGAACACGTTCTAATGGTTTAGTTTCTGGCACATGTGGGAAGAGAGTTTGATCTTCTTTGGTTTTGGAAGAGCTTGATTGTCGGTGTGATTGAAACGGAGCAAGAGTAGAGTGGCACGAGTATGGAATCAGAGAAACTCTAATTAGGGGTGTTCACGGTGTGGTTTGGTGCGGTTTAGGGTCAAACCGCACCGCATAGGTTTATGCGGTTTGTCCCTATCGCACTTTATGCCTACAGTCCAAAAATTATAAGTTTAAACATACATTATAAAATCAACGATTAAAAAAACAATAAAGAGTTTAGTAATCAGTGATTATATTATTGTTTAACTTGTGAATACAATGAAAGAGTACAGTGAGTGATATATATAGGCAAGAAAGCTAGGAAAAAAGAAAACCCTAAAGAGAAAACCCCAAGGGCCCACGAGCTAATTGGGCCTAAGTAAAGTAATTACATATTTTACATTCTAACACTCCCCCTCAAGCTGGAGCATAGATATTAATCATGCCCAGCTTGTTACAGATAGAAGAGATCCGCGAACCAGGTAAGGCTTTGGTAAAGACATCGGCAAGTTGACTTCCTGTTCGAACAAAAGGAGTTGAGATGGTTCCATCTTCTAGCTTTTCACGAGTGAAATGGCAGTCCACTTCAATATGTTTTGTTCTCTCATGAAACACAAGATTATTTGCTATGTGGATAGCCGCCTCATTATCACAATATAGATTCATTGGTTTAGATTGAGCAAACTCAAATTCACTTAGCAGATTACGCAACCATATCAACTCACAAGTGGTTTGAGCCATAGCCCTATATTCAGATTCAACGCTTGACCGGGAAACGACATCCTGTTTCTTGCTTTTCCACGAGACTAGGTTTCCTCCAACTAACACAAAATAGCCTGTAGTAGACCGTCTGTTCGTAGGATCTCCATTATAGTCGGCATCTGTTAACCCTTCTATGACATGATGACCATGATTTTGATAAGGAATGCCAAGACCAGGGGCACCCTTTAGGTACTTCAGTATATGTCTAACGGCCTCCCAATGAGGAGTTCTTGGAGATAACATAAACTGACTTACAACACTCACTGGAAAAGCGATGTCAGGACGTGTAATCGTCAGGTAGTTTAGCTTTCCCACAATTCTTCTGTACTTTTCTGGATCCTCAAGTATATCTCCATCGTCTGCTTTCAATTTCATGTTCAGAATCATTGGGGACTCACACGGTTTTGTTTCAATCATCCTAGAGTCATTCAATACATGCAAACAATATTTCCGTTGAGACAAACAGATCCCTTTCCGAGTACGAGATACTTCAATTCCCAAGAAGTATTTTAAAGGACCTAGGTCCTTTGATTGAAACCGAGACGCAAGGAAATCTTTCAGCTTCTTGATCCCAATCTCATCACTCCCAGTAATCACAATGTCATCAACGTACACCACAAGTAGAATGCATCCAGAAGGGAATGAAGTAAAGAACACAGAATGATAATAAGAGCTCCTCCGTAAGCCAAACTCAGTCACAACAACATTGAACCATCCAAACCAAACACGAAGGGATTGCTTTAAACCATAAAATGATTTACGCAACTTACAGACTCTGCCAGACTCCCCCTAAGCAACAAAACCAGGTGGTTGCTCCATATAAACTTCCTCATGTAAATCACCATGCAGGAATGCATTTTTCACATCCAGTTAGTGTAGGACCCAGTCATAAGTAGCGGCTAATGAAATAAACAAGCGGATGGAGGGTACCTTAGCCACACAGGAGAAAATCTCGTAGTAGTCGACCCCATAAGTCTGAGCATATCCTTTGGCTACTAGCAGGACTTTCAGACGAGCCACTGATCCATCAGGATTAACTTTCACAGTGAATACCCATTTGCATCCAATTGCCTTTTTACCTGCAGGTAACTCCACCAAATCCCATATATTATTATGATCTAGAGCATTAATCTCTTCAATCATAGCATCCCGCCATCCGGAATGAGCCAAAGTTTCACCAACCGTTTTAGCAACAGAAAAGGAATCAAGTGTAGAGATCAAAGAGCGAGAACGAGAAGAAAGTTTATCATAGGAAACAACAGAAGAAATAGAGTAAGTACATAAGCGCTTACCTTTCCGAAGGGCAATAGGAACATCAAGATCAGGATCCTGTGAATCGGAAAGTGGTGGATCACTTGAAGCAGGAGGATCATCATTAGAAGGATCTGCAGACGATGACGAAGATGGTATAGGGTCGGGATCTGACGTAGGTCGTTGCCGCCTATTATACACATGAACTATCGGTGGTTAAGTAGGCTCTTGATGTTGTGTCGAGTCGGATAGGATAGGAGATTCGGGAACTGGTACTGTATATACCAACAAATCTTCGCTATCTCTTGGATTGCAAGGAGTGGACACAGGAAAGAAAGGTATATTCTCATGGAATGTAACATCTCGAGATACAATGTATCGATTAAGCATGGGAGAAAAGCACTTATACCCTTTTTGAAGTCAAGAGTGACCAAGAAAGACACATTTCAGAGATTTTGGATCCAACTTAGTTATGTGTGGTCGGGTATTACGGACAAAACAGGAAATACCAAAGATTTTTGGTTCGACAGGAAACAATGACTTTGTAGGAAACAGAACTGAGAAAGGACTTCTTCCATCCAAAACAACAGATGGCATTCGGTTGATGAGAAAACAAGCAGTAGCAACAGCATCAGCCCAGAAAAGTTTTAGAACAGTCATGTGAAATAATAGAGCCCGAACCACCTCTAAGAGATGACGATTCTTTCGTTCAGCAACCCCATTTTGGGTTGGTGTGTCAACACAGGAAGACTCATGAAGAATACCATTTTGAAGCATATATGACTGAAATGTTTGAGACAAATATTCTTTTGCATTATCACTACGAAGAGTTTGAATGGAGACTTTAAATTGTGTTTTAATCTCAGTATAAAATGAACAAAAATGGGCAAACACCTCAGATCGATTTTTCATAAATTAAGCCAAGTAGTACGAGAGTAATCATCAACAAAAGTAACGAAATACTTAAATCCAAGTTTTGAAGTGACCGGACATGGTCCCCAAACATCAGAATGGACTAACTCAAATGGGGAAGAGGCCTGCTTATTACAGACTCTAGGACTTAAATGAATACTTGAATAGGTTGATGTTTGGCAAACTGACAAGACTCACATTGTAGAGAAGCTAAATAAGAAAACTCAGGACACAACTTCTTCAAATTCGGTAAAGAAGGATGACCTAATCGACAATGAACTTCAAGCGGAGAGGATGAGTTGGAACAAGTCTCAGAGTAAGGTATTTGATGTTCAAATATGTATACGCCGTCGGTTTCCCGCCCTCTACCAATAATCCTCTTCGTCGACAGATCCTGAAAGACACAAAAATCAGGAAAGAATGAGACACAACAATTTAAAGCACGGGTAATTTTACTGACTGATAACAAATTGAACGAGAATTTGGGTAGGCTCAGACCGGAAGATAACGAAATAGACGGGGTAAGATCGATGGTGTCAAAACCAAGGACGGGTGGGGTAGACCCATTAGCAATTGTGACATGTGATAGAGACGTGTGTTTATTGAAATTAGAGAAGAGAGTGTCATGTCATGTGATCTGAAGCACCTGAATCAATGACCCATTTGGAGGCAGAAGATAATAGGCATGTACTAGAGTTGTCTCAGCAAATGCAGCAGTCGGAGCAGCAGAATTCTCGGTCCCTAAAAGTCGAGCATATTCTTCCACGGGTATAGCAACAGTACTATCTGAGGCAGATGCCACATATGCTGATGAGATCCTCGGATGTCTAGCTAAAAGCTTCTTACACGTATGCTTGGTGTGACCGAACTCATGACAGTAATAACACTCAACATCATCAGAATCTGGAATAGTAGCCCGTGAGTCAGTTGGTCGGTCACTGTGGCCACCTCTAGAACCCCCTCTATGACCCCCACGAGATCCTCCTCGAAAGCCCTCACGGAATCCCCCTCGACTAACAAAAGCACTGTTGTGATCCAAAGTTTGACAAGACTGAAGATTCTCATTCCAAGAACACGGGCAAATGTTTCCTGAAGAGAAGGAATAGTAGATTCATTCAAGAACTGAGACCTGTTAGAGTCGAATTCTGGTCGTAAGCCGGTCAAGAAACTTATAGCAGCCACTTGTTCCCTCTGAGTCTGCATGGCTTTGACATCAGCACTTAATGGAAGAAGAGAATTAAGCTCCTCATAAACTTTCTTGAACTCCATGACATAAGTAGTGAGTGATCGGTCCTGTTGTTCTCCACGATGAAAGGACTTGCACATACTATAGATTCGAGAGATGTTACTTTGTCCAGAATATAAGAAATCAAGATAATCCATAAGTTCCTTCACATATTCACAGTGACTAACCAGAGACGAAACAGAAGGCTCAATAGTATTGATAATCTGCAAGTACAAACGAGCATCACTTTGTAACCATGAATCGGAATCGAAATCATTACCTTTAGGAGGATCAAAATGTGAGATGAGAGCCCATTCCCATACTCCGGAGATAGATGTGAATGGTCTTGCTCCACTCAAAGAAGTTGGAGCCGTTAAGCTTGTTGTCGGTGAGTCTAACATTTACTGGAAGCATCTCGGGTACCCGTGGACCACTATTGCTGCCAGATGGTTTGTCTACTCCCGTCATCTTCCAATAAATCACAAACTAGAAAACGTCGAAGTTGGAAAAGAATGCACTCACAGGGTGCAAGAAAACCGCCGAACAAAGATGAAAACGAACATTGCACTCACAGTGCCAGAAAACCCGACGAACAGAGATGAAAAACGAATAGAAATTTTCGATCCAAAATAACGTACAAAACTTCGGCGAGAAAAAACGATCTAGAAACGTACCAGAGAAAAAAAAACGATGCAGAAAGTTCGATCCGCGAAAACAGTGTTTTTCACGAAACCGAGCTCTGATACCATGTAATCAGTGATTATATTATTGCTTAACTTGTGAATACAATGATAGAGTACAATGATATATATAGGCAAGAAAGCTAGGAAAAAAGGAAACCCTAAAAGAGAAAACCCTAAGGGCCCACGAGTTAATTAGGCCTAAGTAAAGTAATTACATATTTTACATTCTAACAAGTTTAAATACATCCGATTCCCAAATACATATTTTGACTGTAGTCCAAAAATAATTACTTTGAGTTGTATGTTCTAAAATTGTTGCATACTATTAATGTTTGTCATTTTTGGATTTTAGGTACACATATGCTAAGAAGTTCAATCCAGAAATCGTACTTCATGATGATCAAAGGAACTAGCTGGGTAGCATCAAAAATTGAGAGAATTCTATAATGATCCTAGAGGAAAGACTTTAAGAAGAGATAGCCGGCAAACAACACACTTATCAAGTACCAAGGGACTCCATGAGACCCACTATTGATGGGACTGCAAGAAGCATCTGAAGGACTACTATATCGGAAAATAACTATGAAATTGAGTTGGTTTTCATATAGACAAAATTCAACCAATTTAGTAGTAGCGTGAAGCAACTGAGGACCCAAATGCTCATAATAACATTTCGTTTGGAAATTTGATGAGATTTTTAAAATATGTGGAGTGTTTAAGGATGCAGTTTGTCTATGATTGCTCCCACTCATGTTGTAACAAGGCAAACAGTTGATTGAGTACCTTACCTACATGTTCAACTGCTACTTGGGAAAATATGGCATAAAATTGCTTGCAAAATACTTCTCAATGAACAAATTAGTCTACCTCTATAACGATATTACATCCTTTTCACAAATTGATCTAGAAATGTTAAAAAAATCCTAGAACAGTTTTAAGGACCTTCTGAGGTCTCGAGATATTCAATTATTGTTGCAAGTTCAGACTTTCTACAATAACAAATAAATGTAGAATATCACTTGCCATTTGCCAACCATGTATGAATTGATCCAATTAACCAACCAAAATTACAACATCAAAGATAACAAGGGAACGAGAAACCTAGTCGCCAACCATCGAGCAGTGTTAGAAAATGGCATGACGTAGAAGAGGAAATTATGAGGAATTTCCAAATGGAAAACTATGCCATCATTACATCACTATCCACAAGCCATGGTTTGAAAATTATGTCAACTATTTGCAGGAACTTGCACCCTACGCAATCTTATATACTAACAAAAGAAGGCATTTGCCGCATTTCCACATAAGTTGAATATTAGAGTTGTATGTATACAAAGAGCGTACGGATCAAGTGATACAATTGTATAACAAAAGAAGAAACCTATTATATCTTCAAATTTATTATAACAAGGAAGCCGGAGGGGTTTTGATCAATCAAAGTTCTCAATTGTGGTTTCTTTTAGCCTATACTAGAGAAAGATGATAACTATTACATAGTTCTCAATTGTCGTCCCTTAAGTGACTTGGTCTCTCTTTCGAATGGACTTTGACATTGAGAACAATGTTGATTTTATACCATTCCTTAAGTGACTTGGTCTCTCTTTCGAATGGACATTGACATCGAGAACAATGTTGATTTTATACCATTCCTTAAGTGACTTGTTCTCTCTTTGGAATTGATTTCGACATTGGGAACAACATTGATTTTACATTTTTGGAATAGGATCATGTGCACATGAATATAAGCCAAAAAGCAAAGTGGGATTTTGAGACCACTCAATTTTTTAGCATAAGTATTTAAGTACTTTCAAATACGATTAATTCATGTTGTGTACCGGTACTGCTTAGATTTAGGAATGAAAAGGACCAAGTAAAAGTCAATTAAGAAAATCTCAAATAGGTTCCAAGATTTTGAGTTAACGAACAACACCGTTGGTGTTTAAGACAAAAGAAATGGATGTGTCAAACTATGCCTGGACATGATTTTAGTGCAATAATTTGAAACTTTATTTTAATTAAAACACTAGTAGTCTAGTGCACACCAGAAACCGTTTTGACATAAACTTTCTTTGAACTTTGTGCAACGGGTACACATAGACAAGATGAAATAGAACATTTGTGGTTGTATCCGTAAATTTAAGGTACAATAATGGAAGTCCATAATAGTTTGGAGTTTAAATTAACTTCAAAGTAGAAGGGACAATCTTTGATTGGTACAGATATATATGAAGCCTATGGGGTTGATTACCATTTGATGATAGGATGGACATAGATGATAGGTGTTAATGCCATCTTTGAAGTTGGAGAAAAATGGAGGAAGAGCAATCATGGGGAGGAAAGGATCCTAACCTTGAGGCACATGATTAGTCGTAGCTTTGATATACGTAAGCGCTACAAATAAGGTGACTATATCCTTGGTGGACAAATGAAGTTAACGTTAGGCTCTATCTTTCTTGTTCTCCAAGTTGGCCCAAAAGCCCATGCATACTTTATATATTCACTTACTCATCAATGGCATTAACACATTTTAAACCTTATTTAGAACCCTAATATATATAAATATAATCAACTTTATCAATTGTCAAAAGTACCTCATTGTTCCAATCAAAAGGTACACCTGTAGTAGTACTTTAGCACAAAGACGCCTACGCTCCATTTTGCATATCACAAAATTGCCTTACAATTGAACAGTGCAATTATGTGTCAAACTTTTTTATGCTAAATTACATATTTGACAACAAGATTTGGGTTTCTTTACACTTATCTTTGTCTTCAAATAACGATCAAATTAAACAATAATTTGATCAAACTACAGTTATTGTCTTCTTGTTCTGCATGCCCTGCCCTTGCTGAAGGAATAATACTGGGCAATCATCCATTTCATTTGTTTTTTTAGCAAAATCTTAGGAGCGATTGGCATATGCAAAGTTTGTGATAAACGAACAATTTCATAGTGTCCATAGAAGTTAGTTAGAAGCCATTCCAACTCTATATGTTATTTTAGTTGACTGAGCACTTAAGATTCACCTAGACATGTGAAAGCTCATGTAGGTGATCAAGTGTTCATAGTTGAGTCTGACAGGGAGAGAAAATGCACACTCGACTATTATGGCAACTTGGCTGCAGTTTCAGTATTTAGATCATGCTTGAAATAAGCCACGTACATGATGCATTAATATTAACCATCGAAGCATTAACACTGAAATTAGTCAAAAATGACTATAGTATTATAGCATGTTAGCAACAATGCTCTGGAATCTGAATTAAGCAAACTTCATTGGTTGATAGTTACAACCTGATGATAATTGCAAACTCTCCACAAACTATCAAATTCAAATCAGCAACCAATTCACTTAAAGGGAAGCGATAATTGATTCTCAACATAAACAAACCATATCCCAACTTCTAACATACCTTCCCAGTTTTGGCATCCACGACTGTTGAGATCTGAAGACGGGGCTTGGCTATTGCTCGAAGATAATCGCATTCCTACAATGGTCATAAATATTCAAGAGTTCACAAGCAGCTAGCGTTATACCTCCTTGAAACATCCAAGCACTAATAACTATTTAGTTTAAGAAAACTGAAACTAAAAAAGGTCCAACAAATCCCAAAATGGAACTGTAGGACTCCTAATAACCTTTGAAATTGATTATTAAACAAATACAATTTTGATACAACGCTCCAACCACTCAAATACTTCCTGAAAAAAAAAACATTTAAAAGTAAATGAAAACAAAGACCAACCCAATTGGGTATCGGACGGAGATGTATTTTCAAATATCTACCTTCTGACCAGCAATGACCCAGATGACTTGCAACTCCAAAGGACATCAAAGCATGATGTCAAAGAGATTGCAAGTCACAACTTAATCAGAATAATAAACAGTTTGGTGAGACCAAATACTCAATATAGAAATTCAGACAACTGTCATCAATCTATCATATGACCTTGACACCTGTGTGACAATCACTTGACAGCACAGCAACCATGCAAAGCTTAAACAACCACGTCATTCTTTGTTAAACTCAACAAAGTACCGGTGCTGACAGAAAGGGATATTACACATGTATCAACATCCTGTCGAGGTTGAAAGAGGTGGTGCACAAGATATAGCATTCACTGATGGCAAGACATCAAGGCGACCATTTTGAAGGGCTAGGGTTCAAATCTAGAATCGTCCTATTATATTAGGGAAGAGTGCTTCGGGAATAGTGTGACAATAATAGTATTGACCACAGCGCAAACATAGAGTATGAGACGAGCCACCAGGACAAGTTATAGAGCACTAAAGTAAGTGTAAAAGGATAATAGAAAACATAGGCACGTATATATAATGTTGCTCCAACCGCTAGGAAATGGATCATTCAGGGTCTCTAACTCTGGAGTTCTTTCACCATAAAATTCACAAAAACCTGCTGAAGTTAGACTCCTATACTTGTTTCCTATCCCAAAATTGAGGCTACACATTGGAAGATGATACTCATCATGCAAAGTAAGGCTTGCCAAATTCTGTCATGTTTATTCCCAATTTCATAGGATAAATATTTACCTTATTCAACTTTAGATTTAAATATTTTGAAAGAAAATCTACAAGGTAAAATTTAGGTCATTTACCAAAGTTAAATTAATTTGATTGCATGCTCGGCTTTGACCATAAATATAAAAAGGCTACTCTAAGGTTGATGTAGATTTGAAAGACTTTGTTCAGCAAAGATTAACCCATAGAAACATGGTGAACAGTCTAAACTATTTTACCTCAGCGCTTAAAAAGTTATGGAAAACAATGATTCGTGGAGACCAGCTAATTATTTCAGGTTTGACCTGCAGAAATAAGGAATAAAACAATTAACTTATAATATAAGCAAAATGTGATAGAGAAATGTATTTTGCATGCATAATATACAACGAAGGAAAAACCCAACACTAAGAAAATATATCGAAAAGCTTCCATCTACTTGCAAAAGAATAATGCTCTTAATAACAAATATATGTGTGTGCGTAAGTGGGCAATTGGAAAATGGAAGAAATCTTTAGTAGGCTTCAGTGATTGAAGATAGTACTGAATTATACCTTAATATTTAACTTGGTGTTAAATAATAGGACATGTGCATATGCGCTAGAAATTTAGAATCCACTGTTTGGTGATGATACTGTTGACAGAATACAAAATTGGTGTTAAATTAAGAGGAAGTCCCTTCAGGAAATTGATAAGTGGATAATTTATCACATTGTAAGCACTTATTATCTTTGTATTTTCTCTTATTTTAGTCTCCCAACCACCATAACCGAGTCTTTTAGTTTGTTTTTACCATTTCTTTAATTTGGAGCTAAGTTGGAGGAATAGATTCTGTTTTGTGCTAATTTAGGAGATTTTGTAACATTGTGGGTTGTTGCAGCATGGATGCTACAGCATGTTCGCAGTCACTACAAAACAAAGACGTCACTTCATAAACTTTTTGCAAGGGAATCAGATTCCAGCCACAAGTCCATCCTTTCCGGCTCAGGTATGAGGGCATCTTCAAAGGAATATCATCATGGAGGTGGTCATGTTAGGAGAGCATCTTGCAAAGCTTTTGTATGTTGGGTATTAACCATTGGACAAAGGAATCTTTGTACTTTGATAAGTGACATTAGATGCTCTCTCCCTTTGTATAAATAGGAGCATAAACTCCAGCTTTTATCATCCATTTGCTTGCTCTTGCAAGTAATATTTAGTTTTTAAACTCTTTACTTTATTGTAGTTTTGGTTTCTTTGACAAGATAACCAACTAAATAGTTCATCTAGCTATTTAGTAATTATTGTCATCTTTATTAGTTTTAATCTAAAAGCTTTTGGTATTTATTGTTCATGCATTTGTATTTCAAGTTTAAGATTATGTCTTGTATTTATTTTCAAGCGATGATGGGCTAATATCCCTAGCTTGGGTGTAAGTAAAGGTTGGGAGATAAAGGCCTTTGTGGTAGTGGAAGATTGCTATTGTCTGTCCACCTTATTATTCACCCCTTGTTTCTAAGTTTCATCTAAGTATTTCTTGACAAGGTGACGTATGTTGTTCTACTTAGATGAGTTGGACTTGAATGCAAGCCAACGTAAATTTTAGAACACTGAAGTGTTGTAGTGGTTATGATGGACCGTATCAATCTTAACAGGTTGTGAACTATATGAAAAGAACAGTAAGATTTGTACGACATCGGTTGGGTTACTCGAATGCGTGGTATTGGCGGTACATAGTCTCATCTGAACCTTGAAAAATGACGGATCGATTTAGTAGTGAGGTCGAGAACCAATGCTGCAGCATCATGTTGTAGCAATCTACCTAAACACATTGTTGCTACACTCCAGCCTGAACTTACACCCATGCATTTCTTTTACTGTTATAAACCAATTTCAAAGTTGTTAACTCACTCAAAGATCATTCATTCGAAGTCACCATCTGAAATCTTACTTTAACTTTGACTTGTTAGAAATCCTTACTTTCCTTTCCCTGTGGATCGATATCCGGTACTTTGTACCACTTTTTTACTTGTTTCAAACGATAGTGGTTTAGCATGTATACTTGCGTGTTATTCCATTTGTGATTTTCGGGTTACATAATCCAACAACCAGAAATCAGGCAAAAACAACAGTAGACTTTTGTTAGTCTGAGCCATTCCCGATTGATGGAAATGTAGCAATTTATAAGGAACATGTAGATTAACTAATAGAAAAGTCTTCCAGGACATAAATTATTTAGACTTAGGGGGGAAACAGTTACATTTATTTGAGTGAAAGATGCTCAATGTAACAGGTATAATGTCAAAGATCAGATTGTACGTAAGATATACATTAGCATGATTTTAGACACGTTAGTTCCACTGACAACCATAAACTAACCATGACATAAAAGAATGAACACCAGTAAATTGTTCCTTCTCATTCTTTAAGCATCTGAACTATGAACTTTTCTTACAACTCACCAATTAAATATATGAATAATAAGAAAACACTACCTGGATTATTTCATTCGATGTTTTGAGCTTCGCATAATTCACTTGACAAAAAAAAAGGAACTCTTGATCATCTTCCTAGTCATCCTTTCCAACATATATTTCAGCCTTTGCATATACCACTTCCTTTCCCTAAGACTCACATTAAGCTTTGCATAATTCATGCTACTTATTTCCGTAATTCCCTCTCGCATTGTGTGTAACAGCCTATTTTAAACTAATAAAAAAAAAGTATATAGTTGTTGAAATTCTAATAAAACAGAAAAAAAAATTGTTGGATATTAATAAAAATAAATAAATAAAAGAATTATTGTGTATTAATAAACAAAAAAAGGGGTTGTAAATAAAGGTGTTGTATGCACTCAAGACAAATGAAAAGGGGCTGGAAAAAAAGGGGTTGTTAGTGGCAGGTTGAGGTGTTTTTTGGTGGCATATGGTGCATGGGAGGAGGCGACATCAACTAGTGACTAACCTAGTTCCAAACTCCTTAACCTTTAGTATAAATAAGAGCCTCTTTTGTCTCTTTTAAG
This sequence comes from Arctium lappa, assembly GCA_023525745.1. NCBI lineage: Eukaryota > Viridiplantae > Streptophyta > Magnoliopsida > Asterales > Asteraceae > Arctium > Arctium lappa. The sequence goes on from CM042057.1 coordinate 41,335,141, forward strand.
TTCTTTCTCCAGCGAAAATAATCACACACACATATAATTCCATATTTTATGAAAAGAAAGAGAAGATTAGCAAGCATGGGTAGAGGGCTGCAGAATTTAAGAGTCATTTAGCCAAAAACCAAGGTGATTACTTATCTTTTCTTTTGGTTTGATCCTCAAACCTGAGATACGTATTTATGTACATGTTTTCATGAAATTTTATTCATATTTGGTTATTATAAACAATATGGACAACCTTTAATGACATAGTTGTGTATAACATGTTATATGTATTTTTAAAACGCATGATAAAGAAACAAATTTGATCACCGGTGGAATAAGAACCACCGAGATGGTATAACCGCGGTAAGGGGTCGTAGAAACGGTCCCGGATCCTTGACGAGGGGTTCCGAATACAAGCCGGAAAGGGGCGACACCCACCGGGAGAGATTAAATCTGGAAATCTTAAATGTTTAAATGGTTTACATGCATATACATGATATAATAGCTTATTTGAGGCTATGAATTGATTTTCTAAATATTTTATGCATTGAAATGAGATTTGTAATCACAATTCATTCAATGGCTTAAAATTATAAATATGTATCTCAGTTGTGGACAAGATTACTTAAGAGGTGAAAAGGAAGTCTCGATGGGATTATCGAAAGCTTCATTTCGTGGTTTAATCGGGTGTTGTTTTGGTTTGTATAATTTGGTTTTTATAACTTAGCTTAGTATGTGTTATTAGAAGATAAACATGTACTTTGTAACTATGATCCATCGTGGAATGTTTTGAATAAAATAAACTATGTTTTGTTTCCGCAAATTTTCTAATGTCTTCTCTCACTTCTATATAAATGGTTGAGACTCGGTTCGTAACACCCTTCGTTAGGTCTCGTTTTAGAGGCGGAAACGAGGGATGTTACACTGTGTTTATATGCTTTGGCATAAACATAAATACATGTTTTGGATGGGCAGGTATGCATACTAATTAGCTAAAACCGACCAGATCAAAATGCCAAGTTGATGAACACAATAACGAATGTACAAAGAGGAGACAGCTGGAAGTGATGAGTAATGTTGATCTGATAGAATGACAATGATGTGAGGAATTCATATATACCTAGTGTGTATAGAGGCAACAGATCAAGACATAGATTCAAGTAACGCATTTTTCTCTTTACTTTGTAAAAGCACGATCAAGCTTCACATGAGGCATATGATTTTCCATGATTTTTATTCTAGCATCCAAATATTCTATAACCTCTAGATTGGCATAAGATTTCAGTAGACAACTAGCAATTAAGAAAAACCATATGGGTCTGGATGAAGGTCGAGGACATACATATCCAATGCGTAAAAGTGCAGCGTCTTTGTCATTCGCCCAACCTGATACGACTGAAACCAGATGAGGGTAAATGATGAAGTTAGAAACAAAACATATGCATACAAGTTTGCTTCATTCTTTTCCTGGTCAGCTAAACAGTAAATACACACAAAGAAAAGTTTTTATGAGGCTTGAACCTTATCCCCTATCCCACCCAAAATTTGGTAGGACTAGCGGCATTGGGCCAAAAGCCACAGAGATGTCGGTAGAAATTATTGAGTATGCTAAGAACAAGTAATGTTGTCAACATTGTTGATAGCTGCAAATTTTCTAAAATTATAAGTTGAAATCTCTCACTCGTGATATTATCATCTCTAGTGAAAGTTTATAATCATGAAGAATAAACGTAACATACTGACCTGTAGACAACTGACTCCCACCAACATTTTGACTCCCAAGTGTTCTTCTAAATGAAGAAAGCCCAGTGCCTACATATAATATATTTGTCAGAAGTCCAGGAAAGTGATTCAATAGCTTTTATCTAACCCTGAAAGATGAGGTCCACACAAATAAGAGAATATCAATATATGAAAGCTTCTTGTTGTTACTTGTTACTAACTTAAGTTTTTTATTACCCAATATAATGTATAGCACATTACAGCTCATCCCAAATATTTTTTCCTGTAGCTAACATATTGGCAAAAGCAGGGTAAAGTGTAGTCAATTAGTCATAACCCCGAGCTGGAAGCATTTAGGCTAATACGAAAGCAACTTTTGCATATGTCACTAAATTGCAGATTCAAGAATGTTTATTTTAAATTATATATAAGCTAAACACCTTACCGAGCGATAATATATATAGAGGTAAAAGATACACAATTCATGAATCAATTTCCTCTTCAGCATTATGATCCAACTCATAATCATTGAAGTGGAACGGTAAATCTAGTAGTAGATCCAAAAACATGAGATGTTTGAGCTTCCGATTTGACATCAAAAGGCTAACATAGTACCAAAGGTGAGGCATATGTGTGTGTTTCATTTGCTGTATATACATATTATATACTTCAAAAAAAGAACCAAAGTGCCACCACCATTTACAGTATATATTTTCTATCTAATAGGTTTCTTTTTTATTCACTATCAGGCTAAACATCACCAAATAAAATCTTGGATATTTGTATAATCAACATAAAGCCTAGCTCAAACACTCACAAATTGGCATATAACAACATTAACCAGGAGCTCCATATTATAGATATTGATAGATGCATCTTCTAGATATCAGCAGGTAAAAAGTTGAGAAACCATTTGGCTTATAGCACCATATTGCCCCACCCCACCTCCTTTCAGCACATTGTGCGCAACTAACTTTAACACATCGACAAGTTACATACACTTATTAATATCATATCCAAAGTAGTAGTGCATGTTTTGGAATATCTATTGAAATCTACAAGGTTCATCCAGTTGGTCTAGTAATGGATGTTTAAAAGCAGTACGGGAAAGATAACTGATAGAAGAAGAAAGGAAACTGAAGTCTAAGGCTCTAAGCAAGAGTTTTGTTAGCACTATAACACCAGGTAAATGCATGCATACATGTAAGATGCACAAAAAAATATCATAATAAGAAAGATAAATGCCAATTCTGAAATCTGATATGGTTGAGAATATTTTACCATATGAATCTTCCAAATTACGAATAAATGCCAATTGAAGCAAAGCTCCTGCATTGTAATGAAAGTAATAAAACAATTACTAAACAGTTAGCATAAGTGTATCTAAAATGAAATTAATGACATGGTGACTGTAACTTCTGTAAGACACATATGTTACATATCTTTTTAGGATTGTATGTTTTGGCCCATTGGCCGACTTGTACTCAGTAGTCCACATATTTTAGCTTTGAGAAATGATATAAATACACTTTAAGACACCACTACCAATTCCCAGGGCTCTCAAAAATGGAAAATCCAAGCCCCATAACATGCACCTACTAACAACAGCCCTTTGTGGCATCCAACTGCCAGCATGACTCAATAGGTTGTTGTCGCATACATCAATAGGGGCAACCAGTGACTACATGATTCTTCCATTCATACAAAAGAGAGATCGGAAAATTACATCAATGAGAAGCCGAAGATGTATAAAAGATTGGCATCACAGTGTTGAGTGAAGATCATGATTGTGGTAGAGGGTGTCGCCCAAAATTTCGACTTGTCCAAGGGCATCAAATGAAGATCTTGACTGTTGTAGTAGGTGTCACCTTGAAATGTACAAGGTTATAACTTGAGAGTGTGAAGTGTATGAGGTTATCTCTCGTAGCATTACGTAGGAAGTTACGCTAAGATTATGAGCCCAATCATTGTCTTCGATTGTCACACTACTATGTAAGGACCTATAAGTGTACCGATTAACAACCTCATCGTACATTACAAACCAGGTTGCAAGGGCTCCACTAATCACTTGTGTTGTCCTTCTGCTGGTTAGACTAGTTCATAAAAGTTTTGATGATTGACAGATTGTCCAATTCGGCCCAATATGACATGACCAATCAATAGAAATACTCCAGCACTCCTTTTGTCATATATTCCATACATCACAAGCTTTCTTTTCCTTTACCAGTTTCACTTTCTGGTATCTTTTTTCTTTAGTATTCCAAGTATTTTTCAATTGTTGTGGAGCATAAAGCAAATAAAGGTGCTAGTGGTAGTGATATGTCAGGTTCCAATGTACAATTAGTGAGGATAATATTTTCAATTGGTTGAATGACAAGAGTTGGATTCAGTAGTCGACTTTTGTGTCACCTCTTACGAAGGAAATCAGGTTTAGTTATTTGACTAACCATCCATCCTAAACACGTACTACTCCACATCAGCACACTGTTGCAATGTCCCTTCCACACAACAAAGGATAAAGCTTGACATCCATGCTACCACGATGGCATGTCATATCGCTATTATTCTGTTTTAGCACATGCAAATTGGGTTAATTCTTCTGGTATTACATACTTGAAGAAGTTGGTAGATATGCTTGAATAGTGTTATGATGAGAAAGGATTTGGTATCACTTATTCCTGGGGGAAAGCTAATAAAGGGTAAAAGAGTCTTTTTGTAATAGAGGAGTAGATTATGTTTGTAATTTGTTGTAACTAAGTGATAGCAGTTCAATGCGTCTTGTTGGAGTATAAAAAAGAAGTGGAGTGATAAGAAGAGGATATTTTCATTGTTTCTATTGTAGGGAGAACCAACCTCCCGAAATGTTGGAGTGAAATGCAATAACAAAGTTGGAAACATATTCTTGATTGCAATATCCAGTTGAATTGCATCAATTGGTATCAGAGCAAAATAACGCGTTTGAACGCTCTGCGATCTGAGGCATAGGAGAATATACAGACAAGGGTGACATCGTTAGAGGGAGCAATTCAGGCAATTTCACAGCAATTGGCGACGGTGATTAGGTTACAAGAAGAGGCAGCGACTCGAGGAACTGGTGGAGAAGAATTGTCGGTGGATAGTGAGAGGAGGCCACATAATGTAGAACGACAGGGAGAAGGCGGTTCGTTTTTTGCAATCAAAGGTCGTCGTTTGTAATTGCCGTTGTTCAATGGAACGGATCCAGGCGGATGGATCTTGAGAGACGATCGTTATTGTAACCTAAACCGATTGAATGGAGAGGAGAAATTGGAACTGGCGGTGATTGCTTTGGAAGGCGATGCATTAAAGTGGTTTGAGTGGGAAAATAAAAGAAGACCTATTGTGACTTGGGAGGAATTCAAGAGGTTGCTTTTAATTCTATTTCGATTGGTGGGAGAAGGAAGTTTATGTGAACAATTCTTGGTTGTTAATTTAACAACAGTCAAGGATTACAAAATGAAATTCGTAGAGATGGCGGTGCCGCTTGATGGAATCGCAAAGGAGATGTACATAAGTCAATTCATCAACGGTATTTACCAGAGATCAAGGCCGAAGTCAGATTGTTGGCACCTTGTTGGCACCAACAGGGCTCAACAAAGCAATTGAGATTGCGTCAATAGTGGAAGAACGGAACAAGACGATGAACAAAATTCGGTGGTATAAGGCACCGGGATCATTCAAGAAAAAGTGGGGAAAACCCTTGCGAAGAAAAGGTAGCAACTATGTAACACCCGGAAATTCGGTACGTATTGGCCACCTTTCTTTCCCCAATCAAGCTTTGGTTGCACCCTAATGTTAGTGTGATTAGTTGTTTCGGATGCCAAGCCATTCGAGTGAGGGAAAATCGGATTTTTGGGGTTTGGGGGCACCTTGGCGATTATGCCAGCGACAGTGCCAGAGGGCACAATTGCTTGGCACTCTCGCCGAGCCATTTAGGCTAGCGGTACAATCTGGGCGATTGTGCCAACGAGAGTTTCACTGGCACAATCGCTTGGCACTCTCGCCGAGAGGTACCAGTGTGTTAAAAGTGCGATTTTCAGCCATTTCCCTCATTTATCATTTCCACTCTCTTCCCTTTCTCTCCCAAAACGTTCCTCCACCTTCTATTATGAACCCTAACTGATTTTGGGGCTTTTCCATGAAGATCAAAGTGTTCCCTCTTCATATTATGCTAGTGGCTTCATCTCTTGATGCAAGATCAAGTTCTCATCTCCAACACTTGAGATTTTTGGGGTTTATTAGATTTCGCCCAAAACCTAAGTGGTAAGTTCATCCCCTCCATTTCCAAGCTTCCTTATGAGTTATAAATACTTCATTGATGATTTCCTAGTGCTATATTTCTCCAATTTTGATTTGGATGATTTTGGAGAATTTAGGTCAAAATTAGGGTTTTGGCCAAAATGGGAGTTTTGATATAAGGTGTTTTGGGGAATGATTCTAAGTGCTTGGATATGTGTGTTTATGGTTAAAAGTTTGTGGATCTAGGTTTTGGAAGGATTTGCTTGTGGATTCAAGTTTCTTCAAAGGAGCTCAAGTTGGGGAAAAATCTAGCTTAAGCCTAAATCTAGCAAGGTGAGTTCAAGTTGATTTGTGAAAACGTTGTACATGCCAAAATGTCCATTTTAAAGTGTTTATGTGTTTTACATGAAATTATCATTTGTTGGATTATTTGGTGGGTATTGATTATTTGAGGTGTTTAACTTTATTAACCTTGTAAAACACCTATATTTGGGATTTTTGGATGATTTGATAAATAAATCATGAAAGGAAGTGTTTTGGTGATTTATCGTGTAAATGGGGGGGGGGGGGGTTATTTGGTAAAAGTGCATTTTAGTTTTTGTTGGAAATACACATGGTTGTGTTATGGAATGTTTTGAAAATACCAACGTGTGGGTCATTGGGTTTTGGTCATTCCCTGCCTTGTGAACATTTCGGAAATTGTAAACCTTTTGTTTATGGAGGAAAGGTGTATTTCAAGTATTTCGATGAGTAAATATTAGGTATTGACATTTTAACGATTTATTTTACGAGTGTAAATCCTTTGGTGTAAATGCACTTTTAGCATGTGTTTTGGAGAAATGTTTAACCTTATGAGACGTTTTTTAAAAAGTCAATCGTATAAACTTGTTTGGAAAATGATCTATCTAAATCTAAGTTGTGTTATAATTTATTCATGCATTTTGGAGCATGTGTTTGCATAAACATTGGTCGATTGCGTTTTATTGCACTTTATTTCTTTTGACAAATAGTCTTTTGGTTAATTGAGCTTGTGGCTCGACATTTGATTTCGTTGGGTTTTGGGGACAATTGTCCAGTTTTGATAGCTCAACCTGGAGCTTTGGTCATGATTTATATCTATTTGAGATTCACGTGTACGTATGTCATTCATTTGGAATCATTACGTCCAATGGTGGAACGCTAGTTTTTCCCCATTGAGGCACGGATCGGCATCGACGGTATGGTGTAAGTCTCTCGTGCTAATAGAATCATTACGTCCGATGATGGAAAGCTAGTTTTCCACATCGAGGCACGGATAGGCATCGGATAGGCTATAAGTCCTATCTCATAAAACCCAGCATACCCTAATATGATAAACCAAGAAGCCGACATCATCGTTTCTCCAACATCTCGATCTCTTGCTTCTCCATCGCAACACCTACACATAACAGATTTGATTTCTCTCTGATCTCTTGATTTCTCCTTGCACGATCTCTCTCTGCTTGCTCGATTTCTAATTCTATTTGCTCAATTTTCTCATTCTGCTTACTTAATTTGTCATTCTTGTAGGGTCAATTTATGTTTCTATTTTCTCAATATTTGTTTGGTCTATTTTCTCAATACTTTAGTAAATGGGTATCCACAACAGAATGCTACAAAATCAAATAGGTGGAAAATAAGAAAATTGAAACTTTGTTACATCAATTGGGGAAAAATATTCTTCGTTACACTATTAAATAGAAACTAAACCAAACTTTGTTACATTTTATACACATTTTGCCATTATTTATATATATATATATATATATATATATATATATATATATATATATATCTGTGTGTGTGCTACATTGAAGTACATTTATGTGATATATTTGTATAAAATAAAAATTAGGCTCCGCCCCCAGCCTGGGTCAAAAGGTTTGTGTTTCGCCCCTGGTAGAGGTAGCTCTTTTGAATTATAATGAGTTATTTTGTAATTCAACTACTTTTGTGTGCAAAGGAATTTGATAGAGTTAAAAGAAATACGCCCAAATGTAAGATTGCTAGCTTTTGCAATTTTAATTGCAACAGAATGAGTATCTCCTAGGCTGGAGGAGTTGTAACTTGTAGGAACGTAATCGCCAATCATCAACTATGACACACACAGTCATTGTACCAACAAAAGAACATTTATAAAACCATTTGGTTAAAAAAAGTAAGTTGATCTGAAAATTAAAAGTTAATTCCTCGGTGTCTTAGCCCTTAATCACAACAAAATAAAATTGAAGCAACCTCGTAAAATTTCACTATATAAACATAATCACGAAGATGCTTGAGCCACATTTTGTATAAAATATAGAGAAATATTTTGATCACAAAACATATTAAGCAACTTTTAAAGGAATTGATGGGAAAATTACCGACAATCATTCCGATAGTAACAAGTGTAAGTAATCCGAGAACGATTCTCATCGCGGAAGCCATGGCGGATCCGAAGGACTTGGCGGTCCGACGGGGTGTAACGTGTTGAAGTCCAGCACTCTCTCCTCTGGCTCTCGTTTTACTAATTGAGTCGACCACTGATTACCAATTCAAAACGCATTGTTTAGACACACACAGTCTTCTATATTCTCGCCCATGGTTTCTGTACCACTTTGAATTTGATACATGGATACGAAGATATAAAAAAGTTTTCTTCTAGGTTTAAAAAATATATTTTGGTTTGTTTTGTGTAACTTTTTTTAGAAATCTTTATTTTTTAATATTTCTTTATTTATTTATAGAGTAAATTAAGCTATTGATCTGGAGTTTGATTTAGGGGTTGTTTACCAAACGTTTACCCGGTAAGTGTTTATCGGATCAATTACCATGTCGGATGTACATGGTAAGGACTTAGACCACCCACAAGGGAATTGCAAACCAATTGCAAACACTATTTGGATGCCATGTAGGATTAAGACTTGCAACATTTGCAATTGTGTTTGCAAGGCCACCTAGGATAAACCAATTTGTAATTATTTAAATAAACTAAATTTTATATAAAACAATATATATTATTAATTTATTTTATTAATTATATTAATCTTCTTGTTTAAAAAACACATATTATAACATTCAATATTGATATAATAATTTATAAAATAAATAAAATGATTGTATTATATAATTATATTATATATTAATCGTTTATTTGAAATTAAAAAATTATATTTTAATTATCATTAAATTAAAATAAAGAATTATATATCATGTTAATTAACTAAAAAAATATAAATGTATATAATAATTTATAAAATAATTAATAAATGTTGTAGTGGATTGCATGTATGTAGAGGGTAATTGCAAAAGCTGATGTGGCACAATTGAAAGTGTAAATGAATTGCTGGGATGTGGATGGTCTTAGGGGTTGTTTGGTTGGTTTTCCATTAATTCCTAAGTATATAAAGTTGTGTGTGTGGATTAATCTGTCTGTATAGATTACAAAGGTTTTTGTTTGAGAGGGGTTTTTCGTAGATGGAAAGGGTGTGTTTTTTAATCGGGAATGACAGGTTTGGAGATAACTTGGCTTTCTGCATAAACCTCCCCCCTAAAAGCTAACTGAATAAGCCACTTTCTATATCATTAAACCACTACCAAACAGTCATGTATAGCTGATTGAATAAGTTGTGTGTCACATTAAGCTCATTAAACTGCTAACAAACAGACCCTTAGAATCTTACTCGGTAAGTTTCATGACAAAGACCGAGAGTATTACCCGGTAAGTGAGAATGACGATTCTTACCCAGTTAACGCTTACTCGATTAATGTTTAAAACAAAATATCTATTATGATGGTTCATAACTTTCCAAATTTATAACACGTCCTAAAGTGGACATCATCAATTAACAACCATTGTGATGGACAAATCTTTGTTTCAACAAACTACTAGCACCAAAAGTGTAATTCACTTTAAAATTAATTGTGATTCACATTTTTTTGTTTAATAAACATCTTTATTTAAAATATTTATATAATTAATCACAAATTAAAATTTTTAAATTACTTAACATATTAAATAAAAACCTTTATAATTATTTTAAAAAATATTAAATTGACAAAATAAACAAAAGAATCAAATTTAAAAAAAAACAAAAGAAATAAAGAGAAGTTAATCTTATATAACTTTCAATATTTTGTTGCATAGTTAAATGTCTAATTCAAAATATACGTGAACAACTTCTCTTGATTTACTTTTTTTCCTAAACTTATGAGTTTACTAGAAACATACTCGCGTAATGCAGCGAGATACACCATGATTTAAATGTTTCATTTTATTTTTTGTTTTTTTGTCGATTTACAGTACGATTTTGGATGGTTTTGAGAAAGTGATAATGTTTTTTTATAAATTTGTTTAATTTAGGCTTAATAATATAATGTTTTTATATAAAAAAAATAAGTATTTTGTTAGAATTCAATTATTATCTTATATATTTTAATGACATCTAGAAAAAATAACCAATTACTTATTTAATAATATAACTAAAACAAATTTATAATAATATAATATATTAATTAATAGTGATACATGGAAATGTCTATATAAAAGGAAGGTCATGCACATACCAAATTGGTGGGTGTTAGAACCCTGCAGTAGTAATATGTATCTTGTGTTTTGATACTTGTAAATTAAGAGATTTTTAAAATCTTGCATAAAATGATGGTATCTTGTGCCTAATAATTTGTATTTAAGAGTTTTTTATCCGTGTTTTATAATATAGTATAGATATAAATACTTTATAGCATAATAGTCATTTTGTCAATTAATTATTTTTTAAATAAATGTAAAGATTATTATTTAATATGTACTTTAATTAATAAATTTGATTTGCAATTGAATATATAATTTTTTTTTTTAAAAATGCAAACCATAATCAATTTCAGAGTGAATTATACTTTTATAAAATATTATAAAATCGTTCGTTTTAAAAAAAAATAACTTCAAACTTAAGTTTAACAAAATACAATTGGTTGAACATATTTTACTATTTTAAAGATTCAATATACAAAAACTCGAAATAAATATATCGATATGTGTATCAAATTAAAAATAATACAGTTCTTATTTTGTTTCTTATATGGTGTTTGATCAAAGTTTTATTTTAATTAAAATATTCTAAATATATATATATATATATATATAGAGAGAGAGAGAGAGAGAGGGATGTTCAAATGCAACCCTTTTACATGGTGCAACCCCATGCAACCCCTCTATCTACCACTCATTTTATTTTCATCTTTTTAATTAAAAAATATAAAAATAAAATAAGTGGTGGATAGAGGGGTTGCATAGGTTGCACCATGTAAAATGTTGCATAATAACCTACCCCTATATATGTGGGTTAAATCATGTAAGAACTAAAAAAGGTTGAGAGTCGTGAGAACTGATTTAAGCCCTAATTTGGTTTTGATCTGATGGTTTTAATTTACAGTTGTTTTTAGTTAGAAAATAGGCATAATCATCATTTTGGTAAAGGAGATTCGCCAAATAAAACACATACTCGCCATGTTATTTTACCAGATGAAACACATACTCACCATGTTATTTCACCTCATAAAATAAAACACAATTTTCATAAATACATTATTTCACCTTATGAAATTCAAACATAATGTTCATATATATATATATAGAGAGAGAGAGAGAGAGACCTTCTTTTGTTAACCAACAAAAGAGTATTAACTTTATTAACCAATTTCAACCAATCATATTCAATCCTCTTAATTGGTTTAGATACATTCCTGATTTATTAACTGAGGATATAAGGGTAATTTATTTCAATGGGCGTATAGAGAGAAAGAGATTCCATATATTTATGGTCCTTAAATATCTCGATAATTATGGAATTGAATATTTTATAATAATTTTTGATAAAAAAAAATTTTGGTTTCGATTTGATGATAATTACAACATAACTTTTATCGGCTTACATAACAGACATGGAGAAAAATAATTTCAGTCTTATGGAATCAAGCAACATGGAGGAGATTTCTACAAACTGATAAACACATTAGAGATTGAAGAACCTACTGATTCCCATGAGATTGATCACATGAACGTCAGAAACGAGAATCATACATTGATTGATGAATCGAGTCTTGATCATACATTGATTGATGAATCGAGTCTTGATCATGTTCGTGAAGATACATTTGTACAACATTTTAATTTAACTAAACCTCGATCTTCTTGTTCTGTCATCGAACAATTGAGTAGTAAGTTTTTTATTTTCTTTTTCTATATTATTCCATAATACTGTATCGATTGAATGATTTGTGGAGGAATGTCTGACGTTTGGTTTTTTGTTTTTTCGTTGTTGGTAGTGATGTGTGTACAGAGACGTAGATGTTCATGTATGAAATGCATAGGTGTTGGTCCCTATGATTTGAACACGATCTTTACCAGACAATACAAACCACAAAGATAAATGATAAACCAACCTGTTCGATTAATAACAATGGATTACAAGGTTGATGTTCTTCTCTGTTAAGCTCTCTCTCTCTCTTTTCTCTCTGGATGGATGTTGGCGATGATAGATCTAAGTTGTGAGATCGTGATCTAATATCTCAATCTCTACCTAACATCTAAGATACATAATAACTAACTAAGATATTAAAACAAAATAATATCCTAAAATATCTATTTATTAGATATTTAGGAATAATGCAAAATACATTAATTAACACAATAATTAACTTTGACATTTATTACAAACTAACATTAGACTAATATTGAGAGTGACTTTTCAGCTTTAGCTTCAGATTCCAGTCTTCAGATTGGATGATCTTGAATCCAATAAACCTCTGATCTAACAATAGGCATTCTAATATAGAGTGGGAAATTCAAGTTAATCATATTGTTGTTCATAGATGAACAACATATGTACATTTTTATATGGTAACAGAATGCATCATTAATGTTTTGCTTTCAGAATGAGATTGTGGAACATGGATTTTCGTTCATCAATAATCACCATTTATTTTGTTTTTGTAGGATATCAGTATTTGCGTTTTGTTTGCTAATTTAGTGGTTGTTGTCAGTTAATGATGTGCAGGAAGACATTGTTGAGTCGTCTGATGGAACAAAGTATTTCATACCTAAGGTTCTGATGAGATCAAACTGAGGTTGAATCAACAGTTTGCGTCTATATTGGAGGTTGAGGCAATGTATCGGTATTATGCGGATAAGGTTGGTTTCGACGTTAGGTTGGATGCGAAGAAGATAAACAAAAACGGTTCCATTTAGACAAGGTGGTTTGTTTGTAGTAAAGAGGGTATTCCGAAGAAGAAGAACTTTGATTCGCTTGACATTCATCCCGGTGACAGGCATTATCGAAACTCCAATGTAAAACGATCAGGTTGTAATGCTTGTGTTAAGTTTCATTTGATGAAGGACAAGTCTCGATATGAGTTGTATGAATTTGTTGAAGCTCATAACCATGTTATGTTTAATAGTAATGATCGGCGTTTCTCCCGCAAAAATAGACAGATGCAGTATACCGATTTTAGGAATGTTCTGAACAACTCTACTTATAAAGTTGGACCAGCAAGAGCACATCGAATTCAATCTGCTCTGAAGGGTGGAGTTGAAAATAATCGGTGCACCGTAGTTGATTACCAAAATGTTAAGAGAGATGTTGGTTTGGTTGTTGGTAACAAGGATGCGAAGATGTTGATTAATAAATTGACAAGTAGAAGAGATACAAACAATAATTTTTTTTAGTATAAGTGCAACGAACACGAGTTACATGCAATTTTCTGGGCTGACGAAGTTTCTCGACATAATTATCAGGAATTTGGAGATGTTATATCGTTTGATGCTACGTACAGGACCAATGAGTGAGTACTTTTTATAAACTGTGATATTGATTATATTTTGTAATTTTCTGATGTAAAATAATGTTTCTAAGCATGCATTGGTATTTGTTCCATTTTTTGCCGTTGACAATCATAAATGTTCGGTGGTTGTTGGATCTGCTCTGATTGGTGGTGAGACGATTGAGAATTTTAAACAAATTGGTGTGGAATGTGCATATAAATCCAGGACCCTAACTTTAATTGTGTTATAAACAAATTGGTGTGGAATGTGCATATAAATCCAAAAGAATTTGAGAGTGAGTGGCACAACATGATTGAGGAATACAATCTGGATGGTGATCCATGGTTTTCTGAGATGTATGATATTCGACATTCATGGATACCTGCATTTTATAAAGGTACCCCTTTTATAAAGGTACCCCGATGTCTGGTCTTTTGAAGACAACATCAAGATCAAAAAGTGCGAATGCATTTTTCAATATATACGTGGAATTCTCGTTTGATCTTGTCGCGTTTCTTAACAATTATGATTTTGCCATCAAGACCCAACGTGATAAGAAATCCATCAATGAAATGTTACGAGGACCACGTATCCGCATTTGGTTAGTCTGTTTCAAATTGAAGTGCATGCTGCGAAGTTGTATACATGTACAATATTTAATGAATTTCAAAAAGAGTTAAAGAAAGCCCTCTATTTTTTGCATTATCGACAGTGTCAAAGATTTGGTTGATAGGAAGAGTTATATAATTAGATGCAAGAACAAGTTGAATGTTGCAAAGGTGAACTATAAGGTAATATTTTATCCTACAGTATGGTATCAACTTATCATTTTTTTTCATTCAAGTATCTTATTATTTTATTCTTGACTACAGGTGATCCATAGTTTTGTTAATAATACTTTTGAATGTGAATGCAACTTCTTTGTTCGCAACGGGTTTTTATGTCGTCATGCATTGAAGGTCATGATTAATGGTGAGGTGGACTACATTCCGGATAAATATATTGTTAGACGATAGACTCGAGAATTGGTACCTGTGCAGATTCAGTCTGCGAAGGTAAGATACGGCAAGGTCGATTATGAGAAGGAGAGTTTGATAAATGGTATTTATTCCAGGATTGATGGTATTGTTAGCCGTGTTCGTAATGATAAACCTCAATTAAGCAAGTTGTTCGATATGCTTGATGAAGTTAAAACATAACTAGAAAGTAGTTACCATATGAAGATCCATCACAACAGAAGATGGATGCAATTAAAGAGTACCTTGGTGTTTCGGTTCCAAGTGAAGTGGACATATTACCTCCGACTGGCCTTTGGAACAATGGTTGTGGTACCGGTAAGAGATTGGTAAGTGTGTCTGATAAGATTCAGTTGAAGAGCAAAATGCCGAAACATAAATGTAAGAGATGCGGTCAGTGTACTGGACATGACTCAAGAAACTGCCCGTCCCTTCGAGTTCAATGAATTATGTCTCGTTTAAGTGAATTTTAAGTGTTTATTCAGTTGTAGTAAGGATATTCAGAGATGTTATTTTTTGTGGAAAGCGTAACATTACATTTTTTTTTATCATTTACGTGATTTATGGTTATGTGGAATATTTTGTTGCTAGCTTTATTTTCTTTAAACAGTTGGGTCCATGTGTTTTCTTTTTCACTTGTCTTTGAATATGAGTTCTTTTATCTTCTAAGCAACCTACACATATGTTAACATATTTGTCAAACACTGAATGGTCAAACTAAAAAAATACTAAATGTTACCCACATTGTGTTAAAAAATGTTATTATATGTTAATACAATTAATACCGGAACTAACAGTATTACCTTCGTTCATTCATGGTAGTTCATATAGGAAGTAGCTATCAATATGTGAACTGATAGTAATATGTGGGGGTAATTAACTACAGTTGATGTATGGTGGACAACAATATGTGGTGTACTAAGCATACGTTAGTTCCTATGTATTTGGTTCATATATGAATTTACATATAGTGGGGTAAAGTCATATATGTTCGTCCATAAATGAACAACCACAAATATAATCCTTCATAGAAGCCAGTTAATATATGAATGCCACTATAAAAGTTGGCATTATTACATTTAACCAAGTGAACATTACATATTACCTTTGATTTTTGGTTGAATATAAAAGCTAGATCATGTACGTTAGACTATGAATGTTCACATATGTATCTCAATTGTAAAAAACACAGTAACAACTGTATTTTGTACTAATAACAATTGACTCAACATATTGGCACACGAAAATGCCAATGGTTAGTCCACACTTTTTTAGTATCACCATATTCAACATTTATAACATTAAAATTAAGATTTGGAAATATGACATACCAAAATAAAGTACTATATTAAGAAATTTAAAACATAGCAAAAGTCATAATAGGAATTCCAACACACCAAAAGAAATTGTATCAAAAGCAGACCGAGAGACTAAACTTGGAACTTTAATAACCGACTACTAACATCAACTCGTGACTATTTCTTTCTAACCATCTATCCGTTCATGTCAGCCACGAATCTTCAGGTGCTTCTTTGTTGTCTCCATGTTGATAAATCGTTCAAGGTCTGAAATGATTGAGAATTTGCGAATGTTCACCTCGCTTGTAAGAATCTTTGAAACATATTTTGTCCGGAGTTGTTTTGACTGTTTCTTCTATTTTGTGCTTTCCTTGTACAATCCACTCTCTCACTTTTTTGTGTCCTCTCCCATATATGTTTCCAAGTTACGCATCAGTATAACACCTTAGTCTACATCGTTTTCCTTCCTTTGCCATCTCATACTTATGTGTTCATGGTCAAGTAATCGGAAAGCGCTCAAGCCGACATGCCCCTCCGTTTTTAGATGTCGTATCATCATTGTTTGCTGTGGAAAAATTAAATTTATAATATGTCATTTTAAAATCATATATCACGAAACCATATGCACTTGTCGAGGACTGTAAAACTTACCAGGGAATATGAGTTTAATTCGTACAACTCATCAACCAATCCCTCTCTGTTCTGACTGTCAATGAGTACGATTTGTGGGTGCTTTAGATTGAATACCAAAACATAGAAGTATGATGGTTCAACATGTGGAAAAAACACCTGCAATTGATGAATATGTTATTTTAATGTAATGTTATTCTAATGACAATAATTTTTACGACAGTTGGCGAAGTTATACTTACCAAATCTATATTACGCATGCTTATGATTTCTTTGTCGTACTTTGCTGATTGCTCGATGTGTTTTCGGAAACTTTCATACTTCTATTCTTCACTCACTTCAGGATTAGTAATGAGGGGGTCTATCTGCATGTATATGATCAAAAACACACATTCAATAATTTGATCATAACAGTCAGTAGGAAGACTAAACAGGTTTGGTGTACCCTAATAGTATTACCTTGGTGTTTTGGTTGTGTATAGTAGATAGTTCACATATGTTACTCTATGAACTTTCACATATGTAACATAATTATAAAAAACCCAGAACAAAATGTGAACTACTAGTAATATGTGGGGTAATATAGTAGACAACAATATGTGTAGTACTAAGTATATTGTAGGTCCTACATATATGTTCCTCCATAAAAGAACAACCACATATATAATCCTTCAAATAAGATAGTTCATATATGAATGGCAACATAAAAGCTTACATTACATTTCCAAAAACTAAATACACTTACCAAAACTTTAGTACTTAAAAAGTGTCTACAAGGCGAATCAGTGCTACGGCGTTTCTCGTCATCATTAAGTACATCCGTCCATCCATCAATCACATTGCTGCAAACAACTGAATCCCCGATAAGGCTCTGCATTGCCTTGCGACATATACTTTTCGACATATTTGACATAAACAATATTTCACTGTTGGGAATGAAGATGTGTCAGATGTATAGAATTATATAACAATTAACATTATTTTAAATAAAAAATGTATAATAAAGCATACTTACAGGATCCCACCGATTCCCTTCAAAACCCAGTCCTGTACAACTCTTTCGTCATGTGTTACATCAAACGATACACACCGTTACACATACGATGAACGTAGCTTCTCCCCCGACCTTTTCCTCCTGCCTTTCTCAATGCACTTTCCTTTATCTTCTTCCTGTTTTGAATCTTGTCTTGGATCAGATTGGATTTTCTGCAGGGTTATCCCCAGGTCGTAGCTAGGTGCGGAAAAGTATGCAAAGGTAGTCATACATGTCACATTATCGGATGGTTTGTTTGAACTATGATCCTTGTTTGATTCATGCGCATCATCTCTTCTAACTTCTTCCGGCATATCAGCTAGAACTTGTTTTCCTTTATCCACTGGTCGTGCATAAAAAGTTGCATCATTTTCTTTAAAGCTTCCATCCATTTCCATGTCGCTACGACCAGCCTCAGATTTCTTGGTGGATGCCATGTCCACTTCTTTCCCTATTGTGGGACTATTCCACTTTTGAGAAAGTGGTGTCGTGATGTCTACAAAGTACACCGGTTCCGGTTTCGAGGATGGTAAAACTACAAATTTTTCTTTGAACACTACCTTCTGGTTCCATTGGTGAATGTGCCATGGTTGATGGATCTTTCGATCCGTCAAAATATCGTACACGTGGGGCATTTGCTTCCAACTGTTCATCTGGCATCTCCCATCGGCTGTTTTTGAACATGTTTGCCATCTCCAATTTGAACCTATCGAAGTCTTTGTCTCCTGGGAATTGTTTCATTGCCTTGACTATTTCCATATCAGTTTCCCATCTTGATGTTGCTAGAACTATAATTCGGTCGTCTAGCATTCTCATGCACTCCTACAATAAAATAGTACACAATACGGTAAAAGATACATTAACATTATTTAATATGGTTCCATCAGATGTAAGAACATGTTCAATAAGCTAGTTGCATTTATTATATTACATATCCATTTTTTAATAAATGCAACTGAATCACAATTATCATTTTAATAAATCCATATAAATTTTGTTCAGATATATTTGACCCATTTGTCTATCTCATTTTGTTCCTCGTCTGAAACCTGCCTCGTGCTTGTCTCACCAACTGGATCTTCTCTACGATCATCTTTGCTTGTTAAAATTCGCAATGGTGCGTATCCAAGTCCTCCTTTCGCCAACTCTAAATCTTTCCTTTCTCTAAGCCGATCTCGAGTCCACTTGCTCAAAGCATAACAATTATTGTTTGTTCGTATTCCATCACATCTTGTTGATTCAACATATAGCAACTACATAAATAATTATAAATAAATAATCAAATGTGTTAAATACATGTAGTTGATGAATGAATATAAACAAATTTTGTTGGTTACCGTAAGATAGGTCAACGGTCCAGCGTAGAAAGACAAGACAGGTAGCTGTCCCTTCTCCAATTCCTCTTACTAACTGCTAGGCAGTCATATACATATTTGCACCAGTCTATCTTTAATATCATGTCAACACTATCCAGGCGTGAGAGAAAGGCTATGTTGCAACATCCGACACGACTACATTCAACTAATGTGCTCATCACAATGATCATGAAGTTCAATTTAAACTTAATTCCTGTGTCATTTGATCTTTTAATGACATCAAGAACATCCTTTGGTCTCATTCGTTCTTTATTGAATTGTTTCTTCCACAACATAGTTATGTCATTTTGTCCTTTCGCTGACTCTACAGAATTCAGATCTATACCCCCATGTGGCAGTCGTAAATTTAGAAGAATGGTTTTCCATTTATAACAACTTGGTCATATAACAAAATAACAAATCTATGTTCACGTTTGTCAACCCATGCCATTCACATATGTTCACATATGTCACTTCATGCTCACATATGTCATTCTTTATTCATCAAAATACCTTCACATATGCTACTCATCATTAGTATAAACACCGTATTAGCTTCACATATGCTACTCATCATTATGTTCACATATCTATACTATCTTAATATGCATTTACACCAAATGTCTTAAATACAAATCTTAAAGCACAAAATACTACCAATTTAAGCATGAAATTCAAAAATCTCTTAAAGACAACTTTTGAAGCATAGTGTACAAGTGTTTTATGCAACAATTTAAAAGTACAATCCAGCCCATACTTTCTGAACTCCCCTTCCTCTCATTTCACGTCTCAGACACCATACCTTGTTGGAAGACTTCATATGATTTCTTCCTTCATGTCTCTTCTTCACCTCTCACGTCTCAGAATCATAAATGTATTCTACCTACTACTTTCTGCCTCCCAATTTCAAAATCTAAACCCTAGGGCGATCTTTCTATCGTATGCCCCGAGAAACGACTATTCCCTCTCCCACTCCTTGCCTTGATAAGTGATAAATTCAAATCTGTGTTTGGTTTTGTAATCTCGACGATTGCTTCCCCAAAGCTCGGCCAAGTCGATTGCTTCCCCAAGCTCGAAGCCTTCTTTAACCATTGCTTCTGATTGATTTATGGTGGCTGTTGCTATTGATTCTCTTCCCCAAAGCTCGATTCCTTCTTTTTTAAGGTAAGGTTCAAGCTTATGGTCTGTATCGATTCTTGCTTCTTTGTTTTTGCCTCATTATGTATCGATTCCTTATGGTTTCTTTGTCTAATTCTTTATGGAATTAGGTTTACTTCGCTCGATTGTTTTTCTTTCAAGGTAAGCTTCAATCTAGCTGTATCGATCGACCATTGCTTCTGATTGCTTGATTGATTTACGGTTTTTTATCGAGTTTAACCCTAACAGGGTCTATTGATTGTTTTTTCATTGGTTTGTTTCTTTGTTTTTGCTTCATTCTGTATTGATTATGCCTAAGGTTTGTATCACCAATTCACTCCCCTGGTTTGCGTTCACTCCTGGTTTTGGTTTATTTTGTTTCTTTATGGTTTTTGATGACTACAACATATCTACTTTGCTTTCTTTTGGATGGCTGATGAAAATGTAATTCCACATTGTAGTTGGGTATTTTTTTAAATCCAAAGACATTATTTCTAACAGGTTATTATTCATACGTTGCTCATTTTTATCCATGATATAAATGCTTGTGTCTTTGTCTTCAAATATGTTTTTTCTCTTTTTATGTCATAGGATTATCTGGGTTTTGACATTACAGGTGGCTTGTGAATCATCTTAAGGTACTACAACCTTCTGTATCAAGCAGTTTGATGTTTCAATATTATAATTAAAATGATTGCAGATTCATAGGCTTTTGAACTGATTGCATTGCAGGCTCAAATACCTTAACGTACTACAACACTTGTGTTTTTCTTATATGCTTGAAACTAATACCGGGTTTGGTTTGGTAGAACCAAATATGAAATAAGCAATGGGGATGTTGTAGATCTGGTTTAGGAGTAAAAAGGTTATACAATACTATACTTGTTGGATTATGCTAAGTTAATTTATATGTTTCAATGTTCATGTCTGATAACATCTGATAATGCACTAGGTTAATTGAGTTAAAATTACGAGAAACTGATTTATACGCTTAAGGATATCTAATTATAATATGTGTTTTGTAATTGGTTGCATACATGTGTATCAAATGAAAATTATGTTTCTTTTGTTCATACTTATTCTCCTCTTTCATATTATCTTTTTTTTTTCTTTTTTTCTTTTCCGTTAAACACATGTACAATGTTGCTTTTTACTGTTTACTCTGAATGGTTTTTACAGTTTACATTGATTTTTACCGTTTACTCTTAATGTTTTTTACATTTTTTTATAACTGACTGTAATGAAGTTATAGCAGATATAAATTTATCTGTTGAAAAATCACCTCAAATAAACAAGAAACCTTTGTACTTACCTTTTACAAACAAGAAACCATCGCTCTATTTATTCCATCTTCATGTTAGGGTGCATGTTTCTCAGTGTGGTTTCATTTCCTATTTCTATTTGCTTGATTTCCATGATCTTAGTTTTTTGTTTTATAACTTCATTTTGTTAAGGCTAGATTTATAGTTAAATACATTGGAAGATGAGAATATTACCATTGTGTCCTCAGTATAATGTTTGCAAATGCTTGTTTTTGGCCACCTTAAATTTGTTGGTTTTGACGATAGATGTCCTGGGTGAATATTCGAGAAGTTACATTGAGTGCTTGTATGTTTGAACAATTGAACTTAGTATATAACTGAATTTTGATTATTTGCAGATGTCAAAAACGAGTGAGAGAGCAGTTCCTGGGGAAAGCTTATCGTGCAGAAGACGAGAGCCTCACTTAATGATTTCGATAGGTTCAAGATCATGTTGGCAAAAATAACGGTAATTGAACCTTCTTTTTATTGTTTTAGTGACTCTTTACTAGCTCATGAATTTTTTTGAATGTTTTTGTTGAATTCTTTTTCTTGTATTTTGTAAATCTATGGATGTAGATGTTTTGCATTAGATGGTGCTATACTCCCATTCTAAGACATTTTCACTTTGAAGTAGTGATTTATTGAGATATTGATTGTATGGGTGTTGTAAAATGTCTTACAATTCGAGCCTGGAAGTGGGTCTAGAGTTCTAGACATTGAACCAATTAGGAGTTAGGACCAGGCCTACAATTATTTACATGTCTGGTTTGTTTTGGTTAATGATCATTTGAGACAGGGTGTGGTCAATGAACTGTTTGGGCTGGTTGGGCAAATAGCCGAGTGTAAAACTACAAATGGAGTGCCTTGGAACCCTTGTTTTATGCATCTCTATTTTTTTACTTGTTGTTTTTGTTCGTTTCTATATCAGATGATCTTTTTAGTTTGGTCTCATTGTGGGCGTTGATCTTGTAGAAAGTTGGAGTTGCAATGCAAGAGCTAGCTAAGGTTAAAAGGAAACTACAATTTAATATCTTCATTTTGTTCTACTATTAATAAAAGACTTTTTATTGAGAAAACCTATTTTGGCAGGTTTTGAACTTCTGTTTTTGTTGCAAGTGTTGTTAAACTGCTCTTTGCTTGGTAATCCATTCATTGACATTTTTCTTGTGAAATCTGGAAGTTTAATCCTAACTTGGTGTCATTTTGTATATCCAACAACCTAACACAAAATATTACATTTTTAAATGGAACAAGTGGTAGTGTTAAAACAAATATTTGTCAATGGTTGTGATTTGAATTTGTATCTTCGGAGTCATTTACCAAACGCTTACCCGGGTTAATTTAACACTATTATTTACTTACCGGGTAAATCAAAACGGCATTGTATGTTACATTTTACCCGGTAAGTGTTAACCGTGGTAAGAGTAGTCGCCCTTACTTACCTGGTAAGACTCTAGGTCCTTGGCTCGCTCTTACCGGGTAAGCGGGTAAGCGTTTGGTTAACGGATCCTTAGTTACCACATCATTTGAATAGGGCAAACAGAGAAAGTTGTTTTTGAACATTTCTTTATGATTGAGTTCATCCAGTTGTGGGTACTCGAGTTAACTTTCTGACATATGTCACCATCCTCACCTACCTTATTGTATGACATTTTCAGCCACCAAAATGAACTGTTGGCAAGTATCTCTTAGCTGGAAAACATAAATAAACAGACATTAACGAACGTAAATGAACGAACGAGCTCATTGTTCATGTTCATTCATTTAACTAAACGAACAAAAAAATGTATTTATGTTCGATCAATTCTTAAATAAACGAATATAAACGAAATTCTCCCGAACGGTTCGCCAAACGTTTGGTTCATTTACAACCCTAGCACTGCTAAATGCTAACCAAATAACCTCTTGGCTCACTAAACGTTTGTATATTCTTAGTAGTGTTTGTCGTACTTCATTTTACAATTTTATGTAAACTACTAAACCGCCCAACCCGCCATAACCCGTAAGGGTTGGGTTGGGTTGGGCTATACTTTTGAATGGGTTGGGTTTTTCCAAACCACCATAATTGGGTTAGGTTGTAAAAATGTCCCAAACCGCCCAACCTAACCCGCGTACACCCCTAGATAAGAGTTTGGTAAAATGTTACTATGATCCGAACTTGTACATTCATGGATCCATGTTAACCACGATTACTTTTATTATATCATGTACATATCCTTTATACCATGAAAAACTCTAACCACAAGTAAAATTGCATCCCGCCGCATTGCGCGGGTACACAACTAGTGTTATTATATGCACACATATGAACGTTTTCAAGGCAAAGACAAACACGTGTGTTGGGATACAATTTTGTCACAACTATCCACAATCACTACCTTTTTCAAACAATTTACCTTTGTGAGTTCCAAATTCAAGCAACACAATCAATTAAGCACACAATTAAGATCAAATCTAGAGAGAGAATGTAGAGAGAGAGAGTTTGTCATAAATCTCACAAAAGTCTAATGGTTACAAGACATCAAAACTCTTAACAAATACAAAGGAACAAACCTTTATATAGGGTCAAACAAGCCTTGACCTCTATACAAGGTACAATAGAAAAGTCAACACAATTCATGAAACTCTTTGATCTAAACAAAGCATTAACAATCTCCCCCTTTTAGATCAAATAACAAATCTGCTCCATCTTGTAACTCTTGCTTGCCTAATTCCCAGAAGTGATTCAAAATTTCTGATTCCTCTTTTGAAATAGGTTCTGTCATCAATAGCTTCAAGTATCCTCAGCATAACCAACTTTACCCTTCTTGGCAAATGATCTTCACCTAACTGTCTTCTCCTTTCACTTTCTTTGTACCTGGAGTCAAGCTGTAGTCTAATCACTTTGAGAGTTCCATCAGAGAACTTAGCAATTTCAGAAATTCTGAAGAACCTCTTTTCATTTTCACCATTCTTATAGACTACCCCCAACTCAGGTTCTTCAAGCACAGTGAAAAGATCATAGCTGTCAATGTCAGATAAGGTCAGATTTGGCTTGATCATGTTGACCTTCTTCTGATTCGTTTCAATTCCCAGCTGAAAATCATAACAGTAGGTATAGAAGATATGCCTCCTCATAAGTCTTTTGATGGATTTCAAGTGCAAAGATGATGTTGTCCCTTCTTATGACCAAATTTCTGAAGTGATGATAAAGAAACTCAAGGTCATCAATATTCAGAAAGCAGAAATCAGCCTCAGTAAGTCTGCACTCAGTCAAATCTCTTATTTGAACAAAGAATTCAGGATACCAGATACGCATGAACTTCTTCCGTCTAACCTCCCTGACTGTGACTATTCCAGATTTGTTTTTTACAACACGCTATACCTGTCTTAGCCAATTCATCATATTTTCATACTCTTCCTGATATTCTATAGGCTGATTCTGAACACCCAAAACCTTGTACTTGTCCATTTCCCTCACATTGTGAACAAAACATTTCTTCATCTGTTTCTCCAGAAATGGAACTCTGAGAGCATGTCTCATGTGCCTTATGTTAGCTTCAGAGGGCACAAGAGGTGCTTCAGGAACATTTGAAGGACCTGCTTCTTCAGGCATGATTGGAACATGAACTTCTTCATCATCTTGCTTTTCATCTTCTCCTTCATTCTGGTCACCTTGAATTGATTGGACATTTTGCTCTAGGCTTTGAACATTATGCACATCTTGTATTGGGCTAGGAATTCTTGCTGAACTGGGCATACTCTGACTAACATGAACTTTAGAAGAACCAGGAAAATTGATTTCTTTGAAGGACGGGATAACAGGAGCTTCACATGTAGCTTCAGGAATGTCATTGTGAACAGGAGTTAGCTGAATGTCCTCGGGAGATTCTAGTAACGTATCTAGGACATTAGCTTCGTCTGCTGGAATATCATCATCATCATTCATCAAATTCTCTTGTTCTTCCTCTTTAATCTTCCAGAATTGTTCATACTTTTCATTAGAATCCTCATCCTCATCAGAAGAAAGATCTATAACATCATCAACATTAAGACCTGTAATCAACAAAATTTCATCCCTTGTAGCAACCTTAGGCTTTTCAACCCTTGGTTCTACATCTTGATTCACATACAATATTAACTCTCTAACTTCACTAACATCAGCTTGCTCATTCTGTCTGTCAACATTTTCTTCTTCCACAGTCACAACTTGAGCAACATCAAAATCTCCAGCAGTTTTCTGTCTCTTGTTCATCTTCCCCTCATGATCCTGATCAGAATCATGATCATGTATTTTTCTCAAAACTGCTTGAGACTTGCAAGATTGTTGAATTGCCTTGGTTAACTCATGAATATTCTTGATTACATCTTCTTTGAAAGCTTGAAATTCAGAAGCAGTAACAAGATCTTGTGAAACAACAGGAACAACTGGAGCTGGAGTTTGTTGAGACCTCAATAACACAACTAAGTCAGCTTCAGTCTGATCATCAGGTGCTTGAGATAACAGTTTGGCATATAGTAATGATTTTAGCTCTTCCACAGAAAGATCTACAGGTTGAACAGGTGGAGGTGGTGGTTGTGGAACTGGCTCCTCAGTCACTTAATTTTTCCCTTTCAACATTCTCTTTACATCACCAATCTCTTACTGAACTCTCTCAAACAACCGATTCTCAACAGTCTTTAAGGCACCGTATAAATGCTCCTTGGACACAAAGTCCGAGAAACTAACACCGGGGAAACTTAAGCTCACCGTTGGCACAACAGTTGAAGATTCAACAATGTGGCATGTGTTCACAGCTGTCATGGTGTTAACTGTGATAGGACTTCCATCTAATCCTCGTAGACCAGATTGTGGTGCTACTATAGATGTTCCGATCGGAGCACACAAACTTCCGATGGTAGTAGACTGTATTAGTGTCCTAGGAATAAGTGCTGGAAAAACAATTGGTGCTAGACTCGATTGTGCATTCAAAGGAAGTGAGATATGGGTCTGATGATCTCTATTTTCAATATCTAAAATTTCTGAATGAAAGCTAGATAGAGTATGAGCTAAATAACCATGCATATATGAGACTAAAGCCTGTTGTGAGGCAATAGAATGGGTGGCTTGGGTGTGAAAATGCGTTAGTGGGCTACTAACGTCCTTTTCAACACCTGCTCGCAACACATGCGGCGAGGTGGCAGATGTGGTTGCCCTTCTGGATACGTAGGTTCGGTTACACACACGCTCCCCATATTCTTTTTCTTCATTCACTCTCAGCCTCACATTTTCATTATTTTCAACTATATCTCCCTTAGTTCGCCTTATATCACCAATCACATTTTCAACAGTGGTATCAACAACTATCATATCAACTTCCATAACATCATCATGTAAAGAAATATCATCTAAGAATCCAAAGTTGTGGCCCATATCATAATCATCATTATTATCATCATCTGGACCAGGTGTAGCACATGGAACTGTGTCACTTGAAGAACTTGCTGCCCGATCCGACTCAGTTTTAGAATTCTGACCGTCATCAACATTCTCTCCCTAAGGAACCAATTAATGAATGATAGTCCACTTAGGTTGAGATATGGAAACTACTTGATGTGTGGCATCATTTTCTTGAGTTTCCATAGCCTCTTGTCTAGAAAACTAACCCCCTTCATTTCCCCTCTCAAGATTTTCCCTCTGCTCTCTCCGTTCAATTACCACCCTGGTAGATTGAACCGTCACTGACTCCACTCTCCTAAGGGTTGAGTCATGGGTAGGGTTTAATGGTTCTGGTAATCCCATAGACTCTCTATACTCCCTAACACTCTTGGAGTTCGGATCAGCATAAGCCAAGTAGGGCCTCGGGTACTAGCATTGAGAATGTGAAGGACTGCTTTTGTCTTTGTAAGTACCTCATACAGAATTAAGGGGCAACTTCATGATTGAGTCTCTTAGGAATATCTCGATTGGATCTGATCATGCTTCTGATGATTAATTGAAGGAATCTTTGATAGGGCACAAAACTTGTCTTCTTGGATGTTCTCTTGAGCAACACTTTGTCATATAATTCAGTCCAGAAAGCAACTGAGTAGTCCACATGCAGATTGTAGACTATAGCAATGTGAGTTCTAGATTCAAGCAACACAATCAATTAAGCACACAACTAAGATCAAATCTAGAGAGAGAGAGAGTTTGTCATATAATTCAATCCAGAAAGCAACTGAGTAGTCCACATGCAAATTGTAGACTATAGCATGAAAAAGTCTTAATGTATGCATGTTGGTGTTATCTAATACCGAATGCCTTGAAGTTAAACACCGGTTGATGATTGAGAACATCTGATAATAGAATGGCGGTAGATTGTTCTTCTTGAAGTCACTGATCCTTGTGAGTTGACCCATATATCCTAAGGCTCGGATGCCTTCAAAAATTTCTGAATCAATAGGATATGGTTCAAAAGTAGTTCTGCCTTCTCTTGAGTTGTGTTAAGACTGTTTTTGTAGTAATCATTGTATCTATTACCTTGTGCTTATACTGTGCTTAGATAGCTTTATCAGTTGTATTTGCCAAGGGTATTTAAGTCCCTTGTGGCTTTGTTCTTTGCAACTTTGAATGCTCATTTTGAATAGAATAGTAACCTTTAGAACTCTCTACTTTCTCTCACTAGATTTGGTAGATCGTGGACTTACAATTGGTATCAGAGCTAATCTGAATCTGAGAGGACTGAGAGAAATCATTTTTGTTTCTAAATTTGTGGTTTAAAGCAGAAGATTTGATCGATTTTCTTGATTGTTTCAAGAAAATATCGTTTTTTGCTTTTTCATCAAATACAGACTGGTTTTAGGTCGAATTGTGTTGCAAATTAGATCATTGGATTCGTTTTTGGTTGTAGAACATTGTTGATTCATATAATTTTGCAAGAAAACCAGGTTTTGATCATCGATTTTGAGATTTAGTGTTTTTTCTGAAAACTCGTTTTGAGCGTACTGTTCCATTTTAGAAATCTCAATTTTGTTGTTTTTAATTGATTTTGTTGATTGAAAAGTGTTATAATCTTGTTTTCGTTTAATTCTGTATGAATTAGTTGGATTAATTTCATGGCTATAATTGAATTTTGTTAGTTTTTCTTGATTTTCTTCGGTTTGCGCTACATCTACAGTTTGCACGAGTTCATATACGTTTGCGCGAGTTCATACTAGTTTGCGCTAGTTTATTGTTGTTCTAATCTTTGCGCCAGTGTATTTCAGGTTTTCATCCAGGTTTTCGCTTTGTGTTCATCACGCAAAGCTAACTTTGCGTCTCTAGTGCATCAAGAGAATCATTGTTTGCGTCTCTTGTGTATCACACATAGTACAAGTTCTCTTCATCAGTCTATCACGCAAAGCTACTTTGCGTATTCATCAACTCACGAGAAGCCTAGTTTGCGTCACCAGCTTCTAACGCAAATATCACTTTGCGTCTTATTCGCATCACGCAAAGCTCTGTTTGTGTCTTCTATTGCTCACGCAAAGCTTGGTTCGCGTCTTCAATGACTCACGCAAAGTTCACTTTGCGTTTTCCACTTCTCACGCTAATCTGTGTTTGCGTCACTCTCTATTCACGCAAGCCTTCTGTTTGTGTCAGCCTTCCAGTTCAGACTTAGCAATTTTCTGATTTTCTGAATTTTTCAAGATGTCTCTTCAAGCACAGATTTATAAGAACGATCTGATGATGTCTTTGGGATCCGATACTCGCCCTCCGGTACTGATAAATGAGAATGAGTTTCAGCAATGGCAGGACAGATTCATCAACTTCATAGAGAGACAACCAAATGGTGACAATATGATGAAATCTCTGACTGAGGGTCCTATGGAGAGGCTTATGAAAGAAATACCAACTACTGCAACTACTCGAGCTACAAGAGTTGAAAAGTCTATAAGAGAGTATGATGCTGATGAGCTCTTAAGATATCAAGCTGATAGTCAAGCAAAGTCAAATCTGATTCTTGACCTGCCAAACTCCATCTACAACAGAATTGACTGTTTCAAGCAAAATCCTATGCTCATGTGGACTCAATTGGAAAAGATAATGCTTGGATCAGCTGTGGCTACTCAACTTCGTCAGACCCAGTACATGAACAACTTTGAGGAGTTTAAAGCTAAAGATGGAGAAAGTCTGAAAAGCATGTTTGATAGATTTTGGGCAGTGATCAATGACTTATACAAGATAAAGGTGATGAAGACTGAACTTGAAGCAAATATGAAATTTCTGAATGCTCTTCAACCAGAGTGGAGTAAATATTGTCATCGAATGAGAAATGATGTTCGGATCTCCACAATGCCAATTCAGGAACTATATGAGATATTAATGACTGATGAGAACATGGTTCAGGAAAAGAAAGCCAAGTTGGATAAGAAGAACAAGCCGAAGTCAGTAGATCCGATTGCTCTTCTAGCAAGTCAGCTGGCTGAACAAGCTTTGACAGAAAGTGCATATGATGGGTCAACATATGATGATGGTGAGACTTTAGAGAAAGCTATGATTCTACTCACTCAACATTATCAGAAAAGGTTCCAACACAGATCAGGATCAAACAACCTGCGCTTTACATCCGGCTCAAAGAAAGTGGAACCCGGTGCTCCATCAAAATCTTATACTCCAAAGTATGAACCAGTTAAAGTGGTTGAACCTAAAAAGGAGGAAAAGAAAGCAATGAATTGGTTTAACTGTGGAAAACCGGGACACTTAGCTAAGGAGTGTCGAGTGAAGGTGGTAAAGGATTCAGCTTTCTACAGAAAGAAGTTGGAACTGGCTGAGAAGAGAGAAAATGGAACGATTCTCCTTGCTAAAGAAGAGTACTGGCTGGATCATTCAGACAATGAAGTCGAGAACGAGGAGACTGCTGCCTTGTGTTTCATTGGAGATGATAAGAGTGATGATGAAGAAGAGGACACCTCAACAGATGAATCTGAGGTAATTTCTGAGTTTGAGTATAATTTCATTTCATCACAAATGAACGTTATTATCAATGCTTTACATGATTTACGTTCAAAGTTCACATCTGAAAAGCTTGATAATCAAGAAAGTCTGTTTTGATTGAAAAACTGCAAATTTCGCTGAAAGATGAAAAATCTATTTTAATAGATACAAAAGAGAAATTTCAAAAGCAGTTGGGTGAGTTAGAAAATTCAAATCAGACTTATCGTGATTCTTTGACTGAACTGACCACTTTAAATCAAAATCTTTCTGATAAAGTAATTGTTTTAGAAGGAAAATTATATAAGAGAGAACAAACTGAGCAAACCATTTATATGCATAAACCAAGGAGTGATGAATTTATAAAGGAAAAGTGGGGACTCGGTTTTGAAATCCGCATTTTTTAAATCTTGCTAAAACAGAAGTTCCTACTTTATATGAATATGATCATCTAAATCTTGCTAGATATGCTCCTCAATTCAAATTCTTTTGTACAAGTGAAAAGCAAGTTTTAGAAGATGAAAATGAGAAAAGAATGAAAAACAAGAAAATGGAAATGCCATTTGTCTATACTTCTGAAAATGCCAAGTATTTTCCTGACCAATCAAAGAAGTCTAGAAAATCCAAAAATGTTTTAAATATCAATTCTTCCAATAAATCTTCATTACCAACTGAATTTGTTGATATATATGCAAATAACACTGATAAGGAAAATGTATCTCCGGTGTTTTATGATTCCAAGAGATACATTCCCCCATTAGTGTTAGAAGGTAAGATAGTTGATCTTGAAGATAAATTGGAAGAACAAAGTCTTCAAACTGATTTAGAAAACAGTTTATTTCTCTTTATAATGAAAATAAATTTTGAAGACAAAATTACTTCTGGATTTTCTAACGATTCCAAGGAAAATACTCAAAATCTTAA
This sequence comes from Arctium lappa, assembly GCA_023525745.1. Taxonomy (NCBI): domain Eukaryota; kingdom Viridiplantae; phylum Streptophyta; class Magnoliopsida; order Asterales; family Asteraceae; genus Arctium; species Arctium lappa. The sequence continues at coordinate 41,366,529 of CM042057.1, forward strand.
AAACAGTGTGCATTTGCGCCACCAGTTGGTAGCGCAAGCTGCCAACTTGCGCCAGACGTTGGTCGCGCAAAGTTCAGTTTGCGCCACCAAAGGGTCGCGCAAACCTCCTCCTGACTTGTGCATTTTTGAAAATTCTCATTCCAAGGCTAGTTCTACAATGTCGAATGCTCAGTCTGATTTCTTAGATAAAATTTCTTCTTCTAATTCAATTGTTGATGATTCTTTGACGCTAAATGATTAGTATTATAAAACAAAGCGTAAAAGAAAAAGGTCAAAGAAGTCAAGGAAACAGGATAATGTCTTGTCTAAAAATTCTAATTCTTCTGATTCTTCTATTTCAGATCAGACTGTGAAGAAGTCACCAAAGCTGATATGGAGGGTTAAGCAGCAATCAACAGAGTCTGAATTATTAGGAGATAAACGTGTAGAGAATCTTTGTCATTCGGATACATTTGCTTTTTGTAATAAAAACACAAAATATTCAATTCCGCAAATGATTCACATTGCAAAGAATGTCTCATATTCTTCTTCTAATTCTGATTCTGATGATTATGTTACTTCCTCTATTGATGATTGCATTCATGAATGTTTGAAAAATAAACTTTCGAAAAATAAAAGACACAAATCTAACAAGAAGGGACCCATAAGCATATGGATACCTAAATCTGTGTAGTTTCTGTGTGTGCAACTTAGTCATTTATGGTATATGGATTCAGGGTGTTCCAAACACATGACGGGTAACAAATCATTACTGTCAAATTTTAAAGAAAAATGTTGCGGTCGTGTTAAGTTTGGAAACTGCGAGACTACTCCCATTCTAGGTTATGGTGATCTTGTTCAAGGTAATATTACTGTCAAGAGAGTCAGCTACGTCGAAGGCCTTAGTCACAACTTATTCAGCATCGGGCAGTTCTGTGATAAAGATCTTGAAGTCAGCTTCAAATCTAAACGAGTTGCTGTGAAGAATGAAAGTGGCAGGGATTTACTGGTAGGAAAGAGAAGATCCAATTTGTATACAATTGATCTTTCCAAGGTTAAAATCCCATCAGATATCTGCTTGCTTTCTAAAGCCTCTGTTTATGAAAGCTGGATTTGGCACCGACGACTAGCTCATCTCAACTTTAAATACATGGATAACCTTGTCAAGACTGATTCAGTGAGAGGTCTTCCAGTACTTCCTTTTCAGAAAGACCACCTCTGTCAAGATTGTGAGAAAGGAAAGATGAAGAAAGCTTCTCATAAGCCAATGCCTGAACCTTGCACTTCGGACATTCTTGATCTACTTCACGTTGATTTATGCGGACCGATGAAGACAAAGAGTATTGGAAAGAAAAGATATGTCTTGGTGGTTGTTGATGATTACTCAAGGTATACATGGGTTAAGTTTCTCAAGTCTAAAGATGAAACTCCTGACATTCTCATCAACCTCATCAAAACAATTCAGACAAATAAGCAAAAAGCAGTCAAGGTTGTCAGATCTGATAATGGCACAGAATTCAAGAACAACACTCTTCAAGCTTTCTACAAGGATCAAGGAATACAACAACAGTTCTCTGCTTCCCGAACACCGTAACAGAATGGGGTTGTTGAACGAAGAAACATAATGCTTGTCGAGGCTGCCAGATCAATGCTTGCTTATTCTGGTCTTCCTTTGTCTCATTGGGCTGAAGCTGTCTCAACTGCTTGTCATACTCTATTCAGATCAATTTTGCATCGCCGATTCAACAAAACACCATATGAACTTATGAACGGTATCAAACCGAATGTCAAATATTTCATGTCATTTGGGTGTAAGTGCTATGTTCTGAATGACAGAGACAATCTCAACAAGTTTAGTCCAAAGGCAGATGAGGGTATTTTTCTTGGTTATTCATCTAACTCTGCAGCTTATCGAGTCTTTCTTACTTCTGAAAGAAAAGTGATAGAGAGTGTCAATGTCAAATTTGACGAAGCTGCCGATTTGGTTTCTGGTCAATCAGATCCAGAACCCGCACCTACAGAGAATTCAGCTTCTGAACAACTCAGTTCAGAACCTTTACTATAATTGACAAATCAGGATTCTTCTACTTCTTTGCTTAATCTTTCCGATCTTGATTTTCTGTTTGAGAATTTTTATGATGATGTACCTAGATCTAACTCTGAAAATGTTTCAAATGTTTTGAATCAGGAAACTGTGAGCACATCTACTCCAAATTCCGCTGCATCTATCTCTGAAACTGATGCTGTTCCAATACCTCCTGTCAATCAAAACAATATTTCTGAATCTGATCAGACACAATCAGAAACTGAGCCTATTCAAGAAGAATCTGTTCAAGATCAATCTGGTCAAGAAGAATCAGTTTAGGAAGAAGAACAAACTGTTGTTATTCAACCAACCCTTCCAGAATCTGATCTAGATATTGTTGAGTTACCTTCTCCTCCAGTTGAAACTGTATCTATTTCTTCAACTGACGTAGAAGCTCCTGAATATCACTCTCAACAATTAGAAGTTGTTCAATATATTATTGATCCTCTCCCTCACACCACCAAATGGACAAGATCTCATCCAATTCATCAAATTATTGGTGATCCTCAAGCAAGTGTGTTTACACGTTCCAAGTCGGCTACTCCCAACGAATGTCTTTTCACTTGCTTTCTAAGCAAGATTGAACCAACCAAAGTATCTGAAGCGTTGGAGGATCCGGATTGGATTATAGCAATGCAAGAGGAGCTCAATCAATTTGACGTGCTAAAAGTTTGGAGACTTGTACCACGGCCAAAAGGAAAGAGCATAATTGGAACAAAGTGGATATTTAAGAACAAGAAAGATAAAGATGGTATCGTTGTTCGTAACAAAGCAAGATTGGTAGCCAAGGGATATCGACAAGAAGAATGAATTGACTACGATGAATCGTTCGCGCCAGTCGCTCGACTTGAAGCTATTCATATGTTTCTGGCTTTTGCTGCTTATCGGAACTTTACTGTATATCAGATGGATGTGAAGACAACTTTTCTGAATGGGAAACTGAAAGAAGAAGTTTACGTTTCTCAGCCAGAGGGATTTGTTGATAAAGATCATCCGGATCATGTCTACTTTCTCGATAAAGCACTGTATGGCCTAAAACAAGCACCGCGTGTGTGGTATGATGAGTTGTCAGCTTTCTTGGTCAAATCCGGGTATACCAAAGGATCTATCGATACTACTCTTTTTATATATTGTTCTAACTTGGATATTTGTTTAGTTCAAATTTACGTAGATGATATTATTTTTGGTGCGACTAATCAATCATTATGTACTTGGTTTTCTGATCTTATGACCTCCAGGTTTCAGATGAGCTTGATGGGAGAAATTAATTTCTTCCACGGCTTACAAGTGAAGCAGCTTCCAGATGGCATATTTATCAACCAGTCAAAGTACGTGTTTGACATATTGAAGAAATTCAAGATGGACAAATCTTCTTCAATTGGTACGCCGATGGCTCACGGTGCCAAAATTGGATTAGACCCAGATGGAAAAGCTGTGGACGTCAAGACTTATCGAGGAATGATCGGATCACTGATGTACCTCACAGCAAGTCGCCCGGATATAATGTTCTCTACCTGCCTATGTGATAGATTTCAAGCCAAACCAAAGGAATCGCATCTGTTGGCAGTCAAGCGCATATTTCACTACATCAAAGGAACTCCATACTTAGGTTTGTGATATCCTAAGAGTTCTGACTATAAACTGATTGCTTATTCTGATGCAGATTTTGGTGGAAATCAGTTAGACCGGAAAAGCACATCAGGTCACCTTCAATTTTTGGGTGATAGACTGATAAGATGGGCGTCGAAGAAGCAGAACTGTGTGTCTATCTCAACTGCAGAGGCAGAATACGTCGCTGCAGCTAGTTGTTGCGCTCAAGTGCTTTGGATGAAGACACAACTTCTGGATTACGGGATGCTGTACAAAACAATGCCTATCTATTGTGACAGCAAATCCGCGATCGCGTTATCAGTCAATCCGGTTCAGCACACAAAGACCAAACACATAGATATGCGGTACCATTTCATAAAGCATCATGTGGAAGAAGGTACTATTGAATTATATTTTGTCCCAACTGAATATCAACTTGCTGATATCTTTACAAAAGCTTTAGATGAAAAACGTTTTAATTTTCTGCTTTCCAAACTTGGCATGTTGAATTTAAAAGTTTAAATCTTTACAAATTTTATTCTATAAAGTAAAAGCTTTACAGGTTTTCTTTCAGTTGAATAAAATGTGTGTCGATGATAAAATTTCAAGTTGCTTTGTTTATATTAAAGTTTTATATGTTCAACTTTCAAGTCTTACAAAAGTTGAAAAGTCAGCAACATGTTTAAAGCTTTTGATTCTGCTTTAACGATATGTGTGTCGGAATATTTATAGTTTACTTTGCTTTGACTACCTAATTGATCAGAATTATAGATCAGAGTGAAAATATGGGCTAAGCACTTAGATGTAGAACTGAGTGATTGAGATGAAAATATTATAAATATATAATATACAGAAATCTCTGAGTTTAAAAGTTTGTACCTATGACCTCTCTGGATTGGGAAAGTAAGTTCCGTGGGATGCTTGTCATCTGGTCCCCTAATGTCAATTGGTCTGGGAGTGATCGAACCCAAATTCTTCTATAGAACGAGATCGAAAGTCATGTTCTACTGGTATGAATGGGTTTAGGATGTGTCGATGTAGTCTTTCTGATCCGGGAAAGTAAGTTCCAAGGGGTGCTTGACACCTAGTTCCCTAAGGCCAACTGGTCTGGGAGCGGCTGACCCAAATCCTGCAATAGGGTAAGATGGAAAGTTACGTTTACGACATGTTTTTTATTTACCGAACTTTTTGATTAAAAAGATGCCAAAGTGCACAAGCTTAAAAGATGCCAAAGAGCACACTCATGTGAAGATACCAATGTGCACAATGCTAAAAGATGCCAATGAGCACACATCTCATGATACTTGGTGATATGTTTGAGTTGCGATAAACCTGTAAATTTGTGAAAGTCTTAATTTTTGATGGCTTAGTGTGAGTACATGCAAAGTTTTCTATAATATTTTTAGAATTGCATTTTTCTTGAAGCTAATCGAAGTTCGCATGCGAGCACACTGAATAGATTGCTGGAAGTATTTGAAACTAAACATGTCTTAACTTGATATGCAATGAAACTTGTCTCTATATTCAACAACATATGCTTGATTTCAACTGATTGATAAATCTATGTTATTTTACTGAGTAGGCTTTAATTTGTTTAGTGTTTAAAATTTTATATGTTCAGTTGTTTCAAAATTTATATTTAGTATAATTTTCTTTTTACAATGATGTCTTAATGTTTGTGTATCCATATTTTTGTCAAACTGGTCTGTGCATTTTTTGAGGTGGAGAGAACATCTGACTGCAAATTTGGCAACATTCTGTTTTTGAGGGGGAGTGAATCTACCTGCTAAAATACTTCACGTGCTGATCAGAATTTAATCAGGTGAGTATTTCTGATAATTTTATGCAAATGCTGATCTGATTTGTTAAATTCTGTGCATTTGTGTAGGGGGAGTGAAAGGGATATTCAGGTAAAATTTCAATTTTATGTATTTTTTTTAGAATGTTATTTTTTTAAAAGTGTTATTTTTTTAAGTGTTCTTTATTTTTTAGTTTAGTATAAATAGTGTTTGGTATGTTCTATTTCCTTTTCTCGCTCCAATTTCATTTTGAAACCATATTTCACTGTTCATCTTCCTCATTTCTCTCTAACTCTGTGCGCCGATTTCTCATTTGATTTCAGATTTCGTCTTCGATCAGGTTTGTATTCTTTCTTTTTGTATTTGATTTGTGTTTTGTTTTGTATAACATTGTTTCTATTTTGATTTTGTGTTCATTTTCATCTACTTACTGTACGATTTTCGTATTTTCTACTGTTTATTGTCTTCTACATCAGAATTGAGAGTACTTTGCTGAAATTACTACTTGGGTTTGTATTAGATATCTTTTTCGAACCCCAGGTATGTTTTCTTTTTCTTTAATTTGTTGTTTAGTTGCTTTGATTTTATGTTTTGATGTTTTTAGCGACTGTTCATTTCTGGATTTTCAAAATTTTGGGTTGAAAGATGTTTCTAATCTGTAAGAGTTTGGTTCAAAAATGTTTATATTCAATCCTTTATGTGTTTCAAACATCTATTAGACTTTAAAATAGTTTTATTTGAAAAATCAGATGAACTCGCGAAAACCTCCGTGTTCTAGGGTTTTTGCGTATTCTGAGAGAAATACAAGTCATCTTTGCGTTTCCTGTTGGTCACGCAAACCTAGTTTGCGTTACCCGTTGGTCACGCAAACCTAAGTTTGCGTTACCCGTTGGTCACACAAATCTAAGTTTGCGTTACCTGTTTGTCACGCAAATCTATGTTTGCGTTGTTTATTTCTCACGCAAATCTGATTTTGTGTTACTTTCTAGACACACAAACCTTGTTTTGTGTGTTGTGTTTTTGTTTTTTCGTATGTAGTATTGTTTGCGCAACACGTTGGTCGCGCAAAGTATACTTTGCGTTACATGCTAGTCACGCAAAGTTTCCTTTGCGTTACCATTGTGTCACGCAAACCTAGTGTTTTCTCGTTTGAATGAAATTTTTCCAAGTCAGGTTTTCATCACAAGTTTATCACGCAAACCTCGTTTTGCGTTATGAACTGAATACGCAAACCTCATTTTGCGTTTCATGCCTGTCACGCAAACTTATCTTTGCGTTTCTAGTTCATCGCGCAAACCTTACTTTGCGTTTCCTTCTTGTCACGCAAACCAGACTTAGAAATTTTTTCATTTTTTATGTTTTTCTTACTTTGTCTAATTTTTCATCGTTTCTGTTTTCTAGGTGATACAATGGATTCTCAGACTAACACTGATACTGTAATTCAAGACGAGAATGTTATTCTCGATGATCCTTCTGATCGTGCTTCACACGAGACGCCGATGCCGTCTGTTCCTTCTGTTGTGGCAAATCTTTCTGCATCACATCGAACACCGAACGATATCTTTCCCACGTTGATGTACATGCTTCCCTACAAGCCAAACAACTACTACATCGATTTTGACAAGATCAAGATACAACTGGTAATCCGAGCTATTCTCAAAGGTCATCCTCTCGCTCAGGCTCTTACCTCTTGTGCTGAGGTTCCTGAGGTCTATATTCAGCAAGCATGGCATTCAATTAAAAAGAATGAACTTGCTCGTCCACACAGATTCGACTTGCAAATTGATGAGTATGAGTCATTCTTATCTTAGAAGCGTCTTCTTCTCATTCTGGAGCTTCCTGAGCCTAATTCCAGACCTGGCCGCACTTCTTACGACCAGTTTCCTTCTGAAGAGGATGTTCTTGAAGGTATTCGAAATCTTGGATATCTAGGTAATTTGAATAGGGTAAGTGACTTTGACAAGTCAAATCTACCTCCAGTCTGGTATGCATTATTTTCAGTTCTCAACAGGTGCCTTACATCGAAGCTTTCTGGCACGGACAATGCAAGTCTGCATTATCTTCGTTTGTTCTATGCAGTTGTCTATGACCTGCATGTCGACTATACGTATATTTTCTGGACCGAACTTTCAGAGAGGGTGCAAGACAAGCTTACTCACAAGAAGCGCAAGTTCATTCCATTTATCAGAAATTTGAAGCTGATCATTCGAAGTATGCTAAGAAGCAATCATGCTATCCCACGACGATTATCTTGGCCTCAGGTTCCAGATACAGAGATGACTTATATTCAGAAACCAAAGCAGTCATTCAACTATTCCATGACAATTCCTTACGCTCTAATCGCCAACTATGCTGATATGACTGATGACAGCGTAGTTCAGTACTGCATGGAGAACGATTTTGTTGAAGCTGATCAAGATGAACCATCTCATGATGCCCAAGATGCATCCTTTCATGCTGATCAAGAAGTCGAAACAGCTATTGACCAAGAGGTTGAAGAATCTGCCGATCAAGAAGTTGAAGCAGCCGTTGCAACTCAACAAATTGGTGCTGTTCTTGCTGATATTGTTCCTGATGTTAGTACTGCTGCTGGTATTGATATTGAGGATGATGATGATGCTGATGCTGATGATGATGATCTTACTGGTGATAAAGATGGGGATGATGATGACACTGATGGGAATGACGGTGACCAACCTGATATTCGTGTGTATGAAAGGAAGACAAAGGAACCAGAAGTGATTGTTCAGGAAGAGGTTATGTCTGAAGAAGAGTCTGTTCCGATTAATGCTGCAGTTGCTGATATTCATGTTGATGAGCTTGATTTAGCATTTTCCAATGCTTCAACTCATCATCGGGTTCAAGGTACAACAGTTTCTCATTCTTCTCCTCAGGTCTCTTCTACTGTCGATACTTCTTCGGTTGAAGTTTGTGATACGACAGAGAATTTTTCTACTCTGAAAGAGGTTATTCGTCAACTGACTGATCATATGGATACTGAGAAAGAGGCACAAGTGCAGAAGCTAAAGGCTCTTTTCAAAGGTAAGATGCCAGAGATCAATACTACTTTGATTCCTCAAGAGCTCCCGTTCCGAAGACCATCTGGGGTCGTTATCCGTGACTCTACTCATGTATCTTCTGCTACTCCTCCGATCGTTTCTCTTCCAATTCCTCCTTCTTTTACTCAGTCTGCGGGTATATCTACTTCAGTTCCTCATATTTCTACTTCACGGTCTGCAGTTCAACATCTTCCAATTACAGAGTTGACATATCTGCTCTACGCTCGTCTTCTGTCTATGTTGCCGCCAGAACAACAAGATAAAGATTTGATCTCTCTGTTACGGACTTTTCAATCGAAACCGACTCCGATTCCGACTCCAGCTCCTATGTATACTTCTGCTCCTGACAGAGTGTCTGCCCTTTACGAGGAATTCACTGCTTTTCGTGCTGAAGCTCGGAGGAACTTTTCAGATATCAAGGAAGGCTTATCTCTTTTGACTCAAGCTCTCACATCTCTTTCTGGTCGCTTTGATCGTCATGAACAAAACTACAGGACTGAAGCAGGTTCGTCTCTTAAGCGACGACATGACCAGGATGATCCAGATCCTCAAGGTCATGAGGGGGAGATGAATAAGAGACAGAGAGTGGAGGGTTCGTCAGCCAGAGATGATCAAACGCAAGAAGAGGTGGCTGGTACGAAAAAGAATACTGATAATGTTCAAGATTGCAGTATTGAAGATCTCATGAATGTTATGATTGATAATGTTGATTTATCTTCCATGTTAAATGTACTGAATATTTCTGAACAGAATGTAGAAAATAATATGTAGATTGTTGTGTATGTTGATCCAGACATTTCAACAAGGGTACATGAGATTGAAGATTCTGAAGCAGCTAATGACATGAGATCCTTCTTTGCAAATTTCATAGAGATAAGTTCAGATGATGATGATGACATCAAATTTAAGAAGATTTGCCAAGTTAAAGAAGAGGATTGTGATGACATAGTCATTATTTCTGATACTGAAGATGATTCTGTGTTTATGGATGCTAAGGATGAAGAAATTGCGAACATGTTGTACAGAGATATTCCTTCTCAAGATGAGATTCCTGAAACTTCTCCAAGTACTGAAGCTACTCAAGTTCCAGAAACTGCTCCAGCTACTTCTTCTCCTGTTGCTAGTACAACTCCGACTACCACTGCTCCTCCAAGCTCATTTGAAGTTGGTTAGTCGTCAAGAGCACAAGCTAATGTTCCTCCTTCTGAACCTGTGATTCCTCCGACAATTCTAGAGGAAGGACCAGCTTTGACTAGACAGCAGAGACAAAAAAGTCTTCAACAAAGGTATATGGCTTCAAGGCAAAGATCTGCTTCTCTAGAAGATTCTCAGAGTAATATTTTCGTTTCTAGAAGAAGGCCGATCAACATTTATGCTATCCTTGGTATTGAAAAGGAGTCAGAGGCATATCCGTATGAATACTTGATGCTCATCAAGTGCCAGCGCCGTAGAAACAATCTCGTTTATTCTCCACATTTGATTGTCCGAGTTATCAGCGTCACAATAAACAAGTTAGTTAATATCTGGTATCCGGAATTTGAAGTGGAAAGAAGAGATTGCAAGCGATATACTTTCTCAGAGGCAGATTTTTCTAATCTTTCTATTGATGATATTGAGTTTTTATATGATCATTTCAGGAATCTTTATCATATAACACAGGATGTTTCTCAAGCACTGTTTGTTATCAAAAGATTCATTCGACGACAAATCAGATTCTTCAGAGTATTTGATTCTCAGATGGCCGTTGAAAGTTTTCAGCCAGTTGTAAATCTTCAAAGGCCCAATCGAAGCTTGCCAGACTTAGATTCTTATCCTTTATTCACCATTGTTCAAGATCCATATGGAGTTATCTACAAGAATGGCTCAAGTCAAAAGTGCTTCCTCAGATTTGAAGAAATTGGTCATTACTCCGATGGAACTTTAAAGGTGATCAAGCTTCAGTTGGAGCAACGTCTGAAAGAAGCTGAAAGAAGATTTTTTGGAAACAAGAAGTAATACATTTCTGATTGATAATGATGAAATTCGACTCATCAAGAAGACATTGAATACAATTCATGAGAGGTTGAATTTCCGCTCAACTCTAAGATGCCTGGAAGTTTTAATTGGACTGAATAGACTTCGTCAAAGAGAGGAGCATCAATGATTACTAAGGGGGAGATTGTTAAGATTGTTTTTGTAGTAATCATTGTATTTATTACCTTGTGCTTATACTGTGCTTAGATAGCTTTATCAGTTGTATTTGCCAAGGGTATTTAAGTCCCTTGTGGGCTTTGTTCTTTGTAACTTTGAATGCTCATTTTGAATAGAACAACAACCTTTGGAGCTCTCTACTTTTTCTCTCTACTTTCTCTCACTAGATTTGGTAGATCGTGGACTTACAAGTTGGCTTCTGGTATATCTAGAATAAGTCTGAGCCTTCGGTAGGTCAGCTTTGAAGTGAAGTTATCTATCCGGATGTCAAAATATTTGTTGTTGTTGCTGTCCACCACATAGTCAATGGTTTTCCATGCTTGTTGCAAATAGATCAGTGGCACATTTGCAGTGGCCGTCAGAGCATAGAAAAGTGGATGACCTTTCAGGATATCTAAGACCAAGGGATTGATATTGAGATTATTAAGATCCACATGATGGTTGTTCTGAGACAGCAGCAAGAATTCTGAAGGATTGATCAGTGCAAGGTCAGGATCACCACCAATTGTTGATTGATAGTGTGATCTGGATGAGGGCATTGGAGTTTCTTTTGATACATTGGGATCATTCTCATCCATCTGAACAATTGGGTCAATAATATTTTCACTTGCCATTGATAAGACCTGAAAAGAATAAAAGTATTGGATTGGAATCCAACAAGTAAGTTAAAATCCAAAAATCTTGTTTTTCAGAAAAACTTTTGAAAATTTTCTAAGTCTAGAAGTCTTGGACTAAAAGACTAGAAAATTGACTAAGTACAAAATGATGTACTTTAATCACAACAAAGAAAAGCACAATTTGTTGCAGAAGACAAATGCAACAAAACACTTGAAAAAATTTGACATAGCAAAGAATAGCAAAAACCCTTGTGAGTTTGAATTGGACCTCAAAATGATAAAAAATATCTCGAAACTCTCAAAACACATGAACACTTAGAATCCATTGTCAAGAACTCGCAGAGTGTGATGTTCTTGGCAAGAACTCGCAGAGTTAAAAAACTCTTAGAATTCAAGTCAAGAACACGCACAACCTACTGTTCATGCCAAAAACTCTAAAAAAAACACTGTTCATGTGAAGAACACTCAGAGTTCACAATGTTCAAAATTTGAAATTTCAAACATGAAATCCACTTATTTACTTGTAAGCATAAAATTTTTAGATTGAAATGGGTTCGATTTAGTGTATTAGACTGATTTAAGATATTAATTTGAACTTTTTAATATGATTTCCGTTCCAAAATTAATCCAACAGTCCAGGAAATATACGAAGTCCAATAGTCCATAAAATCAAAATCCCAAGTCAAGGTAACCTGCAAACAAGTTAGAAATCGTACCAATGGATTCGATTTTGAAAACCCAAACACAAAATCAAGTATTAATCGAGATATTATCAACATTTATCAGTCCTAAATTCAAAAACACAAAAGGTTCGGTTCAACAGGGGTTTAGAATTTGAACAGACAAAAGATCAAAACCCTAAAATCGAATGAAATAAACCTGCAAACATGAATACAAACATAAACGATATACATAGAAACAAAGAAACGAAGATTTAATCTTGATTCCTACACTGTATCGATGATTGAAATAATTGAAGTCTGAAAGTCGCAAAGTAAAAATTGAGAGAAATTTTCTAAGTGTGAGAAAGCGCAAAGGGTATTCTGAGACAAGTGAATGAGAAAAGTGAGAAAACCACGAATTTATACTCAGGACATGGTTGGACACGTGGCACGATTTGATTGGGCATCATCACTTATTGCAGAGCAAAGAGAAAGGAACTTGTCGCAAAATTGACAAGTTATGTGTGTACTTCGCACAAGAAGCTATTTGCGCGAAGTGGTGATGATGGAAAAAACTCGCAGAGAGAGGCCCGCGTGAAGTCAGAACACGCAGAGTATTGTGTGCACGTTCTTTACTTTGCGCAACCTTTGGTGTGCGCGAAGTAAGAACTCGCAGAGCACATGCTGCACGTTCTGTACTTAGCAAAACTTTGACATTTTTCAAAAAATTGAAAACTTTCAAAAAATAACTTCTTCTCTTTCTAAAAATAGCAACTTTCCACAAAACCTATTTAAGCACAAAACTTGATATATTCTCTTGAAAAAACTTTCAGGTTTCAAAAATTTAACACAGACACACACACTTACAAACTTTTACAGTAAGCTCCCCCTTGAAGTGTGCACATATCTGAAAACTCCCCCTTGAATTTTGCATTCAACTCAACATACTGAAGAATGAGTCCTGATCTGATGTGATTAGAAGTCAATGTCCACAATATTTACTTGACAACACTGCAAGAAACTGTCAGACCTACAAAACAGATTAAAATTTGGTCCTCATAGAACATGAGTCCTCATTTGTTAGCTGTATCAGACTTAACAAACAAAAAAAAATTATGGAGCAACACACTTAGAACAAACTCCCCCTCAACATCAGATAGGATAATATAGCTATGCATTTAGGTTCAACATTCCAAGTTTACTGACCAAGAAATTAAATCTCTTTTCATCATGAGGTTTTGTGAATAAGTCAACAACCTCAAAATCTGTTGATACAAAATGCATTTCTATATTCCCTTTTTCCACACGATCCTTAATGAAATGATACCTGATGTCTATGTGTTTGGTTTTTGAATGTTGTACTGGATTTGATGTGATAGCAATTGCTCTCTTTGAGTCACAGTAAATGGGAACCTTGTTGAGTGTATATCCATAATCTTTTAGCTAAGTCTTCATCCACAGAAGTTGTGAACAACAACTAGCAGCTGCAACATATTCTGCCTCAACTGTAGATGTGGAAACACAGTTCTTCTTCTTGGAAGACCAACTCACCAACTTGTCTCCCAGAAACTTACATGCTCCAGAGGTGCTCTTTCTATCCAATTTATTTCCTCCATGATCTGCATCTGTATATGAATTAGTTCAAAACGAGAATCCTTCGGATACCAAAGGCCCAAATTTGGTGTGCCTTTGAGATATCTGAAGATTCTTTTCACAATAGCCAAATGAGATTCCTTAGGATTAGCTTGATACCTTGCATAAAAACAAGTACCAAACATTATATCCGGTCTACTTGATGTCAGATATAGAAGAGATCCAATCATGCTTCTGTAAGTCCATTGGTCAACTGATTTTCCAGAGATATCAGTATCTAACAGACTTCCAGATTGTATAGGAGTCTTCATGGGTGTTGAAAAATTCATGTCAAATTTCTTTAACATGTTTTTAATGTATTTAGCTTGATTAATAAAAATCCCCTCCGGGGTTTGTTTGACTTGCAAGCCTAAGAAAAAATTTAATTCACCCATCATCAACATCTGAAACCTGCTCTTCATGATGTCTTGAAATTCATCACAGAGTGCAGGATTCGTAGATCCAAAAATAATGTCGTCTACATAGATTTGTACAAGTATCAAATCCTCACCTTTCTTATTTAAAAATAAAGTTGTGTCGATTATACTTTTCCGGAAGCCATACTTAGTAAGGTATATTGTTAGAGTCTCATACCATGCTCGTGGTGCTTGTTTTAAACCGTAGAGAGCCTTATCTAACACGTATACATGGTCTGGAAACTTTGGATCAACATAGTCTTCAGGTTGACTCACATAAACTTCTTCATGAAGAATGCCGTTCAGAAAGGCAAACTTCACATCCATTTGATAAACTTTGATGTTTCTGTATGCAACATATGCGAGAAAGATCCTGATTGCTTCTATCCTTGCTATGGGTGCGTAGGTTTCATCGTAATCATATCCCTCTTGTTGATTATAACCTTTTGCAACTAACCAAGATTTATTTCTAACATTAATCCCTGCTTTGTCCTTTTTGTTCTGAAATACCCATTTTGTACCAACAATTGACTTATCTTTTGGTCTCGGTACTAATCTCCACACTTCATTTCTTTTAAACTCATTGAGCTCATCTTGTATAGCGTTAATCCAATCTGGATCCTTTAGAGCTTCAGATGGCTTCTTTGGTTCCATGCTACTGAGAAAGTTTACAAACATATAGTAGTTTGCAGATGCAATGGCAGATCGAGTTGACACCTTCGTATTCGGATCACCAATTATGTTTTTCGGAGGATGGATCTTTGTCCATCTGTGAGTGCTTGGCAATACATCAATCTCAGCCTAATTATTTGATTCATCAAATTCATCTTGAACAACAGGCAGATCAGATTCTATTGCAATTGGATATTGTATAATGGAGTAGCTTCCTTAGATGGAGTTTCTGACTGAATTTCTCCAGACACAGCAGATGTTGAAGTTGGTTCAACTAAAGGTGAAAGCAGATCACATGAGCCGTTTGGTGTAGTATTTTCAGAAACTGCTTGAACTTGACTTGTTGAAGCTTCACCATTAACTTCAGATGGTCCAGATATATCTGCACTAGTGGTAGGTGTGTTAGTGTTTAATAAATTTTCTTGTTTGTTATATTCAACAATTATGTCATTAAAAGCATAGAAAATAACAAATCAAGATCAAATTCAGATAGGGTTTGAGAAATCTTAGTCTGATGTATCTCAGGTTTTACACTTGTTGATGTAGAAGCTTTATCATTAGGTATGAGTCCTGAACTGGATTGTTCAAAAGTCCTTGTCTTTGATTCGTCAAAGAACACATTAATGCTTTCAAGAACAATATTTGTTCCGGTATTGTATACTCTGTATGCCTTGGATTGAAGAGAATATCCAATGAATATTCCTTCATCAGCTTTAGGTTGAAACTTTGACAGGGTTTCTCTATCGTTGAGCACATAGCATCTGCAGCCAAAAACACGGAAAAATTTAACCGTTGGTTTACGACCATTAATAATCTCATAAGAAGTTTTATTTAAGCGTTTATTAATAATGGTCCTGTTTTGTGTAAAGCAAGCAGTTGCTACTGCGTCAACCTAAAGGAATGGAGGTAGATCAGAATATGCTAGCATTGTTCGAGCTGCCTCTACCAATATTCTGTTCTTCCTTTTAAGAACACCATTTTGTTGAGGTGTCATTGCAGCCGAGAAATTATGAGAGATTCCAATAGAGTCAAGATAATTTTGAAGCGTTGCATTCTTGAAATCAGTTCCATTGTCACTCCACAAAGTTCTGTTCTTCCTTTCAACAACACCATTTTGTTGAGGTGTCATCTGATTTCGGAAAAATATTTTCAAATTCGACGAAACTTTTATTTTTATTTTTATAAGATGTATTTAAGTCGTCGCATTTGAAATTTACAGATTTAAAATCAGGAGAATCCGAATCAGTCTTAATGTCTAATTTCACTTCAACTGATTCTTCTTGTTTAATTTTAGGAGTTTCAGGTGAAGAAGTCTCAGACTTAACAAAAGTATCAAAAATGTGAGGTATTAAAACAATGTTATCACTTACAACCTTTCATTTAAAATTATAAAGATTTTCTGGTGCTTTCTTTAAAATCTCAACATCTTGAAGACCTAATCCAGGTTTATCTTTATAAAAACGAGTATCTTTTTGATTATTAGTTAAAAGATTTAATGTCTGTTCTGTTTGACCTCGTTTGAAATTTAATTCCTCCAACTCCTTAATTTTTGCATAAGCTGCAGTCCCGTCCTTCAAAACAATATCATACTGTAGAGTTATCTCAGCATTTTTATCTTTCAATGAAACCAATTCTTTTTGTACATCAGATATTTTGTTTTGAAGATTTATCTTGTCCAGTTTCAAAACATTTTTCTCTTCTTCCCTTTCCGCTGCTAACGTTTTGTAGATCAAAGCTTGATCTTGATGTCCCTGAATAGTGCTCTTTTGTTGTTTAAAATTTTCTTTCAGCTTTTGAAATTCAGAGTTCATTAAAGTTAATTGGGACATCAAGTTCATTACTTCTTCGTTTTTAGAGAAAGTTTCAGAATTGTCAGAGAGAGAGTGTACCTCAGAGTTAGATTCTTCTTGAAGATAAGCCATCAGGTTATAATGAACCTGAGTCAGATTTACCTTTACTTCCTCCTCATCTTCATATGAGTATTCATACCAGATTTCCTCTTCAGCTTTCAAAGCCTTTCCCTTCTCCAAGACTTTAGCCAACTGTGCCTTCTTAGCATAGTATTCGTAGTTCTTCACTCTCTTCTCAGGACATTCACTGACAAATTGACCTGATTTCTAGCAGTTAAAGCACTTGTCAGATTTCTCTTTCTCTTTCTCTTTCTCATCTCTCTTCTACTCTTTCTTCTCATCTCTCCTTTCTTTGTCCTTATCAAACTTCCCTCTGTACTTGCTAGAACGATAAGAATCAGATTTCGGCTTGCTATAGTACTTCTTCCTCCCAAACTTCTTATAAAAGTTTGAAGTAAGTAGGGCAAGTTTCTCAGCAAATTCGGTCAGTTCATCCTTGAATTCCACTTCCACTTCCTCCTCAGAGCTATCAGACGACTTAACCAGACTTGATACAAAAGCTTTCTGTTTGGCAGTTTTAGTAGAAATTGAACTCCCCTTGATCAACTTTCCTTTGCCTTGTGCCAGAAGAGCTAAGGAATCTTCAACTTTCTTTTGTTTATCCTTAAGCTAAAGCAACTCCTTGTTTACAGTTGCTTGTTCCTTAACTTTATCCTCGTGTTGATTCAGTGCACAAAATAGATCATTCAATTTCTCCTCGTCCATATCTTTATTTATTTGCATCTAAATGGTATAGACATCCCATTCTGGTTGGAGATTCTTTATAACTTTGAAGTTGATCTCGGATTCAGATTTCTGAACTCCATTCCTCCTCAGATTATTAAGAATGATGTTATATCTGTCATAAGCTTCCCTTAATGATTCCCCTTCCTTTGCCTTGAAACCCTCGTACGCATTGATGCTCTGGTTTCTCTTAGTCTTAATGGACTTGGCAGATCCCTGAAACTGCTTGTCAAGTTCATGCCAAATATCTTTGGCAGAGTCTCTACTATCAACTCTGTTGAAAATGTCGTTCGAAATTGCCATAATAAGAAATGTCAAAGCCTGAGCATCTCTTTCAACCAGTTCTTTATCAAGCTCACTGTACTGTATCGGGTCTCTTGCAACAATTCTTTCTGGAATTTCTAGGTTTGTATTAGTTGTAGGGATTCTAGCTATAGGGACATGAGGAAAATGAGGTCCATCAGTTATAGAGTTCATAAGCTTCTTGTCCTGGTTGTTCAAGAAGTTTATCATTTTCTTCCTCCATTAAGGATACACGTCATCCTGAAGCACCAAAGGCTTAGACTTAGAACCCATACTGAGCAAATCTCTAGACATCTTTACAGAATGAGAAGAAATACTGAATAGAATGCTTGCTTGAAATGATCTTTCCAAAAAATTCAGAAACACACTTGACTTGAAGAGTCAAACTTGGTCAACACAGATAAAACTCATATTTTTTTTCTAAGAGTTAGAACTCGCAGAACACAGAAACAGAAGCTTTGTGCAGAAAGTGCTTTGCGCGTTCTAGGTTCGCGCAGAGAGAGCTTTGCGCATTCTGAAAGGTCACTTCGCGCAATCACGTTGCGCGTTCTATACTTAGAAAAATTTGATCAAGATTACTTCTCGCAAAAATCAGTTCTCGCAGAATATGAACTCGCAGAACACTGAGACTAAGATCCAAGAACTCGCAGAGAAGCTTGTACGCATTCTAACTTCTCGCAAACAGAACCTTGCGTGTTTTGTCCTTAGAAAAAAATCGAGAACAAGAATTTCACTTTGCGCGTTCTTGACAAGAACTCGCAGAGAACATAGAAACACCAAAATTCTCAAGCCTGCGTGTTCTTCAGTCTTTGCGTGTTCTTCTTTGCGCGAAAATTGGATCTTGGTGTTCTTAAAAAACACACAAGGAATTTGATCAAGGCTTGAAATTCTACAAGGTTGATCGCAATATCAATTAGAACACTTTTCTAGTACATGATTTTGTCTAAAAACAAAAAAATTACAGTGAATCGATCTAAAACAGTGTTCGAACTAATGTGAAACCGAAAAACACAAAAATCCAAAATAAAGTGCTAATCAGTGTGTTTTTAATGGTGCGATCTAAACAAGAATCAATCACTAACACTAATCGATCACTATGGTTCCATTTTATTGCTTTAAAAACGATTTTCAAGTGAAATTCAAATCAAACAGTAACTTTCTATATACATCCTGCGTGTTCTTCAATTTTCGTACAAATCAGTGAATTCAATCGACCAAAAAATGTTTAATCCATAATCTGAATATATTGGTTTGCTCTGATACCAAATGTGAGTTCCAGATTCAAGCAACACAATCAATTAAGCACACAATTAAGATCAAATCTAGAGAGAGAATGTAGAGAGAGAATGTAGAGAGAGAGTTTGTCATATATCTCACAAAAGTCTAATGGTTACAAGACATCAAAACTCTTAACAAATACAAAGGAACAAACCTTTATATAGGGTCAAACAAGCATTGACGTCTATACAAGGTACAATAGAAAAGTCAACACAATTAATGAAACTCTTTGAACTAAACAAAGCATTAACAACCTTTATCACGGATTTCCCATATATCCACACATATGAACATACTTCAATGCAAAAATAAACACAACACCATGGTTGTTCACATATGTTGTCACATATTTGAACAATCACTATTTGATCAGGGATTTCCCTTATATGTACACATATGAATAAACTTCACATATGTTATGACAACTAAGGTATCATCACTATCAACACTGTGTTAGGTTCACATATGGTATTATATGCACAATCACTACCCTCTCAAATAATTTACATTTATCAGGGATTTCCAATATATGCACACATATGAACATAATTCAATGCAAAATTACACACAACAACATGGTTGTTCACATATGTAGTCACATATATACATTATCAATATTTCTTTTATAGAGTGTACATCAAAACACTTTGTGTTCATGTATATGCAATTGTGCATATATGTTCACATGCCTACATTTTCTTACAAAAACCCAAAAAAAACCCATATCTACAACATGTTTGTTCATTAAACATGTTTTATCCACAACAAAAAACATACATATCGACAAAATCAACAGATTTAGAACCTTCAATAATCAAGAAATTGGTAAAAATAAAACCCTAAAAATTGGAGAATCAACACAGGTTTAAAGTATTACCTTCTGTTGGTCCCGAAGGTGCTTAACAAGTTTGTAGAAGGGGGGGGGGGGTGAATACAAACACATAATTTTAAAGTTTTAATAAATTGTTTATTGACAAATCAAAAACACAATTTACAAGTTTGTAGCGGAATAAGATTAAGCAAAACCTAATCTAAACAAAATTAAGAATCACTAAGATGATTGCAGTAGAAATAGAGAATAGGGGATTGGGAGAATATAGAAAACAAGGGTTTCTATATACTTAGAAATATGAAGGCAACACTCAGATGGAGTGTTGATCTTTCTATTTATACCCTATGCATTAAATGCATGGCAGAGTACTTTACACATGTCCTTCATTGATTGGCTGCATGGGTCTGACTTTAGGAGACATGCTTTCGGCCGTATGATGAACATTGTAGTTGACAGAGTTGTTGTACGAATTTCTATAGAGGTATGTCCATTCTGACAGATCGTACAGGTGTGCAAGGGTAAGACAAAAGAGACTTGAGGCATAAGCTAAGTGATCATCGATCGCTGAATATATCTTCCTTCAGAGATATAAAGAAGTTCAACTATCGTTGAAGCTTTTCCTCAGGTTTCTTCACGTGTGTAGATTCGTATTTGCTTAACTGATATCCACATCAGGTCATGAATAGACTTGTCTTTGTTCAACAACTTTGTCTTCGATTCAGCAGTGAACATCTTTTGTCACGAAACTTGTCTTCAGGGATTACGTCTAACTGTTTACATGAGAAACCA
This sequence comes from Arctium lappa, assembly GCA_023525745.1. Taxonomy (NCBI): domain Eukaryota; kingdom Viridiplantae; phylum Streptophyta; class Magnoliopsida; order Asterales; family Asteraceae; genus Arctium; species Arctium lappa. The sequence continues at coordinate 41,387,066 of CM042057.1, forward strand.
TTAGTGATACTGAACATACTCAGTATTTGATCGCTGATAGTGAAACAATTTTACATATGAATGTTTACAAGAGAAATCATCAGTGATAGCTGAACAAACATAGCATGATCGCTGATGATGAAACACTAATACATAATATTAAACGTAATTTTCACTAAGTATAGAAAAGTGTCGTTATCAAATCACTGAGAGAGTATGGATCAACAATCTCCCCTTATTTGATAATGACAAAGTAACTAAGAAGAAAATTACTTTTAGTTCAAAATGAGGAATAACCAGGACTCACAACATACACGTCCCAATTACTATTTTGAGGGATCTTTTACAGTACTGATAGAGTTAAGTACTTCACTGAATTTTCATTAATTCGAAGAAAGAATTACAAAAGAGATGAAAATATAAAGTACAAGTGAAGAACTAACTACTGTAAGTCTAACTAATAGATTTCAAGAAGTAAGAAAATAATCTATCAGCTATCTAGATGAGATTGCAGGACCTTGATCATGTAATCAAATAATTCTTCTCCTTTTTGCCTTCAATCAACTGATTCTTTTCTAATGATTGTTATGATCGGTTCAACTAGAGGAGAGTAGGTACACCATAAGCACAAGAGATACTTGAGATGATTGAGAGGATAGATAGGAATCTCAGAGACTCTTTGGAATCTGAGTTGTCCTTCATCATCATTGAAGAAGACTCCAAAAGGATTTTTCAGCACTTGCCCTAGGAGGAATGGTCCATCAGGAGGCAGGGATAGATCTAAAACTGAGAGATCAAGAGGAGGCCCAAACAGTGTTTCCTTTGAAAATTTGATGGAGGTGTCGTTTCTGATTGCAGCGACATTTTCAGAGGAGAAGGAGGCAGGCTTTCTTTTGATTTACCTTGGCTTAGAAGGAAGAGCAGACGTCACCTTTAATACAGCAACAACTCTATTGATGAGAGCATCATTGATCTCTTCAGCATAACCTCTGTAAATTGACTTTGATTTCTTCAGTGCATCCTTAAACTCTAACCATTCCATGTAGCCGAAGCTTTCAATACTTGAGACGAACATTGCCTTTGAGCTTCCATCCTCTCTGGTTATCTCCATTGTTACAGATGTTCGGTCCTTCTTCTTTCTTCCAGAGATGACAACGGCTATGATCTTCATCGGGTCAGAGCGATAGTCGATTTTTTGTTTACACCATTCAAGTGCTTTATCGCTGACCTCTTTTTCTTTTGAGCGCCCCTCTTCAATTTCTTTGAGTAGAGCAGCCTGAACTTCCACTAGGTTTTTCTTTAGTTTCTTGTCTTTTTCCTGAGAAGACTGAACCTTGAGAGCTAGAGTTGCATCCTTTTGACATTCAGCGATCAACTTCTCAGCTCTGACAGATTCTTCAATTTTAGCTTCAGTCAGGAAGTCGAGCTCTGTAGATGGAGTTTGAAATGAAATCTTTAGCCGTTGACTCTCCAGATGAGAGATCCATCTATGTTCTTCTGTTTAATTCATCCTCTGACCATTGAGTTGGTCTAGAAGGCCTTCCTAGGTGGTGCAGGGCTTCTTCTTCTTCTTGTTCATCAACCTCATTGAATGAGGTTGGGATTATTTGGTCTTCAGCTGTTGAGGCTGGGATTATTTGAAGTTCAGTTCCCTTCAGTAGGGGAGAGAACTGACTGATCAAAAAGAAGAAAAGAGTTAGTGTTTATTTAGGAAGAAGATAGATAAAGGCTTAGAATGAGAGAGGGGTGTTGTAGGTATAGAAGGAGAGAGGTACGATGGCAAGGCATACCTGAGAAGGATTCTACCCCTCAGATGATGAAACAAGTTTCATATTTCCCTCGGCAGCTATTCCCTTCTGCTTGCCTTGGGATGGAACATCTGAAGTTGTTTCACTTCTCCCCCCTGCTTCACGAATGACAACTCGTTTTGAAGCTGTCGCTGATGAGACATTTGCTGAGAACTAGAGAGATTGGTCCTCTTCATCATCATCCTCATCATCATCAGCAGGTAGGTCTTTCGCTTGATCATGAAGATCAAGGTCTTCATCATCTTCCTCATCCTCCTCCTCTTCTTCATTGAGAATCTGAGATAGTGCAGAAGAGGGAGGGGCTTGATCATCGAACTTCTCCCCCTCAACATGAGAGGGAGGTTCTTCCGTCTGAACCTCAGCTGCAGCTGTATTTTCTTCTTCAAGTGTTATCTCCCCCTCTTTGTCATTATCCACAAGGGGGAGTTTAGTAGAGGTTGGTGCAGCTTTAGTAGTGGCCAGAGAATGAACTTCAGCCTCCAAGCGTTCCAAACGACCTTCAATGACAGGGATATCTGAAGTAGCCTGATGAATAAATTCAACTGCTACATTCAGTGATGTACGGTCATTTTGTGTGAAGGAAGGTGTTGGCGCTGGAGCTGGTTCATTGAGCTTCGTCAGGACTTGCTGAAGTATAGCAGTGCAGGAGTCTATTTTAGAGGAGAGACCCTATACTTCAGTGCTGAGGGAGCCAAAACGTCACTGAAGGAGTTGAGTTTGTTGGTGGTTGACAACCAAGTCCTCCTTGACTTTGACGATCTATTCTTGAAGAGTCGTGATTTGAGAGGCTTCAGCTTTAGAGATGGAGGAAGCTGTCAGCCTTTTCAGTTCCTCACCAGCTTGATTGACAACGCTGGTGGTTTCATTTAGGGAAGTGGAGAGACTGCCCACTTTTTCTGCAAGTTTGTTGACGTGAGCGTCAACAGTTCCCAAATTAGGACCTGAAAGAAAAGTTAGTGGTTGAGCAACACGTTGTTCATGCTTATATGGAGAGATGGGAGATGTGTATTTGGGTGGAGGAGTACCTGATATGTCAAACATGTTGAAGAATTGCATATCTCCTTCAAAATTTTGATTATCAGGTCCTATGGATGCAGCATGAAGAGGTTGCTGCATAACAATGGGTGGATTATTGACCAAAGAAATAAAGGAAGAAGGAATAATGGGGATAGAAGAATTTGCGAGAGCAGTGAAAATTACCTCAGTTGGTTGGTGTTCAGGAACTGAGGGAATTTGGGTTGTTACTGATGCAGTGTCAGTAGTTGTCATCACTGACACGGTTGAAGTTGGAGCAACAGTTGTGGAGGAGATACCCACGAAAGCATCCAAAGTAGTTTGTTGAGAAACTACTTCAGGTATAGTGCCCGATGGGGTTGACTTCTTGGTCTTTCTAGCCTTCTTAGAGGGACCAGAAAGAGCAGTTGATTGTCGTTTTGGAGCGGTGGTAGCGGCAAGGATCGCAGAAGAAGGAACCTCCCGCATGCCCGCTGAAGAAGAAGAATGGAGAGAGAGGCTAGAACGTAGGGTTGAAAGACTTACCTCATTGTCGACAGGCTTTATCTCAAGCGTTCGCTGACCCACCTTTGAGAAGGTACCATCATTGGAAGTAGGGTACTTCTCAGGGTATAGGAAGTGTAGGTAGGCGCAGATAAAATGCATGTATAGGATCTTGGGATCCCTCTCCGTCTTCTCAATCTTTGACTTCAGATCATCAAAGATTGCGCCAGCAGGGTCGTAGTGTTTACCGGTTATCACTGAGTAACCCATCTGGAGCTGCATCTTGCTTGCCTGGTCCAGAGAGCCTATCTTCTCACTCATGCTCTGAATGATGTGGGTGAATGTGTGTCCCTGATTCTAGTTTCTAAACAAGATTAATCAAACACAACAAGATTTACAATCAAATACCTGTTTGATTACTTTGAAATCCAAGATTACAAAAATCTCTCTTTACAATCTCTCTCTAACGAACTCTCTCTCTCTCTCTCAAACTTTCTCTTTCTAGAATACAACTTAATGATATTTTTCAAATCAGTTCTCTCTAATTCGTATGTACGTATTACAAAGAAAGGAAACTATTTATACTAACACCTAATACAAGGAAAATACAAAATACAAAATACATTGACTTATTACAAATAGACTTTGACTTTGAATGAGATTTGACTTTCTTCAGCTTTGACTTTCTCAACTTTGACCTTCAGTATTCTTGATCTTGTATCCAACAGATTTATGCTCTAACAATCTCCCCCTTTGGATTCAAGATCACTGTAAAATGATCTAGCAATTCAGTCTTCACTTTAAGCTCTGTCAAAATTATCTCTCCTTTTTCTTTAACAATCTTCTTTCCAAAACTATCTTCAAACGAGTAACAATCTCCCCAAAACTTTCACACAACACTTTTAGACTTTGGAAAGAAATTATCTTCAGATTCAGCTCACCTTGCTTTAACAAATAATCTTCAAAGAAAATTTCCTCAAAACTTCAGAAATTCTTTGATTGTCCTCAAATCTTCCCTTTGAACTTTCTGACTTGAATATTTCAGAAAATCAATCTTCACAAAAACTTTATCAGATCTTGATATTATCTCTTCCAAACTTCAAAACTTTAACATTTCTTCATATCATCTCCCCCTTTTTGATGATTTGAACATCTATATCATCAAAACTTTTCGTCCAAGAAATATCTTTGACCATTCTGGTCTGTCATACTGTGCCTCTGATTCGGTGATCCATAACCAAGTATTCATCTAGATCTTTGCAAATCCAGACAAAATAAGAATAGGTAACTCCTGAATCAACAGATGAATCAGTTAAAATGCCTGTCAGTAACACAAAGTCACTGTGTGTAATGAATACACAATATAAAAGAGCTTTTTGATGTTCACTCCCCCAGGGCTTCCATCCAATCATCGAAATACCACAAAGGCAATTTCTATGAATGTTATGACAAAGAAACAAATTCTTTGTGTGTTCGTGCAAGTGTAGAAAGAATTAAGCCCGATAATTGCTTTTATAAGGCTCAACATTGTGTAAACCACTGAGACAACAGTAGATAAACACAGACTCTAAGTGCATGATTGAAGTGCGAAGGTGGGGCAGACTTCCTTCTTTTTCAATATCCAGATTTTCCAAATGAAAATCAGATAGATTATGTGCTGCGTCCCCTTGAAAATATGGAACATTTTCTTTTTAAGAAGAAAATGATTGGTTGGTGGGGTTTAAGCAAGAGTTGGCATGGGCTATTTGCCTATTTCAATAACATTCACCAAAGAATTGTGAAATGCTAGTAATGTGGTTGCCCGGCTCAGAAAGTAGTTGGTGCAGAGTTTGATATTCTTTTACTTTGATCTCACACCCTCTTTCTTTTTAATTATTAATCTCACTACTAACCAAACTCTCTTTTCCATTTTACCTCGTCACACCCACACTCATTTCTTTTAGACTCCTCACACTCAATAACTAAAGAATTAACTTCATGGGTAGGAAACACCAGTTAACGTGAATCCATAGAAGTTTAGTTAATTCCTAGCACAAAGAACCCATAGTTCCTATAAAGCATGTGTTGCTCAAATGGTTTAACTTTATCAGTTAAATCTCAAAATACAAATGTCAGGTAAATGAATGCTCAGATGATATAATCATGAAAATTTGAGCATTTTTAAACATTGAAGTATTTTCAAACAAGTATATTGAATGAATGAAAATGAATGCAAAAGACTTGTTTGAAAATCTGACATTGTATGAAAATGATCAGAAATGAATGATAAAGCAATTAAAGCTTATGGTCAAGAATAATTGATATTTGTCTATACGAAACAAAATATAGACATTCTTGAAATAACCGTTTCGAAATGAAATATCGCTCAAAATTCATTGAATACAAGCGGAGTGTCTTACCATCGAAGAAAAAATGTTTCAATTTTGAGACATGGTAAGAACATGTTGAACAAAGATTCAAACCAGTGTGTATGAGTACTTGAAAGTATATAGAAAAGACAATACACAAGTATTTATCTTTGGATACACACGGTTTATTTATCAATTAAGCACAAAAATAAAATGAAAACATTTAAAATCACACTTCCAATTCATGAAATCTTTTTAAAGAATCGGGAAGTGGTTTGAACATTTAAAAATATGTTTTCTATACCTGAAAGTTGTCCTTCTTTCAGATATATTTGAGATTAAGATAAGAAATTTACCTTTTCGCGCAATCTTAATTCTCATAAAGTCAAGCTGTAGTCATTTAGATATGATCTTGTCAGCTTCTCTCATCCTGCAAGTCTCAAAGTCTAGTAAAAAATTTATTCACAAAATTTATTCTAAAAGAAAATGACATAAAGCAATAAAACGATTAATGTACGAGTTCTGATTTGAAGTAATCAGAAATCATAGTCTTACTCCTTTTGACTTATAGGCTCCCCCTAAAATCATGCATCACAAAAATTTTGTCAGTTAAAATGTATAATGCAGAAATTAGTTTTTCTCCCCCTCAAATGAATGTAGATCATCTAAAATCTTCTCTAACTGCCCCTGAGATCATGAGCAAACAATTAAAGTGCAGATATCCTTCAGACATAAAGATAAAGAAAAAATGATGAAAAATAACAATACGTAACTTTATTAGGTAACAACCGATTACGTCTTAAGATTTAACATACCAAGCTTAGAGACAAGAAAATTAAATCTCTTTTCATCTAAGGGTTTGGTAAATAAATCTGCAAGTTGATAATCTGTTTTTACAAAATAAAGTTCAATTGTTCCTTATTCTACATTATCTTTTATAAAATGATACCTGACATCAATGTGTTTGGTTTTCGTATGCTGGACAGGATTAGCAGATATCGCGATTGCACTCTTCGAGTCACAATAGATTGGAATTTTATCAAATTTGAATCCATAGTCTCATAGATGTGTTTGCATCCACAGAACTTGAGAGCAGCAACTTGTAGCAGCTACATACTCTTCTTCAGCAGTCGAAGTGGAAACGCATAATTGTTTCTTTGAAGCCCAGCTAACGAGCTTGTCTCCAAGAAATTGAACGTGACCAGAAGTACTCTTTCTATCCAACATGCAACCTGCATGATCTGCATTTGAATATGCAGTCAGTTGAAACCCAGTATCCTTAGGATACCACATACCAAGGTCTGTAGTCCCCTTCAGATATCTAAAAATCCGTTTGACAACAGCCAAATGGGATTCTTTGGGAGCAGCCTGATATCTAGAACATAAACATGTTGAAAACATAATATCTGGTCTACTAGATGTAAGATACATTAACGATCCTATCATACCTCTATAAGTTCTAACATCAACACTTTTACCCGAAAGATCAGTGTTAATCTTAGTACCTGGTGCCAACGGGGTTCCAATAGATTTACAATTTTCCATTTTGTATTTCCGAATAATATCCAAAATGTACTTAGATTGGTTAATGAAAATCCCCGTAGAAAACTGCTTAACTTGTAATCCGAGAAAGAAGTTCATCTCTCCCATCATACTCATTTGAAAACGTGACACCATAAGGTTAGAAAAGTTTTTTTGCAAAATTTTGGATTTGTAGAACCAAATATTATATCATCAACATAAATCTGAATAAGAATAATATCAACTTTTTCCTTCTTTATGAATAAAGTAGTATCAATCTTACCTTTAGAGAAACCAGACTTGACCAAGAATTTGGATAAGACATCATACCATGCTCGAGGGGCTTGTTTCAATCCATAAAGGGCTTTGTTCAAGATATATACATGATCTGGCTTATCTGAATTGATGAACCCTTCTGGTTGAGATACGTACACTTCCTCCTTAAGAATGTCGTTCAGAAAAGCTATTTTCACATCCATCTGAAAGACTGTGAAATTCTTATGAGCTACGTAGGCTAGAAACATTCTGATTGCCTCGATACGCGCTACTGGAACAAACGTCTCATCATAATCTATGTCTTCCTCTTGCCGGTAACCTTTGGCAACAAGTCTAGCTTTGTTTCTTATGACGATACCATCTTCATCCTTTTTATTCTTGAATACCCATTTAGTTCCTATCACGGTCTTTCCTTCTGGCTTAGGAACTAATCTCCAAACCTTTAGGGCTTCAAACTGATTGATCTCTTCTTCCATTGCAGATACCCAGTCCGAATCAGCAAGAGTCTCAGATACTCGTGTGGGCTCAATCTTGCTGAGGAACGAATCATGCATACATTGGTTAATAGTCGCTGACCTAGTCTGAACAGGCTTGTTGAGATCTCCAATTACTTGGTGTAATGGATGCTCTTTGGTCCAGCGATGCTCATGTGGGAGTGGAGTAGATGAACTTTGAATATGATCATCATCTAGAAATCCACTTTCAGAATCTTCAGCTTGAATAACATGAGGAGGGGTTGCAGTTGAAGTTTCAGGTGCAGAAGCATCAGTTGGAACAACAGATTCAGGTTGTTGATTAGACATTATATCACATCCAACTGAAACAGTTACTTCTGCTCAGCATTTGTTTGAACATCTTCAACTATAGGAGTAACAATAGGAATGTGAGTTTCTGACTGAACGGGGGATACTTGTTCAGTTATGACATATGAAGTGACTGGATAATTGCAACTTGTGTCTTCAGACCTATCAGTCACAATAGATTTAGATACATTAGTTCCAAGAAACTCATCATAAAAGAATTCAAATAACAAATCTAAATCAGATAAATGAGAAGTAGATGTAGATGCGTTATCCGAATTATTGACTGTAGAAACAGGTTCTGGACTGATCTGCCCAGAAGCTAATACTCCTGTGATAACGGGTTCTGAACTGATACGATCAGAAGCCATATCTTCATCAAATTTGACATTGACACTCTCGATAACTGTCTTTGACTTCTTTAGATAAACACGATATGCATCAGATGTTGAAGAATAACCAATGAATATACCCTCGTCCGCCTTAGCACTGAATTTATTCAGACTCTCTCTGTCATTAAGCACAAAACATATACACCCAAATACGTGAAAATATTTGATAGTCGGTGTTCTGTTATTGATCAGCTCATATGGAGTCTTTTGAAAACGACGGTGAATCATGGATCGATTTTGAGTATGGCATGCAGTCGACACAACTTCTGCCCACAAGAATAGAGGTAAGTCCGATTGGCTAAGCATAGTCCGAGCGGCCTCGACTAGCGTTCGATTTCGCCTTTCGACTACTCCATTTTGTTCAGGCGTTCTAGCAGCAGAATACTGATGTGAAATCCCAACTGATTCGAGATATTCATCAACAATCTTGTTCTTGAATTCTGTGCCATTATCAGTACGAAGAAACTTGACTGGTCGCTGCATTTTCACCTGGGTCGTCTTTAAGAAAGTAATCAGAACTTCTGGTGTCTCATCTTTTGAACGAAGAAATTTGACCCACGTGTATCTTGAATAATCATCCACAATAACCAACACGTATTTCTTTCCTCCCAAACTCTGAGTTCTCATTGGACCACATAAATCCATGTGTAACAGTTCTAACGGAGAACTAGTGCTTGGTTCAGGCTTCGGTTTGTGAGCGGCTCTCTTCATCTTACCCTTTTCACATGCTGCGCATAAGTGTTCTCGTTCATATTTCAGCTCAGGAAGTCCTTTGACCAATTTCCCATGAACCAGCTTGTTGATGTAACGAAAGTTTAGATGAGATAAACGTCTGTGCCAGAGCCAACTTTATTGCGTTGAAGCTTTTGACAATAAGAATACTTGACTGTCAATCTGAACTTTTGAAAGATTGATGGTGTAGAGGTTTGTCTTTCGATTTCCAGATAAGAGTTCTGTTCCATCTTCAGTGCGAACTGAGCAACTCTTAGACTTGAAGTTGACCTCTAACCCTTTATCGCAGAATTGACCTATGCTGAATAAGTTGTGCCCCAAGCCTTCGACATAACTCACCTTACTTATCGTTATGCTGTCTTGAATGATGTCACCATATCCTAAGATAGGTGAAAGCTGATCGTTTTCGAATCTGACATTTCCACTGAATTTCTCTGATTAGTTAGACAATAAAGCTTTTTGCCCAGTCATATGCTTGGAACATCTACTATCCAAGTACCACATATTCCGGGTCTGCAAGAGAAATCAGACAACAATAGATTTAGGTACCCATTTAAAAACGGGTCCTAACAGTTTAGCACAAGATTTTGGTATCCACTTGAAAATGGATCCTCTGTTCTTTTGAAAACTTTGAAACACATTTGATCTTGAAGAATATATATGATAAGATTCATACCAATCAGAAGAATTATGAGAATAAGCAAAATCATTTCTCTGATAAGAATAAGATGTAGTAGTAATAGGAGACAATTGAATCAATTGCTTTATTGAATATCTCTTGTAAGAAGTTACAAGGTTTTGATTATTAGAAGCAATTTGATCAATCACATCAGTATCACTACTCACTGATCTATTACAAGTATTATCAGAAACTGATTCCACTATCTCATCCTCCTTCCGTTTTGGTCTCCATTCGGATTGAGCTTTCAACTTTTTCTTCCTTAAATCTGAAACACAAGATATAGATTTATTAGGAAAAGCAGATTTCCGAGACTGAATATTCTTTCGTGTTGTGTGTTCCAGATTCTAGTTCCTATTCAATAACAAACAAACAAACAAACAAACAAGATTAACACAATGATTACCTGTTTGATTTCTTTCAATTCTCAAAGTTTACACTTTCTCTCTCTATAACTCACTCTCTCTCTCTACAATATCTCTCTCTCAAACGTACAACTGAATTATTACACTTGTAACTACTGAAAATACAAGAAGAAAATGTATTTATACTAACTACTAATTACAAGGAAAATACAAATACAAAAACAAATACAATTGACTTTTATTAAGAGACTTTGACTTTTAATGAGATTTGACTTTCTTCAGCTTTGACCTTCACAACTTTGACCTTCAGTATTCTTGATCTTGTATCCAACAGATTTATGCTCTAACAATCTCCCCCTTTGGATTCAAGATCATTGTTGAAAGATTTAGCATTAATTCTTCACTTTAAGCTCTGTCTGAACAATCTCCCCTTTTTCTTTGACGGTCTTCTTTCCAAAACTTTCTTCAAAACACTTTCAGACTTTGGAAAGAAATTATCTTCAGAATCAGCTCGAATGCTTTAGCAAATAATCTTCAAAGAAAATTTCCTTAAAACTTCAAAAATTCTTTGATCATCTTCAAATCTTTATCATTTCTTTGAAACCATCTCCCTTTAACTTCAAAAATTTTAACATTTCTTCATACCATCTCCCCCTTTTTGATGATTTGAGCATCTAGATCATCAAAACTTTTCGTCCAAAAAATGTCTTTGACCATTCTGATCTGACATACTGAGCCTCTGATTCTGTCAATCCTCCAAGATAATCATCTAGATCTTTTCAAATCCAGACAAATTAAGAACATGTAACTCCTGAATCAACAAATGAATCAGTTAAAATGCCTGTCAGTAACACAAAGTCACTGTGTGTAACGAATACACAATATAAAGGAGCTTTTTGATGTTCACTCCCCCAGGGCTTCCATCCAATCATCGAAACACCACAAAGGCAATTTCTATGAATGTTATGACAAAGAAACGAATTCTTTGTGTGCTCGTGCAAATGTAGAAAGAATTAAGCACGATGATTGCTTTTTAATAAGGCTCAACATTGTGTAAACCACTGAGACAACAGTAGATAAACACAGACTCTAAGTGCATGATTGAAGTGCGAAGGTGGGGCAGACTTCCTTCTTTTTCAATATCCAGATTTTCCAAATGAAAATCAGATAGATTATATGCTGCGTCCCCAGAAAAATATGAAACATTTTCTTTTTAAGAAGAAAATGAGTAGTTGGTGGGGTTTAAGCAAGAGTTGGCATGGGCTATTTGCCTGTTTCAATAACGTTCACCAAAGAATTGTGAAACGCTAGTAATGTGGCTGCCCGACTCAGAAAGTAGTTGGTGCAGAGTTTGATATTCTTTTACTCTGATCTCACACCCTCTTTCTTTTTAATCATTTAGCTCACTACTAACCAATCTCTCATTTTCATTTTACCTCATCACACCCACACTCATTTCTTTTAGACTCATCACACTCAATCACTAAATTATTAACTTCTTGGGTAGAAACACTGGTTAACGTGAATCCATAGAAGTTTAGTTAATTCCTAGCACAAAGAACCCATAGTTCCTATAAAGCATATGTTGCTCAAATGGTTTAACTATATCAGTTAAATCTCAAATACAAATGTCAGATAAATGTATGCTCATAAAATATAATCATGAATATTTGAGCATTTTACAAACATTGAAGTATTTTCAAACAAGTATATTGAATGAAGAACATGAATGCAAGAAACTTGTTTGAAAATCTGACATTGTATAAAAATAATCAGAAATGAATGATATAACAATTAAAGCTTATGGTCAAGAATAATTGATAGTTGTCTATACGAAACAATATATAAACATTCTTGAAATGACCGTATCGAAATGAAATATCGCTCAAAATTCTTTGAATTACAAACGGGGTGTCTTACCATCGAAGAAAAATTGTTTCAATTTTTTTAGAGATGTGGTAAGAACAAAAAAAAAAAAATTCAAACCGGTGTGTATGAATACTTGAAAGTATATAGAAAAGACAATACGCAAGTAATTATCTTTGGAAACACACGGTTTGTTTATCAATTAAGCACAAAAATTAAAATGAAAACATTTAAAAATCACACTTCCAAATTATAAAATCTGTTTAAGAATCGAGAAGTGGTTTGAACATTTAAGAACATGTTTTCTATACCTGAAAGTTGTCCTTCTTTCAGATACATTTGAGATTAAGATAAGAAATTTACCTTTTCACTCAATCTTAATTCTCAGAAAGTCAAGCTATCGTCATTAACATATGATCGTGTCAGCTTCTCTCATCTTGTATAAGTCTCAAAGTCTAGTCAAAATTTATTCACAAAAAATTATTCAAAACTTAAAAGACATAAAGCAATAAAACTTTTAAGATACGAGTTCTGATATAAAGTAATCAGAAATCATAGTCTTACTCGTTTTGACTTATAGGCTCCCCCTAAAATCATGCATCACAAAATTTTTGTCAGTTAAGTATAATGCAGAAATTAGTTTTCCTCCCCCTCAAATGAATGTAGATCATATAAAATCTTCTCTAAATCCCCCTGAGATCATGAGCAAACAATAAAAGTGCAGATATCCTTCAGACATAAAGATTAAAGAAAATGATGAAAAATAACAATTCATAACTTTAGCAGGTAACAACTGATTATGTCTTAAGATTTAACATACCAAGCTTAGAGATAAGAAAATTAAATCTCTTTTCATCTAATGGTTTGGTAAATAAATCTGCAAGCTGATAATCTATTTTTACAAAATAAAGTTCAATTGTTCCTTTTTCAATATTATCTTTTATAAAATGATACCTGACATCAATGTGTTTAGTTTTCGTATGCTGGACAGGATTAGCAGATATGGCAATCGCACTCTTCGAGTCACAGTATATTGGAATTTTATCAAATTTGAATCCATAGTCTCGTAGCTGTGTTCGCATCCACAAGACTTGAGAGCAACAATTGGCAACAACTACATACTCTGCTTCAGCAGTCGATGTGGAAACGCATAACTGTTTCTTTGAAGCCCAGCTAACAAGCTTGTCTCCAAGAAATTGAACATGACCAGAAGTACTCTTTCTGTCCAACATGCAACCTGCATGATCTGCATCTGAATATGCAGTCAGTTGAAACCCAATATCCTTAGGATACCACCGACCAAGATCTGCAGTCCCCTTCAGATACCTAAAAATCCGTCTGACAGCAGCCAAATGGGATTCTTTGGGAGCAGCTTGAAATCTAGAACATAAACATATTGAGAACATAATATCTGGTCTACTCGACGTTAGATACATTAACGATCCTATCATACCTCTGAAAGTTCTAACATCTACACTTTTACCCGAAGGATCAGTGTGGATCTTAGTACCAGGTGCCATCGGGGTTCCAATTGGTTTACAATTTTCCATTTTGTACTTCCGAAGAATGTCCAAAATGTACTTAGATTGATTTATAAAAATCCCCGTAGAAAGCTGTTTAACTTGTAATCCGAGAAAGAAATTCATCTCTCCCGTCATACTCATTTGAAAACGCGACACCATGAGGTTAGAAAAGTTTTTGTAATATTTTGGATTAGTAGAACCGAATATTATATCTTCAACATATATCTGAATAAGAATAATATCAGTTTTTTCTTTCTTTATGAATAAAGTAGTATCGATCTTACCTTTAGAGAAACCAGACTTGACCAAGAATTTGGATAAAACGTCATACCATGCTCGAGGGGCTTGTTTTAATCCATAATGGGATTTGTCCAATATGTAGACATGATCTGGCTTATCTGGATTGACGAACCCTTCTGGTTGAGACACGTACACTTCCTCCTTAAGAATGCCGTTCAGAAAAGCTGTTTTCACATCCATCTGAAAGACTGTGAAAGTCTTATGAGCTGCGTAGGCTAGAAACATGCGGATTGCTTCTATACGCGCTACTGGAGCATACGTCTCATCGTAATCAATGCCTTCCTCTTGCTGGTAGCCTTTGGGAACAAGTCTAGCTTTATTTCTTATGACGATACCATCTTCATCCTTTTTATTCTTGAATACCCACTTAGTTCCTATCACGGTCTTTCCTTCAGGCTTAGGAACTAATCTCCAAACCTTTAGGGCTTCAAACTGATTGAGCTCTTCTTGCATTGCAGATACCCAGTCCGAATCAGCAAGAGCCTCAGATACTCGCGTTGGCTCAATCTTGCTTAGGAACGAGTCATGCGTACACTGATTAATAGTCGCCGACCTTGTCTGAACAGGCTTGTCAAAATCTCCAATTACTTGATGTAATGGATGGTCCTTGGTCCAGCGATGCTCATGTGGGAGTGGAATAGATGAATTTTGAATATGATCATCATCTAGAAATCCACTTTCAGAATCTTCAGTTTGAATAACAGGAGGGGGGTTTGTAGTTGAAGACTCAGGTGCAGAAGTATCAGTTGGAACAGCAGATTCTGACTCAACTGAAACAATTACTTCTTGCTCAGCATTAACTTGTGGAACTTCAACTGTAGGAGTAACATCAGGAATGTGAGTTTTTGATTGAACGGGGGATACTTGTTCAGTAATGACCTCTGAAGTGACTGGATGATGACAACTTGTATCTTCAAACCTGTCAGTCACAACAGATTTAGATACATTAGTTCCAAGAAACTCATCATAAAAGAATTCAAATAACAAATCTAAATCAGTTAAATGTGAAGTAGATGTAGAAGCGTTATCCGAATTTGTCGCTGTAGAAACAGGTTCTGGACTGATCTGCCCAGAAGCTAATACTCCAGTGATAACGGGTTCTGAACTGATTTGATCAGAAGCCATCTTCTCATCAAATGTGACATTGACGCTCTCCAAAACTGTCTTTAACTTCTTTAGATAAACACGATATGCAACAGATGTTGAAGAATAACCGATAAAGATGCCTTCGTCCGCCTTAGCTTTGAATTTATTCAGACTCTCCTTGTCATTAAGCACAAAACATTTACACCCAAATATGTGAAAATATTTGATAGTTGGTGTTCTGTTGTTGATCAACTCATATGGAGTCTTCTGAAACCGGCGGTGTATCATGGAACGATTTTGAGTATGGCATGCAGTCGACATAGCTTCTGCCCACAAGAATAGAGGTAAGTCCGATTGGCTAAGCATAGTCCGAGCGGCCTCGACTAGCGTTCGATTTTGCCTTTCGACTACTCCATTTTGTTCAGGCGTTCTAGCAGCAGAATACTGATGTGAAATCCCAACTGATTCGAGATTTGCATCAACAATCTTGTTCTTGAATTCTGTGTCGTTGTCAGTTCGAAGAACCTTGACTTGTCGCTGCATTTTCACCAGGGTCATCTTTAATAAAGTAATGAGAACTTCCGGTGTCTCATCTTTTGAACGAAGAAATTTGACCCACATGTATCTTGAATAATCATCCACAATAACAAGCACGTATTTCTTTCCTCCCAAACTCTGAGTTCTCATTGGACCACATAAATCCATGTGTAGCAATTCTAACGGAGAACTAGTGCTTGGTTCAGGCTTCGGTTTGCGTGCGACTCTCTTCATCTTACCCTTCTCACATGCTGCGCATAAGTGTCCTCGTTCATATTTCAACTCAGGAAATCCTTTGACCAATTTCCCACGAACCAGCTTGTTGATATAACAATAGTTCAAATGAGATAAAGGTCTGTGCCAGAGCCAACTTTGCTGCGTTGAAGCTTTTGTCATCAAGCAAACTTGATTGTCAATCTGAACTTTGGACAAATTGATGGTGTAGAGGTTGGTCTTTCGATTTCCAGATAAGAGTTCTGTTCCATCTTCAGTACGAACCGAGCAACTCTTAGACTTGAAGTTGACCTATAACCCTTTATCACAGAATTGACCTATGCTGAATAAGTTGTGCCTCAAGCCTTCGACATAACTCACTTTATTGATCGTTATGTTGTCTTGTATAATGTCACCATATCCTAAGATAGGTGAAAGCTGATCGTTTCCAAATCTGACATTACCACTGAATTTCTCTGTATAGTTAGATAATAAAGCTTTTTGCCCAGTCATATGCTTGGAACATCCACTGTCCAAGTACCACATATGCCGGGTCTGCAAGAGAAATTAGGCAATAATAGATTTAGGTACCCATTTGAAAACAGGCCCTAACAGTTTAGTACAAGATTTTGGTATCCACTTAAAAATGGACCCTCTGTTCTTTTGAAAACTTTTACAAACATTTGATCTTGAACAATTAGCATGATAAGATCCATACCAATCAGAAGAATTATGAGAATAAGCAAAATCATTTCTCTGATAAGAAGAAGATGTAGTAGTAATAGGAGACAATTGAATCAATTGCTGTATTGAATATCTCTTGTAAGAATTTACAAGGTTTTGATTATTAGAAGCAATTTGATCAATCACATCAGTATCACTACTAACTGATTTATTACAAGTATTATCAGAAACTGATTCTACTATCTCATCATCCCTCCGTTTTGGTCTCCATTCAGATTGAGCTTTCAACTTTTTCTTCTTTAAATCTGAAACATAAGACATTGATTTATTAGGAAAAACAGATTTCTGAAATTGAGTTTTCTTCCGTGTACCAGTGTATTTCGGTTTCTGTAATCGCTGTTTCTTATGTTTCTTACCATGGGCATAGTAATCAGCAGTTACAGAAACTGATTTAGCAACCTTAGTTGATGATTCAACAGTATTTACACCACTTGGTAACACTTTGTCTTTTTCAAGACAAGTAGAATGATCAGGAAATTTAGAATGAATGTCAAAATATCAGATTCTACCATGCTCCCATCATCAGAATTAAAAGAATCATTTACAGACTCAAATAAGTCATCAGAATGATCAGAGAAAGTTTGAGGTGCCTTTGAAACTGTAGAACACTTTGTTGATTTAACTTGAAAAACAGTGTTCTTTAAAACTGTAGAAAACACAATTTGTTGTATATCACCCAAAAGTTTTTCATCAGATAAAACATTTTCAAGCTCGACTATTTTGCTTTCAAGAATAGATGTAGGAACATAAACCTTTGCAATCCCAGGTTTTGCCTTCATCTTAGAAGCGGAATAACTAACAAAATAGTCAGTTGAAAGAATTTTTGGTGTTTTTGAAAGATAACTATCATTTAGCTTTTCATAGTTAAACGGTAGTTGCATTTTCTTTTTATTCTTTCTATTTTCAGTTTCTTGGTCCTCAACTTCTTCTGGCAATTTGGTAACAAATTTGGGTTTTAAATGAGTATGTTTATCAGCACAAGCAAGAAAATCATAGTTATAAAGTGCCGACTGTTTTCTGATAGCTTTCTTAAGATAATGGGGGTTTTCAAAACCAAGTCCCCATTTCTCTTTGACATCAGCCTCTTCATTAGGTGCATTGAGAAAAATGGTTTGATCTGTTTGACCTCTCGCATAAAGTTTTTGCTTCCAGACCATTTACCTTCTTATTCAAATTCTTATTTTCAACCTGCAATTTATAAACAATTAGTGCAGATTCATTTTTCTCAAACTCATATTTAGACACTTTACCTTCAAACTCAGAAATCCTCTTTTCATAAGGTGCATTTAGAAAAATGGTTTGATCTGTTTGACCTCTCGCATACAATTTTGCTTCCAGACCATTTACTTTCTTATGCAAATTCTTGTTTTCAACCTGCAGCTTATAAACAGTTAGTGCAGATTCTGTCTTTTCAAACTCATATTTAGACACTTTACCTTCAAACTCAGAAATCCTCTTTTCAAAACAATCTACTTTAGATTTAGAGTCAAAATCAGACTTGCGTAAAGAATCAATCAGATCTTTGTTTGAAATAACAGACGTATTAAGCTCAAAGATCTTCTTGTTATTTTTAGCAACTTTTTCTTTTTCCTTTTTCAGATTATTTTGTAAATTTTGTAGCTCAACCACCATGGTTTCTATTTTGGTAATAAAATCTTTTTCAGATAAGTTTAATACCTCATTAACTGCCTCATCATCTGACTCGTCATCCTTTACTTCTTTGCCCATGAGACAGATATGAGCTGTTTCTTCTTTCACTTCTTCTTCTCCTTCTGAGTAATCCAACCAAAACTCATCTTCAGCCATTAGAGTGACACCCGCTTCTTGCTGTCTTGCCAAAAGCAACTTGTTCTGATAGTATTGAGAGTTGCGAACTTTCGGCTTTCGACAATCTTTTGCAAAATGACCCATCTTGCCGCAATTGTAGCATTTGATAGAATCTGTTGCTGGCTTCTCGGCAACTGTGTAGTCATTCACGAACTTCTTCTTTCTCATCCGGTTTATTATCCACATATCTATCCTCTTCATACCTCTTTCCTTCCACTTTCTGTCTATGCTCGTGGTTCTTTGAACTAGATGAAGAATACCTTTGAGAATTTGATCCCGGCTTCTTGTAAAATTTCTTCTGGAATGCACGGGTCAGCAATATCATGGCTTGTTTCAGACTTTCGCCATCATCACTATCTGTAACTGAATCTGACTCATAACTGGTAAGAACTATCTTCTTTTTCTTTTCTTTCTTCTTTTTTCCAGCTACCAAAGCAATCGAATCAGGAACTTTTTCTGCCTTCTTCTTATCAGCTCTTTTCTCTTCTACTTCTTCTTCATTCTGCCTCAAAGTCTCAAATACCTCATGTAATGGAATTTCATTCAAATCCTTCATCTGCTTCATCCTTCTGGTATGCTTCTTCCATTCCGGGCGTAGGATACTCAGAAATTTGACATTGTTTTCCAGCTGCTTCTTTTTGACTTTGTTCTTTGTCAGCTCATTCAGAAGCAATACAAACCTTTCATAGGTATCTTCCAGACTCTCATTCTCCTTAGCTTTAAATTCCTCATAACTATTAATGCAGTTCGCCACTTTCATCTGATTTCCGACCTTTGATCCCATCATCATCTTTTGCAACTGATCCCACATCTTCTTAGCATTGGCTTTATAACTATCAATCTTGATGTAGATCTCTTTTGGAATACTTTGAAGAAGTAATGATCTCGCTTGTTTATCTGCTTTATATCGGCTTTTCTGATCTTCAGAATATTGAGAAATATCCACTATCACTGTTTTCATCTTCTGCTCTCTTTCCTCAGTTCCATCTTCACTATCAGAAGAGTCAACATCAGGTACTTGAACTGTTATTGGAACCATTGGACCTTCGGTGATAGACAGAAGAATATTTTCTCCATTTGAATGCCGATCTATGAAATCCAAGAATCTGTCCTTCCATTGTTCATACTCGCCTTTGAATAGAACTGGAGGCTTAACATCGGTTCCAATTGAAAGAACATCTTTAGAAGTCATCTTGTTTAACCTGTTTGATTAATATATCAATAAGAAACTAGAACTGATTGTTAGTCCAAATGAAACAATCAAGAAACATGAAAAATTAAAAAAAAATTGAAAAACACAAAAATTAATCCAAGTCTTTTCTGCTATGCGTGTCACTCAGGAAACGCATTAAACCATTATGCGTGTCACACATGAAACGCACATCCCACTATGCGTGTCGCTCATGACCCGCACATCACACTATGCGTGTCGCACATGAACCGCACATTACACTATACTTTACTATGCGTTTCAGCTTTCTTCAACTTTACTTTGAAGGACCAAACTTTTACTATGCTTTTCCCACATAGACCGTAAACCTCCACTATGCGTGTCAGGTAGGAAACGCACACTTTGCTTATTCTTCTACTTAGTCAACTATGCATTTCACAAAGGAACCGCACACCTCTTCTGTGCGTGTCGAGAAGCAAACGCATATCAAACTTTGTGTTTCAAGTTGCAAAAGCAAGACACACTGTGCGTGTCACTTTACACCCGCAAGGCACACTTTGTCTATTGAACTTAAATCCCTCTACTATGCGTTTGTCATTAGACCCGCATAAATCAGCTTCTCAAATCTTAACAGAAACACATATCTCACTATTCTTGTCTTGATGAATATATCCGCACTATGAATGACCCGCACACTTCTGAAGAACTTGTACTTATTTTGATGAATGACCTGGACACTTTGATGAAACAAACGCACAACTCGATGAACACCCGCACACCTTGAAAATCGTTCAAATTCACCAAATACTCATTTCTGCCTGGAATTCTAACTTGAAACTTCGACAATTTGATCCTCTAAAAAACTCGAACACAAAACTATCACTAATATTCGATCAAATACACCAAAATTACAATTTTGATTCAAGAACAGTGTCAAGAACTCGTGAACACGAAAACTACAAAGAATTCAAAAATTCAAATGAACTACAGTGCAATTCTTGATAACACCTATACAGACTCGATCGATTAAGCTATTTGAACAAAATCTAATCAGTTTCAGATCCAAAAACTCACTAAAACTCGGATTTGATCTCGACTTCGATGAACAGTACGAACATACGCATTTCTTGATGTTTCTCGATTTGGATCTGCTCTGATACCAATTGTGTGTTCCTGATTCTAGTTTCTAAACAAGATTAATCAAACACAACAAGATTTACAATCAAATACCTGTTTGATTACTTTGAAATCCAAGATTACAAAAATCGCTCTTTACAATCTCTCTCTAACGATCTCTCTCTCTCTCTCTCTCAAACTTTCTCTTTCTAGAATACAACTTAATGATATTTTTCAAATCAGTTCTCTCTAATTCGTATGTACATATTACAAAGAAAGGAAACTATTTATACTAACACCTAATACAAGGAAAATACAAAATACAAAATACATTGACTTATACAAATAGACTTTGACTTTGAATGAGATTTGACTTTCTTCAGCTTTGACTTTCTCAACTTTGACCTTCAGTATTCTTGATCTTGTATCCAACAGATTTATGCTTTAACAGTGAAGATATAGTTCAACTGGGAAGGAATTTTTGCCTTCTGAATCTTGGTAAGCTTTTTGTTTGGAATCTTGAAGCGAGGCTTGTTTTCCCATGAGTACTCCATGTCATCCAATAACATGATCAACTCAGCATCAGTAGGAAGAGAGTCGAAGCCAACATTGGTCTTTGCAGGGAATCTCAGAGCCTTCCTGAGACCAAAAGCAGTCAGTAGTCCGGGACCAAGGTCAGTAGTGAAGAAGATGGCACGGACTACTTCACCATTTTTGTTTGTCACAGTGGTCTCATCAGCTGTGAACCAGAATTGTTGGAGAATAGTCTTTGAAGGTTTTGGGTTCACAGAGAGAGCATAAGTAATGCAAGATTGTTTCAGAAATGTGGCTGCGTCCACCAGATGTGGGTACTTCTCAGCATCAAATTCCAACCTAGCAAGGTGGTTGTTCTTTGGGACTTCGGATTTAGAGATGGAGAACTTCACGTTCTTGGAAGCAACTAGAGTAGCTTGGGCCATTTCTGAATTTAAAAAGTAGAGTGGAATGAAAGGTTTAGAGTCTAAAAACAATTAAAATTTCACTAGTTTCTGTATTTAGAAAGAAACATAGAAAAAACAAAGTTGTTTTTAGAGTAAAACAGTGTTCTATGTGAAGAAGAAAGAACATTTTAAAAAACCAAATGTTTAGAGTTTAGATAAAATCAAAAGAAATGATTTTATATTTAAGAAACATTTTAAAGTCCAAAATAATAGAATATTGAGGATTTTAAGAATAGGTTGAAGATGGGAAGAACAAAAACCTGTTAATCTTGAAGATATGAAGATTTGAAGATTAAGATGTTATTGTTCGTTTGAATGCCTTGGAAGCTTTTTACTTGATTGGGATGTTTTTAAGAGAGCGTAAAAAGATATGAATGAAAAAGGCATTCTTTTTATATGAGGAGAGAGAGAGAGAGAATGAGGCGGGAAAACAAATGCTCATCATGACATGGACACGTCTTACGAAGTTGATTGGATAGAAGGGCAATGGACGAACGTGTCAGAGAAAAAGGCATGTCGTGGATTGTCGGTTCAAATGACGTCATAAGAGAGAGAGAGAGAGAAAAACGTTTCATTTGTCCTTTTTGAAAGTATCTCTGAAGAAAGGTCAGAGATAGTTTTCTTTTTGAAAGAATCTCTGCTAAAAATTCAGAGATAGGTTTTCTTTTTGAAAGAGTCTCTGATGGAAATTCAGAGATAGGTTTTCTTTCCAAAGGATCTGTGTGTTCCAGATTCTAGTTTCTAAAACAAAATAATCAAACAAACAAGATTTAATTCCAATTACCTGTTTTGATTTCTCTTTCAATTCAAGATTACACTTTCTCTCTCTACAATCTCTTTCTAACGAACTCTCTCTGCCTTTCTCAGATATTTCTCTCTCTAATATTACAATCTGATTAATGCTCTAATTAAGTTCTCTCAGATTCTCAATAATACTTGTTACTCTACAAAACAGAAATTAAAAGACTATTTAAACCAACTCCTAATACAAGAAAAACTAAAATACAAAATACAAATACATTTGACTTTTATTACAAAAACTTTGAATTTTAAGGGTGTTGACTTTCTCATCTTTGACTTCTTGAACTTTGACCTTCGGTCTTCTTGATCTTGTATCCAACAGATTTATGCTCTAACAATCTCTCCCTTTGGATTCAAGATCACTATTGAAAAATCTAGTAATTCAGTCTTCACTTTAAACTCTGTTAGTACAAACTTCCCTTTTTCTTTGATGGTATTCTTTCCAAAACTGTCTTCAAATGATTAACAATTTCCCCAAAACTTTCACAACATACTTTCAGACTTTGGAAAGAAATTATCTTTAGAATCAGCTCGAATTGCTTTAGCAAATAATCTTCAAATAAATTTTCCTCAAAATCTTCAGAAATTCTTTGATCTTCTTCAAACCTTTACTTTGATTTTTATGACTTGGACATTTCTGAAAAACATCTCTCAAATCTTTATCATTTCTTGATATCATCTCCTCCAAAGTTCAAAACTTTAGCATTTCTTGATATCATCTCCCCCTTTTTGATGATTTGAGCATTAATATCATCAAAACTTTCTCCAAGAAATGTCTGTGAACAATCTGATCTGTCAAGAGCCTCTGATTCATTGATCCGGAACCAAGATATTCATCTAGATCTTTTCAAATCCATACAAAGTGAGAAAGATAACTCCTGAATCAACAAATGAATCAGTTAAAATGCCTGTCAGTAACACAAAGCCACTGTGTGTAACGGATACACAATATAAAGGAGCTTTTTGATGTTCACTCCCCCAGGGCTTCCATCCAATCATTGAAACACCACAAAGGCAATTTCTATGAATGTTATGACAAAGAAACAAATTCTTTGTGTGTTCGTGCATGTGTAGAAAGAATTAAGCACGAATAATTGATTTTCAATAAGGCTCAAAGTTGTGTAAACCACTGAGACAACAGTAGATAAACACAGACTCAATGTGCATGATTGAAGTGCGAAGGTGGGGCAAACTTCCTTCTTTTTCAAAATCCAGATTTTCCAAATGAAAATCAGATAGAATATATGCTGCGTCCCCAGAAAATATGAAACATTTTCGTTTTGAGAAGAAAATGAGTAGTTGGTGGGGTTTAGTCAAGAGTTGGCATGGGCTATTTTCCTGTTTCAATAACGTTCACCAAAGAGTTGTGAACCATTAGTAATGTGGTTGCACGACTCAGAAAGTAGTTGGTGCAGAGTTTGATATTCTTTTACTCTGATCTCTCACCCTCTTTCTTTTTAATCATTTAAACTCACTTCTAACCAATCTCTCTTTTCCATTTTACCTCATCACACCCACGCTCATTTCTTTTTGACTCCTCACACTCAATCACGAAAGGAATAACTTCTTGGGTAGAAATCACTGGTTAACGTGATTCCATAGAAGTTCATTGAAGTCCTAGCACAAAGAACCCATATTTTTCCTATGAATGCATGTGTTGCTCAAATGGTTTAACTATATTAGTTAAAGCTCATATACAAATGTCAGATATGAATATGCTCAGAGATATAATCATGAAGATATGAGTATTTTGAAACATTGAAATATTTTCAAAAAAGTTAATTGAATGAATGAACAAGAATGCAAGAGACTTGTTTGAAAATCTGACATTGTAATAAAAATGATCAGAAATGAATGATATAGCAATTTAAGGCTTATGGTAAAAAATAATGGATATGTGTCTATACGAAACAAAAATATAGACATTATTGAATAAAATGCTTCGAAATGAAAATATGCTCAAATTTCTTTGAAGTACAAGCGGGGTGTCTTACCATCGAAAAATTGTTTCAATTTAGAGACATGGTAAGAACTATTTGCACAAGAAATCAAACCAGTGTGTGAATACTTGAATGTATGTGAAAAGACAATGCACAAGTAATTATCTTTGGAAACACACGGTTTGTTGTCATTTAAGCACAAATAAAATGAAAACATTTAAAAATCACACTTCTAATTCATGAAAACTGTTTAAGAATCGGGAAGTGGTTTGAACATTTAAGAACATGTTTTCTATACCTGAAAGTTGTCATTCTTTCAGATAAATTTGAGATTAAGATAAGAAATTTAACCTTTCTATGCAGTCTTAAATCTCATGAAGTCAAGCTAAAGTCATTAAGAATATGATCGTGTCAGCTCCTCTCATCCTGCATAAGTCTCAAAGTGTTGTCAAAGAAACTTTATTCACAAAATTTATTCAAATGTAAAAGACATAAAGCAATAAAACATTTAAAGTACGAGTTCTGATCTGAGATGATCAGAAATCATCGTCTTACTCCTTTTGACTTATAAGCTCCCCCTAAAATCATGCATTACAAAAATTTTGTCAATGAAATAAAATGCAGAAATTAGTTATGCTCCCCCTCAAAATAATGTAGATCATCTTTAATCCTCTCTTACTCCCCCTGAGATCATGAGCAAACAATTAAAGTGCAGATAACCTTCAGACATAAAGACAAAGAAAAATGATGAAAAATAACAATACGTAACTTTATTAGGTAATAACTGATTATGTCTTCAGATTTAACATACCAAACTTAGAGATAAGAAAATTAAATCTCTTTTCATCTAATGGTTTGGTAAATAAATCTGCAAGTTGATAATCTGTTTTTACAAAATAAAGTTCAATTGTTCCTTTTTCTACATTATCTTTTATAAAATGGTACCTGACATCAATGTGTTTGGTTTTCATATGCTGAACAGGATTAGCAGATATTGCGATTGCACTCTTCGAGTCACAATATATTGGAATTTTATCAAATTTGAATCCATAGTCTCGTAGCTGTGTTCGCATCCACAGAACTTGAGAGCAGGAACTTGCAACAGCTACATACTCTGCTTCAGCAGTCGAAGTGGAAACGCAACCAGAAGTACTCTTTTTGTCCAACATGCAACCTGCATGATCTGCATCTGAATATGCAGTCAGTTGAAACCCAGTATCCTTAGGATACCACAGACCAAGGTCTGCAGTCCCCTATAGATATCTAAAAATCCGTTTGACAGCAGCCAAATGGGATTCTTTGGGAGCAGCCTGATATCTAGAACATAAGCATGTTGAAAACATAATATCTGGTCTACTAGATGTAAGATACATGAACGATCCTATCATACCTCTATAAGTTCTAACATCAACACTTTTACCCAAAGGATCAGTACTAATTTTAGTACCAGGTGCCATCGGGGTTCCAATTGGTTTACAATTTTCCATTTTGTATTTCCGAAGAATGTCCAAAATGTACTTAGATTGGTTAATAAAAATCCCCGTAGAACACTGATTAACTTGTAATCCGAGAAAGAAATTCATCTTTCCCATCATACTCATTTGAAAACGTGACACCATGAGGTTAGAAAAGTTTTTGCAAAATTTAGGATTAGTAGAACCAAATATTATATCATCAACATATATTTGAATAAGAATAATATCAGTTTTTTCTTTCTTGATGAATAAAGTGGTATCAATCTTACCTTTGGAGAAACCAGACTTGACCAAGAATTTGGATAAAACATCATACCATGCTCGAGGGGCTTGTTTTAATCCATAAAGGGCTTTGTCCAAGATGTAGACATGATCTGGCTTTTCTGGATTGACGAACCCTTCTGGTTGAGACACATACACTTCCTCTTTAAGAATGTCGTTCAGAAAGGCTGTTTTCACATCCATCTGAAAGAGTGTGAAATTCTTATGAGCTGCGTAGGCTAGAAACATGCAGATTGCTTCTATACGCGCTACTGGAGCATACGTATCATCGTAGTGTATGCCTTCCTCTTGCCGGTAACCTTTGGCAACAAGTCTAGCTTTGTTTCTTATGACAATACCATCTTCATCCTTTTTGTTCTTGAATACCCATTTAGTTCCTATCACGGTCTTTCCTTCTGGCTTAGGAACTAATCTCCAAACCTTTAGGGCTTCAAACTGATTTAACTCATCTTGCATGGCAGATACCCAGTCCGAATCAACAAGAGCCTCAAATACTCGTGTTGGCTCAATCTTACTAAGAAATGAGTCATGCATACATTGATTCAAAGTCGCTGACCTAGTTTGTACAGGCTTGTTAAGATCTCCAATTACTTGATGTAAAGGATGCTCTTTGGTCCAGCGATGCTCATGAGGAAGTGGAGTAGATACTGATTGAACATGATCATCATCTACAAATCCACTGTCAGAATCTTCAGTTTGAATAACAGGAGGGGGGTATGCAGTTGAAGTTTCAGGTGCAGAAGCATCAGTTGGAACAACAGATTGTGGCTGTTGAATAGACATTGTATGACACCCAACTGAAACAGTTACTTCTGGCTCAGCAGTTACTTGTACATCTTCAACTATAGAATTAGATGTTGGAATGTGAGTTTCTATCTGAACAGAAGATGCTTATTCAGTTATGACCTCTGAAGTGACTGGATAATTGCAACTTATGTATTCAGACCTGTCAGTCACAACAAATTTAGATACATTAGAACCTAGAAACTCATCATAAAAGAATTCAAATAACAAATCTAAATCATTTAAATGTGAAGTAGAAGTAGAAGCGTTATTCGAATTTGTCGCTGAAGAAATAGGTTCTGGACTGATCTGCCCAGAAGCTAATACTCCAGTAATAACGGGTTCTGAACTGGTTTGATCAGAAGCCATTTCTTCATCGAATGTGACATTAACGCTCTCAACAACTGTCTTTGACTTCTTCAGATAAACACGATATGCTGCTGATGTTGAAGAATAACCAATGAAAATACCCTCGTCCGCTTTAGCACTGAATTTATTCAGACTCTCTCTGTCGTTAAGCACAAAACATTTACACCCAAATATGTGAAAATACTTGATTGTTGGTGTTCTGTTGTTGATCAACTCATATGGAGTCTTTTGAAAACGGCGGTGTATCATGGACCGATTTTACGTATGACATGCAGTCGACACAACTTCTGCCCACAAAAATAGAGGTAAGTCCGATTGGCTAAGCATAGTCCGAGCAGCCTCGACTAGCGTCCGATTTCGCCTTTCGACTACTCTATTTTGTTCAGGCGTTCGAGTAGCAGAGTATTGATGTGATATCCCGACCGATTCTTGATATTCATCAACAATCTTGTTCTTGAATTCTGTGCCATTGTCAGTTCGAAGAAACTTGACTTGTCGCTGCATTTTCACCTGGGTCGTCTTTAAGAAAGTAATGAGAACTTCGGGTGTCTCATCTTTTGATCGAAAAAATTTGACCCATGTGTATCTGGAGTAATCATCCACAATAACCAACACGTATTTCTTTCCACCCAAACTCTGAGTTCTCATTGGACCACACAAATCCATGTGTAACAATTCTAACGGAGAACTAGTGCTTGATTCAGGCTTCGGTTTATGCGGAGCTCTCTTCATCTTACCCTTCTCACAAGCAGCACATAAGTGTTCTTTCTCGTATTTCAGCTCAGGATGTCCTTTTACCAATTTTCCACTAACCAGCTTTTTGATATAACGAAAGTTCAAATGAGATAAACGTCTGTTCTAGAGCCAACTTTGCTGCAATGAAGCCTTTGTCATCAAGAAAACTTGATTGTCATTCTGTACCTTTGAAAGATTGATAGTATAGAGGTTCGTCTTTCGATTTCCGACTAAGAGTTCATTGCCATCTTCCGTACGAACTGAACATCTCTTAGCTTTGAAGTTGACCTCTAACCCTTTATCACAGAATTGACCAATGCTGAATAAGTTGTGCCCCAAGCCTTCGACATAACTCACCTTACTAATCGTTATGTTGTCTTGAATGATGTCACCATATCCTAAGATTGGTGAAAGCTGATCGTTTCCAAATCTGACATTTCCACTGAATTTCTCTATATAATTAGACAATAAAGCTTTTTGCCCAGTCATATGCTTGGAACATCCACTATCCAATTACCACATATGCCGGGTCTGCAAGAGAAATCAGGAAACAATAACTTTAGGTACCCATTTAAAAACGGGTCCTAACAGATTAGCACAAGATTTCGGTTTCCTTTTGAAAATGGACCCTCTGTTCTTTTGAAAACCTTTAAAAATATTTGATCTTGAAGAATATACATGATAAGATCCATACCAATCAGAAGAATTATGAGAATAAGCAAAGTCAGTTTTCCGATAATTATGATGAAATTTAGTAGTAATAGGAGACAATTGAATCAATTGCTTTATTGAATATCTCTTGTAAGAAGTTACAAGGTTTTGTTTATGAGAAGCACATTGATCAACTACATCTGAATCACTACTAACAGATCTAGTGCAAGTATTATCAGTAACTGATTCAGCTATCTCAGCATTCTTCTGTTTTGGTCGCCATTTGGTTTGAACGTTCAATCTTTTCTTGTTAATATCTGAAACAAAAGATTTAGATCTATTAGGAAAATCAGACTTCTGAGATTGAATTTTCTTTTGTGTACCAGTGTATTTCTGTTTCTGTAATCGCTGCTTCTTATGTTTCTTACCATTAGCATAGTAATCAACAGTTACAGAAACTGAGTCACCAACCTTAGTTAATGATTTAGTCATTTTAGAAACACTTGGTAACACCTTTTCAGTTTTAAAACAAGTAGAATGATCAGGAAGTTTAGCGTTGAAGTCAAACAAATCAATCTCTTCTATGCATCCTTCATTAGAATTTAGAAAGTCATTTGCAGACTCAAATAAGTCATCAAAACTATCAGATGAAGTTGAAGAAGTCTGTGAAACTGTAGAACACTTTGAAGATTTAATTTGAAAAACAGTGTTCTTTATAACTGTAGAAAATACAATTTGTTCAATGTCCACCAAAAGTTTTTCATCAGATAAAGCATTTTCAAGTTCAACTATTTTGCTTTCCAAAATGAGAGGAGGAACATAAACCTTTTCAACTGCAGGTTTAGCCTTCATCTCTGAAACGGAATAACTCACAAAATAGTCATTTGAAAGAACTTTTGGTGTTTCTTTAAGATAACTATCATTTAACTTGGCATAGTTAAATGGTAGTTGCATTTTCTTTATATTCTTTCTGTTTTCAGTTTCTTGGACCTCAACTTCTTTTGGTAATTTGGTAACAAATTTGGGTTTCAAATGAGGTTGTTTACCAGCACATGCAAGAAAATCAAAATTATAAAGAGCTGGTTGTTTTCTGATGGCTTTCTTTAAGTAATGGGGGTTTTGAAAACCAAGTCCCCATTTTTCTTTAACATCAGCCTCTTCGTTAGGTGCATTCAGAAAAATGGTTTGATCTGTTTGGCCTCTAGCGTAAAGTTTGGCTTCCAGACCATTTACTTTCTTATTCAAAAGCTTGTTTTCAACCTGCAATTTATAAACAGTTAGTGCAGATTCTTTCTTATCAAATTCATATTTAGAAACTTTAACTTCAAACTCAGAAATCTTCTTTTCAAAACCATCTACTTTAGATTTAGAATCAAAATCAGATTTGCGTAAAGAATCAATCAGATCTTTGTTTGAAATAACAGACGTATTAAGTTCAAAGATCTTCTTGTTCTTTTTAGCAACCGTTTCCTTTTCCTTTTTCAATTTATTTTGTAAATCTTGAAGCTCAACCATCATAGCTTCCATTTTGGTTATGAAATCTTTTTCAGTTAAGTTTAATACCTCATCAGCTGTCTCGTCATCTGACTCATCATATTTGACTTCTTTGCCCATGAGACAGAGATGAGTTGTTTCTTCCTTCTCCTTATCTTCTCCTTCGGAATGATCAAGCCAAAATTCGTCCTCGGCCATTAGAGCTATTCCTGCTTCTTGCTGTTTGGCCAAGAGCAGTTTATTCTGATAGTACTGAGAGTTGCGAACTTTCAGCTTTCTACAATCTTTTGCAAAATGACCAAGTTTACCACAGTTGTAGCATTTAACTGGATCACTTACTGTCTTTCCAACAATTGTGTAGTCATTCACGAATTTCTTCTTTTCAACAGGTTTCTTCTCAACATACCTATCCTCTTCATATCTCCTTCCTTCTATTCTCTCTCGGTGCTCGTGATTCTTTGAACTTGATGAAGAATAATGTTGAGAATTTGAATCCGGCTTCTTATAAAACTTCTTTTGAAACGCACGGGTCAGCAACATCATGGCTTGTTTCAGATTTTCTCTATCATCACCATCTGTCTCTGAATCAGACTCAGAACTTGAAATCACTTTCTTTTTCTTCTTCTCTATCTTTTCTTTCTTTTCTTTCTTCTTCTCACCAACAACCAAAGCAATCGAATCAGGAACCTTCTCAACCTTCTTCTTTTCAGCTCTTTTCTCCTCTACCTCTTCCTCATTCTGTTGTAAAGTCTCATAAACTTCGTGAAGAGGTATTTCACTTAAATCTTTCATCTGCTTCATCCTACGTGTATGTTTCTTCCATTCAGGACGTAGGATACTCAGAAATTTGACATTGTTTTCCAGCTGATTCTTTGTCATGCTATTCTTCGTCAGCTCATTCAGAAGCAAAGTAAATCTTTCATATGTGTCTTCTAGACTCTCATTCTCTTTAGCTTTGAACTCCTCATAGCTATTGATGTAGTTAGCCACTTTTATCTGATTCCCTATCTTTGATCCCATCATCATCTTCTGCAAATGATCCCACATCTGTTTAGCATCATCCTTGTAGCTATCAATCTTGATGTAGATGTCATTGGGAATGCTTTGGAGTATAAGAGATCTCGCTTGCTTGTCAGCTTTATATCGTCTCTTCTGTTCTTCAGAATACTCAGATAAATCCACTTTAACTCGTTTTGTCTTTTGTTCTTTTTCCACATCACCATGTCCAATGTCAGATGAATCATCATCAGCAGGTACATTAACAGTGGTTGGTTTCATAGGACCGTCTGTAATTGACTCCAGAATATTTTCCCCATTGGCATGCCGGTCTATGAAATCCAGGAATCTGTACTTCCATTGTTCATATTCTCCTTTAAACAGCACAGTAGGCTTGACATCGGTGCCAATTGAAAGTGCATCTTTGGAAGTCATCTTCTTTAAACCTGTTTTGAAAGATATATCAAATAAGAAACTAGAACTGATCGTTAGTCCAAAAATGTGAAATCACAACAAAAATTGAAATAATAAAAAAAATCAGAAATTTCGAGAAAAAAATGACTAAGTATCAGAACTCGCAAGTCACTATTGAACTCGCAAGCCCTTAAACTCGCAGACTGAGAAACACGCAGATCAATATTTGCGCGTTTTAGAAACTCTCAAGCAAACTCCCAGATAAACTCGCAAGCAAACTCGTAGATAAACTCGCAAGAAAACTCGCAGATCAAACTCGCAGAAGGATGAAACTCGCAAGTTCCTAAACGCGCTGAAGACTGTTCACACTGAAACTCGCTAACAGAGGCGTGCACATTTACTAAACTCGCACGTCGAAGCTTGCGCGTTTGAACAAAACTCGCTAGCTTCACTTGCGCGTTTCAACACTTAGAAATATTTCCTGATGCTTCAAACTCGCAAACCACTGTTCCTTCCAAACTCGCATGACGAAGAACTCGCAAAACACTATTCCTCTTTAAACTCGCTAGCTTTGATGAGCGCGTTTGTAGAACTCGCTGAACACTACTAGCGCATTCTGGTCCTTAGAAAAATTTCTCACTTTTTCAAACTCGCTGACTTGATTAGCGAGTTTCTTAGAACTCGCAGATAACCCTTACGCGTTTTAGACCAAAATATATCCTTTTACTTGCACGTTCTTGCGGATGAACCTTGCGCGTTTGGACGAAGAACTTGTGCGTTTGGGAGATCTAGGGCGTTCTTCCGAAAGTCGACCCAAAAATTGATTTTTCCATCTGAATTCGATCTAAACTTTGTCCAATTGATCTGAAACTTTGAATTGTTGCTCGATTACAATGCTAGAACAGATTACAACTCAAGAAACTTACAAACAAACACTTACAATTCAAAAAGATCGATTAAACAGTGAAAAACGACTCATGAATAAAACTTAACAAAAATTACAAAATTCGTGTAATTTACAGTGCAATACTGAATTTGAATTACAAAGACTCAATCTATTACACTATTCGAACACTTCCTAATCAAAATCTGCTCCAAAAACACTCTCAAATTCAGAATTCGAATTTTCTTTCAAGAACAGTGACGAAACCAACATGATCTTGAATTTCTTGATCTGATTTCACCTTTGGATCTGCTCTGATACCAATTGTGTGTTCCAGATTCTAGTTTCTAAAACAAAATAATCAAACAAACAAGATTTAATTCCAATTACCTGTTTTGATTTCTCTTTCAATTCAAGATTACACTTTCTCTCTCTACAATCTCTTTCTAACGAACTCTCTCTGCCTTTCTCAGATATTTCTCTCTCTAATATTACAATCTGATTAATGCTCTAATTAAGTTCTCTCAGATTCTCAATAATACTTGTTACTCTACAAAACAGAAATTAAAAGACTATTTAAACCAACTCCTAATACAAGAAAAACTAAAATACAAAATACAAATACATTTGACTTTTATTACAAAAACTTTGACTTTGAAGATTTTAATCATTTTTGAAAATAATTTTGATTTGAAGAAAATCAGTGATTGAAGATTTGATTTTTGAAAAACGTCTTACTGAATGAGATATTCAGTGATAGAAAAAGAGAGAACATACCTGAGGGTTTAAGATATTTGGACAGAGAGTAGGTGATGAAGGGGAACTATGTATTACTGACATAATGCATGAAGGATGAAGAGTCAATCTTCAAGATTCAACATTCCAAGCTCACTGATGAGAAAGTTGAATCTTGTCTCATCAAGAGGTTTGGTGAAAAGATCAACAAGCTGATAGTCATTGGGGAAAAAGTGGAGTTCAATATCACCATTCATCACATGATCTCTGATAAAATGATATCTGATCTCTATGTGTTTAGTCTTTGAATGTAATACTGGATTGTTTGCTATAGCGATAACACTAGTGCTGTCGTAATAGATTGGAATCTTTGATAGCTGAAGGTCATAGTCAAATAATTGATTTCTCATCCATAAGACTTGAGCACAAAACTTCCAGCAGCTACATATTCAGCTTCAGTTGTGGAAGTGGACACTGAATTTTGATTTTTACTTGTCCAACTTACCAGCTTGCCTCCTAGAAGATGACATCCACCAGTAGTGCTATTTCTATAGAGTTTACAACCTGAAAAATCACTATATGAATATCCAATTAGATCGAACCCTGAGTTTTTGGGATACCATAGACCGAGGTTAGGAGTTCCTTTCAGATATCTGAAGATTCGCTATACAGCGATCAGATGGGATTCTTTGGGTTCAGATTGATAGCGTGCACACAGACATGTAGAGTACATGGTGTCAGGTCGCCTTGCTGTTAGATACAACACGAAGCCTATCATTCTTCTATAGGCAGTGACATTAACAAGTTTTCCAACTGAATCCTTGTTTAATGTCAGAGGAGGTGCCATAAGAGTTTTCATAGATGAAGTCTGAGTTAGATCAAACTTTTTCAGCATATCTTTAACATACTTACCTTGGTTGATAAAATTACCTTTTTCAGTTTGCTTAATATGAAGACCAAGAAAGTAAGTTAGCTCGCCCATCATACTCATTTTGTATTCTTTCTTCATTCTTTCAGCGAAACGAGTACACAGAGATGGGTTAGTAGAACCAACTATTATGTCATCGACATATATTTGCACAAGAATAATGTGACCTTTTATCTTTCTGAAAAACAAGATATTATCAATTTTACCGCGTTCAAAATTTTCAGAGATAAGAAAAGATGAGAGAGAGTCATACCAAGCACGAGGGGCTTGTTTTAGACCATAGAGGGCCTTATCTAATTTATATACATAATTTGGAGGCTTAGGGTCAGAGAAGCCTAGGGGTTGTTCTACATAGACTTATTCATTCAACTTTCCGTTTAGGAATGCTGATTTTACATCCATTTGATATACAATGAAGTCTTTGTAAACTGCATAAGCTAAGAATAGTCGAATTGTTCGAGCCTAGCCACAGGGGCAAAGGTTTCATCATAGTCTATGCCTTTCTCTTGTCTGTATCCCTGAGCAAGAAGTCTAACATTGTTGCGGGTTACAGTTCCATGTTCATCTAATTTGTTTCTAAACACCCATTTGGTGCCTATAACAGTTTTATCAGATGGTCTTGGAACGAGATTCCAAACTTTATTTCGAGTAAACTCAATCAGCTCTTCTTGCATAACGCTGACCCGGTTTGGATCTCTGAGGGCATCATCAGTCTTCTTTGGCTCTATTAAAGAAATAAAGTTGACAAAGAGACAAATATTACCTGAACTTCGTCGAGTCTGAATACTTGCATCGGGATCACCAAGAATTTGATCTATGGGGTGATCTTTGGTCCATCGCTGAGCAGGGGAATGATCGCTCACTTCAGGAGTTGGATCAACAATAGGAATGTTCACTGATGAAGAAGATTGAGGTTCATCAATAAATAACTGTTGAGTGTCAGACAAACCATTGTTTTCTGAGAGGTTTTAAGACGAAGGCAGATCTGATGGAGGGAGTGTGTTTAGAGGCTCAGCTGAGACCCATGAGGTGGATTCATCACTAGGTGGGATGATGTTTGGATCATCATCAGAAGCTGGATGATTTGTGTGCTGATGGATTGAGAAGAAAGGTTATGTTTCTCTATAATGAGAAAACATCCAAGCGTTTAGTTCTTCATTGTCAGCGATAGGTTTAGAGTTCGCTGAACGGGTTTCGTCAAAGGTGACATGAATTGTTTCTTCTACGGTTTGTCTTCTCTTGTTGAAAACTATATAGGCTTTAGAGATGGAAGAATATCGAAGAAATATTCCATCATCTGCTTTTGGATCGAACTTTCCAAGAGAATCTTTGTTGTTTAGAATGAAGCACTGACAACCACATATATGAAGAAAACTGATAGAGGGTTTTCTTCCATGAAATAGTTCATAAGCTATCTTTTCAAATCGCTTTACTATCAGCGATCTGTTTTGAGTGAAGCATGCAGTGTTAACAACTTCAGCCCAAAATTGAGTAGGGAAATGAGAATTGTTGAGCATTGATCTGGCAACTTTAATGATTGTTCTGTTTCTTCTTTCAGCGACTTCGTTCTGCTGAGGCGTTCTTATAGAGGAAAAGTTGTGAGAAATTTCCTTGCTCTCAAGGAAATTGTTCAGGGAACTATTTTTGAATTCAGTTCCATGATCACTTCTTATTGAGCGAACAGTAAGACTATTCAGCACTTCCATCTTTCTAACAAAAGATATCAGTTCTTCTGGAGTATCACTTTTGCAGCGAAGAAAGATAACCCAGGTGTAGCGAGAGTATTCATCTACAATGACAAGTGTGCATTTCTTTCCAGCTATGGATTGGATATTGACAGGGCCAAACAAATCCATATGCATGAGTTGAAGAGGGCTTGTCACTAAGGAGACTTTTTTCGATTTGAAACTAACTTTAGTCTGTTTTTTCTTTTTCACATGCTGAACTTAGAGATTCCTTAGCATATGAGTGCTGAGGAAGACTAGAGACCAGTTCCTTAGAAGAGAGAGAATTCAGGGTTTTGAAATTTATATGAGAAAGTCTTTTATGCCATAGCCAGTTGACATCATAGGAGGCTTTAGAAAGAAAACATACGTTTTCAGTGGTAGTAGAGTCCATATCTATTACATAGACATTTTTCATACGATAACCACTGAGAGCAAGTTTTCCATTCTCATTTACCACTAAACATGCTTTCTTAGTAAAGCGAACTTCATAGTCTTTGTCACATAGCTGACTGATGCTTAGAAGATTGTGCTTCAGTCCGTCTACGTAAGCGACTCTTATGAAGGTAGTTATCTCATTGTTGAGGGCACCAAACCCTCGGGTATATCCTTTTCCATTTCCTCCAAAGGTCACTTAGGGACCTTTCTCTTCCTTGTATTCAGTAAGCAGGTCTTTTTGTCCTGTCATGTGAAGAGAGCATCCACTATCTAGATACCAGATGCCCTTTGATCCCTGCAATTAGAAGGAAGATTAAGTTTTGTTTGGTACCCACTTATCAATGGGTCCAGTAGGGTTAGTGGAGATGGAAGGTTCAACAATCTTCACGGTAGTTGAAGATTCAACTTCAGTGGTAACCTTCACTTTGGTTAATTTCTTAACCTTAGTGGTATTTTTCACCTTGGTCGATTTCTCAGCTTTGGTGACCTTCTCAGCCTTGGAGGCATTCATCTTCACTTTAGCTATTTTATCAGCTTTTGTGGCAGTTGGACATTTACTAGAAATATGGTCAGTGAATCCACAATGATAGCATTTTCTATATTTGAAAGTGGTTTTAGGACCATGAGTGGTAAGATTAGAAAATTTGAGATGAGTAGGGCCAACTCCAAGAATGCCTTTAGTATAAGATCTGGGAGGAACTTTTAGTTCTTCAGACTTCTTAGGCTTAAGATCAATCTTCAGCTTTGGAGTACATATATCAAAGATTTCTGTCACAGAGCTAGAAGATCGATTCACTGAAGGTTTAGAAGGAACTTTCAGTTTTGCTTTCTTGGTAGTCTTCTGAGGATGGAAAATGGATTTTCCTTTATCTGCAGGCTTAGAGCCTTTTGATAATTCCTCAGGGATGGGATTAGAAGAAGAAGACGAGCACTGAGAATAAGAAGTACCAGGGATAGAAGAGACAAACATTCCAAACTTAAGCATGGAACTGTCTTCTTTAGGTTCATCTTGTTGTTTCCAAAAACCAAGACCAGTTCTATCACTGGCAGGTATTTGAGCACTTATAATCTCAGTGATCTTTGTTGAGGATTTGCACCATCCTTCAACAGTTGCCTTTTTTGGTTTTAAAGCAACTATGGCTTGTTCGCGTTCAATGCTGATGATTTCATTGACAATGACTTGATCTTTCAAACTTTCCTCTAAAAGAGTCAGTTCTCTGATCTTTTCATGAAAATTTTCTAGCTGTTCAGTTAAATCAATATTTTTGTTTTCAGCTACAGTTTTGCCATTTAGTACATTGTATAGATCAATTGTCAACACATCAACATCGCGACTTCTCTCAGCTTCAGATATAGAGGGATTGGTAGAGATTGATACATGAGATGAGATATAGCTCATGGAATTTTCTGTTAATTCTTCCACTTCTTCTTTATTCTCAGCCATGAGACAGAGATTAACAACTTCTTCTTCATCAGAACTAGATTCTTCTGATTTAGCCCAATCCTGTTCTTCAGCGATAAGACCTTTACCTTTTCTTTTATACTTTTTAACTTTTGATATTTTTCTTTCAGCTTAAGGTATATGCTATTGCTGGTTTTCCTTGAGGTAGAAGGTTTGAAGACTTTCTTTGACCTGCACTCACTTGCAAAGTGTCCAATCTTTTCACAGTTATAGCAAGTAGCAGTAGCCTTATCAACAGGGGTTGATTTTGGCTTGTCAGTTAGAGAGAGAGAAAGGCTTATTTCTTCTAAAATTGCTCTATCTTGCAAATCTCTTAAAAGAGTTTGTCAAGAGTGCTAAGGATTCATCAAACTCTGAAAGATCAGTGTCTGATAATTCCTTAGTGTCAGAATCTAACTCAGTGATAGTGAGAGTAGATGGCTGAGATGGAATGATCTATGAGGAGACTAAAGCAACAAGAGTACTTTTGGAGTCTTTAGAATCTTTTACAAGATTCTTCTTCAAGAGATTTGATTGCTCATAGTTGAGCAATATTCCATACAAGGTGCTAAGAGAGAGAGAATTTAAGTCTTTTGTCAGCTTGAGACACATTGAATAACTGTCCCAGCTTTCAGGAAGACATTCTAAGAATTTAGTTAAGACCTCAGAATTAGAATAGGTCCTACCAGCAGTTCTTAGATCAATGATTAAGCAATTAAATCTCTGGTGAACATCAGAAAGAGATTCGTTCTTACCAGCGATAAAACTTTCATACTGTCTTACCAAGTTAATCTTTCGAGTTTCTTGGACTTCAGTGGTGCCTTCATATTGAACACATATAGTGTCCCACATTTCTTTGGCAGTTTTAAGATGCGTGATGGAATGGAAAGCTTCATTAGGCAGAGCCATAGAGATAATGGTTTTTGCCTTTGCATCTAGACCAACCTTCTTTTTGTCTTCATCACTCCATTGTCTTATTTCCTTAATAGCATAACATTCAGGAACATCAGTAGTGGTGGTAGTAGCTAGAACGACAACTATGATTGTGAAAGGTTCATACGGGCCATTTGCTACGTATTCAGGTATAGTAGGATCTATACCTTCTAGAAATAACATCGTTCGATTTTTCCAGAGAGCAAAGTTATCTCTGCTAAATCGAGGAGGTTTTGATAGTGAACCATTATCATAGTAGTTTGTGTTTGCATTAAGTGCCATATTTAGAATAGCAAGGAAGAGAATAAAGCAAGATCTTGTTTATTAGATTAAACAGTCCGCTCTGATACCACTTGTTGGTCCCGAAGGTGCTTAACAAGTTTGTAGAAGGGGGGGGGGGGTTGAATACAAACACATAATTTTAAACTTTAATAAATTTTTTATTGATAAATCAAAAACACAATTTACATGTTTGTTGCGGAATAAGATTAAGTAAAACCTAATCTAAACAAACTTAAGAATCACTAAGATAGTTGCAGCAGAAATAGAGAATAGGGGATTGGGAGAATATACAAAACAAGGGTTTCTATATATTTAGAAAGATGAAGGCAACACTCAGATGGAGTGTTGATCTTTCTATTTATACCCTATGTATTAAATGCATTGCAGAGTACTTTATACATGTCCTTCATTGATTGGCTGCATGGGTCTGACTTTAGGAGACATGCTTTCGGCCGTATGATGAACAATGTAGTTGACAAAGTTGTTGTACGCATTGATGTAGAGGTATGTCCGTTCTAACAGATCGTACAGGTGTACAAGGGTAAGACAAAAAAGACTTGAGGCATAAGCTAAGTGATCATCGATCGCTGAATATCTCTTCCTTCAGAGATATAAAGAAGTTCAGTTATCGCTGAAGCTTTTCCTCATGTTTCTTCACATGTGTAGATTCGTCTTTGCTTCACTGATATCCACATCAGGTCATGAGTAGACTTGTCTTTGTTCAGCATCTTTGTATTCGATTCAACTATGAACATCTATTGTCGCGAAACTTGTCTTCAGGGATTACGTCTAACTGTTTACATGAGAAACCATCAGCGATACTGAACATACTCAGTATTTGATCGCTGATAGTGAAACACTTTTACATATGAATGTTTACAAGAGAGATCATCAGTGATAACTGAAAATACTTAGCATGATCGCTGATGATGAAACACTAATACATAATATTAAACGTATTTTTCACTAAGTATAGAAAAGGGTCATTATGAAATCACTGAGAGAGTATGGATCAACACCTTCATCAGCAACATTTGTGTGCTTTTGTTTCTTGACGTTCGACCCCAAACCAACACTCTTTACAACTTTTGTTACTAACTTCGATAGTGTCAGTTAGTCATCAGCATCGCAATCAACCGGATTTTCCATTGTCTTTTTGAAATCAACTACAATTTTCATCTCTAAACTATTTCAACTCATGAAATCAAACATAATTTCTGCCTGTATGTTATTCCACCTCATGAAATCAAACACAATTTTCGTCTATATGTTATTTCACCCCGTGAAATCAAACACAATTTTGTAAAACAAAAACCCCTAAATCAACTGCAACCGAAGAAGATGTTTTCCTAGTTTGTTCTCTGCCATGGTACACTTCCTTTAAGCAAGCATCTGATCACGTCTTCCTCCTTCAGAAAGTCATTGAGATCATTCGTTACTCTCCTCTTCATCCTCTTCAAGGGATTGTTGTTTGGGTAAAAAAAGTATCAAAGTCCTGACCGATGTAACATTTTTACGACTAAATATACCTTCAGAACAAGTATTGACGACGAAAGACCAACAATCGTCACTTTAGATAACAATCGTAAGTAACCATAGTCGCCAATATCTAATGACATATGTTTATCATTTCTGACTCTCGATGGAACCGTGTTCTATATTTCTTTAAATACAGGTCTTCTCTCATTAATGCTCAACAGACATAACCGAAGACCACCATTAAGAACAACAAAAACATACCGTTAACAATAAATGATCATAAAAGACAAATTTATGACGAACAAACTTATATAAACAAGGATCAAAGGCATATTTTTTCTTTGAGAAGTGTTACGTAATCTGAAGTAATTCGTAAAAAATACTCCAAATTGAAAGTTAACTTAAAACCGTTAACACTATTTACAACGGAAGACTTTAAATCAATAAATATGTAAATATGTCTGCACATAGATATTAAACTTAATAGACATGAAAAGTCTCTATGCGTGTCATTTCCTTTATCCAACTTGAAGCCTTTTGTCCCTGAGATGCATACTATATTCAACTTATAAAGCTCAGTGGGTTCATGGTTTGCATGAATAAAATCGTTTCTCATAAAACATATCAACTTGTAAACTCTGTTTCAAATAGTAAGCGTTTTCTGAAAACATGCAATAATGAAAGAAAAGAGATCTCATAAACTGTCTCATCGGGTATGGGTCATTTTGTTACTGGCATTCCCTGGATTGTCTGACCTACACCCATCTGGACACCTATTACGGGGTCGTGCCACTTGTTGTGTGACTTACTGATCAAAAGCCCAACCGTTATTACAAATCATAAAACTTGCGATTGAAATAACATGCTAGAGTTATATTGAAAACAAATTAAACACATAGCATGCAACTGATCATAAATAAGATACATGTAAAATATAATGTATCATGTATGAAAACTGAAACATCATGCATACGTATACGCCACCATACAAATCCTATAATGTTCAAAATAAATTTGTACGTAGTTATGCATCCCATTGTAAGTCTCATAAAGACTCACCTAATTGCGTGT
The DNA here is from genome assembly GCA_023525745.1 of Arctium lappa. Lineage (NCBI taxonomy): Eukaryota > Viridiplantae > Streptophyta > Magnoliopsida > Asterales > Asteraceae > Arctium > Arctium lappa. The sequence continues at coordinate 41,428,680 of CM042057.1, forward strand.
AGATTGGCTACTGCTAGCTCTTGACTGAAAACCTACACATTTCATACCACCATATCCAATTAGTGATTTATTTCCTCCAAAATCAACAAAAGTCAACTATGGTCAACCCTACTCGACCTAAAGTCAAACTTCAAAACCGGGTTTCTTAATGACTCAAATATCTCTATTGTCTCATCGCCAAAATACTTTGTGGGTCAAACGAGGTAAAAGTCAACTCCCTGTAAACTCGGACAACTTCAACTAACCTTAGTCAAATCCCAAGTCTAAAACTCAACGACGTCATAAAACGTTAACATATTTAACTCAATTACGACGCTTTAATCCCATTATTAACTCATCAAAAATAATTTAATAGACCTCCGAGTATTACTTTTGATAATGACTTTTAACGTCGGTTTATTCGTTTCATAACTAAAGGAATCCTCCATTCCGACTTGAAGTCTCTCGTAGTCTTAAAATCTTAAAACGACACTTGAAACATGATTATTAAATTATCCATTACATAATAAATAATTTAATAATTACATCTCTCCAAATTAATGTTGAATTTTTTTGTAAAAATATATTTTTTACTAACTTTGGACACATATTTACGTGTACATGTAGTGTATATATCTAACTCTTAGTGGGTTTGTGTTCTCCTATATGAGAGCTTCGAAACGATATATTATGCGTCCAAAACGGAATATGTGTGAATTAGATATCGATGCTCAAAGTTGAGTGTGTCTCGAAACAGTGGCCCGCGCAGGTTGTGGCGCGGGTAAACCCGCGTGGCCAACCGCGCCGAGCATTGGAATGTAAACACGAACAGTGGCCCGCGGGGTTGTGGTGCGGATGAACCCGCACGGCCAACCGCGCCAAACACTGTTCACGTTTTGTAATCCCATCGAAACCATTGATGATGCACAGTTAATTCGTTTAATTATTAGTTAATTATCGAATTAAGTATTTCGGTTATAACGGTTAATTCATTTAATTATTAGTTAATTATCGAATTAAGTATTTCAGTTATAACGGTTAATTCATTTAATTACAGATTAATTATAATGATTAATTTGTTTCATTATCGGTTAATGACAATTAATCATTTCGGTTTTGAGTCGTCAATATAAATTGAGGGGCCGATTCACATTCCATAGTACGACAATCACAACGAAACACTCTCACATATCTCTCTCTGAAATTCATAGTGCATACGATAACTCTGGTGGAGTTTCAAGGCAAGTGGTCATCTCCGGCAGTACTACTGTTTTTGCTGTTATACCCTGGGAACAGACGGCGAATATGTTTAAGGGAATCGTGTGAAACACGAGCCTTAACGTTTGTTCTATATCCTCCTCTTTTTCTTTATATTTGTCTTAAATCATTAGTTGATTTATTTGTATTTTAATTTGTATGCTTAAAATACATCGGAATCTCGATTTGCTTCGAATAGTTGCCTAATTTTATGAGTTGTTAATCATTCGTTGATTAATTTTATATTATTATATGTATTATTAAAATACATATAGAGAAAATACCAACAATCTTAAACAGATTTTATCAAGTTTATCTCGATTTGCTTCGAATCGAGTTGTGTTTCGATTTAAGGATATGAGGCTATGTTTGTATAAACAAATCGATAATCGAATTTGTTTCGATTTAATTCGTTTTCTGTTTAAAAGAATTTTAATCGACTTTGGTTCGATTTATTTCTTTTTATGTTTTGTGTAAACAAATTCTAAATCGTATTTGTCGATTTAAATAATTACTGTTTGTAAACAGTTTCTAAAATCGAGCTTGTTTCGATTTTTGTGGAGAAAGATTCTAAATCGATATTGTTTCGATTTTGTGGAATAGAATCTAAAATCGAGTTTGTTTTGATTTTTGTGGAGAAAGATTCTAAATCGATATTGTTACGATTTTGTTGAAAAGAATCTAAAATCGAGTTTGTCTCGATTTTGTGGAGAAAGATTCCAAATTGATTTTGTTTCGATTTTGTGGAAATAAAATATAAATCGAGTTTGCTTCGATTTGTGGAAAAAGATTATAAATCAAGTTTTTTCGATTTAATCCCTTATCTATTTCTATAAAAGGATTCTCAATCAAGTTTGTATTTGATTGAATTCTTTTCTGTTTTGTGTAAACAGATTGATATTGCGGTACTAAAACGTTCACGTGAAATTTGTTTTCCACGATGGTGAACGAGTACTTGGTGGCAATGATCACAGATCTCACAGCCATGGTCTCGGAGGTGAATGTGATTGGTACAAACTCTAGGCAATGGTGGATTGATACCGGAGTAACCCGTCATGTGTGTCATGACATGAGCAACTTCAACACCTACAAGGACGTTGATGATGGGCAAAAGCTCTTCATGGGGAATGTAGCCACCACCGATGTCAAAGGGAAAGAGATCAAGCTTAAGGATGTTTTGCACGTCCCGGAGCTTCGGAAAAACCTCGTTTCTGGGTGGTTGTTAAACAAGTTTGGCTTTAGATTAGTGTTTGAGTTGGACGAATTTGTTTTGTCCAAAAAATGGTATGTATCTGGGAAAGGGATATGCCTTGAATGGCATGTTCGAGTTGAATGTAATGGTTGTCAATGAAATGAATAAAGCAAGTACTAGTTCTGCTTATATGCTTGAGTTTTCAAATGTTTGGCATGGCCATTTAGGACATGAAAACTTTAATTCCATTCAACGTTTAATTAAGCTAAATTACATACCTAAATTTGATATTGACTCAAATCACAAGTGCCCCACATGTGTAGAAGCCAAACTTACTAGAACATCTTTCAAATCGGTTGAAAGGAAAACTCAACCACTTGATTTAATTCATACTGACGTGTGTGATTTAAAATCGGTTCCTACTAGAGGTGGGAAAAAATATTTTATCACGTTTATCGATGATAGCACAAAATATTGTTACGTATATTTACTAAAGCAATAGACAAGTTTGTCTTATATAAAAATGAAGTTGAAAATCAACTTAACAAGAAAATCAAGGTCGTTAGAAGTGATAGGGGAGGTGAATATGTTTCACCGTTTGCTGAGTTTTGTTCTAACAATGGAATTCGACATGAATTCACAGCACCCTATTCACCTCAACAAAACGGTATTGCTGAGAGAAAGAACCGTACCTTGAAAGAGATGGTGAATGCCATGTTGATTAGTTCTGGTTTAAGTCAGAACATGTGGGGGGAAGCTATTTTGTCGGCTAATTATCTTTTGAATAAGATACCCTACAAGAAACAAAATGAAACACCGTACGAACTTTGGATGGGTAGGAAACCATCTTACAAGTACTTACGAGTGTGGGGGTGCCTAGCTAAAGTGGTTGTACCTACGCCTAAAGTACAAAAGGTAGGACCTAAAACAGTGGATTGTGTATTCATTGGATACACACAAAATAGTAGTGCATATCGGTTTCTTTTGTATGAATCTAAAAATCCTGAAATACACAAGAATACAATTATGGAGTCAAGAAATGCTTCATTCTTCGAAGACGTATTTCCTTGTTTGAACAAGGAAAAACAAAGCTCATCTTCTAAAGATAAAGAAATTGTTCGAGAGAATGAACAAGTTCTATCTGAGGAAGAAGAAATGGAACCTAGAAGAAGTAAACGGGCTAGGTTTGAAAAATCGTGTGGTCCCGATTTTCTCACCTACGTGGTGGAAAGTGAACCCAAAACCTATCGTGAGGCGGTTACGTCTTCGGAAGAACCTCAATGGAAAGAATCCATCAAGAGTGAGATAGAATCTATCTTACAAAACCATACATGGGAACTAGTGGACCTACCTCTAGGATGTAAACCACTAGGTTACCGTTGGATCTTTAAAAGAAAGATGAAAGCTAATGGCAATATTGACAAATAGAAGGCGAGACTAGTAATAAAAGGATATAGACAAAAGGAAGGTCTAGATTATTTTGATACTTATTCGCCGGTGACAAGAATAACATCCATTAGATTGGTGTTAGCTATTGCAACCATTAGAAATATGCAAATTCACCAAATGGATGTGAAAACTGCTTTTCTAAACGAAGATTTAGAAGAAGAAATCGATATGGAGCAGCCTGAGGGATTCGTTGCCCCAGGACAAGAAAACAAGGTTTGTAAACTTATTAAGTCATTGTATGGCCTAAAGCAAGCTCCAAAGCAATAGCATCAAAAGTTTGATCAAGCCATGTTAGAAAGCGGTTTTAAGATAAATGAGTGTGATAAATGTGTTTATATGAAAGACACCACTCATGGTTATGTCATCTTGTGTTATATGTTGATGATATGCTTATCATAGGCAGTGATGACAAAATGATAAGGTCCACGAAGGATATGTTGAAATCTAAGTTTGACATGAAAGATATGGGTTTAGCTGATGTGATTCTTGGGGTCAAGATCAAAAGAACCCAAAATGGTCTGGTGTTAAATCAGACACATTACGAGGACAAGATTCTTGAGAAATTTAATGAAGGAGATACTAGTCTAGCTAGAACTCCGATTGATACTAGTCAACATCTATCTAAAAATAGAGGGGATAGTGTTGCACAAGTGGAATACTCAAGAATAATTGGCAGTCTGATGTATCTTATGAGTTACACTAGACCTGACTTAGCATATGCAGTGAGCAGGCTAAGTAGGTATACTAGTAATCCCAGTTTTGAACACTGGAAGAGTATTACTAGATTGTTAAGATATTTGAGATACACACGTAAGTATGGACTGCATTATGGAAGATATCCAGTTGTGATCGAAGGATACAACGATGCAAATTGGATATACGATATAAAGGATTCCAGATCTACAAGTGGATATGTGTTTACACTTGGAGGTGCGGCTATATCTTGGAAATCGTCCAAGCAAACTGTTATAGCCAGATCCACGATGGAATCTGAATTTATTTCCTTGGATAAATGTGGTGGAGAGGCAGAATGGCTACGTCAGTTCATCGAAGATATTCCCAGATGGCCTAAGCCGGTAATGGCCATATGTATACATTGTGATAGCCAATCGGAAATTGGTAGTGCTCAAAGTACAATGTATAATGGGAAATCAAGGTACATTAGACGTAGACATAATACGATTCGACAATTACTCTCTACTAGAGTTATCTTGACTGACTATGTGAAGTCAAAGGATAACATTACAGATCCTCTTAAAAAAAGGCCTAAGTAGAGATTTGGTATATAAGTCGTCGAAAGGATTAGGACTAAAAGCCCTGAATTAGTAATTCATGCAAAGGAAACCTTACCTAGAAGACTGGAGATACCAAGATCAGGGTTCAAAAGGACAACCTAGTTTTATGAATAAGGGAGGTCATTGTGGGGGAGTTAATAAACTTCCAAGTCCATTTCTAAATTCAGTGACAAGTGAGGCTAAGCGTATGGCTTTTAATGTTTATTGAAAATCACCTATGTGAGACAGAAGTGGGGTCACTTTGAAGGGAATTGTGGGGGGCGCAATTCCTGACAGCTCTCGCTGAACCAAGCTAGTGTTCATGACCATAACAAACACGACTACGATGATATGACCTTGTTAGGAAGAGATCTGTGTGAAATGTATTGTCGTCTACATAAATGGCAGTTTAGTTCAAAGACATCAAGTCTACTGACAACTAGGAGACTAAGTGTGTTTCACAAGGGAAGGTTCAAAGGGTAACACCTACTTATCCTATGCAGGATTCAACCATTTGAAATTTCGTAGGAAATTTTCGTATGCAAAGATCGATGTCCATTCATGTGGTGGATTGTTGGAAAGTTTTAGTAAAAATATGTTTTTTACTAACTTTGGACACATATAAATACGTGTATATGTAGTGTATATATCTAACTCTTAGTGGGTTTGTGTTCTCCTATATTAAAGCTTCAAAACGATATGTTATGTGTCCAAAATGGAATATGTGTGAATGAAATATCGATACTCAAAGTTGAGTGTGTCTCGAAACAGTGGCCCACACAGGTTGTGGCACGGGTGAATCCGCGCGACCAACCGTGCCAAACACTGTTCACGTTTTCTAACCCCATCGAAACCATTGATGATGCACAATTAATTCGTTTAATTATTAGTTAATTATCGAATTAAGTATTTCAGTTATAACGGTTAATTCGTTTACTTATTTGTTAATTTATCGAATTAAGTATTTCGGTTATAACGATTAATTCGTTTAATTACAGATTAATTATAATGATTAATTTGTTTCATTATCGGTTAATGACAATTAATCATTTTGGTTTCGAATCGTCAATATAAATTGAGGGGCCGGTTCACATTCCATAGTACGACAATCACAACGAAACACTCTCACATATGTCTCTCTGAAATTCATAGTGCAGACGATAACTCTGGTGGAGTTTCAAGGCAAATGGTCATCTCCGGCAGTACTACTGTTTTTGTTGTTGTACCCTGGGAACAGACGGCGAATCTGTTTAAGGGAATCGTGTGAAACACGAACCTCAACGTTTGTTCTATATCCTTTTCTTTTTCTTTATCGTTGTCTTAAATCATTAGTTGATTTATTTTGTATTTTAATTTGTATGCTTAAAATACATCGGAATATTAATCGATTTATTTTTAATCATAGATCCTTAATTTTATGAGTTGTTAATCATTCGTTGATTAATTTTATATTAATATATGTATTATTAAAATACATATAGAGAAAATACCAACAATCTTAAACAGATTTTCTCGAGTTTATCTCAATTTGTTTCGAATCGAGGTGTGTTTCGATTTAAGGATATGAGGCTATGTTTGTATAAACAGATCGATAATCGAATTTGTTTCGATTTAATTTGTTTTCTGTTTAAAAGAATTTTAATCGACTTTGGTTCGATTTAATTCCTTTTATGTTTTGTGTAAACAAATTCTAAATTGTATTTGTCGATTTAAATAATTACTGTTTGTAAATAGTTTCTAAAATCGAGCTTGTTTCGATTTTTGTGGAGAAAGATTCTAAATCGATATTGTTTCGATTTTGTGGAATAGAATCTAAAATTGAGTTTGTTTCGATTTTTGTGGAGAAAGATTCTAAATCGATATTGTTTCGATTTTGTTGAAAAGAATCTAAAATCGAGTTTGTTTCGATTTTGTGGAGAAAGATTCCAAATTGATTTTGTTTCGATTTTGTGAAAATAAAATATAAATCGAGTTTGCTTCTATTTGTGGAAAAGGATTATAAATAAAGTTTGTTTCGATTTAATCCCTTTTCTATTTGTATAAAAGGATTCTCAATCAAGTTTGTATTTGATTGAATTCTTTCTGTTTTGTGTAAACATATTGATATTGCGGTACTAAAATGTTCATTTGAAATTTATTTTCCACGATGGTGAACGAGTACTTGGTTGAAATGATCACAGATCTCACGGCCATGGTCTCGGAGGTGAATGTGATTGGTACAAACTCTAGGGAATGGTGGATTGATACCAGAGCAACCCGTCATGTGTGTCACGACAAGAGCAACTTCAACACCTACAAGGATGTTGATGATGGGCAAAAGCTCTTCATGGGGAATGCAACCACCACCGATGTCAATGGTGTTGGAGATGTCATTTTGAGGATGACTTCTGGGAAAGAGCTCAAGCTTAAGGATGTTTTGTACGTCCCGGAGTTTCGGAAAAACCTCGTTTCTCGGTGGTTGTTAAAAAAGTTTGGCTTTAAATTAGTGTATGTGGGAAAGGGATATGCCTTGAATGGCATGTTCAAGTTGTATGTAATGGTTGTCAATGAAATGAATAAAGAAAGTACTAATTCTGCTTTTATGCTTGAGTTTTCAAATGTTTGGCATGGCCGTTTAGGACATGTAAACTTTAATTTCATTCAACATTTAATTAAGCTAAACTACATACCTAAATTTGATATTGACTCAAATCACAAGTGCCCCATATGTGTAGAAGCCAAACTTACTAGAATATCTTTCAAATCGATTGAAAGGAAAACCGAACCACTTGATTTAATTCACACTGATGTGTGTGATTTAAAATCGGTTCCTACTAGAGGTGGGAACAAATAATTTATCACGTTTATCGATGATAGCACGAAATATTGTTACGTATATTTTCTTAAGAGTAAAGATGAAATAATAGACAAGTTTGTCTTGTATAAAAATGAAGTTGAAAATCAACTTAACAAGAAAATCAAGGTCGTTAGAAGTGATAGGGGAGGTGCATATGTTTTACCGTTTGCTGAGTTTTGTTCTAACAATGGAATTCGAAATGAATTCACAGCACCCTATTAACCTCAAAAACTGGTATTGCTGAGAGAAAGAACCGTACCTGGAAAGAGATGGTGAATGCCATGTTGATTAGTTCTGGTTTAACTCAGAACATGTGGGGGGAAGCTATTCTGTTGGCTAATTATCTTTTGAATAAGATACCCCACAAGAAACAAAATGAAACACCGTACGAACTTTGGATGGCTAAGAAACCATCTTACAAGTACTTACGAGTGTGGGGGTGCCTAGCTAAAGTGGTTGTACCTCCGCCTAAGGTACAAAAGTTAGGACCTAAAACAGTGGATTGTGTATTTATTGGATACGCACAAAATAGTAGTGTATATCGGTTTCTTGTGTATGAATCTAAAAATCCTGAAATACACAAGAATACAATTACGGAGTCAAGAAATGCTTCATTTTTCGAAGACGTATTTCCTTGTTTGAACAAGGAAAAACAAAGCTCATCTTATAAAGATAAATAAATTGTTCGAGAGAATGAACAAGTTCTATCTGAGGAAGAAGAAGTGGAACCTAGAAGAAGTAAATGGGCTAGGGTTGAAAAATGGTTTGGTCCCGATTTTCTCACCTACTTGGTGGAAAATGAACCCAAAACCAATCGTGAGGCAGTTACGTCTTCGGAAGGACCTCAATGGAAAGAATCCATCAAGAGTGAGATAGAATCTATCTTAAAGAACCATACATGGGAACTAGTGGACTTACCTCCGGGATATAAACCACTAGGTTACCGTTGGATCTTTAAAAGGAAGATGAAAGTTGATGGCAGTATTGACAAATACAAGGCGAGATTAGTAATCAAAGGATATAGACAAAAGGAAGGTCTAGATTATTTTGATACTTATTCTCCGGTGACAAGAATAACATCCATTAGATTGGTGTTAGCTATTGCAGCCATTAGAAATATGCAAATTCACCAAATGGATGTGAAAACTGCTTTTCTAAACGGAGATTTAGAAGAAGAAATATATATGGAGCAGCCTGAGGGATTCGTTGCCCCAGAACAAGAAAACAAGGTTTGTAAACTTATTAAGTCCTAGTATGGCCTAAAGAAAGCTCCAAAGTAATGGCATCAAAAGTTTGATCAAGCCATGTTAGAAAGCGGTTTTAAGATAAATGAGTGTGATAAATATGTTTATATGAAAGACACCACTCATGGTTATGTCATCTTGTGTTTATATGTTGATGATATGCTTATCATAGGCAGTGATGACAAAATGATAAGGTCCACGAAGGATATGTTGAAATCTAAGTTTGACATGAACGATATGGGTTTAGCAGACGTGATTCTTGGGGTCAAGATCACAAGAACCCAAAATGGTCTGGTGTTAAATCAGACACATTACGTGGACAAGATTCTTGAGAAATTTAATGAAGGAGATACAAGTATAGCTAGAACTCCGATTGATACTAGTCAACATCTTTCTAGAAATAGAGGGGATAGTGTTGCACAAGTGGCATACTCAAGAATAATTGGCAGTCTGATGTATCTTATGAGTTACACTAGACCTGACTTAGCATATGAAGTGAGCAGGATAAGTAGGTATACTAGTAATCCCAGTTTTGAACATTGGAAGAGTATTACTAAATTGTTAAGATATTTGACATACACACGTGAGTATGGACTGCATTATGGAAGATATCCAGTTGTGATCGAAGGATACAACGATGCAAATTGGATATACGATATAAAGGATTCCAGATCTACAAGTGGATATGTGTTTACACTTGGAGGTGCGGCTATATCTTGGAAATCGTCCAAGCAAACTGTTATAGCCAGATCCACGATGGAATCTGAATTTATTGCCTTAGATAAATGTGGTGGAGAGGAGAATGGCTATGTCAGTTCATGGAAGATATTCCCAGATGGCCTAAGTCGGTAACGGCCATATGTATACATTGTGATAGCCTATCGACAATTGGTAGAGCTCAAAGTACAATGTATAATGGGTAATCGAGGCACATTAGACGTAGACATAATATGATTCGACAATTACTCTCTACTAGAGTTATCTTGATTGACTATGTGAAGAGAAAGGATAACATTACAGATCCTCTTAAAAAAGGCCTAAGTAGAGATTTGGTATATAAGTCGTCGAAAGGATTGGGACTAAAAGCCCTGAATGAGTAATTCATGCAAAGGAAACATTACCCAGAAGGCTGGAGATCCCAAGATCTGGGTTCAAAAGGACAACCTAGTTTTATGAATAAAGGAGGTCACTGTGGGGGAGTTAATAAACTTCCTAGTCCATTTATAAATTCAGTGACAAGTGAGGCTAAGCGTATGGATTTTTAATGATTATTGAAAATCACCTATGTGAGGGAGAAGTGGGGTCGCTTCGATGGGAATTATGGGGGGCGCGATTCCTGACAGCTCTCGCTGAACCAGGCTAGTGTTCATGACCATAACGAACACGACTATTAGGATATGACGTAGTTAGGAAGAGTTATGTGTGAAATGTAATGTCGTCTACATAAATGGCAGTTCAGTTCAAAGACATCAAGTCTACTGACAACTAGGAGACTAAGTGTGTTTCACAAGGGAAGGTTCAAAGGGTAACACCTACCTATCCTATGCAAGATTCAACCATTAGAAATTTCGTAGGAAATTTTCGTATTCAAAGATCGATCTCCATTCATGTGGGGGATTGTTGGAATTTTTTTGTAAAAATATGTTTTTTACTAACTTTGGACACATTTAAATACGTGTATATTTAGTGTATATATCTAACTCTTATGGGTTTGTGTTCTCCTATATGAGAGCTTCGAAACGATATATTATGTGTCCAAAACAGAATATGTGTGAATAAGATATCGATGCTCAAACTTGAGTGTGTCTCGAAACAGTGCACGCGCAGGTTGTGGCGCCCCGCGCGGCCAACCACGACGAGCACTGGAATGTAAACACGAACACGCACCACAACCCGCGCGACCAACTGTGCCAAACATTGTTCATGTTTTGTAACCCCATCGAAACCATTGATGATGCACAGTTAATTCGTTTAATTATTAGTTAATTATCGAATTTAGTATTCCGGTTGTAACGGTTAATTCGTTTAATTATTAGTTAATTATCGAATTAAGTATTTAGGTTATAACGGTTAATTCGTTTAATTACGAATTAATTATAATGATTAATTTGTTTCATTATCAGTTAATGACAATTAATCATTTCGGTTTCGAATCGTCAATATAAATGACGGGGCCGGTTCACATTCCATAGTACGACAATCACAACGAAAGACTCTCACATATGTCTCTCTGAAATTCATAGTGCATACGATAACTCTGGTGGAGTTTCAAGGCAAGTGGTCATCACCAGCAGTACAACTGTTTTTGCTGTTGTACTCTGGGAACAGACGGCGAATCTGTTTAAGAGAATCGTGTTAAACACGAGCCTCAACGTTTGTTTTATATCCTCTTCTTTTTCTTTATCGTTGTCTTAAATCATTAGTTGATTTATTTTGTATTTTAATTTGTATGCTTAAAATACATCGGAATCTTAATCGATTTCTTTATAATCATAGTTGATTAATTTTATGAGTTGTTAATCATTCGTTGATTAATTTTATATTATTATATGTATTATTAAAATACATATAGAGAAAATACCAACAATTAAATTGTCCTAATAATATCAATTGGAAACCAAATTTCATTGGAAACTTTGGAAACCAAATTTCAGCCATTGATCTTTATAATCAATGGTTAAGATTCACTTGAATTATATATGGTAGTAAATTAATTAATTTATTAATAATAAATAAAAATAATAGATGAAAAGGGTAAATATGTATTTTGATTTTGTGTCTCAAATATGGTAAGAAAGGTTTATTTTATTTAGATTACTTGAAACCAAAATAAAATTTCCACGCAATCTAAGTTTTGTTTTTTACTATGAAAACGAGGAGCATTTGTCTATTCATCAAAAAAATATTTTTCTTTTAAAATGTAAGAATTTTTTTTAATTTCATTTTATTATAAAATTTCCCACACAATCTAATATTGTGATGAAACAGAATGAACTTGTGGATTACAAATTTAATTGGATTACAGATTTCATCAGGTTCATCGTGTTAGCATTATTGTTTCATCAGGTTCATCGTGTTAGAATTATTGTTTCATAATGAAACATGATGAATTTGTGCCATTTTTGTTAACTTCCCATTTTTGTTTCATTACCTGTTCAGTTGCATATCCGTATATGAAAATAGATTTATCAGGTTCATCGTGTTAGCATTATTGTTTCATAATGAAAATAGATTTATCAGGTTCATCGTGTTAGCATTATTGTTTCATTATTACCATATATAAGCTAAATTAAAATTAAATAATTTACCTAAATTAAATATCTCATTTTTAAATTAATCAATGATCATTATTACCATATATAAGCTAAATTAAAATTAAATAATTATTAATATAATAATAATAACAGTTACCATATATATTATGAAATAATGTAAAAGACAAAAATAACCTTTCAATTAAAAAAAAATTCACTGATTGGTTGATTTCGGTTTCCAAAGTTTCCAATGTAATACTGGTTTCCAATTGATCGCTCCCCTATATATATATATATATAGTGTTTGGTTCATTTGAGAAATGGTAAATATATGAGAAATAGAGAAGTAATCCTAGTCACTCATATGGTCAACATTTGCATCTTTTACCGCGAACCACCGGATAATTCCTTGTGTGGTCTATAGAAGGTAGAGGGGTAATTTCGTTAAATACACGGGATGAGTTCATATATGAATTTGTATGAATCACAAAGATTCATATATGAATCTGTTAATTAGTTCAACTGATTCATATATGAATCTTTGTGATTCATACAGATTCATATATGAATCTTTGATTCATATATGAATCACAAAGGTTCATATATGAATCTGTTAGTTAGTTCAACTGATTCATATATGAATCACAAAGGTTCATATATGAATCAGTTAAAAGAGTTCAGTTGTGAATTGCACTGGTTCATATATGAACATATAGTTAATATGTGAATTATACATGTTCATATATGAACACAGCCCGTGTGTTTTGTAAAATTTACGAAATTGTCCTTCTATTTTTGGGATAGCCGCAACTTTTGACCAGTCAAAGCCGCAACTTTTGACCGGTCAAAGCCGCAATATTTGACTAGTCATATCCGATCTTGACCATATGAGTGACTAGGATTACTTCTCTATTTCTCATATATTTACCATTTCTCAAATGAACCAAACACTATATATATATATATATATATATATATATATATATTTACCCAAATGACGCTTTAAATGAATATTAAATTATTTAAGAATAAACAATTTAATAAATTAAATTATAGATTTGTAAAATAGTTCAATATATTAATTCATTTACAATTTGAATTAATATATTAAATAGATTACAATAATCCCTTTTTTTAGTTGGACTTCTTAAATAAATTAAAAGCTTAAAACAAAAAATATCTAAGCCCAAATTTTTTCCAACATAATTTCAAAAGCTGATAATTTCAAAACATTAGTGGTTTCTTTAAAACCAAAACTTTGTGACAAATCCTAATAACAATCTAAAGTCGAGGGACTGATTTGTAGATAAACTTTCTAAGCATAATATTACAAAGTATAGGGGTTGAAACTGTCAAAACTCGAAACTAACATTACAACCCCACGATAGCAGACCCACAGTTCCCTGCAACTTCATTTCAACGATAACTCGTCAGTAACTCGCAAAACAACCATTTGGCCTCATTTTCTAACCGTCTTTATTAATTCTTTTTGCAAAACTCTAAAAAATCATTTTCCCCAACCATAGGAACACGAATCAACGAAAACCATCAAGTATCGAGTCCCATTTTCTCATTTAAAGTTTGAGTTTTAAATAACTCGAAAATCAATACAAAGACTCGAAATTGGACCTTGTAAACTAAAATCTGAGACATAAGGCTACTAAGTTTCTATACATGACTTAAAAACGAAGCTAACCATATAAATAACTCGAAGTTTGGTGGAGTATTTTACCACAAAATGGCGATAAACCAAGATTTCGGGTAGGGACTTTTGAGCTCCGATTTCTCCTTCAAAACCTAGTAATATTCTAAGTTTCTTGAACCAAAATGTACATAGGATGTCCCTTTGCATGTATCTTCAAAACTTTTGGCATATTAGTTGACTAAACAAGACAATAATAAGCCTCAAAGATCTCCCATCGTTTTAAAATCGAGAAATTTTCAGACCTGCCATATTTACATAACAGGTCCCTCCCTATATTATGAGGAAGTTGATGCCTAACATACCACCTAGCTATCAGGTAATTACATTCGGCCCCTACCTTCAATGTTTTGCCCAATCTTACACTTTTCACCCCAATCTAGAATGAGAAAATCTCACAAATCATATGTATTGATTGAGATAGAAAACTACAGTACATGAACTTGAAAGTAGAAGGTGAATTAGAACTACAAATCTAGTAAAGGACAAATGTTGATCCCAATAATGATGTTCTTAACTTTATTTGACCTTTCACTACACACAGATTAATTTAAATAGAGTGCGGAAGCATTCATATAGTGTATGAAAGGTAGAACATGCAAAGGTAGTAGATACACATGTAATCAAAACAGAATAGTAAAATGTTGCAAGATATTTACTCAAAACACTGTTTCATTGATTATCAGACTATGTGTGTGCTCGCATACCTTAAAACTCTAAGGTGGTGCTCCCATAATATACAAGAAAGATGCACCCCTTAGTACAAGACAAAGGCTGACATTCCATAAACGAAATCCCACCTGGAAAGTAAAACCATCGTGCGCCGCTCCAAGGTGATCTGGAAATCTTCGTACAACAGGCATCACGTGATTTGCATGTGACCTTGTCTTGAACTGAGTTGCACATCTTTGAACTGTCTCCAGAGGTTAGCCATCAAAGTGGCTCTGTGAGTGATCATAGAGGCTCTATGATCTGATGATCATTATCAGGTGTTGTGTCCTCTGGTAGAGTGTTGACAGAAGTCTTCTGAGATTTTAACTTCTGCGGTGTACTTGAATATTTTGCGACAGACTTCTGCGGTTCCTATACTTAGCCTATTTTTCAATACTTCTATACAATGTGATTGGAGCTAACAATCTCCCCCTAAGTATTGAAAAATAAAGAAGTGGAAAAATATGAGTTTGGCTAAGTTAGAACACAAAGAGGTGAAAGGAACTCAACCTCTGTCTACTTACTTTCATTTAAAAGAAGTGCCAGAAGGCAATTACATTTGATTACAAAACGTGAAAGTAAAAGAAGTGAAAATACATTTCTTCAGAGCCTATACTTTGGCGTCTGGAAAGTCATTTATTTTTCTTCCAAACCCTCCTTCCTTCTTCAGCTCTCTGTAATAGAATACACACAAGCCCCTGAAGTTAAGAGTTGCACGTATATTTTCCAGGAGAATGTCTGCAGGTTCTGTGGGGACGAGTGGTGTTCCTCTGTGTTTGATGATGAGTTCTTGGATGAGCAGCAGAGACTGAGTCAAGTACTTGTGGCTTTCAATCCCCATAAATATCTTCTTTTCGCCCTTGGGATTTATGTACACAAAGCCAAAGGAAGGTCAGTTGACTATCGAGTTTGGAAGCATTGTGGCAGAAGGTGGTAAGTTGTCCTCTGGTGCAAGAAAGTTCACCTTTTTGACCCCGAGGTCAAGTCCCACCTGAAAGTCTACCACACTGTAGAAGAGTAACTTTTCCCTCATAGTTCTTTTAATCGTGAGGTGGGCTTCTTGGTACTCCTTCTTCCACCCCAACTTGTCTTCCGTCCCTTTGAGAAGCTCTGGGAGATCATGGGGATGAAGAGTTGTCAGATCTGCATCTGTGAATGTCCATATTTGTCCATCATCTCTCTTCACAGCATATGCGCGGAACCAGAAGTTTTTGCATTTTGTATGACCAAGCTTTATTGACAGAACCTCTTCGATTTTGAACATAGAGAAGACTTGGTCCCTTGGTTTAGATTTATCTTTGTATAATCTCCTCCTCTTCTCTGAGATGATTTCCTCTGAGAGTTTGACAGAAGGCTGATCATGGATCCCGCGGCTGTAGAGATACATGTAGACGTCTTCTTCTAGGTTCTTCTTATGAGGAACATGGAAGGGTCTTCTCAAGCTCTCGAAGCCTTGTATTACCTCTGTAACTCTGTCCTTTGATAATTTTTCAATAGGGTCAAGGACGGGGAGTTCAGAGAGGGGTTGTACGTCAAATTCCCAGTCTTCTTCCTCAGGTTTTATGCCTCTTAGAGATTCACTTCTGATGGCATCCATAGAGCTTTGGAGGAGCTTGTCTGTGCTAGGAGGGGCCTTCTTCTTCAGCGGTTCTGTGGCAATAGCCTTGCCTTTGTCTTTTGCGGTGGGTGGTGCTTTCATTTGGATTTTTGGTATTTGGATTGTGGGAGATAATGAAGCAGCAGAGGCTTGTTTTTGTTCTGGCTTCTGAGGTCCAGGCTCTGTGCTTGTAGGGACATGGGTCAAGGGTTCTGCTGAAGTGTGAACTGTTGGTATAATCTCCCCCTCATGAGGACCAGAGGCATCAGTATCCTGGTCCTCATATCGTGCCCTCTTCTGCGATGCCTCGTCTTGGCAAGTCGCAGGTGCCTTCCTCTTACGTCTCTTGCAGAGATTCTCATCAACATGCTTGGAGATCTTCTTCAGAACATCCTCTGTAGCCAACGACAGTTTGTTGACTTCCAGATCAGACTTGAACCTGATCGTGGCTACAGTCTTCTTCAGATCCTCTTTCAGTTTCTTGCCTTCTTGAGAGATGTTAGATCCAATGAGGTTGAGATTGCTTAGAACCATTCTCCCCATTGTTTCCAAGTCCTTTGTGGCAAAGGCAGAGAGGTCAGTCGTAGAGGTTGAGGGTGGGGGTGTAGAAGTGGACGCCTGTGGTTGGAAAGGGACTATAACATTGCGAGTTATATCCTTGATCTCATCTCGAAGCTTGCTCAGGTCATCCACCCCTGATTTAACAACTTTGGCTGCAAAACTACCCATTTCCTCCATGCAGATATCCCCTAGGACCTGAATTTGATCTGAATGAGCGATGATTGTCTTTCCGCATGCTTGAATATCAGCTCGAGTTACAGAGTTCTCTGCCAGTTTCTTGATCTCTGTAGTATGTTGCACTAAAGACTGATGAAGAGCTTTCAGAGCTTCTGTATTGGCTTTGAGAGCCTCTGCAAGGACTTGGGAGTTGGCTTGAGATTCCCTTGTGACAGAGCTTTTCAACTCGTCGAGTTTTTGAAACACCATGTCAGCAAAGGCTTTAAACTCGCCCTTTGTGACAAAGATGTCAGAGGTGACCTCTGGAACAACATATGTTCCAGATTTAGCCAACGAGTGTTTGGCACCTTCAGATCCTGTGATTAGGTTGAGCTCTAGAGGATTTCCTTCCAATCCTTGATGTTTCACAGAGGAACCATCTATGGAAGTTCTGTCAGTAAGTTTCTTGAGGGAGGGTTCAGAGGCTTCCCCAAGATCCTTAGTGATTAGGTTTTGTGGTTGTTCTAGAACCACAGAACCGGTGTGATCTCGTACTGCCATCTCTGAAGCAGTTTGGTGGCCACTCGTGTGCGTGACAGAGGCAAAAAATGCCTCTGTGTGTGACGAAGTTGTGTCCTGGGGCGAATGGACACGAAAAACAACACTCTCACCTTTTTGAGAGGGTAAGGTGGATTTGGCTTCCCTAGATGGTGGCATAGAGGATGAAGGGATATCCTCTGTCCGGAAGGTTTGGGTTGGGATCGGATTGTGCGGCCCTTCTTCAAAACCTTTATGCACTAGAACTGCAGAGGTAGTTGTGTGGGTTGCACGGGGAGTTGGCTCAGGTTGTGTGCCCAAGGCATCTTTTCTGCTGCTCTCCTCCTTCGATTTTTCTTTTTCTCTCATTTCCCCTACACGCTGTGACTTTTCGGTCACATCCTCGATCTCTAAGACCACGGTTTCGCCTAGGTCCCCTGAGTACCTAAGAAAGACTTCTCTTGCTATGTCAGAGGCCATTTTTTAGTGGACTCTGAGGTCTATCCTCAGGGGATTCTTCAAAGACTAGAGCTCTTTTTGTCTTCTGCAGAGGTTTTTCACCACCCTCTGCAGGTTTGGTTCTAGCAGTGACAGCTTCTACCAGATCTTTCCTTGCCTGTCGGACGGCTTCAACAGTTCTTTCCTTTTCTGCAAGAGCCCTTAATTTCCTTCTTTTCTTTTTCTCAGAGGATTTGACCTCTGTAGTCTCTTCTGCAGCTTCCTCTGTGGTCCTTTTCTTGGATTTCTTAGAGGACTTTGGAACCTCTACGTCTTCGGTTCTCTTTTTCTTACTTTTCTTTTTCGCCTTTTTCTCACTCCCTTCCCCTCTAACTAACGCTCTCTCTCTCTCACTCACTTGAGCCTCTGCGGATTCAACTTCTGTCTCCTTTTCTTCCTCATCTATAAAGTAAATAACTACATCACCTACTTGGAATCCTACGTGAGGGGGGGGGGTTGCAGGACTCGGTTCAGGAGTCCTGTGCCCTCGTATGTAATCCCTAGTTCCCTCTTCACTACCCAAGTAAATCAACATCCTTGTTGACAGAGGTCTTGCATTTGGGTACCCTGTTTTGAGGGTAGTGGGTTTGTGAGATTTCATCTCATGTAGCTTTATCGTCTTTCCCTCTGCTGGCAGTTTTCCCTCTCCGAGCAAGTCATCACCCAAAAGTAGGCCTAGGAATCATCCAAAAGCAATGTTTTTGGGCTCTGTGCCCCTATCCTGATCCTGCTGCTTGGTAATCACAGCATTCTTGATTTCCTTGAATATGAGCCCTGCATAGTCTAGTGGGAGATCATAATAGATCCCATACATGATGGCTAGAATGGTGTGGCTAGACTGGTCTGGGCTCCCTACCTTCGACGTTAGGCATCTATTTTGTATTGAGAAGAGCACATTCCACAGAGGGGGTAAGTTTTGTCTTCTGAAGTTTGTTCGCTTGGTGATTAGCACTGCATATCCAATGAACCTTAGAAACTCCAGAATTTCTTCTTCTGTGGGCTCTTCTGAGAACTTGCGCAGGTTTAGGCCAGTCTTGGTTGGGAGTGCGAAAACATCAGATAATTTCCTTCGGTTGATGCCTAGGTCCAGAGTTTTAGTGGTCGATGGATGGGTTACATATCCAATGATGCAATGTCCATATCCTTCCATCTTAGCATGTCGAGCACTTAGCCAGAACTGCTGAATGTAGGATTCAGGGATATCATTTCTTTTCATGGTTAGGGCTTTGACCAGAAAATGGTTCTTGAGAATGTTGATCAGGGGGGCAGCTTCACCAGGGAATCCAAAGGGGGTAAGAGTGACAAAGTGGTTGTTTGGATTATTGTTCATTTAAGTGAGATGGTAGTCATGTCGAGTGAAAGATAGCATTCTGCTCATAAGAACCTGTTCTTGGCCAATGGAGGTTGAATCAGCGTTTTGAGCTACGGAGTGAAGGGATTTGTTTGAGTTCTTGGAGCCATTGGAGTTCTTTGAAGAGCTTGACTGAGAGGCCATTGCAGAGAAAATGAAGAGTTATTTGCGAAGGGATTCTTGAGAGCAAAATTGCAGGTAGAAAAAGAAAAAGAAGGTGTAGAGGTGTTTATATACTGAGAAGGGGTAGAAAGAATTAGCGTTAAAGAAAAGAATTTGAAATCCGTAATGAGTGCTATCGGATAGGTAGTCGTTTTTCAAAAACGACGGTACAGATACGACCCAATAGGATTGTGCCACGTCAGGATAGGCGGTGCATGATCGAGTACGTGTGCCTCCCTCTATGCTCACGCGCGTGGCAGTTACTATTCCCACATGACAGTGATTTTGGTAAATAACCCGCACATAATGACCATGGTAAATAAATGTTGAAGTTAAAAATGGCAGAAGCTCTGTGGGACAAGAGCTTATGCGGTCATTATGGGGTTGCAAAGATCTTGAGAAGACCAAGACTTTCGAAAAAGCATATGAGTTTATGGAGCACAAATTCAAATTATGTAGTAATGGACGAGAGACCCCTTTGTGAGGAGCAGAGGCTCTGTGAAGGGTCACAGAGGCTCTGTGGAGGACCTTAGAGGCTCTGAGATCCAAAACTTCTAATTTAGGAAATGATCTGAATTTGTGATCACTCGATAGTTGTGAAAGCATTTTTGAGGGGCAGAGCGACATGTTTGACAAAAGATGGCGAGCTCCCACTTGAAGTGTCAAGGTCTTTTATCTCAGCTCCCCCTTGATCTGTGCTTGGGTTTAAAAAATAGACGATTTGAGCAAGACACAGAGCAAGAGGACTTTTAACAAAACAAACAAAAAAAAAGGTTATTCACAAGAGAGTTTGAATGAATATACAGTATATATTTACAGAGGCTCTATGCAAGGGTACAGAGGCTCTGTGGATCAACTCATGTTCAACATGCCATTATGGCCAACATGAAAAGTAAATATTTTCTCATCTAATGCTATCGTGAAAAGGTCGGCAAGCTGGTAATCTGTGGGAATGAAGTACATCTCTATCGTCCCATGCTCCACATGATGTTTCAGAAAGTGGTACCTGATATCCATATGTTTCGTCTTAGAGTGTTGAACAGGATTGGCAGAGATCGCAATGGCGCTTTTGGAGTCACAGAGGATGGGGATTTTCTTGATGTCAAATCCATAGTCTCTGAGTTGGGTTCTCATCCACAGAACTTGCGAACAACAGCTAGCAGCAACAACGTATTCCCCTTCTGCCGTGGAAGTCGAGACACAATTCTGCTTCTTCGAAGTCCAACTTACTAGTTTCCCTCCAAGGAACTGACAACTCCTAGAAGTACTTTTTCTGTCTAGCTTGCATCCTCCGTAATCTGAATCTGTGTACGCCACTAAATCAAAGCCAGAGTTCTCCGGTACCAGAGGCCAAGAAAATTGGTCCCTTTTAGGTATCTGAAGATCCTCTTGACAACATGAAGATGAGATTCTTTGGGGTTAGCTTGAAATCTTGCAAAGAGGCATGTGGCGAACATTATATCGGGTCGACTCGTGGTTAAGTACAATAGAGATCTTATCATTCCTCTGTAGAGTTTACACTCCACAGACTTGCCCTCTGGGTCTGTATGAAGCTTTGATCCAGTGGCCATAGGGGTTTTCATTGATGAAGAGTCAGAGAGCTTGTATTTTTCAAGTATGTCAGAAACATATTTAGATTGGTATATAAAAATGCCCTCTTTGGTTTGTTTGACTTGCAATCCTAAGAAGAAGGTAAGTTCTCCCATCATGCTCATCTTAAACTCACTCTTCATCAAAGACTCAAACTTTTTTCAATATGATTCATTTGTAGACCCAAAGATAATATCATCAACATAAATCTGTACAAGTAGAATCTCACCTTTTCTCTTTTTATAAAATAAAGTTGTATCAGTTGTACCTCTTTCGAAACCATTTGCAAGAAGGAAGTTTGAAAGTTTGTCGTACCAGGCTCTAGGGGCTTGCTTGAGTCCGTACAGAGCCTTGTCCAAAAAATATATATGATTTGGGTAGTTGGAACTTTCAAACCCTGGTGGCTTCTGGACGTACACTTCTTCTTGAATTTGTCCATTCAGAAAGGCCGACTTAACATCCATTTGAAACACTTTAAAACCTCTGTGGGCTGTGAAGGCAAGAAATATTCTTATTTCTTCGAGCCTAGCCACAGGGGCAAAAGTTTCTTCGTAGTCAATTCCTTCTTCTTGGCAGTATCCCTTGGCCACCAGCCTTGCTTTGTTTCTGATCACCAAGCCATCCTCGTCCTTTTTGTTCCTAAAGACCCATTTGGTCCCTATTGCGGTTTTGCCTTTCGGCAGAGGCACAAGAGTCCATACTTTGTTTCTTTCAAACTACAGAAGCTCATCTTGCATAGCCTCTACCCAGTTTGGGTCTTCAAGAGCTTCAGAGATCCTTTTGGGCCCGATAATGCTTACAAAATTAGTATAGTAACAAAAATTTGCGGTGCTTGATCGAGTCTGGACTCTGTCAAAGGGGTCACCTATAATTTGGCTCTGTGGGTGACTTCTGGTCCACTTAGTCATTCGAGGTAGGTGATCATTTGAACCTTCTGGAAACACTTCTGGAGCATGTTCAGTTACTTGAACCTAATCACCCTCTGTGGAAGGGAGATCATTTGTACTTGTCACTGGACTTTGATCATTTTGAGTTGATGTCTCGAGCTTTGTGGTGCCTTGTTCAGAGTTCTCTGATTGCTCTGGTGTTGACCCTTCAGAGATATGATAAAGTTGACCACGTTCTTGATTAAGCATGGAGTTTTGGTGAAGATTACCCTCTTAGTGCTCCCCCTCGACATTTTCATCTGCAAAAGTGTTGGAAGAAGGTGAGGTATTGCTAGGACCTGACAGAGAGGTACCTGATTGTTCTGCAGAGGCTTCAGCTCCAGAGGCTCTGTGGTCATCTTCTGAGGGTCCATCATCGTTGAACATCTCTTCAAATAGATGATGAAGTTCATTTGTTCTTGATGATCCACCAGTTTCCTTATCTTGAAGCTTGAGTCCTGAGCTGATTTGCTCAGAAGTCACCTGAAATGAGTCATCAAATGAAACATTAATACTTTCAAGTATATGTTTTGATTTGAGCACAAAGACTCGATAAGCCTTGGAGTTTGATGAGTAGCCAACAAATTTGGCTTCATCAACTTTGGGACTGAATTACCCTATTTGCTCTCTGTCGTTCAACACAAAGCATCTACAGCCGAAGACATGGAAGTACTTGATGTTTGGATTTCTTTGATTGACTAGGTGGTAAGGGGCTAATTTGAGCTAACAATCTCCCCCTAATGTTTTATAAAGCAAGCATCATCATATAGTCTCCCCCTTGCTTTCTTTAGAAGATTTGGTGTGTCGTTCATCGAGTCTTCAAACGTAGGCTCATATTCTTGAAAGACCGAGACAATTTACCCCTTTTTTGTCCCGCTTTTCATAACTCAACTTCACTGCTGTTTTGACCATCAAGGAGCTTGATTCAGAGAAAACATAAAGCATGCACATTGAACTCCGACCTCTTAGCTTTCTAACGAGCTTTGATTCATCAATTTTGGATAAAAATGAGTGAGTTGTGCTAGTTTTCCCATAGCTGCGCATAACATTCGTCAAAACAGAAAATTTGACTCTTAAGATCTCGTTGAGTAAGCGTTCAGCACCGAGCCTTAAACTTGAATAACGGAGGAGTGAGTGACAAACTATGTTTCACAATAGCATCTTGAAACCAAGAAGAAACGTCGAGAGAACACCGTTCTTGAAAGCGGAAAGAGTGCGAGTGAAATGCGATGCTTTCGGTCTAGCACTCTAACGCAGACTTTGAAGTCGATTCTGTCATATCAGGTCATGGAATTTGAGAAAATTTAAAATATCAAAGTCGTACGTCTGTATTTTAGAAATCCAACACAACTGGACTCATGTAAATTAGAGCTTCGAGTAAAAAGTTGTGTGCATGTTTCTGAAACAGCGCAATGCTGTCAGAAAATTCGAAAATTTCGGCCTTCGGGCTCTTGGCTCATTGCGACCTCTGGACCATCGAACTCTGATGTTCGTGTTTAGGTCTACCACTGGTCCCCCCTTCTGTTCGCTGCTCTTCAGAGGTTTTGGTCCACAGAGGCTCTGTGGACGACTTAAGAGCCCGTTTGTGCCTTTTAAGAGCATCTCTGAATATCAACCATGCACGCTCTGGACAGCCTTACAGAGGCTCTGTGTTGGGAACTGAAGAAAAGCTCAAGTATGGTTAATACTGCTGGTTCAGAGTTACTGCTGTTAGTACTGCTGAGTATTACTACTGCTAGTAGAATTAATACTGCTAGTCAAAGTTAGTGCTGCTTGAACAAAGTTAGTACTGCTTAGCTAGTTAGTACTGCTAGTAGTTAGTGCTGCTTAGTAGTTAATGCTTCTAGAAGAGATTAATGTTGCTGAAGATTAATACTGCTTATAAGATGAAGATTCGCATGAAAGAATAACAGCTGGATATTCTGAAGATATACATGGAAGATATACTGAAGATATTTTTATTTCTTGTAATTATCTTTTGATTAGTATATGTATAGAATGTATAGAATATATAGATAACTTTTGATTAATTCATTCATTCTAAGTTCTAGAGAAAAATCAACCTCAAGGCATAGATCCTAATTCTAGAGAAGTAGAATTCGTCTTGCAAGAGTCTGTTCTTCAAGATTGAGGTTGAGTGTGTAATCTTGTGATTTCAAATATTCAATACAAGTTTACAGTTTGTTCTTCATATTTACTGTTTGTGATTACTGTTTCATTGAATATCAAAGTGTTATTCCGCAAACTTCTTTGATATTGTTTCTGAGAACTAATTCTTGTTGAGAATTCGATCCTGACACTCTGTGCATCAACCTCTGATGTTAACTTTCTTCCTCTGAACTTCTGCACGTGCCTCTTTGCATGAATATGAGTATCTTTGCTATTAACTTGATTAATCTGTTGTAGATAGCCTCTGATCATAATATCAATGACCAGAGAGCCTCTGGACAGAATATCTCTGGTCGAATTCTTGATTAATAGACCATGCGAAATTTGGCCAACGTTTGATCGAATTCTGTTCCACCTCTGTGCATATCTCTGATTAACTTTTGCACATCAAATATGAACATCGAAATCTAATATGCTGCTATCACAAATCCAAGTTTACAGCATCACTATTTTATTTCTCGACAGTAACACGTCAACAATTTTCTGCACAAGTCTTTATGGCTCACGATCTGTATTCTTTTCTTATGATTGATATATGGATAGCCTCATGTCAAAATCTGGAGTAACAAGTTGTTGGAATCTGGACAACCTTGATTAAACCCTGTCAACACAAATTTGACTCTGGAATATTGATCACAGAAGCTCAGCACATCTCTGATCAATCAGTCGCAACCTCCGTGGTTCTCTGCAGTTCTTGAACCACTTCTGTGCATGCAGGCAGCTTACAGAGGCTCTGCATATTAGCCTCTGATGTGTATTTTTTACATCTTTCAGCCTCTGAAGGTTCTAGACAGGTTTCAAAAATCTCTGATTAAGCTTCTGTATGTGCACAGAGGCTCTGAAGCCTCTGTGTTTCTCTAGACAGCCTCTGCGCACAGCTTTGATCGATGTCTCTGATGATCTGCACACAAACACTACAATTCTACTATGATCTGTCTCTGTATAGAAGCTGTGTAAGGTTGCTTTTGATTATGGACAACTTGAACTTCTACACAGTTAAAGTCAAGCTTTGGACTCTTCTGAATCTGGACAATGGCTTATGTTCACACGACAACCTCTGGACATCTTCATAGAGGCTCTGTACTTGTCTCTGATTT
Organism: Arctium lappa; assembly: GCA_023525745.1. NCBI lineage: Eukaryota > Viridiplantae > Streptophyta > Magnoliopsida > Asterales > Asteraceae > Arctium > Arctium lappa. Next base: position 41,454,222 of record CM042057.1, read on the forward strand.
TAAAATTCTCAGCACATCTCTTCATCAATCTTCTGTTGCAGCCTCTATGGTTAAGCGTGGTCAGATCATTAACATCTAGATGTTGTCCAATGTCTCTGATGAATCTTCAAACACTCGCTCCTGAACATATCCGAAACCAAATATGTTTCTGGACAACAACACAGTAAACTTCGAACAACAGTAATTGCAACTGTTTCGATATTCTACTTTTGAGTTATGCAAGATTATAAACAGCAACAAACATCTCTGATTTAGAGATCAATGACCAGAGCTTCTGGATTTATCAGAGGCCTGGTGTGGTTCTTCACCCTTCCTTTTTTTTTACAGCACCTCTGAAACTTAGTGAAGATTGGTTTGCATTTGTATCCAGGGATTCAAAGTTGGGAACCTCTCTGATTGATCAAGTGCAAACTATTAGTATAATCTATCAGCATCATGCTTCTTTTCAAGGTCCTTCGAAGCCAGTCTCTTGCTTCATAAGTTCACTTTATGCATCAAACATAATCACCAGAAGCGGGTCAACTTCGTGTCATATTTTTCAAGCAACCATTCTGGTTTGCAGCTGCTGCACTCATAGAATTCAACATCAACAAACATGATAGCAACGAATAACTCTGGAATCAATAGAACAACTTTCTCGAACCAACAGCAACAAATCGTGATGCACACTTCGAATGGACATCAATTTGAACACAAATAGCAGAAACTTTCTGCTTGATTCTCAGTTCTGCACATGCCGAAATAACAGCAACCGAAAATTTCTGGACATAAAAAAAAATTCGACAACCTCTTGATCAAAGCTCCGCACATGAACTTTGATATTTGCACAAAATCAAGAAGTTGGACAGCAACATCCTTTTCCCTTTTCTTTTGACAGTAACTCGATTAATCTATGTACACCAGATTGCATCAACATATCTGTTCCATAATTCGAATTGACTGCAAGATAAGCACTAGATCAACATTTGTTTTTAAAGCAACTGCTGTTGTTTTCATGGATTTCGATATGAAATTGCTCATCTGTAGAGGATTAAGCTAGTCTGTATTTCTGTACACTTGATCTTCGAACACAAACATCAACCTATTTGATCATAGCTCTAAGATTGAACACAACAAGCTTCTGAAATCTGGACTTTCAAGCCCTTTTGATAATCATGGATACCAATTTGCATCATTATAAACAAACTGATGCTGCAAACTTTCAGATTATGTGAACATGTATCTGCTGAAATCTAGAATAACAGGACTGTTCACCACAACTCTGGAGCATCTTTGGTAAAATTCTGGACAACCCTGGATAAGCTAAACATGAAATCTGGAATGCCCGATTGACCATTTTGATGAAACAAACCTTGAAATCTGGAAGTTTATTCCATGTTACATTTCTCTTAATGCTTGAATACTCACCCACCAAAGTCTGAATATACTTTATCATCTGTTATAGCACTTAGACAAACCAAGATTATGATTACACAGAACCATCCAGATTCTCTTGCAGTGTCCTTATCTCTCTGAATTTGGATCAAGCAACATTCTCCAAAACCCAAATGAATTAGTCTTTCATTTAATCAATTATGAGCAGCAAATTTTGAACAAAATCTGGATCAAAGAGAGTCCAATCTCGAATGATATCAAGGTCAGATCTGATATCAACAACCTAACTATCGAGATGCTAAAATAGCAATGGACTAAAGCACACACAAGGAGGGGATCATTGATCAACCATCTACTTAGTGCTTATCAAATTAGACCAATAATGAGAAAGGATAAAAAACACACACATGTAATAAAAACTGATCAGATTTAACCAAAATGAAATTAAATCTTCTCATAGGCATTTCATCAAACATGTGGTGTGTAGAAACAGATTTTCTGAGAAATCAAGCAAATATTCTATCAAAGATCATTCAAATCTCATTTAAATGAAGAAATAGATTTACAATAAGAACAAAACAGTGAATAAATCATAAATATGATATTTTTGTCAAGGCTCATGTGATTTAACCAATCAAAGCACCAAAACAACAAAATAATCATCCAATCTTCAATTGTTGCCATAGATGATCGAAATTAAGAAGAGTTTCTTCATTTGGCTCTGATACCAATTGTTGATCCCAATAATGATGTTCTTAACTTGATTTGACCTTTCACTACACACAGATTAATTTAAATAGAGTGCGGAAGCGTTTATATAGTGTATGAAAGGTAGAACATGCAAAGGTAGTAGACACACATGTAATCAAAACATAATAGTAAAATGTTGCAAGATATTTACTCAAAACACTGTTTCATTGATTAATGAAGAACACCAAGAACACGCACAAATGTATGTAAATGCTTAGGAAAATACAAATCTCTATATCAGACTATGTGTGTGCTCGCATACCTTAAAACTCTAAGGTGGTGCTCCAATAATATTCAAGAAGGATGCACCCCTTAGTACAAGACAAAGGCTGACATTCCATAAACGGAATGCCACCTGGAAAGTAAAACCATTGTGCGTCGCTCCAAGGTGATCTGGAAATCTTCGTACAACAGGCATCACATGATTTGCATGTGACCCTGTCTTGAACTGAGTTGCACATCTTCGAACTGTCTCTAGAGGTTAGCCATCACAGAGGCTCTGTGAGTGATCACAGAGGCTCTGTGATCTGATGATCATTATTAGGTGTTGTGTCCTCTGGTAGAGTGTTGACAGATGTCTTCTGAGATTTTAACTTCTGCGGTGTACTTGGATATTATGCGACAGACTTCTGCAGTTCCTATACTTAGCCAATTTTTCAATACTTCTATACAATGTGATTGGAGCTAACAACAAAAGATTATATACCCTAAGGGTATTTACAAGAAACCCACCCACTTTAATACAATTACAAAATAGACCCTTACAATCTCCCCCTTTGTATTAAAGTTGTAAAAACATTTAAACAACACTAATGAACCTCTTTCTCAAACCAAAAAGCATATCAAACTTTCTTATTGCATTTCTGAGCTGATCCTGTCTTCAATGATCTCCAAGGCTCTTTCAATCAACTACCTGTCCCTGGGATCCATCTTCTTTAATTCTTTATCATCCAAAGCTAAGTTGTTATTCAACTGCAGTTTGATCAAGTTCAAAGTTCCATCAGAGTAACAAGCTATCTCACCGAATCTTAGAAAGCATTTATCCCCAACATCATTCTTGTTAATTAAACCATACTCAGGTTGCTCCAAAATCATGTACATTGGGAAGTTCTAATATCCGACAAACTCTGATTTGGCTTCAACAAATTCACCTTGGGTTGATTGCTCCCCAAACCTATCTGCAGATCTGATATGTAATAAAAACTTCACTAAATTCTTCATAAATCTTTTGACAACAAACAATGCACTTGTTACATCAATTGGTTTGATTACTCTTCTTTTGAGCTCAAAAATGATGTCATCAAAATCTTCTAACTCCAGATTCTTGAAGTCAACTTTTGAGAATACCCATTCTTTTGCATCTTGTCTAATCACAGTAAACTCAAAATACCATACATTTACAAGCTGCTTGGATACGATATTCTTGATGGACACAATCCTCTTCTTTACCTTTACCAATCTCACAACCTGCTCTTTTGACTTCATCATATAAATATACTCAGTTTGATCTCTTTCACTAAGCTTTGTGATGTCATATAACTTTGCTACATCCAGTTCTCCGATTCTATGTACAAAGATCTTCTTCTCTGAGTTCTTTAGAAAAAGATCCTGATCCTTGTTCTCTCCCACTTTGCAGTTGTTTTTGTCCGTGTCGTTGCACTTTCAGATATGTTTGAACTTTCTACTTGTTGTATTGCAAGTTCAGATTGTGGTTCTCTTTTTGGTGATACTGGAACTTCTTCATTTATCTGATGTATCATGTCAAAGTCTCCTCTTCTTCCACTTCCTTATCATATAATTCAAATAACTCATCCATCTCTTCCTTAATACTTTTCTTTGTTGTCTTGGATCTCTCTCTATTCTCATTACCTGAATCTATATCAATAATCTCAACAAATAAATTGTCATCCATCAACTCTTCATCAGTTCTTTTGTAAGCAACCTCACACTTTTCAACCCTTCATTCCACATCAACAAGAACTGGGATACCATCCTCTCTAACTCCTTCATCTTGTCTATCCTCAATTCTTTGAACATTTGCACCCTCACTAGTAGATTTATCTATAGTATACATAGCCTCAAACACCATTTGCCTCTTGATCTCCCCCTCATGGTGATCAGAAATACCGATCACCATGCTTCCTCTTGGATGTCCCCAAATAAATCTTGTTGACTTGGTAGTGGTGGAGGTGGAGTATGCACTGGAATATCTTCAACAACATTTTTCCCTTTTATCAGTCTCTGAACATCTGCTGATAACTCTCTTATGGTGGCATCTTTCTCCATGAAATGGTCTTGAAAAAAGTATTGATAACCTTCAATCCCTTCTTGAACAAATCCTTGGTGATAAAATGTGGGTAAGTAACTGGTAACAAACCAGGTCCACGTAGGATACCAGTTGTAACAACGGTTGAATCAACTGTTGTACATGTGTTCAATGTTGGCACAAAGTTGACATTGACAAGATTTCCATCTGATCCTCGTGAAATACCTATAGAAGGTATCGCTACAGATGTTCTGGCTGAGTCGCTAAGATTAACAGCGGTAGTAGCAACATGTTTCCTAATCTGTTAGAGCTCTAGACTCAATATGCACGGAGTAGAAGTCGATGGCAAGGGTTGTTGCCTATCTTGTTCAATATCGGCATTCTCCATGTGAGAAGCTGATAAATCATGAGCTAATTCCCCATGAGTTTGTGAGACAACAGTCTGTTGGGAGACTGTTGAGTGGCTGAGTGGGGTGTGCATTTGCGTTGCTGGGTCTATAATGTCTTCTTCAATACCCGATTGCAACATATGCAACTCGGTAGTAGATGTGGCTACCCGACTAGAAGTGGTTTGGTGAAGGCTTTCATTTTCTTTTAGCCTTATCTCACTCTCACCATGTTTTTTTTCGCCCTCTCCCTCTGGTTGACATTTATTTCTGTTTTTGCTTGAGATCTCTCAACCATCCTTATCTCTCCACCCGTGTTTGTGACCACAGTGTCAATCTCTATGACATCAGTATCATGGACTGAAGTATCTTCAGAATTGTCTTCATCATCAACACTTGGTCTGGGACTAACATGTTGTTGAATCCTGTGAATCTCAGCATCATGTGACTCATCAAAGTCATCACCATATCCATCATTATCACTGTCGGAGGAATCGTCAAGATTTACTTCTTTGTCGGAGGAATCGTCCAGAACCCCTTTCATTTACATTTTCCCTCTATACTCCTCAATCAGAAACCCCTTGTTCATGACCCTCTCTCTCAGATGAGGGATGGGATGCATTGGGTGTAGATCCTTTCGGTTCTGGCTGGACCATCAATGCGTTTTCTCTCATATATTCTCTCACTTGCTGATATGCATAAGCAATAAGTTTTGCTGAGATAGGCCTGACATATGGAAAGTCAAGCTTTAGATACTTCAGAAATTGCATAGTGTTCTGTGGCCCAAGAGTTGCACCTTGTCTCCTTGGAATATCTTCATTTCTATTCAACATACTTTGAATAAACAACTGTAAAAATTTCTGAAAGGGAACAAATGTCCTGGCTTTGGTTGTTTTGGTTTTGTCGGAGACCACCTCAATAAGCTCATTCCATATGAGCACCACATAGTCATAGTGCCTATTTAAGACAAAACCATGAAATATGTGGAGGACTAAGATGTTTCATTTATCCAGTCCTGTGTTCTTGGATGTGAAGCACCTGTTGATCACTGAAAATAAAGTGTACCACATAGGTGGTAAAAACTTCCTCTTGAAAGATGATGCCTTGGTCAACACATCTCTATAACCCAAAGAAATAATATCTCCGAACAATTCTTCTTCGGATGCAACATCTTCAAAATCTTATCAGCCAGGAAAAGAATCTTGTCTAGGTAAGCCAAGAACCTCTTTCAGTTTGCTCAAAGATATCCCGGTCTCAAAATGGTATATTTGTGTAGAGAAGTGATAGTCATCTGGAATTGGGTGGTATGTGATATTCTTCCAGAACTATTGCAGATAGATCATTGGCATCCTGGCAGTCTTGGTCAACGCAGTGCATAAAGGATGACCCTAGAGTATCTCCATGATTACTGGGTAATCTGTCTTCATATAGGGATCCGCAATGTGATTATTGGGCTGGATTTTCAGGAATTGATCAGGTATGAGTAGGTCATCAGGGTTCACTACATTCACTGATGGTAGGGAGGATCTGTATGAGGGCATGGGATTATTCTCATTAGATGAATTTCCTTCATGTTGACGTTGGTGTGGCATCTTATCCCCGAAAGAACACTTGTTAGCATAACCCTTTGAATTTTTTTTTTGAGTATCTTTGAAAAAATTTCAAAATTTTTCTTAAGTCGGGGATTTTGTCGCACAACACATCAAGGTCTTATTGCATGACACTTGGAATGGAGGTTGTCGCACAAAGCTTATGCGATAAGATGAAGTTGTCGCACAAATCTTGTGCGATAACTTTGAATGACAGACATCTGCAATAACTATGAATATGATGAACATAGTGTTGTGTGATAAGTTTGAATGTTCGAACCTAAGATGAACATTCTACCCAAATTTTCAAAGAAATGCTTAAAGGCTTAAACTTTGGTTACCCTAATGCTCGTAATCACGAACAACGGACAATCTAACAGATAAACAAGCCCCAAAACCCTTCAAAGTAAGATTTTTATGAATGAATATGAACAGTTACTCGAACAAAAATATTAACCCATGAACATATTGAATCGTATGAACAAGAATTTATATAATCGATATAGGAACAAAAATAATACATCAGAGATGATGATTTGAGTAGAAAACACAAGTATTTAGTAACAAGGAAGCCAAGAATCGATGAAAATTGATGAACGTTCGAAAAACTCTCTCAAGTATGTGAACAATTGAAAAAGATAATTGTTCAAAATCATGAAGTATTTATACGAATTTTGAAAGTTTGGGCATATGTCATTATCTGATTAGTCAATAAGAAGTTTGACCAATAAAAGTCAACTTGTCGCATGAATGAGATGTGTTAAGTCAAGATTGTAATCAAGATTAAATGAGGGGTCAAAGTTGTAACGTTGTAAAAATATAAGGTTTTGTTTGTTAATATTCCTTGTAAGTCAAAGATATTGACTTTCACCTTAGTTAGCTTGTAAGGTCATGTTGACCACGTATAAATAGTAAATGTCTTTGTATTTGTCAGAGTAGAATCCAGAGAGAGTTTAGAGAACACACACACGTGCATACGAATTGTAAGAAATAGGTATATGGCACTGTGAGATTTGTGGCACTGAGAAATCATTGTAATAATAGTTTTAAATCAATACAAGATGATTCCTACTTAATCAGTATGTGTTCATAGAGCTTGGATTAGACTTTGAATTGCTATCAGAGCCTAATTCGAAGAAATCATTCAAAAAGATGAACTCGCAAATTTGATGGTGTTTTGTGCAAATTCTCGATTGTTTTGTGATCGATTAGTGTTCTAAACACTTCCTGTATAGTCAATTGCACTTTGGCACTGTAATTTGGATTCAATTTGTTGATTTTGTATTTTTTTGAAGTTTTCGAGTTCGAGCACAATATCTAGATCGAAATGTGTATTTGAGTCAATTTGTTTGTAATTAGTGGAATTACAGAACTCGAAGATTTGATTGGGTTTTGGATCGATTTAAGCATTTTTGGTCGAAAACTCGAAGAACTCGCAAGATCTAAAGTTTTCGCCTGATAATGAAGAAATTCACATGTTTATTGGTGATTGAAAAAGTCTAAGGAAGAAACTCGCACAGTGTAGTGTACGAGAAGATCAAAATTCACATCTTCCTATAAGCGAAAAGGAGGTATTCGCATCCAGTAATATACGAGAAGTGAGGAATTCACATCAAGAAGGATGCGAGAAGTGAGGAATTCGCATCATACATCATACGAATTTCAGGATTTCGCATAGCATACGGATTTTGGGGTTTTCGCATAGAAAAGTTGAAAATTTTCTAAGTACATAATCCGTTTCGATACGAAAAGTTTGAGTATGTCAAATTTTCTAAGTATAGAATTCGCATAAGATCATTGTGCAAAAAGCTTGAAGTTTGAAAATTCACAAGTCAAGAATTCGCACACAGTTGCGTGCAAATAGTTATAATTCACATCTCAAAGCGTGAGAAAAGGTAGAATTCACATACAGAGTCGTGCGAAAAGTGACTCTTCACATAGAGAGGCCTGCATATTTCGTTCCTTGTGCGAACTTTGAGCTATTTGGTGTGCGAATTTTGTGAAAAACAATGGTGTGAGGATTTCTGACCTAGAAAATTTTTGAAAATTTTTTCTGGAAATTTTTCTGAGTTGTTCCTTGTTAATTATTCGAACTAACGATAATTCCAAGTTCTTATTCTACAGATTCTAAGATGTCTAAAGATTTGCTTTCCATGGGGTCTCAATCCAAACCGCCAGTTCTGTCAATTGGAGAATACCCTCAATGGAAACGCCGGATGACTCAGTTCCTAAATCATAAGAACAGAGATTATATGAAATCAATCATTGAAGGCTTAGTTTGCCCTGTTGTTATAGTTCCTGGTAAGCCTGCTACGAAAACTTCTCCTGAGATGTTAGTCAAATATGTGCCAAAGCCTTACCAGTATTATAGTGAGTGGGAGAAGGCACAAGAAAAGATCGATGATGAATCTCTCATTTATTTGACTATGGCTATCCCCAACGACATCTACAACCGTGTAGACAGTCGTGACTCAGCAAGGCTATGTGGGATGAACTTGAGAGACGATTCCAAGGCACTGACCGATCCATAAAAGTGAAGATGAATCAGAGTATCAACACTTATAAAAAGTTTCGAGCAAAGGAGGGTGAAGCATTGGTAGACACCTACAACATATTTAATGTGATTTTGAACGATTTGAGACGGAACGGCATGAACAAGTCTGTGTCAAAGATTAACTACAAGTTTATCAAGAATCTCAACCCGGAGTGTAAGAGTTATGCCATTAATCTCCAGATGTCGAAAGATATCGACTTAAAAGATGTGAATAATATATTTACCACTTTGTCTTCACACGAAGATGAAGTAAAGATGCTAAGTGAAGAGAAGAAAATGGTGAAAGAGTCATTAGCATTGCTAGCTGAGAAGAAAGTGGGTAAGTCAAGTTCATGTTCTGGTTCTGGACCAAAATCAAAGCCAAAGCTGCCTAAAGCTTTTTTATCTGAGCTACCAAACACAAGTTTTGAGTCGTCGGTGGAAGAAGTAGAGGTGCATTCTGATGATGACGTTCAAAGGTTTGCGAAGAATCTGGCCTTCATAACCAAACAGTTCAACATAAGATTTGCTAAGAAGAAATACTTTTCAAAGTCAAAGTATGAAGGTCACAAGAAGGATAAGTCTGAGAAGTTTAAGCCCCAACATGAGAAAGGATATGGAAAGAAAGAAGAGAGGAAGGAAGAGAAGAAGGATGACAAGATTGATCTGCAAAGCGGAAGATGTATTAATTGTGGAAAGTTTGGGAACTTTTCTAAAGATTGCAAGTTCAAGAGGATTAAGAACTCAAAGTATTATGCCAAAAACTCTCTTTTGGTCATGAAGCAAGAAGAAGGAAAATTTCTTATGGCTGAAGAAGAAAACTGGTTGTGTCAGACTTCTGATGATGAAGAGGCTCATTTTACTCAAGTCTGCATGATGGCCATGGTTGAAGATTGTGAACAACCTGCTTCTGACAATTCTGACGGTGACTCTGAGGTAAGTGAAAAATCTGATAATCCTGATATAGTTCATTCTTTACTTGCTCAAATTCAACATATGGAAACTGAATTTTATGTGCTTAAACGTAAACTTAGTCTTGAACGACGGTCAATGATGAATTTTATTGATGAAAATGCATTGTTGAAAGTTGTAATCGAGGACAAAGAAAAAGAAAAAGATGAATTGACATCCAAAATCACCGAGTTTGAAAAGGACTTGGTGAATTTGAATTCTGAAAAGGGTGAATTTAAAATAAAATTTGAAGTTTGCTTTCAATAATGCAATGAGGCGTATTGTAAGATTAAGCAACTGGAGGATTTAAACTTAAAAAGAGGACAGACTGAACAAACTATGAATCTTCTCACAAACAAACTCCAAGATGTTCGTTTTTATAATCCAAAACTGGGGTTAGGTTTGTCTGAAAATGATGTTTTAAAAAGAGCCCTAAAAGTTTATATAATTTTCATAAATTGGGTTCAACTGTTAAGAAGATTCCAAATATTCGTGACACGTTCGTAAAAGCTGAGACTATTGTATCAGACACTCCACGAAAAGGTAAGGAAGTGATAGATGACGATCAATCGAGTTGTACTGATTCACAATCTAGTTTTAAATCTGTGGGATTTAAATATAATGATTTAAACTCAAGCTACAAAACTAGAAAGTTAGAATTTGTAGAATTCGAATCATTATTTTCCACATCTTCTACAAATATTGAATCAGTCAACGAAGATAAGATCTTACCTTAGACCTAATGTCAATATGATGAATATGAATCTGATACTGATATTTGTGATCAGACCATCATTTTTGAATCTATTGCTTATGAATCTACAAATGGAGTAAAGGTAGAAGAGTCTCCACATGTCATGATATCTGACGAAAAATCTGAGTTTGTTGAGAATATGTTTGAAGAAATGATGAATTCATCAGATCCTGTCCCTATTTTGAACAAGCTAGAGTCTGACTCCGTGGTTCGTCAAACATCCAATTTTGAAAAGGAAATATTTGATTTACAAAAGACTCTTGAAGAAGTTGAAGACGAAAATTGTGATCTTCGTTTCAAACTTGATAAATCTTTGGAAGAAAACAAAGAGCTTTGTAAACAGGTTAATGATTTGAAAAATAATTTGTTCAAAAAGATTTTATCTGAACAAAAAGAGTTTGATAATAAAAAATGGAATGTAAGATCAAACCCGAAGTTTGTGAGACTTGCAAAACCTACAGTTGTTTATTCATCTTGTTTTGAAAAGCAGCCCAATGTGTTTGAGAAGAAAAGCTTTTGCACAAAAGTTTTCTGGTTTTTCAACAAAATCATTTGAAGAGAAGAAAGCAGTTGATCTTAAGTGTGTAGAACTTTCTAAAAAGATATCAGACTTTGAGAAAGTTTTGATTATTGATAGAGATAATTTTGAGAAAGAAAGAAAGGTATTTGAAATTGAACGAAAATTTTTTGATGCAAAGATTGTTGATTATTCAAGAAAAAATTTCTGATTTAGAGATTCTATTGAAGAAAGAAAGAAAAGATTTTCAAGAGAAGAAAATTGTTTTTGAGAAGAAAAATGTTGGGATTTTCAACGAAATATTTGAGAAAAGAAAGATTTTGGAAAAAGATTTTGAGGATAAAAGAAACTTCTTTGAGGATAAAATTGTTAAGCTTACAAAGAAATTATCTGGGCTATCTATAGAGATTCTGAAGGAGCAGAAAGTAAAGTCTAGTTTACAAAAGAAATATGATTTGATATTTGAAGAAAAAGATGTTTTGCTTAACAGAATAAAAGAACTTAAGGACATAAATTTTAAGGTTGAGTTATCTGAACAATGGCTTCTGAATACTATTGTTCAGTCTCCATATGATGACTTAACTGATTCTGTGCATTCTTTTAAAACTGATTCAAGTTCACTTTATGCAAACATTTCTTCAAAAATGAAAAACTTTTTGACAGATCAACTTTGTCCGTCTAATCTTTTTAATAATCCTCTGTTTCATAGTTCAGGTAATCATGTTTCTAAGCCTAAAGATAAAAATGTTTTCAAGAAAGGAAAGATGGTTTGGAAAAGAAAAGACTTATCTTCTGAGAAAGATACTTCAAAGTCATCTGTTCTTATGCTTCAAGTGAACAAGAAGAACAGTGCTTCTAAAGGTAAATCTTTTGCTAAACTTGATCTTGTTTATTCTATAGATCAATTAATCAGATTAGCTCAAAAGAAAATTTGTTGTTCTTATTGTAGAACTAATGATTTTGTTCATAAAGATCATGTTCATCATTGGTATGGAACATATAGTATTACTTCCAAAATAACTGCAAATAACAGATATGGACCCACGTTTTAGTGGGTAACAAAAGCTACTCCATCTGTTTTGCAGGCATCTCATGTTTAGGGGGAGTAACAACAATGACTTCTGAGTAACTCAGCTCAGGACTCGATCTTCTCAGATCAAGAAAGACTTCTAAACACAACAATTTAGAATTCGTACTTCAAGGAACAATGGCTTCTGAATAATTCAATTTATGTCTAAGAGGATTAGTTTTCAAAAGGGAGTATTACTGCTTATATTTCCTACTGACATTTTTTTTCTGATTTTGTTTTCAAATGCAAAGTTTCAGGGGAGTTTATCTGGTCAATCTTGATTCAAGGGGGAGTTAATATTTTCTTTGGATAATAATTCAAGGGGGAGAGCAATGATTTTCATATTTCTTTATGCAATTTTTAAGGGGGAATTAAGAATTCTATACTGAATGTAAGTATTTCTAATTCTTAATCTCTAATTGTTTGAAAGAAGAACAACTTTCAAGGATGAATTTTTTTTTCCAAATGTTCAAACCACTTCTTATTCTTAAAAAGATTTCATGAATTTAGAAGTGTGATTTTAAATGTTTTTCATATTGGAGTGTTACTGTTTAACTGACTGTGTGTTTGTAAAGATAAATACTTGTGTATTATCTTCTCATATACTGTCAATTATTCACACACATCGGTTTAGTCTTTCTTATCGACTTTGTTATTATCACGTCTCAAAAATAAACATATTTCGATGGCAATACCCTCGTTTGCTTTTAATATTGTTGAGCATTAAACATCATTTCAAAATTTGTGCGTTCATTTCAATATCGTTTATATTTGTTCATATAAACACTGTCAATTTCTTTGATACCCTAACCTTTTCATGCTCATATTCATGATATTTGATCTGATTGATACATTTTCAGATTCTCAAACAAGTCTATCGTTTTCATTTCTATTATTCCCAGATTTATGCAAGTAATCAAGATGAACACAATGATGCTCCAAGTGCCATATATATTGATCTCAAGATGTGAATTACAAATCACTCACACACACTATCTCTCTCTCTCTCTCTCTCTCAATATTTCTCACTCTAAAATGTTTACAATGAATCTCCTTATGACATATTGAAACAAGAAAACTATTTATGCCTAGCTACTTTACAAAGACAAAAGTAACTAAACAAACTAACTAACTTGACTTTGACTTTCATTTTAAGTAGCTTGTTGACTTTTCATTCAAGCTCCTTTGACTTTGTCTTTGAAATTGTTGACTTTGACTTTTACAATAAAGCGTTGACTTAGGCTTTGACTAATGATCTTGAAGACAACAAATATGCACTAACAATCTCCCCCTTTGGATTCAAGATCATTTTCAAAAAGAATTTCAGCCACAACGAACAATCTTTCCCTTTATAGCTTTGTCAAACAATCTCCCCCTTTCTTAAGAAAGATTGATAATTTTCCTCTTTGTATAAATTTTATCTTCTCAGAAAGTTGATATCACACTTGAAATAAAATTCAGCTTTAAATAACAATCTCCCCCTTTGGGACGAATACTAATAACAACAATCTCCCTTGAATATCAATCTCCCCTCTTGTTGGAATACGTTCAAATTTTAACAAATACAATCTCCCCTAAAGTCTGTAATTAACTTTTCTTTCAGATCATCTTCAGCAAAAACACAATCTCCCAATTTCTTAACTGATATTGACTTCAGAAAAGAAATTATCTCCAGCTTTAACTCACTTTCCTTTTTCAAGTAATCTTCAAAGAAAATTTCTGTAATCTTCACTGAACTTTCTTGAAATCTTGAACTTTCTCTTTCATTCTGTGTATTTCACCCCATATCTCTGAAATTGAACTTTCACAATATGTCATTTCTTGATACTATCTCCCCCTTTTTGATGAATGTGAGCATTAACATCATCAAAACTTCAAGAATTGTATCATTCAATCTCTGACCCAATTACCTTATGATCTTTCCAACTGATAAAGTAACTCCCGTCAATTCATAATGATTATGAATCTTTTCAAATTTAGAATAGAGTGGCAAATCCTGAATCAACAATTGAATAATGTACAAGGAGTTTTATTGATGATCACTCCCCAGGGCTTCCATTCAATCATCGAAAACACAAGGAATTTTTATGAACGTTCAGACAGAAAAACATATTCTCTATGTGTATGTGCTTGTGTATGAAAGAATTTAAGCATTTTGTGCTTTATTAGGCTCCAAAATGTGTACACTATTAAGACACAACTAGTTTTCCACGACTCAATGTGCATGATAGAAGTGCGAAGGTGGGGCAAATTTCTTTCTGTTTCAATATCCAAATCTTCCGAGTGAAGATCAGTAGCATATGTGTTGCGTCCCCATGAAAATATGAAATATTTCTTTGTTGAAAAAGAAATGATTGGTTGGTGGGGTTAAGTCAAGAGTTGGCATGGGCTCACTGCCTATTTCAATGATGTTTCCGAAAGAATTGTGAAACAATCACTATTGTAGCTGTCCGACTCAGAAAGTAGTTGGTGCAGAGTTCTCATATTCTTTTAAATATTTTCTCACATCCTTTTTCTTTTTATCATTATGCTCACTTCTAACCAAACTCTCTATTCCATTTTTCCGCTCAGAACATTGTCGTTGTTCAACCGGATGAACTTCCTCCCCCATTCTTTGATGTATGACCCCTCTCCCTTCAATCACTCAAGGATAACTTATTGGGTAGGAAAAACTGGTGAACGTGAATCCATAAAAGTTTTTTAAGCTCACACATTGATCCCGTGAAATTTTTTTCATAAAAAGACTAATGTTCAACAATTTAACATGAACATTTAAAGCTCATAAATATAAGTCACAATGTCAGACAAATGTATGCTCAAAAAATTTTCATGATTATTTGAGCATTTTAAACTTTGAAGATTTTCTGATATCAAGTATATTTGAATGAATAAAATAAATACAAAAGACTTATTTGAGAATCTGACAATGTGTCAAAAAGATCAAATATGAAAGATAAGAATTGGAATTTGTCTATATGAACAAATATAAACAATCATGAAAGAATCGATTATGTTTGAATGAATATACGCTTAACAACATTGAGATTCAAACGGGGTGTATTACCATCGAAAAATTGTTTCATTTTGAGACATGGTAATAGCAAATATCAATAAGAAAGACTGAACTGGTGTGTATGAATAATTGACAATATATGGAAAAGAGAATACACAAGTATTAATATTTGGAAACACACGGTCAGTAAATCAATAATGCTCATGTATGAAAACCGTTAAAAATCACACTTCTAAATTCATAATTTTTTTTTGAGGATAGAGAAGTGGTTTGAACAGTTAAGAAAATATGTTTTCATGTCTGAAAGTCGTCCTTCTTTCAAACATTTTGAGATTAAGGTCAGAAAATATACAAACCTTAGATTTCCTCTTAAGTCATGATTATGTGAATATAATCTTGTAAGCTCCCCCTCAAAATCTACATAAAGTAAAAAAAAATCATCAAAGTAACAAACTCTTATTCAGAAATTATTGAAAGTAACACAGTAAAAGTAAAACATTTAAGAACGAGTTTTGATCTGATTTAATCAGAAATCATTATTCTTACTCCCCCTGAAAATATGCATTAATAAAATTTGTCAGTACAAATCAAATGCAAAAACACTAATTCTAAATCTAACCCCCCCCCCCCTTGAATAATGATCATTTTTTCTTATGAGTCACTCCCCCTGAAATCATGAACAACCTTAAGTGCAGATATTATTCAGAGTAAAAATAAAGACATGAAAAAAAATTATAAGACAACTGTACGAGGTAAAAACGGATTATGTTTTGAGATTCAACATGCCTAATTTCAAAATGAGAAAATTATATCTCTTTTCGTCCAATGGCTTGGTGAAATTATCAGCAAGCTGATAATCCGTGTTTACAAAGTAAAATTCAATCATACATTTTTCTACATTATCTTTGATAAAATGATATCGCACGTCATTGTGCTTCGTTTTTGTATGTTGGACAGGGTTTGTAGGAATAGCGATATCGCTCTTTGAATCGTAGTAAATCGGGATTTTGATGTAATGGAAGCCATAATCTCGGAGTTGTATCCCCATCCACAACATCTGAGAACAGCAACTAGCCGCAACTACGTATTCTGCTTCGACCTTTGAAGTAGATACATAGTTGTTTCTTAGAATCCTAACTCACGAGCTTATCTCCCAAGAATTGTATATGTCTCGAACTACTTTTCCTGTCTAACATGCAACCTGCATGATCTGCATCTGAATATGTTGTAAGTTCGATTCCTTTATCTTTAGGATACCACAAACCAAGATCTGCGGTTCCCTTTAGATATTTAAAAATTCTTTTGACAGCCGAAAGATGTGACTCTCTGGGATTGGCCTGATATCTCGCACCTAAACATGTCAAGAACATAATATCAGGACGACTATACGTCAAGTACATCAAAGAACCAATCATGCCTCTATAGGTTCTAAGATCAACAACTTTTTCATTTATATCAACTCCGATCTTAGTTCCAGGTGCCATCAGGGGTACTTATAGGAGTAACATTTTCCATTTTAAATTTCTTTAAAATATCAGAAATGTACTTTGCTTGATTAATAAAAATCCCCGTTGAAAATTGTCGAACTTGTAATCCGAGAAAGAAATTCATCTATCCCATCATACTCATTTGAAAACATGACACCATTAGGGCAGAAAAATTCTTACAGTACTTAGGATTTGTTGAACCAAATATTATGTCATCAACATAAATCTGTATCAGAATAATATCGCCTTTTTCTTTCTTGATGAAAAAGGTAGTATCGATTTTACCTTTCGAAGATCCGAACTTGACTAGAAACTCTGAAAGTACTTCATACCATGCTCTAGGGGCTTGTTTTAGTCCATAAAAGGGCCTTGTCAAGTATATAGACATGATCTGGCTTTTCAGCGTTGATGAACCCTTCTGGTTGTGAAATGTACACTTCTTCTATTAGAATGCCATTCAGAAAGGTTGTTTTCACATCCATCTGATAGACTGTGAAGTTTTTATGTGCAACATAGGCAAGAAACATTCTGATTGCCTCGATGCGTGCAACTGGTGCATATGTTTCATCGTAATCTATGCCTTCTTCTTGTCGGTATCCTTTTTCCAAAAGTCGGGCTTTATTGCGAATTACAATACCATCTTCATCTTTCTTGTTTTTAAACACCCATTTAGTACCAATAATTGTTTTTCCTTCTCGATATGGAACGAGTCTCCAAATTTTCAGTGCCTTGAATTGGTTGAGTTCTTCTTGCATGGCCACAATCCAATCAGGATCTTTAAGAGCTTCTAATACGCGAGTAGGCTCTATCTTGCTCAAGAAAGAATCATACATGCACTCGTTTGTTGTAGCAGACCTAGTTTGCACCGGTTTTGAAGGATCTCCAATAATTTGGTGTACCGGGTGCTCTTTGTTAATGTGAAAAGAAATTCACTCTCTAAGAAATCAACTAACAAAGTTTCTTTTGGATTTTCAGATCTTAATGGAAAGGTGAAAGAAGAATGGAAGAGAAAAGTTTGTGAAAATGTTTCTAAGAGTTGTAGAAAGGATTGTAGTTTTCCTACTAGTGATGATATTTTTTCATGTAGTAGTTCTCTGAACAATAAATGTCAATTTTGTTCCGATAATTGTAAAACTTTTGATAAATCGAAATTCATGACATTTGCTCGAAAGAACATTATTTACAATCACTATGGTAGCAATTCTTTCTCGTTTCACTCCATCGCTCCTAAGCCGAAGAATGTCAAAAGATTTTCCAAAGCTAAATCTTTTTCTAAAGCCTCGACACAACAAATTCATAAATTCAAGGCTGTCAAACAATTTCTCAAAGATAAAATATTTTCATGATTTGAATGTGAATATGGTTTGGAAATGGTTGCCTAAGCCCAAATTTGAATGGAGAGTTAAAGGTAAGGTTGACGATTTTTAAAAGTTGAAAGATGCTAACAAGGAAAGACCCATCTGGATATGGGTACCTAAAGCAAAGTAAGTCTGTTTCTTTTGCAGGCCCGTCATCTATGGTTCATAGATTCTGGATGCTCAAGGCACATGACGGGGTTCAAGCACTTACTGCGTGATTATGTTGAACAACCTGCTGGAACAGTTGGATTTGCAAATTCTGAGCTAAAAGGTTACATCAGAGGATACAGAATGCTTAAAAAACAGTACTGTGACCATTCAGAAGGTTCTTTATATGGAAGGTCTTAATCACAATCTTTTCAGTACAAGTCAATTTTGTGACAGCCTTTACCAAGTCAGGTTTACTATCACACACTGTCATATAGAAGACCCGGACGATTATGAGATATTTAAAGCAGAAAGATATGGCAATTTATATGCGGTCAATTTTCCAACTCTTTCAGCAATTCGATCAGTTTGCTTAATTGCTAAAGCTTCAAAACAAGAAAGTTGGATTTGGCATCGTTGTCTTTCTCACCAAAACTTTAAATCTATAAACACGTTGGCGAATAAAGGTATGGTAAAAGGTCTTCCATAATTGCGATTCGGGAAGAATTCTTTATGTTTTGCATGAGAAATGGGAAAGATGAAACGAAGTTCCCATAAGGCTAAGATAGAATCTTCTTGTAAATCGCCGCTGGAAATGGTACACATGGATCTTTGTGGCCTAATGAGAATTCAATCAATCAGTGGCAAAAAGTACATCTTAGTCATGATTGATGAATACTCCAGATACACATGGTTAGCGTTTTTTAGAGCAAAATCAGATGCATCAGAGTTGATTAATGCCTTCATCAAGAAAGTCCAAGTTTTTTTACAACTTCTAATCAAGAAACTGCGAAACGACAACGACACTGAAAATAGATATTTACAATCCATAGGGATTTCTCACAACTTTTCTGCCGCCCGTACGCCGCAACAGAATGGAGTTGTTGAGCGCAAGAACCGTACTTTAGTCGAAGCTGCTAGAACTATGTTGTCTTATTCTGGATTACCATTATATTTGTGGGTTGAGGCTGTTGCCACCGCATGCTTCACTTAGAATCGGACGATAATTAATAAGCGTTTGAATAAGACATCGTATGAGATTATAATAAGAGAAAACCTAATGTTAAATTCCTTCGTGTCTTTGGTTGCAGGTGCTTCATTTTGAACGATCGTTGACAATCATGGAAAGTTCGATAAGAAGGCAGACGAAGGCTACTTTCTTGGATATTCCTTGATTTCGAAGGCCTATCGTATCTACAACCGTCGTACCAAGACTGTTATGGAAAGCATTCATGTATCATTTGATGAAAATTCAACTTTGACTTCTGAACAACACAGTTCAGGACTCAAGCTAAAAGGAAAGGCTTCTATTAAAGATGGAATAGAACCCCTGTCAAAAGAGAATAAGTCTTCTGTTTCTAACTCTCAAATGTCTACGTCTGAGTTAGATCTATTATTTTTTGATGCATTCATGGATGTTTGTCCAGATTTTGATAAATCTAATGCATCTGCATCAACATCAGAGGTCCCTATTACAACTAAAGATATTTCTGGACCATCTTAACAAGTCACAACAACTTCATCAGTGACAACGCCTACGGAATCTAATCAAACTAATCATGGTTCTATTTCTGCAGATTCCAATTCTGGTCATGAATCTAAGTCATTAGTACTTCTTTCATTGCACCAAAACTACAACCGTTAGAATCACCTGTGAATGAAGTTCCAACAATATCTGAAGTTGTTCATGCAATTGTTGACGAATATAATGAGTTGAACAATAGAGAAACTGTTCAACCCCTACCAAGTACCACTAGATGGACTAGAGATCACCCCCTTCATAACATAATCGGTGACGTCAACAGTGGAGTTGACACCCATGCAGCGTCTGCTAATTTCTGCTTATACTCTAATTTCCTGAGTTCCCTAGAGCCTAAAAAGGTTTCGGAGGCGCTTCAAGATCCTGATTGGATACTTGTTATGCAAGATGAGCTACTCCAAATTGAACGGAACAAGGTATGGAGGTTAATCCCACGACCTAAGGATAAATTAGTGATTGGCACTAAGTGGGTCTTTAGGAATAAAAAGGATGAGGCTGGGATTGTCGTGCGAAACAAAGCTAGATTGGTCGCTAAGGGTTATTGTCAGCAGGAAGGCATCGATTACGATGAAAATTTTTCCCCTGTTGCAAGGATCGAGGCAATTCGGATATTTCTTTCATATGCAACTCATAAGAATTTCACTGTCTACCAAATGGACATGAAATCCGCATTCTTGAATGGCATACTGCGTGAAGAGGTTTATGTTGCACAACCCGAAGACTTCGTAGATCCACATTTATATGGTCTCAAACAAACCCCAAGAGCATGGTAAGAAACTTTAACGTAATTCCTACTTGCCTCAGGTTGCAAGAAAGGTACGATTGATACTACCTTATACCTAAAGAAACAAGGTGAGGACTTAATCTTTATACAAATATATGTAGATGACATAATATTTGGGACTACAAATCCTAAATTTTGTAAAAACTTTTCAAAGATTATGGAGACTAGGTTTGAGATGAGTATGATGGGTGAACTAAAATTTTTCCTTGGTCTTCAAGTGAAACAGTCCCCGGATGGTATTTTCATAAACCAGTCCATATACATTCGAGATATTTTGAAAAAGCTTAACATGACCGATAGTACAGTAATGAAAACGCCCATGGCTTCTGGGACGCTACTGGATGCAGATTTAGCCGGTAAATCTGTTGATCAGAAAACGTACCATAGTATGATCGGTTCATTATTATATCTCACAACAAGCAGACCTGATATTATGTTTGCTACTTGTTTCTGCACGAGATATTAAGCAAATTCGAAGGAATCTCATCTTGTGGCCGTAAAACGGATCCTTAGATATTTGAAAGGTACCCCTGAATTAGGCCTTTGGTATCTAAAGGATCCCGTATTTGATTTAACTGCTTTTACAGATGCTGACCACACAGATTGTAAGCTAGATCAGAAGAGCACATCTGGGTCATGTCAATTTTTAGGTGATAAACTTGTTAGTTGGACCTCAAAGAAGCAAAAATGTGTGTCCACATCCACTGCTGAGGCTGAGTACGTTGTTGCCATGAGCTGTTGTGCTCAAGTCTTGTGGATGAAGACGCAATTAAAAGACTTTGGGTACACCTAGAAGAGAGTCCCTATCTATTGCGATTTCAAGAGCGCTATAGCTATAACTGCTAATCTGGTTCAGCACTCCAAGATGAAACATATAGATGTTCGTTACCATTTTATAAAAGATCGTGTGGAGAAAGGTGATATGGAAATGCATTTTGTATAGACGGATTACCAGTTAGCTGATTTGTTTACTAAGACTTTAGATGAAAAACGCTTTAAATTTCTTATCGGCAAACTAGGTATGTTAAATATGTCTTCTTAAAGTCTGTTAACATCTATTGCATGATTATAGGGGGAGTAGATCTTAATATTTATACATGTCTAGGGGGAGTTAGAACATCTGCTTATATTCTTCTTTACTGACGAAGGCGGAATCATTTTCTATGATTACCAAAATCTTTCTTGTTTTGCAGGTTATAAGATTGTGATGATGGCTTCTGAATACTTCCATTCAGAACCCGTACGTAAGAGTTTTCATTCTTAAGGAAGCTGAAAAAATACATATTTTTCAGGAAGTTTTATTGTTTGTTTTAGGGGGAGTTAGTTATAAAATTTTCACTGTCATATGTTTAAGAGGAAGAAGAGAAAGGACAAATATATTTCACTGTCATATTCATATTGTTTATAATTTGACTTTTTACATATATAGAGAGGGAGTATATATGATATTTTTTTGTCAAAGGGAGCTTAAAAGATAAATATTCATTTTAGGGGGAGTTAAGATTTCTACGTTGAAGGTATATCATTCAGAATCTTAATCTCTATCATATTTGAAAGAAGAATGACTTTCGGATGTGAAAAATATTTTCTTAAATGTTCAAACCACTTTGTGTTCTCAAAACGTTTTATGAATTTCGAAGTGTGATTTTAAATGTTTTTGTCTGTCTCACAATACTTGCAAATCAATCAAGATGACAATACAAATCAATTCACTAAGTCATTTGTATTTCTTGAATCACATATTACAAAATGCTCTCAATGACTCAATATTTCTCTCACTACAATCACATCTCTCATGAGGCTATCTCTGTGTTACTATGTCATACGCGATCTTAGTGCTTCAAGCTTACAAAGACAAAGAACCTATTTATATCACAAACTAATACAAGAGAAAACTAAAATACATCGACTTTGACTTGATTTATTACAAAGACTTTGACTTTTGCTTGAGAGACTATGACTTGAGCTTTTGACTTTGACTTTCATCTTTCATCTTCATGATCTTGTATCTAACACATTTGTGCACTAACAATCTCCCCCTTTGGATTCAAGATCATCTTCAAAAAGAAATTTCAGCAATAAAGCACAATCTCCCCCTTTATCACAAAATTATAAATTCTCCTCTTTTCTATAAAGTTGTCTTCAAAACTTTCAGTAATCTTCCCAAAAAAAATATTTAACAATCTCCCCCAAAGGTTATAAAAACCTCTTACAGATTTCAGAAAAAAATTATCTTTAGACTTAGTTCTCTTTGCTTCTGCAAATCATATTCAAAGAAAATTTTAGAAAATTCCAACAAACATTCTGAATCCTTTGAATTTTTTCTTTCAATTATGTGCAATTTCCCCACAACTTGCATTTCATGACAAATTCTTGCAACGAACTTTCTCCAAATCATATTTCTTGAAATTCTTACTTCCTTAAATTCCTTTCCATTTCTTGATCTTCTCCCATATTTCAAACATGTAACTTCCTCCAATTCAAGCATTTCTTAACCATCTCCAAAACTGTTACAAACTGTTCTTCAGATAACATTTCTTGAAATATATTTATCCCCTTTTTTTATGATATAGAGCAGAGAAATCATCAAAACTTCTACAAGAAATATCATTAATATTTTCTGACCATTGATCTTTGCCACTGAGCCATTGAACATCCGTCAATTCATAATGTATTCACCCGAATCTTTGCAAACCCAGACAAACAAGAATGTAATCTTGAATCAACAAATGAATCAGTTAAAATGCCTGTCAGTAGCACAAAGCCACTGTGTGTAACAAATACACATTGGAAAGGAGTATTTTTTATGTTCACTCCTCCAGGTCTTCCATTTAATCACCGAATAACACAAGGTTAAACTAAGAACGTTTAGACAGAAAAACACATTTTTTGTGTGTTCGTGCTTGTGTATGAAAGAATTAAGCATGATGATTGCTTTATCAATTAAGCTCAAAATATGTAAACCATTGAGACAACAATAGTAATACACGGACTCAATTGTGCATGATCGAAGTGCGAAGGTGAGGCAAACTTCCATCTATTTCAATATCCACATCTTCCGAATGAAGAGAAGATAGATTATGTGCTGCATCCCCAGAAACATTAAAACAACTCTTTGTTGAGAAATAGATGAGTAGTTGGTAGGGTTTAAATCAAGAGTTGGCATGGACTGGTTGCCTGTTTCAAT
This sequence comes from Arctium lappa, assembly GCA_023525745.1. Lineage (NCBI taxonomy): Eukaryota > Viridiplantae > Streptophyta > Magnoliopsida > Asterales > Asteraceae > Arctium > Arctium lappa. The sequence goes on from CM042057.1 coordinate 41,477,927, forward strand.
TATGTTCACGAAAAAATTGTGAAACAACAGTAATATGGTTGCCCGACTCAGAAAAAGTTGGTGCAGAGTTTGATATTCTTTTACTCTGATCTCTCACCCTCTATCTTTTCAACATTTACGCTCACTTTTAACCAAACTCTCTTTTCATTTTATCTCAACACACATATCCACACTCAGATGTTGACTCCTAGCCTCTTGATCACTCAAGATTAACTTATTGGGTAGGAAACACTGGTTAACGTGAATCCATATAAGTTCTATTTAGTTCTCACACAATAAACCCATGTAGTTTTCCTATAAGCAAAATGTTGCTCAATTGGTTTAACTTTTACAGTTAAAGCACAAAAGGAAAGACATGTCAGATATAAGTATGCTCAGTAATGTAATCATGAAGATTTGAGCATTTAAATCATGAAAGATTTTCTCAAAACAAGGATATTGAATGAATGAAATGAATACCAATTTCTTGTTTGAGAATCTGACTATGTATGAAAAGATCAAACATGAATGATATAGCAATAAAAGCTTAAGGCAAGAAAAATTGTATTTCGTCTATAAGAACAATTATAGACATTTTTGAAAGAAACGTTTTGAATGAATCAACGCTCGAATATCAATAAAGTTCAAAGGGGGTGTCTTACCATCGAAAATTAGTTTCAAATTTGAGACATGGTAAGAACTTAGTCAATAAAGTACTAAACCGGTGTGTGTGGATACTTGACAGTATATGGAAAAGATAATACACAATTATTTATCTTTGGAAACACACGGTTAGTTAAACATTGAAGTCCATAAATGAAAACAGTTAAAATCACACTTTTGTATTCATGAAATCTGTTTAAGAATCGAGAAGTGGTTTGAACATTTAAGCATATGTTTTCATGTCTGAAAGTTGTCCTTCTTTCAAACACATATGAGATTAAGAATAGAATAATTCCTTACACTCAGCTTGAATCTCATAAAGTCAGCTCCAAGTCAAGATTAATATGATCATGTAAGCTCCCCCTCAAAATCTGCATTTAGTCATAAAGTCGTCAAAGTACAAAGTCTTATTCATAAACTTTATTGAAAAATTAGACATGAAAGCAATAAAACTTGTTAAGAACGAGTTCTGATCAAATGTAATCAAAAGTCAATGTCCTTACTCCACCTGAAAATATGCATCATAAGATATGTCAGTGAAAAATATATGCAACAAAATTTATAATATCCCCTAGAATGTAGATCATCAAAGTTTATCTCACTCCCCCTGAAAACATGAACAAAACCTTTCAGTGTAGATATCTTTCAGATTAATCATAAAGAAATGAAGAAAAATAGCAAAAATAAACTGTACTAGCTAACAACAGATTAAGTCTTGAGGTTTAACATGCCAAGTTTCGAAATGAGAAAATTAAATCTCCTTTCGTCTAACGTCTTGGTAAACAAATCCGCAAGTTGATAATATGTGTTTACAAAGTAAAGTTCAATTGTACCTTTTTCGACATTATCTTTGATAAAATGATATCTCATGTCAATATGTTTAGTCTTAGTGTGCTGAACAGGATTAGTTGATATTACAATAGTGCTCTTCGAATCACAATATATTGGAATCTTGTTGAATTGGAATCCATAGTCTCGAAGTTGTGTTCTCGTCCACAACACTTGAGAGCAAGCAACTGGCAGCACTTACATACTCTGTTTCAGCAGTTGAAGTGGAAACACAAAGTTGTTTCTTTGATGCCCAGCTTACGAGCTTGTCTCCAAGAAATTGAATGTGACCCGATGTGCTTTTCCTGTCGAGAATACAGCCTGCATGATCTGCGTCTGAATACACTGTTAGCTCAAAACCTGTATCCTTAGGATACCACAAACCAAGATCTGCAGTTCCTTTCAAATATCTAAATATGCGCTTAACCACTTAAAGATGGGATTCTTTGGGCGAAGCCTGATATCTAGCACATAAGCACGTAGAGAACATAATATCTGCCCGACTAGCCGTCAAGTACATTAAAGAACCAATCATTCCTCTATAGGTTCTAACATCGACAACTTTTCTCGAAAGATCAGCTCCGATCTTAGTTCCAGGTGCCATCGGAGTACAATTTTCCATTTTAATTTTTCTCAGAATATCATAAATGTACTTCGCTTGATTAATGAAAATCCCTGTAGAAAATTGTCTGACTTGTAATCCGAGAAAGAAGTTCATCTCTCCCATCATACTCATCTGAAATCGTGACACCATGAGGTTTGAAAAATTCTTACAATACTTTGGATTATTTGAACCAAATATGATGTCAGCCACATATATCTGAATTAAAATGATATCAACTTTCTCCTTTTTAATGAAGAGAGTAGTATCGATTTTTTACCTTTAGAAAATCTATACTTGACTAAAAATTTGGATAGAACATTATACCAGGCGCGAGGGGCTTGTTTCAAACTATAAAGAGTCTTGTCCAGAATGTAGACATGATCTGGTTTATCAGGATTGACAAAACCTTCAGGTTGCAAGACATATACTTCCTTCTTTAGAATGTCATTCAGAAAGGCAGTCTTCACATCCATTTGATAGACCGTAAAGTTTTTATGTGCGGCCATAGGCTAAAAACATTCTGATTGCCTCTATACGCGCAACTGGAGCATAAGTCTCATCGTAATCTATGCCTTCCTCTTGCCTATACCCTTTAGCCACAAGTCTTGCTTTGTTCCTTACCACGATACCATCCTCATCTTTCTTATTTTTGAATACCCATTTCGTGCCAATGATTGTTTTTCCTTCAGGTTGTGGCACGAGTCTCTAGACTTTAAGCGCTTCGAATTGATTGAGCTCTTCTTACATTGCAATTATCCAATCTGAATCAGCTAAGGATTCAGACACTCTCGTAGGCTCTATATCACTCAGAAATGAATCATGTATGCACTGGTTCAATGTTGCAGACCTAGTTTGCACCAGCATGGACATATCTCCAATGATTTGATGTATAACGTGATCTTTGGTCCACTTATGTTCATGAGGGAGTAGATTAGAAATAGACTGATCATGTTGATCATCTAAGTATCTACTATTATCTTCTAGTTGGGGTTCAGTTGAAGTAACAGGTACAGAGGTTTCAGTTGATTAAACATTTGTTGTCTGTTGAGTAGGCATGACAGTGCATCCAACTGATGTTGCAACCTCTGGCTCTTCATTAACATGTACAGCTTCAACTGATTAAGTAGGCGTTTGAATTTGAATTTCTTCCTGAATCGACGAATTTGATTCAGTTGAGATATCTGAAGTGATTGGATGATGATTACTTGAATTTTCAAATCTGTCAATCGCAACAGGTTTAGTCACAATAGAACCAAGAAATTCATCATAGAAAAATTCAAACACTAAATCTAAATCTGATAAATGAGATGTAGATGTTGACGCTGTATCAGAATTAGAAACATTAACCGCAGGTTCTGGACTGATCTGTCTAGAAGCTAATACTCCGGTAATAACGGGTTCTGAACTACTTTGAACATAAGCCATATCTTCATCGAATGTTACGTTTACGCTCTCCACCATGATCTTCGACTTCTTCAAGTAAACTATGTATGTTGCAGACGTCTGAGAATATCCGATGAAAATGCCCTCATCAGCCTTAGGACTAAACTTGTTTAAGTTCTCCTTGTCATTTAGCACAAAACACCTGCATCCAAAGATGTGAAAATGTTTAATACTAGGTATTCTATTATTAATCAAAGCATATGGTGTTTTACCAAACCGACGATGAATAATGGAGCAATTTTGTTTATAGCATACAGTTGACACAACTTCAGCCCACGGAAATAGATGTAGATCAGATTGACTCAGCATAGTGCGAGCAGCCTCGACTAAAGTTCTATTTCTCCTTTCTACTACTCCATTCTGTTCTGGTGTTCTGGCAGCACAAAATTGATGTGTTATCCCGACCGATTCGAGATAATCGTCAAAAATTTTGTTTGTAAATTTTGTGCCATTATTAGTTCTAAGAAACTTTACTGTCTTCTGCAAGTTCGCTTGAGTGGTATTTAAGAATGAGATGATAACATCGGGCTTCTCATTTTTCGATCTTAGAAATTTGACACAAGTGTATCTCGAATAATCATCCACAATCACCAACACATATTTATTGTCGTTGATGCTTTGAGTTCGCATTGGACCACAGAGATCCGTATGCAGTAGTTCCAAAGACGTACTTGTACTCGGTTCAGGCTTATGCTTATGAGAAGCTCTTTTCATCTTACCTTTCTCACACGCAACACACATATGTTCTTTAACATATTTCAGCTCTGGAAGTCCTTTCACCAGTTTGTTGATGTATCTGAAGTTAAGATGAGATAGCCTTCTATGCCATAGCCAGCTTTGTTGCATAGAGGATTTTGAAAGTAGACACACCACATTATCAATCTTGACTTTAGACAAATTAATCGTGTAGAGGTTTGACTTTTGCGTTCCGACCAAGAGTTCTTTACCATTTTCAGTTCTAACGCAACATCGTTTGACCTTAAAATTCACCTCTAAATCTTTGTCATAGAACTGACCAATGCTAAATAGGTTGTGTCCTAATCCCTCAACGTAACTCACCTTCTGAAAATGCACAACATCTCTATATCCCAGAATTGGTGAAAACTGGTCATTACCAAATCTGACGTTCCCGCAGAATTTCTCTGTATAATTAGATAAAATATCTTTCTTCTCGGTCATATGCTTGGAGCAACCAGAATCCAAATACCACATATGAAGGGTCTGTACATGAGAAATTAAGGAACAACAGGTTTAGGTAGCCATTTATAAATGGGTCCTAGCACGTTAGCACATGATTTTGGCATCCATTTGAATTTGGACCCTTTGATCTTTTGAAAATCTTTTGAAACATATGAATTATATACATTATATGAACCAAATCAATTATTAGAATATTGTCAAGACACAAAATTATTTCTACGATATTTAGAAGACTTATTAGTAGACGGAGATAATTGGAGCAATTGTTTTATTGAATAGGTCTTGTAAGAAGATACAAGTTTTGTTTTGTGAAAAGCAATGTTACCAACTACATCAGTATCACTAACAATCATTCTATTATAATCAATATCAGAACATGATTTTGTAGTCTCTTCAACTTTCTGCTTTGGTCCCCATTCCGATCTCACTTCAGGCTTTTTCTTTTTCACATCTGAAACATATGAATTTTGAATGTTAGAACTGTGAGATTTAAAAGATTGTCTTTTTCTAGCTTTACAAGTGTTGATCTGTTTCTGTGAATGCCTATTCTTTTTCTTCTTACCTTTAGCATGTTTGGTACTCACAGAAACTGGTTTATCAACTTTCGTTGATGATTCACCCTTTTCAAATACACTTGGTAAACTTTTGGAATTTACAATTGTTAGGTCTGATTTTATAGTAATCATTGTATTTATAGGACTTGGTCAATACTGTGTTTAGAGCTGATCATTATTGTATCTGACCAAGGGTATTTAAGTCCCTTTGGTCTTGTGTCTTGTAAGAAGTTTCACACGCACATCTAATACAATTCCTACTTTGCGCTCCATAGTCTCTATCTCTCTCTACTTTCTCTCTCTAACGAATCAGAGATCTTTGAACTCTCAATAATAAATGGAGAATGATCTGGAGTTTAGCATTAAAATCAAATTGACCAACACAATCATCAAAACAACCATCAAAGTTTAGGAAATCAAACTCTTCATCAAATAGACCATTAGCATCATTTGATTTAGAAACTTTGGAAGAATTTGAGAAATCAGTATTTATAAAAACAGTTGAAATATCATTTGTTCTAGCCCTATCAAAATCCTCTCGTCTACAAGAGTGTCCTTAATTTCAGAAATTTTACTTTCTAAAATGAGTGGAGGAACATAAATTTTTCCTTCAATCTGTTTTGCCTCCATTTCCTTCGTAGAATAGATTTGAAAATAATCGTTAGAAAGAAATTTTGACGGTGTGGAACTGTAACTAGAATTCAACCTCTCATATCGAAATGTAAGTTTCATTTTAGTTTTATTTTTCCTTTTGTCAATTTCCTTAGCTTCATCCTCATCTGATAATTTTGTCCATTTAACTTTGAGTTCAGCGTATTGAGGTGCCAATTTTAGAAAACCCAAGTGATATAAAGCAAGCACCTTGGAAATACCCTTTTTCAAATAATGTGGGTTATTGTAATCAATACCCCAACACTCACTACTCTCTTTTGGTTTATTAAGATGAATGGTTTGTTTAGTTTGACCTAGAGTATAAATTTTTTCTTCCAAACCACTCACTTTCTCAACCAAATATTTGTCTTCTTTCTTTAATGATAAACACTTTTTCGCAACCTCTTTAACCTCAAGTTCACACAGTTTAAATTTTGATGATGTTTAAGATAGTTGATTATGGATTACAGTCTTTTCTCTAGCACTGGTATCAATATTTTTGTGTAAAGCCTCAATCAATACATTCTTCTCAGCAATATCATTGTTGAGCTTCAGTATTGCTTGTTTTTCTCTTTAATGATAGCTTTTTCGCGTTTAAGTTTAGACTGCAAATCCTGAAGTTTAATCATCATGGATTGCATTTGAGTTAAAAAATCAGATTCAGTCATATTGTTTACCTCTTCAGAATCCTCCGCATCAGAATCCTCTTCAGTGACATTCTGACCCATAAAACACATGTGAGCAGATTCTTCCTTGTCAGAATCAAGTTTAGAATGATTCAACCAGTATTCGTCTTCAGCCATTAATGCTTTTCCAACTTCTTGTTGCTTGGCCAGAAGCATTTTGTTCTTGTAAAATTCTGAGTTACAAACCTTTGGATTCCGACAATCTTTAGCAAAATGGCCTACTTTACCACATTTATTGCACTTTACTGGTTCAGCCTCTTTCTTCTCCTCATACTTGTTCCCATACTTCTTCACTTTCGGTATCTTCTCCTCAAACCTCTTACCTTGTACTCTCTCCTTGTGCTCAAAGTTTCTGGATCCTGATGAGTACCTCTGACTATTTGACCATGGTTTCTTGTAAAATTTCATCTGGAAAGCCTTGGTGAATAGAAGCATTGCTTGCTTCAGATTCTCACCATCATCAGAATCAGAATCCTCACTGACTTCTTCATCAGATTCAAAAATCAACACCTTTTTCTTCTTGAGACTCACTAACCTTTTCTCTTTCTTCTTAACCACTAAGGCAACAGTATCTGCTATTAGTTTCTCATCTTTCTTCTTTTCATCTCTTATCTCTTCTACCTCTCCTTCATTTTGTCTGAGAATCTCATAAACTTCATGTAGAGGTATCTCGTTCAGATCTTTCATCTGTTTCATCTGCCGAGTAAACCTTTTCCACTCAGGTTGTAATATGCTCAAAAAACTTGACATTCAGCTCAATCTGAGATTTATGTACTCTGTTCTTGCTTAGTTCGTTCAGAAGAGTAACAAATCTGTCATAGGTAGCTTCAAGACTTTCACCTTCCTTAGCTTTGAACTCTTCATAATTGTTGAGGTAGTTTGACACCTTCAGTTGATTACCAATTTTAGATCCTAACATGATTTTCTCAAGCTTATCCCACATCTGTTTTCCTGTAGCATTGTATCTATCTATTTTCACATAAATCTCATTGGGAATTCCTTGCAGTATAAAAGATCGTGCAAGTCTATCAGCCTTATGTCTCTTCTTCTGCTCTTCAGAATATTCTTCAACAGGCATTGAATATTCCTGGTTTACAACTTCCACTCCATCAGCATCAATAGAATGAATCTTAGTTGGAGGTTTCATCACTCCTTCTTTCAGTGATAGTCTGATGTAATCACCCAGATCATTTCTGTCAATGAAGTCCAGGAATCTGTCCTTCCATTGCTCGTATTCTTTTTTGAAAAGAACTGGTGGTTTAACATTTGTTCCAATAGCAAGAGCCACCCTTGAAGTCATCTTGAAATTTGTACTGATTTAATCATTCAAAAATTCAGAACTAAACTTTTAAAAGTCAAACTTGATCAACACTCGAAAAACTCAGAAAAAATTCTAAGTGTCAAAACTCGCAGAACACTGTAGACCAAACTTCGCGCACACAGTTTTTTGTGTGTTCTAGGTTCGCGTAGAAAGAACTATGCGACTTATTGGTTCGCGCAAAAAGCAGCTTGCGCATTCTTGGTTCGCTCAGACTATAGTCTGCGTGTTCTAAGCTTCGCGCAGACTTTGATATGCGAGTTCTTGCTTCGTGTAGGCTTATACTTGCGCATTTTGAGGATCACTTCGCGTAAACACTCTACGAGTTCCTACACTTAGAAAAAAATTCAGACTTTAACTTCGCGCAATGCGTCTGCGCGTTCTTCACCCTCTGCGCATTCTAGCCTTTTGCGTGTTCTTTAGATCTAGCGAGTTCTTCACCACTTCGACCAAAAACTAACTTTTCAGCCCAGATTCGATTCAAATCTGTGTATCAGTCCATGAAACATTGTCAATTTGTCCTCGATAACAGTCTGAACACTTTACAAACAATTGATTACAACTAAATCAACAAAAAACTACAAATCGATCTCAAGAACAGCGCGTTTACAAAACTCGAACAAAAATACAATAAAACCCAAAATTCACACAGAATGTTGTGAATTAGTCTAAGCAATACAAAAAACACTTGTTCTAGATACAAAAACGAGTACAATGGTATCAAATCTAACTCAAAAACATCAATAATTCTCAAAAATCGATCTTCAACAGTTTGTCTTGCGAGTTCTTGAAAATAGTCGACCAAAATTCTAATTATTAACATGATTCTGAATTCTTCTATGCTCTGATACCAATTATGTGTCCCACAATACTTGCAAATCAATCAAGATGACAAAACAAATCAATTCACTAAGTCATTTGTATTTCTTGAATCACATATTACAAAATGCTCTCAACGACTCAATATTTCTCTCAATACAATCACTTCTCTCACTAGGCTATCTCTGTGTTACTATGTCATACGCGATCTTAGTGCTTCAAGCTTACAAAGACAAAGAACCTATTTATACCACAAACTAGTACAAGACAAAATTAAAATACATTGACTTTGACTTGATTTATTACAAAGACTTTGACTTTTGCTTGAGAGACTTTGACTTGAGCTTTTGACTTTGACTTTCATCTTTCATCTTCATGATCTTGTATCCAACACATTTGTGCACTAACAGTTTTTCATAGCGATACTTTCATGCTTACCTGATCGTGTGTTTCTAAAGACAAATACTTGTGTATTGTCTTTTCTTATACCGTCAAGTATTCTTACACACATCGGTTCAGTACTTTTATTTGACTTTGTTATTACCATGTCTCAAAGAGATAAATCTTTCGATGGTAATACTCCCGGTTGAATTCTACATTGTTTGAAATCAGAAGTCATTTCTTCAAAATTGTGCTTTCATTGATAATGTTTTTATATCTTGTTCTTATAAAAAAATATTCGTTTTTTGATATCCCAACATATTTTTCTTCATGATATTTGATCTGATCGCATCATTGTTAGATTCTCAAAACACTTCACTTGAATTCGTTTCATTCATTCAATTTCATTGTTTTGAGAGATCTTAAATGTTTAAAATGCTCAATTTTCATTCTTATTATTAATGAGCATTCATTTTCTGATAATGATATCTTGTACTTATCTGTCAAGATGAACTGTTGAGCAACACATCACTTTTAGGACAAAATACATGGGATTCAGTGTGAGAGCTTATAAGAACTTCTATGGATTCACGTTAACTAGTGTTTCCTACCCCAGAAGTTATCCTGAGTGATTGATGGGAGAGGGGTCAAAAGAATAGAAAGTGGGTGTGTGCTGAGATAAAATGTGAAAGAGAGGTTGGTTAGAAGCGAGCTCAAATGTTTAAAAGAAGGAGGGTGAGAGATCAGAGTAAAAGAATATCAAACTTTGCACCAAACTTTTTCTGAGTCGGACAACCACATTACTGTTTTTTCACAATTCTTTCGTGAACTTCATTGAAACAGGCAACTATCCCATGTCAACTCTTGCATTAAACCCCACTAGCTACTCATCTTTTTCTCAACAAAAAGATGTTTCATATTTTAAAGGCGAAGCATCACATAATCTATCAGATCTTCATTTGGAAGATGTTGATATTGAAAAAGTAGGAAAGTTGCCCCACCTTCGAACCTCATTCATGCACATTGAGTCTATGTAATTTTATTTTTGTCTCAGTGGTTTACATATTTTGAGCCTGTTCAAGCTTTAAATGCTTCAATCATTGCTACACTTGCACGAGCACACAAGGAATAAGTTTTCTCGTCTTAACATTCATAGAAAATTCCTTTGTGGTTTTTCAATGATTGAATGGAAGCCTTGGGGGAGTGAACATCAAAAAACTCCTTTCCAATGTACATTCGTTGTACACAGTGGCTCTGTGCTACTGACATGCATGATAACTGATTTATCTGTTGATTCAGGGTTACCAATCTTAATTTTTCTGAATTTGAAAAGATTCGGATGAATACATTTATGAATTGACATCAGAATGTTCATAACAGATCAGACAGAGATCATATTCTCTTTGGGGGAGATTGTTTCTCGTGAAGACTGTACTTATCTTGATATTTGGGGAAGATATTTTCAAAGACAAAGCAAATGTTGAAATGTTTTGATGATTTTGATTTCTCATAATTCATCAAAAAGGGGGAGAAATTTCAAGAGTTTCAAAGTCAGAATTACACTGATCAATTTCAAGAAAAGGGAGAGATTTCAAAGTCAAAGTGAAAGTCAAAGTGTCAAAGCAAGATATCAGATGAAGAAAGTTCAAGTTCAAAGCAAATGTGAAGATAATTTATGAGAAGATAGATACACATCTTTGTTCAAAGAGGGAGATTGAAGAAGATATTAAAGTTTTGAAGTTTTCAAAGTCCGTGAAGAAAGACAAAGTTGTTTAAGTTTTCAAGCTGTTAAAGATTTCATTTTGAAGATTTTGCAACTAGAAGATGACCTGAAGATTATCGTCAACTTTTTTTTTTTAATCTTGAATCCAAAGGGGGAGATAGTTAAGTCAAGATTGTATTCAAGATTAAATGAGGGGTCAAAGTTGTAAAAATATAAGGTTTTGTTTGTTAATATTCCTTGTAAGTCAAAGAGATTGACTTCGACCTTAGTTAGCTTGTAAGGTCATGTTGACCACGTATAAATAGTAAATGTCTTTGTATTTGTCAGAGTAGAATCCAGAGAGAGTTTAGAGAACACACACACACGCACATATGAATTGTAAGAAATAGGTATATGGCACTGTGAGATTTGTGGCACTAAGAAATCATTGTAATAATATTTTTAAATCAATACAAGATGATATCTACTTAATCAGTATGTGTTCATAGAGCTTGGATTGGACTTTCAAGATGCGATAAGAACACAGTGTTTGTCATACAACACATGTGCGACAAACAAGGGTAAAGATTGTCGCACAAGACATGTGTGATAACCACTGTTCACCATGGGTTTTCGTGGAACACATGTTCGATAACCACTGTACATGAAGGTTGTCGCACAACACATGTGCGATAACCATGGTTTGTCGCACAAAGCTTGTGAGATAAACTCAAGACTTAGACATTTTTCAAAAAAGTTCAAAAAATCCATAAATTTACCACATTTAAACATGTCCAACTTTTAACTGGTTGAAGCTAAATATGTTTCAAAAATTCATTTACTCCCCTTAAAATGATGCATAGGATTGAAAAATAATTTCCATCACTCAGGGTTAGCAAAAAATCTTTTCATGATCATAATACTTACCATCAACTCCCTTAAACATGTATAGATTTTACATGTCTCACACAAAAATATTACATTCAAAATTATGTGAGCATTCCCCCTTGACTAATGATCAGGAAAACAATTCCACATTCCCCCTGAAATCATGAGCAACCACTAACAAGCAATATCATTAAGAGAAAAAAAAAATATTCACATGAAGAAGCAAATACACTGAATTACACTTTGAATATACAAATTAAAAAAAATGAATTGAATACAAAGAAAATTTAAATATGATGAAAATTAGATTTTATCAATCAAGAATGAAATCCTTGAATGAAAAATAAAATTTTCAGTTGTAACACCCTCAAATTTGGTAAGAGCAACTAATTAAAATTTCACTATAAAATATCAAATACAAACCAAAAGTTCATCATACCTCGAGGTAAAATTCTACAATTAACCTTCAACAAGAATAAACCCCAAGGTTAAACAAGGGCTAAACCGAAGTCGGGTGCTACTTAACACCAAAGCAAGTTGCTCTTCACAAGACCAAAGCGGAAGACTTCGCTAATGCTACGCACGTCTCGAGCACACTACTAGCACTCCTCTCATCGTAGTAATACTAGGACTATCCCAGCCAGAACCTGATGCACTTGCTGACATATAAAAAGGGTTAGGCTAACGCCTAGTGAGTTCAAGAGTTTTCAACATGAATAAATATATCGTTAAAAGGAAAGAATGCAGTTTACACCATTATCTTTCAAAATGATTTCCCTTAACTATGAAAATGACTCTTTTTCCAATAACATGCGTTTTTAAGGACGAACGTCCCAATACAAAACATTCTTTATAAAATGATGCCGCCCAAAACTCACTCAAACGTGAATAGAAAACGGACTCCCAATTATAAAAATGCAGATAGAACTTTATATCCCGAAACACCCAAAACACGGGTGGGGCAAATACTCAACTCATAAATAATGGAAAACAATCCTTATAAATATAATATGTCGTCGAAAACATGGAACTGAAATTCAATACTCACGCGACCATAAAATGGAATGAAATCTAAATATTAAAGCATGAACAATTAAATATCCAAAATACTGATGGCCGACAACGGGGGAGACCCGTATCCATTGAGAGTGGAGGAACACAAAAGTATGTCACTCATACAACGTTAGTCGTATGACACTTCACGACATGAAAGCCCAAGTGTCCCTACGCCCCCCTGCAAGCTACACCAAAAGAGACAGCTGACGTTAGTGAATATTACCATGAATACCACCAAAGGCCCGACAACATCCGAGGACTACAACCATGACATTACCCCGAATGGCGGAGATCCCAAACGCCCATTATGAAACGCCCATCATCATAATAGCACAACCGGACTCAGCCCTCCTAGTGTACACTTGAAAGGTCAATGTCATAAAACATGGGTCCCGGAGTCCAACCCCGTAATACCCAGTTGACCATCAAATAAAGACTGACTTACGTGCCTATGGATCTAATGCAACACATTCCAACGTTACATGACTACACATAAATGACCAACGCACTCGAGCATGTATTTATCATAAATATGCAATAAAATGCATTAAGATGTATATCGAACATGGGCTCTTCAAAGAGCCATTAAACTGGGACAAATGTCCACGAGACTCTTTTAAGTCAAAACCGAGTTTAAATGCTCAAAACCCATTTGACAAACAAATAACGGTTCCCCAAATAATAAGACGTACCTAAACAACATTTATGCAGACACATACATCAAATATGTGATTAACCAAAAACTCAACACGGATTGGGACATATCATTTTCCCAAAATGGGTTTATACCCTTATGTTCCTAAAATGCCTCATAACACTGAGATGTACATTTTCCAAATGGTTTATGAAATCAAATATACCAAAAATGCAGATATCATGAATTAGACTTCATTTGTACAAAAATCCCCAAGGATGCATATATCATAAAATAGAATTTATTTGTACAAAATCACTAAGAATGCATAAATCATACGATTACTTGCCAAGATATCTAAATCCCAAATATGGCATTTTATGAGACTAAAACAACACAAGTTGATCAAATGTGAAAAATTATCAAAATACCCAACACATTGACAATTACCATGTAAAACATATTTTTACTTCAAATTACTCATTTTGGCATGTACATAGTTTTCACAAAGCAACTTGAACTCACCTTGCTAGATTTAAGCTAAATCTAGGTTTTACCCCCAAAACTTGAATCTCCATTGATGAAGGCTTGAATCTCTAAGAAATCTCCCTAGATCTTAGATCCAACACATTTACAAGGTCACCTTCACCACACAAGTCATCAAAATCACACTCAAGTTGAAGGATGAAAGGGAAAAGGATGATACCATCAAACCCTAGCTTAACAATGAGAGAGATAAGAAACTTACCACCACAAAATACTCTTAGATATTCCAATAGACTTCAAGTATCTTGAAATATCCTTGAATAGTTCTCAAAAACGAAATCATGGCAACTTAAATCACCAAAAACGGAGTTGAGATGCAACAGTTATGAGGAAATGAAGTTCTAGGGCTGAAAATCGGGTTTTATGGTCGAACAGGGCGTTTCGCGGGTTACCACGTGACCTTAACCCGCGGCACAAGTTGCCCACTTCCCCTAAGTCGCATGGGTGGCTCTAAGTCAAAGCACAAGTCTCGTAGTGCACTGTTCGCCCAGTTTTCTTCCCGTTCACTGTTTTGGCCGTAACTTCTTCGTTTTAGCTCTGATTTTGCTCCGGAAAGAACCGTTAGACTCGTAATTGAATCCTTCATCCAACAAGACTATAAAATCTAGGATTCAAGTCCAAAATCCTATATCTTATTTTTTCCCTTAATATACCGATTTCTGTATTAACTTGAAATGATACTTTTCGAAATTCGGGGTGTTACATCAGGGTATTGAATGAACTTTACATAAATTTCATATACTTTATGTTTTCAAATTCAACATGTCAAGCTTGGATATTAGAAAATTATACCTTTTTTCATCCAACGCTTTTGTAAACAAATCGGCAAGTTGATATTCTATGTTAACAAAATATAATTTAATGGTACATTTTTCTACATGACCTTTTATAAAATGGTACCGGATGTCAATGTGCATTGTTTTTGTGTGTTGGACCGGATTGGCTAAGATTGCAATGGTACTCTTGGAATCACAGTAGATGGGGATCTTGTTGTAGTTAAATCCATAGTATTTCAGTTGAGTGCGCATCCATAAGACTTGTGAGCAGCAGACATATACTCAGCTTCAGCAGTTGAAGTTGAAACACAGTTTTGCTTCTTATTGCCAAACTTACCAACTTATCACCCAAAAATTGAACGTGTCCAGAAGTGATCTTTCTATCAAACATGCAACCTCCATGGTCTGAATCTGAATAGGTCGTTAACTCATACCCTGTATCCTTCTCGTACCACATACCATGATCAACAGTACCTTTCAGATATCTACAAATACATTTTATTTTAGAAAGATGTGACTCTTTTAGCTTCGCTTGATATCTAAGACAAAGACATTTTGAAAACATTATATCAGTTCTACTCGCCGTTAAATACATTAAAGAACCTATCATACCTCTGTAGGTTTTAAGCTCAACAATTTTTCCATCATGATTAACTCCAATCTTAGAATCGGGTGCCATCGGGGTTTTAAGAGGAGTACAATTCTCCATTTTGAACTTCTTCAAAATATCAAATAAAAATAGATTGGTTAATAGATTGGTTAATAAAATCCCCGTGGAAAGTCGTTTGACTTGTAATCCAAGGAAAAAGTTCATTACCCCCATCATACTCATCTGAAATCGTGACACCATTACAGATGAAAAATTCTTACAGTATTTTGGGTTTGTTAAACCGAATATGATATTGTCAACATAAAGTTGTATGAGAATTACGTCACCTTTCTCTTTCTTTATAAACACAGTTGTAAGAGAAGCCAAACTTGAAAAGGAATTTTGAAAGAACGTCACCAGCTCGAGGGATTGCTTAAGACCATAAAGATCTTTGTCGAGAATATATTCATGGTTCTGTTTGGATTCATCAACAAAACCGGGAGCAATTCTTGCAACAGGAGCAAATGTCTCATCATAGTCAATACCCTCTTGTTGTCTGTATCCCTTGGCAACAAGTCTTGCTTTGTTTCACACTACAACTCGGTCTTCATCTTTCTTATTCTTAAACACCCATTTGGTACCGATGATGGTCTTGTCCTTAGGATGAGGAACGAACCGCTATACCTTCAAAGTCTCAAACTGATTCAGCTCTTCTTGCATTGCAGCAATCCAGTATGGATCTTCTAAAGCTTCTAAGATTTTTGTTGGCTGAATTTTGCTTAGGAAGGTAGCATACAAACACTCATTGGCTGAAGCGGATCTGGTTCGAACTGGTAATGAAGGATCTCCAATGATTTAGTGTACCAGGTGTCCCTTTGTCCACCCCTGAGTGTGTGGGGTGAAATATTAGGTTGATTGATCATCTTGAGGATCAATATAATCATCTTGGGAGTTGTTTTTAATATCTTCAGATGGAGACACTATTCCAGAGGTCTCAACTGACTAATTAGTTGTTCTAGATAAAATCTCAGGATCAAGAACAATCGATGACTGAACTTGTGATGATTTAGGAATTGACTCGGTCACAGGAACTTCTGAATGAGAATTGAAGTGTCTTCACCTGAAATAGAACTTTCTTCTATGATATGGGGAGTCAATGCAACAGAAGTAGTTGCACTTGATTCTATAGTAACATGTGATTCAGATGGACCAGATAAGGAACATGGTTCTTCGCCTCTTGCGACTTCTCCTTTGTTTGGAACATTAGATATAGAACTGTAAGCCCCAAAGTATTCATCATAGAAATTCTCAAATAATAAATCAAAATCATAAATATTACTCTTCGATGTAGAAGCATGATTTGGATTACATGGTTTTATACAGGTTCTGAATGGAGTTGTTAATACGCTAATACACCAGTTAATACAATACAGGTTCTGAACTTGATTTGTTCAGAAGCCAAATCTTCTAACTCATCATATATAACATTTACGCTCTCAGACACAGATTTAGTACTTCGATTGTAGACTCTATATGCTGTTGATTCTGAAGAATAACCAATGAAGATTGCATCATCTACTTTTGGATTGAACTTGCCGAGATGCTCTTTATCGTTAAGAATAGAACAAATGCATCCAAAAGCATGAATATATTTGATTCTAGGTATTCTATTGTTAATAAGCTCATAAGGTGTTTTACCGAACCGCTTGTGTATGATTGATCTATTATTTGTTTAACCTGCAATGGCAACTTCAACTAACATTCTGCGAGCAACTTCAACTAACATTTTGTTACGTCTTTATACCACCCTATTTTGTTGTGGAGTCTAAGTTGTAGAGAATGTATGTTTGATTCCAACTGAATCCATATATGAGCCTAATACCTTGTTCTTGAATTCCTTGTTGTTGTCAGTGCGGATTGCTTGAACTGACTTCTGCATGTTGACTTGTACACTCTGGATAAATGATATGATTAGTTCTAGGGCTTCATCTTTTGTTCTGAGAAACTTAACCCACGTGTACCAAGAAAAATCATCAACCATCATAAGTACATACTTCTTACCATTTATGCTACATACGCGCATCGGTCCGCATAAATCCATGTGAATTAACTATAGAGGACTCTTTGTGCTAAATTCAACCTTTGGCTTGTGCGAAGCTCTCTTCATTGTACCATTTTCACATGCAACACATATATGCTCTTTCTCAAACTTTAAATCTGGTAAGCTTTTTACCAACCCTTCCTTCACAAGGTTATTGATGTTCTTGAAGTTCAGATGAGTGAGTCGTCTCTGCCACAACCAATTCTGTTGCATAGAGGCTTTAGATAGCAGACATACAACTTTTTCGATCTTTAGGTTGGACAAATCAATCGTGTAGAGATTTGATCTGCGAGTCCCATCTTAAAGTTATGTACCTCTTGAGTCCGAACAACACATCTCTTAGCTTTAAAATTATGACCGAGACCTTCAACACACGAAACCTTCTTTATCCAGATTGTCCTATACAACATCACCATACCTTAGGATAGGATAAGAGAAAACTGATCATTGCCGAATCTGACCGTCCCACCATATTTATCAGTGTAGTTGGTGAGAATCTCCTTCCTTCAAATCATGTGTTTAGAGCATCCAGAATCAAGGTACCACACATGACAGATCTGCAAAATTTAGGTATCCATTTGAAATTAGGTCTTCTACACCTAGGTGTAACTTTTGATTTTGGCACCCACTTGAAAATGGGTCTTCTTTTCTTTTGTTGTATAGAGACATTTTCATTAGGATTAGGAACATGATAAGAACCAAAATAATCACATACGACATTTTTCTCAACAAAATCATTCACATGACAAGTTGAAACTAATTTTATCACGAGCAATACGAATCAAGTGCTTTATTGAGTACATTTTGCATGGAAAAACAACATTTTTGTCCAACAGAAGCAATGTCATCAATTACAAGATGAGTAAAAGTGTTTTTTGTAACACCATTATAAGATGCAAATGACTTTGTTGTGTCTACATCCGTCGTAAACTTCTTTAAGTGCCATATCTGCTTAACTCCTACTCTTTTTAGTGAAGTATCTGAAAATTTAGACAAATGATAGTCAAAAGAATTAGAATGACGAGTATGTCGCTTTTGAGACTTACCAGTCTTTTTGCGTTTCTGTGAATACTTTTTTGATTTTCTTTTCGAATAATAGGTATTCAAAAGAACTTTCTCAGATTTAGATTTTGAAGATTCACCCTTCTCAAATCTAACTAGTGTCTCCTTTTCTTTGCCTTTTTCAAGAAAATCTTCAAGACTTAGGCTATGTTTGGCAAAAAAAAAGCTAGCTTATAAGCTAGATTTTTTTCTTGATACATGTTTGGATGACCATAAGCTAGCTTATTGAAAAGCTACTCATAGTAGCGTTTTGAAAAGCTAGCTTATCAGCTACCGGCTAGCTTATAAGCTAGTTTGCCAAACAATGCCTTAGAAGTTTTGGTGAAAAATCAAACTTATCCATTTCTTCATCCAAACATTCACCATAATTCATTAGTGCAGAAAAATCAAGCGCAAAAAAATCATCGTCATCTAATTTAGTTGATTTATAGGAAGATTTTGGATATATAAAATCATTGAACTTTTTATCGCATTCTTTTTCATAATCAGATTTATCAAAATCTTCTGACTTTCCTTTGAGAAGAAAACTTCCAATGAAAGCCTTGCAAGAAGAAGCATCTGAATCAGTAAAATTATTTGCACTTAAAGTTTCATCTGATTCAGGAATGTCCTCAAGCTTTACAAGGATTTTAGATTCAAGGTCTTTGATTTTAGATAACAATGCAACTTTATCCTCTTCAAAAATGGTTCTTTCCTTTTCAAATGCATTTTCAAGCTGAACAATTTTACTTTCCAACACTAATGGTGGAACATAAATCTTACATTCAGCTGGTTTTGCTTCAAGCTCATCGTTTGAATAACTACGAAAGTAATCATTCGAAAGAAAATCTGACTCTTTCAAATGATAACTATCAATTAACTTTTCATATGATAAAGGAAGTTGCATTTTCACTGTATTTTTCCTATTTAAGTCTTCCTGTTTTTCAACTTCCTCATATGATTTTGTCTATCTGATCTTGTATTCGGGATAAATTGAACCAAGATCTATAAAATTAAATTCAAACAATGTTGGAACTTTTGAAAGCACTTTCTTGAGGTATTGAGGATTATCATATACTAAACCCCACTTTGGATTAAAATATGTGAATTCCTTTGGTTTATTCAGATGAATAGTTTGATCTGTTTGATCTCGCTTGTAAAGTTTTTCTTCCAAGTCTTTTAATTTCTTAATTAACTTATTTTTCTCAAAAATACTTGAATTAAATTTGCAAACATATTCATCCTTTTCATTCTCTGATTTATCAAATTTATCTGAAATTTCAGATAATTGACTTTCTAAAAATTCTTTGTCATGAGGTTTTTCCTTTTCATCTTTTAAATTGTTTACCCAACAAATATTTCTAGCATTTTCTTCACTTATCCTTGTGATCACTTTGTCTTTGTTTTCCAATCTTGCTTCTAAAGTAGAGACAATATTTTTCTCCTTTTTGAGTTTATTTTGAAAATCTTGGAGTTGAAGCATCATGGTTTGCATCTGAGTAATAAAGTCAACATATGAAAGAATATTTACATCTGATCCAGATTTTGAGTAACAATAATTCTATCATCGTTGTCGGAGTTCTCATCATACTCTTTATCCATGAGACACATATGGGCTAGTGCTTCATGATCTGCTTCATCATTAGTTAAGTCCATCCAGTGATCATCTTCTGCCATTACAGCTTTGCCAGCCTCCTTTTTTTCAGAAGCATCTTGTTCTTATAATAATCTGAATTTTGAACAACTGGCTTTCAGCAATCTCTTGCATAATGACCTGACTTACTGCAGTTGTAGTACTTGACCACCTCATCACTTTTCTTGTCCTCATATTTCTTTGTCACATATTTCTTGTCATCAAACCTATTTTCCTCAAATCTCTTCTTTCCCTCATATCTATCCTTATGTCCATTGTTCTTAGACCTAGATGAATACCTCTGACTGCTTGACCCAGGATTCTTGTAGAATTTCTTTTGAAATGCCCTAATCAACAAAACCATGGCCTGCTTTAGCTCTTCTCCATCATCAGAATCACTACCATTATGTTCATCAATGTCTGAATCATTTCTCTCTTTCTCCCTTCTATATCCTCTTGTTGAATGTCTTTCTTTCTTCTCAACCACCAAAGCTAAAGTATCTTCCTTTACTTCCTCAGATTTCTTTTTCATATCAAGCATCTCCAAAACTTCATCTTCATATTGTTTAAGTGTTTCACACACTTCATGAAGTCCAATCAGATCCAAATCCTTATTGTGCTTAATGTAAGAAGCAAATCTCTTCCACTCTGGTAGAAGATTACTAAAAAAAATTACATTATTCTCAATAGTAGTCTCCTTAATACCATTTTTACTCAGTTCATTCAATAATGCAGAGAATATGTCATATGTTTCTTCCAATGTTTCTCCCTCTTTAGCTTTAAAATCTTCATAACTTGTGATGCAATTAGTCTTCTTAAGTTGTGTTCCAACCTTTGTATCCATCATTAACTTATGAACTTGTTCCTACATACCCTTGGTTGTTTGTTTATAGCTATCAATGCTTTTATAGATTTCATTTTTCATATCCTAAAGTAGGAATGACTTAGCCAACTGATCACCTTTCAGCCTTCTTAACTCTTCCGGTGTAAACTTAGACTTGGGTTTTGGAACAATTCGAGAAGGTCTTCCACCAGGAGGAGGTACAGGAGGAACTTCCATATCTGGTCATCTCATTAGACCTTTAGTCAAAGAAGCCACAATTTCTTCACTATGATCATTTCTTTCTATAAAGTCCAAAAACCTATCTTTCCATTGAGGAAAGTCACCCCTAAATAGAACATGAGGTTTCTGTCGGAGCCAGTAGCCATAGCTTCCTTTGAAGACATATTGAAATTCACTTTATTAATAGTAGATACATAATTTGAAATAGTTCAAAAGTAAACCGAACTCAGAAAGTCAACCCAAAAAGTCAAACTCAGTCAAACAAAAGTCAACCAAAAGTCAAACTAGAGACTTTGTCGCACAATCCTGACAAATACCCAATCTGAGAAATTTTATCGCACAAACCTATGGGAGGACCTGATTTGTTCGCACAAATGTCGTGTGATAAGATATTGTTCCCTTGATGAGTCGTGTGATAACCTGGGTTGTCGCACACGTTTTGTGCGATAACCTTGGCTTGTCACCCAAGAAGCGTACGATAACTATGAAGATCTTTTGTGTGTGATAACTAAGAAAATCAAGAACATAATATTGTGTGATAACTATGAATGTTCTTGAGAAATTTCACCAACTTTCAATTTTGAACCAAAACTTCTCCAATTGATTTGAAAATTTACAAGGATGATCGAATCAAAAATCCTAACACTTTCGATACTGCACTTCTATCGAAGAACAGTCAAAATCAGGTACTTTAGATCCACGACAGTAAAAGGATGTTCGAACTCAAAACCCTTAGAATCCAAAAATTCTTGATCCAAACATGTTTTGATGCGGAATATAACTATTCAGATTTGTATATCTATCAAAAATGAATCGGTTGAACCAAGAAATTTGATCCAATTCATCCAAAAACTCAGAATTCGAAATTCACAACCGACTTTCTTGAAAAACTTTCAAACAGATTGATGAACTACTGCAAAATTAACATATCTTTAGCTCTGATACCAATTGTTAATTCCAGTTCAAGTGAATTAAACAATCACAATCAAGATCACAATCTAGAATGAGAAAATCTCACATATCATATGTATTGATTGAGAAAGAAAAATACAATACATGAACTTGAAATTACGAAGTGAATTAGAACTACAAATCTAGTAAAGGACAAAAGCTATTATACTCCAAGGGTAGTTACAAGAAATCCCACCAACTTTAAGATAATTACAAAATAGACCTTTATAATCTCTCTCGAAAAAACTCATGATACTCTCGAGGGCAACAGTTTAACTCACAATTTTATTACTCTTTGTACATATTGTAATCAGTTGTACTCTCGACCACCTTGTTACGAAAGGACGACGTCCTTGCTTGTCGTCACTAGTGCACCGATGACCTTCACTGTCGTCTGCGGTTTTTACCCTCGACAGGGGTTTTCCTTGTCATCGAACCTGTGTGTCTCTTTTATTTCTTGTATTTGTCATGTGTTTATCATAGGATACTCTCTTTAGTTGTTAAAGATCCACACCGACCTTTATTTATTCTCAAAGGTATTTTTTGGCATTAACAGTTTGGCTCCCAACTAGAGAAATTCTTCAAAAAACACACATCCTACTAACAATCTTTGCAAAGTTTTTTTCCATTCAAGGATATAGATGGACAAGGAGCTAATCACAATGCAAGGGCTCAAATGCATGCGGAATTGGAAGTTGCTCACCAACATATTAACATGTTGAACGAACAAAATCGAAAAGCAAATCAAGAAATTTCTCGTTTGAGGAATCATAATTCAGGGACATTGAACGTGAATCCTAGGTCATCAGTCAGACCGCAATTCCATCCGATGAATACTTCAAGCCAACCGATGATGAGCAATATACGTTTGCCCCTCTGCCACCTTTCACCCAAAACATGACGTTTTTCCCTCGTCCCTCGCAAGGTGATCCCTTAATACCTGGACCTTCGACATTCACCACTTCTTTCGCCATAACACTGCTACCAATACCACCGCTATCAATACCATCATTATCGATTCCACCATTGCCCATTTCTTCATTTCCCATGCATAAGACATTTCCTGGCATGAATATCCCCATTTCTAGCGATGACACTGAGTCGTCTTTACGACCAAATCGTTATGTGACGAGTGGTCTTACGACTCAGGGTTTTGGTGTTATTCCTCCCATAATGTCAATTCCAGTAATGCCTAATGGTGATGATCCTGTCGCATGGCGCCTCCAACTATTTGAAGAACAAAATGAAAAGATGTTGTTACTACTATCTAAATTGCCAGGAGTTATCGTCCTTGTCGACGTGGAGCCTCCGACAGGTTTTCAAGCATCACCCTTTGCCGATGCCATCCCCCTCATTGACGTCCAATGAAATATAATATCCCCACCTTCACCCCTAAGTATTCAGGAGTAATAGATCCAAATGAACATGTTTGCCCAATATAAGAAGATCATGTGGACTGTGTCGATCCCACAACCTTATCAAGAAGTTTGTATTTACAAGAGTTTTGGAGCAACACTTACAGGGGAAACTCTCCTATGGTTGATCAATTTAAAACCTAAGTCGGTCCATTCATTTGTTGAACTTGTTAATCAGTTTTTCCAACAATTCGCCACGAGTTGCAAGATGGAAAAGCAAACTAGCGACTCATACTATATTACCCAGAAAAGTGTTGAGTCGGTTAGAAATCATTTCAATCGATTCAAGTCCAAAATGATTATAATCAGAAACTGTGACCCGGACAGTAATTGAGATTTATAATCGGGGTTTGGACGACAGTTCAGAATTATATTTGGATTTTACCAAATATGCAGCCGAAAACTTCAAAGACGTAAGATCCAGGACGTTAGAGAACATGTTTGTCGAAGACGATGCCACTTTTTGACGCAAGCATCTTCACGACAAGCGATCTCTCAATGTGAAGAAGCTAAATTTCAAAGTCAAAACTATTCCGAACCATGAGCAGGTTTGATAGATATCAAACGTCCAATTTGACAAAAGGAAGGATGTTACGACATCCTCTTAGTTTCCCCAACATCTGAAAATCTTGACTTATGGGTTCAAGAAATGTCGAAAGATTTAATTAATGCTCTTAAAAACTTTCAGTCGACGATCAGGTGGCCAAAGAAGAATGATAAACCCGACGACAAGAAAGATAAATCAAAATGGTGTGACTTGTCATGAAGATTATGGCCATCGAACTGACGATTGTTTGGCCCTACGCAAGGAAGTTGCTTGGTTGATTCCAAATGGTCATCTACAAGACCTAATGACTAAAGACGTCATTAAAACATTGACATCAGAACTATGTCGCAAGTTGTTCGTTGGTTTTTACGCAACCTCAAAATACGTGCAAATAGATCTCTATGCAAGTATACATTTTGATCTACTGTAGTCTTTTTAACAAATAATAACGATACAAGTACTAGATATCGATCCACAAGGACGCATGTAAAAGTTTCTCTTAAAGTCTAGTCTATAAAAGCTAGTTTCAGATGGCGAATTCGAAGTAAATCTTTTTGGTTGGTTGGTTGGTTAACACTACAGAAATCAATTAAAAAGAAACAAAGGGTACAAAGATCGATTAATACGAGACAAATGATATGGTAAAAAAATATAGTAGCATTCCTTTGTCGTCTCAAGATCAATATTTTATGTCATTTAAAAGGTTTTCATACATGTAAACAGTTGTCAATTGTTTAAATGTAATCTTTAAATAAAATATAATCATGATTTAAATAACTCGGACAATCATGCTACATTCAGAACACCTTTTTACCTTTTCATAGGTCTTAATCTTAATTTCACTTAATACCACAAGCTAAGGCGATTAGCCCGACATAACTTGGGACAATGTAAAGACTTGAAATGTAGATGACGGAGATTGAAAATGCATGAACTAAAGAGCGAGAACTAGAATTTAGGAAAGGAAACTTGTTGTTCAAGTAACGATTTCAAGACCCTATAAAAAGTAAAAGGCATGAATTATAAAGGACAATAATCAAATGACGGGAATTAAGTACAAGAAAGTAAATAACGAGAAATTAAATTGCAGAATGTAAAGTGCGAGAAAATAAATTACATATTTTAAAAGACTAAAAAGTAAATACAAGAGGAAAATCAGTAACTTGCACACTAAGGATCGATTCGGAAATTAAAGATATGCTCATCTCTTTAGGGAAAATCATGTTTCGGCCTTTTGAGTAATAGTGATGGGTCACAATTAGATTTATAAAAATCCAACGTAAAACTATAATCAAACATTCCTCAAAAAGTGAGAACCGAATTATAAAATTCCAAGTTGAAAGGAGAGTTAATAAAACACGTAATCGTATTCACACAATACTCACAAGGAAACTTTCCCAAAATAAAGTAAGGATCGATCCTAAGTAGAGTATGGAGTGAAAACGCAAAACTTAAGAAAATGACTTATAAAACTTGAAAGACGAGAGAAATGCAATAAGTAAACGAGATGAAAGAAAGAAAACTTCAGGAATACTCCAAAGCTTGAAATTAGATTTAATGACTACACAACATACTTCTAATCAATTGTTGATGGAAAACAACAACCGATCATACACAACTATTAAAAATCTAACGTTTCTCCCATTCTTCAAATACCTATTTCTCCATTGTGAAAATGGAGAAATAAGAGAAAAGAGAGAAATTAACTAAAGCTTCCTCCCAAAACTCTACTATATCAAAAACATTATCCTTACCCATCTATTTATACTAAAAATAAATGGGTAAGATGACCAAAATACCCTTAAAGGGTTTTGGGAGATTACAACTAAAACTAAAAACATAAAATTAATTGTTTTACCATCCAACATAGAAATCGGCCCATGGCCTATGAGATTCGGCCCAAGGCCCATCCGAAATGTAAATAAAAATTGTCCAAGAGTTTCAGCCCACATCTCGGCCCAATGAAATTCACAAAAAGTCTCGGTCCAATTTCTTCCATAGTGTTCACATAAATCCGTCATCTTCTACAAAAATCTTCACAATAATCCTCCATCTTGATCGTCACAAAAATCCTACATGAGCAAGATACCATAATGAGAGATTTTTCATGATAATAAGCATAAAATTCCATTTCATTCACCTCTTATTCTAAATCCTTGAAATCTATTTAAATTATAAAGAAATGAATAAAAAACTCGATTTATTAATATATTTTGACATTAAAATATAACAAAAGTGATGTAAATGAGGTTAATAAATTAACCTCATCACACCCTGAAACTTAAACTGGGAACAAGCCACCAAAATGACAAATAAAAGACTCAAAAATTACATAAAGAAATTTTTTCATCATGTGTAAGTTTGTCATTAATTCAAAATGTTATGCATATTGGAATAATGTAAAACTCTGTGGATCCCAGTACAGTGCAATAAACAATAATAATCAGTTACGAACGATGAATTTCATCATAAAACCTAGTCATATGATTGATTTAATCGATAAAGCTTTTGGTTGCAATACAGAGAATTTCAATGAGGCGTGTAATGCAACTCTAATGACCATTAGGTTAAACTCTAGGATTATCAAAACTATTTATACCCACAAGGGTATTTACAAAATACACCCCTAACTTCTGTTCAATATAAAATAACCCTAACAATCTCCCCCTTTGAATAGAAGTTCGAATTGCCGCCAATTAGGAACTTATCTTCTCCTGAGCCTAAAAATGATCTCGAAATATCTCAACACTGTTCTGTACTCGAGCCTTTCAGCTATCAGATCCAATGATTCAAGAACAAGTCTTCTGTAAGTCGGTTGCAAAGTCTTGACCCCTTTGTCGTCTCGAGCAATGATAACACGCAACTTGTCTTGAAGAAAATTCAGTGTACCGTTACAGTATCGGGCAATCTTACTGAATCTCATGAAGCATAAATCATTGTTATTGTTCTTGTATGTCATGTAGAATTCAGTACGTTCAAACAATTTATCGGCAGGTACATTATGAATTTTGGGCACACTCTGATCTAGCTTGAGAAGATTGATCTTAGGCTAATTGCTTTCCAGACCCATTTGAAAGTCTTCAACGTAGGATAGTTTGAAGGCACTCTTTATGTAACATTTCACGACCTCTAAAGCATCAATAATTTCACGCGGGCGGATGGTTCTGGTCTTCATGTCACGCAACAAAAACAGGAGATCTGGCAGTTCTAGATTTTCAAAATCAACTTCGGAGAACTCCTATTTGTTGCCATCATCTTTAGTCACAGAGAAGTCCGAATACCAAACTCTGAGAAGACGGGAGGATGAGATCTGATCGACAGACTTGATTCCGTATTTTGTCCTTACAGAATTAATCGGTTTACCTTTATTCTTTCGCATGTAGATGTACTCTATTTGTTTCATCCTGTTCTTCATCGACCCAATAACATACAGTGCAATCTGATCGTGCTCACGAATCCAGTTGACAAAGATCTTTTTATGAGATTCTTCCAGAAAATGAGTGAGAATCCTTACCCTTTCCCATTTGAGTGGCAGATCTGGTTGAGTACTGGTGGTTTCACTAACTGGGGATGGGTTGGACTCACTAATTAGGTTTTATTAGAAAAAACTAGAAAACTCTTAGCAAAGTCTTGAAGAAATGGGTGGAAAGGAAGAGCCCTTGATCCTAGCTTCCACACCTTAGCTTGACGATGATTTACCACTTAAATGCTCAAGAATTTGAGCCTTTAATGCCTCTAAAGGGCAATAAATGAAGAAACAGAGGTGGAAGAGAAAAGGGTTTGAGATTTTTTGGGGGGAAATCGCAGGTGAGGGCGGAGAGGGAGATCTGATTTGTTTTGTTAAAGTAAGAGAGAGAGAGAGAGAGAGAAGAGGTAAGTCTTAAAGGTAAAAAGTACAAAAGTCGTCAGAGTCAATGCGAACGTCCGGTTGGAAGACAACGCGGACGTCCGACCTTATCTGACCAGAATCCCCAAAACCTCAGCTGCTTCTGCGGAAACATGCGGAGTTCCGGTTGGACACGGACGTCCGACTTTGGCCACATGCGGACGTCCGCATGCACAAAATCCCGTATATTATATATTAAAAAAAATCAGATACATGGAGCGAGCATGCACAATATATTGATTTTTCAATTAGATCAAATAATGAATTCTATCATAACCAAACTAGACTTAGCTTGCGGAAAGTCCTTTCATGAAAAAATGTCTAAATTCTAAACAAATAGAGTGTGAGTGACAAGACAATGTTTGAGTTACTTATTGGTGAAATTCGGGGTGTTACAATCCTCCCCAACTTGGAAATGATTTCGTCCTCAAAATCTAAGCTATACGAATAGATGGGGATATCTCCGCTTCAAATCTTCTTCGGTTTCCCAAGTCACATTAGCCCTACAATGATGCTTCCATTGTACTTTGACCATATTGACCTCTTTGTAGAGAAGTTTCTTGGACTTCCTCTCTAGGATAACGTCGAGTTCCTCCACACAACTGTTACCCTCGTCCACTCTTATCTCCGAGATGCGAATGATGCTATCCTCCTCTGCTAAACACTTACGAATATCGCAAATGTGGAAGGTGATGTGGATTCCACTCATTTCTGGTGGGAGTTCTAATTGGTACGCTTGTAATCCCACACGCTTGAGTACCGTGAATAGCCCAAGGAAACGGGGACTCAACTTACCTCGCTTTCTGAACCGGATTATCCCCTTCCAAGGGGACAATTTAAGCATCACACGGTCTCCTACTTGAAACTCCATCAACTGTCTCTTCTTGTCGGCGTAGCTCTTTTGCCAATCTTAAGATGCCTTCAACCGTTCCCGAATGCCCTTAACCTTGTCGACCGTCTCTTGCACTATTTCGGGACCGACGAACTGCTTATCGCCCGCTTCAAGCCAACACACGGGAGTTCTGCACTTTCGCCCGTATAAGACTTTAAACGGTGCCATCCGAATACTCGAGTTGTAGTTATTATTGTTTGTGAACTCCACCAACGGTAGGTGAGAGTCATGACTACCCCCAAAGTCGATCACGCAAGACCTTATTATTTCTTCAAGCGTCTGAATCGTTCTTTCACTTTGGCCGTCTGTTTAGGGATGGTAGGTCATACTCAATTTTACTCTAGTACCCAATTCTTTCTATAAGTCGTCCCAAAAGTTTGATCTGAACTGACTATCGCGATCCGATACAATGGACAAAGGCACTCCATATCTTGAAATCACTTCGTCAATATAAAGCTTCTCCAACTTGTCCATTGGTAGGGTCCCGCGCATGGCTAAAAAGTGAGCGCTCTTGGTCATCCAATCAACTATTACCCAAATGGTATCGTGAGCCCTTAAGGTTTTTGGCAATTTGGTCACGAAGTCCATGGTAATATTCTCCCAGTTCCATTTGGTAATCTCTAGGGATTGAAGACTTCCATAAGGTTGTTGATTCTCGACTTTCACTTTTAGACAAGTCATGCATCGTTCTATATAGAGTGACACATCTAATTTCATAACTGGACACCAATAATGGAGCTTCAAGTCCCTATACATTTTTGTGCTTCCCGGATGGATTGAATATTTTGATTTGTGGACGTCTTCAAGGAGAAGTTCCCAATTGCCCCCGACCTTGGGCACCCACACACACCCGTTGAACAACTTCACTCCACGGCTATCCTCTGTCAAGAGTGAATGTTGTTTCGTCATTACCACTTCCTTGAGGTTCTCTTCGAACAAAGTCGCTTGGAACATCTTAATCCGATCAATGAGGCTTGACACCAACTTGATTCTCGAAAGGGTGGCCCGCATGCTCCCACTGTAGTCTTTCCAAATCAACACATCATCTACCACGTTTGCCTTACCGGGATGGTAAAGCAATTCACAATCGTAGTCCTTGAGTAATTCGAGCCACCGCCTTTGCCTCATGTTTAACTCTTTTTTATCAAAGTCGTATTTTAAACTTTTATGATCCGTGTAACGTATAATTTCGTGCCATAGAGGTAATGTCGCCATAGCTTCAAGGCGAATACTACCGCCGCTAACTCCAAATCATGGGTAGGGTAATTCTTCTCATGAACTTTGAGTTGACTCGATGCGTAGGCGATCACCTTATCTCTTTGCATCAACACGCAACCCTAACCCATTTTTGATGCGTTGATATAAACCACGAAGTCTTCCGATCCTTTGGGAAGAGATATAATGGGAGCTTCAAACAGCTTCTTTTGTAAATTCCGGAACACCTTTTCTTGCGCTTCAATCCAAATAAACTTTACATTCTTCTGAGTTAGGGTCGTCAAAGAAGAAGCGATCTTGGAGAAATCTCCGGTAATATCCCGCCAAATCCAAGAAGCTTCATATCTCAAATGGACTCTTGGGAGGTTCCCAATTAATCATTGCTTCAATCTTAGAGGGGTACACTTTCACTCCATCTCGAGTGACCACGTGGTTCAAGAATTAAACCTCCTCTAACCAAATGTTGCACTTGGAGAATTTGGCATAACGTCTCTCTCTTCTCAATACTTCTAGGACTTCCTGAAGGAGTTTCTCGTGCTAAGGTTCGTTCTTGGAATACACGAGTATGTCATCGATGAACATAATGAAAGACTTGTCAAGAAAAGGTCGACACGCCCTATTCATCAAATCCATGAACACTGTCGGTGCGTTAGTCAGGCCAAACGGCATTACTAGGAACTCGTAATGGCCATAACACATCCTAAAAGCCGTTTTCGGGATGTCGTTTTCCTTCACCCTCACTTGGTGATATCTCGAACGTAGATCGATCTTTTATAAGCAACTCGATTTTTGAAGTTGGTCGAATAAGTGAACGATCCTCGGAAGTGGATACTTGTTCTTCACCGTCGCCTTGTTCAACTCTCTATAGTTGATGCACATCCGCATCCTGCCATCCTTCTTCTTAACAAATAAAACCATAGCTCCCCAAGGTGACGAGCTCGGTCTTACGAAACCCTTCTCAAGAAGGTCTTGAAGTTCAGCCATCATCTTTTGCATCTCGGATAGAGCTAAGCGGTAAGGGGCTTGAGCAATCGGAGTCATCCCCGGAACAAGGTTAATCCGGAACTCTACTTGATGATCGGGTGGCACACCAGGCAAGTCGTCTGGGAAAACATCGGGAAACTCGCTTACCATATTCACGTCTTCAAGTTTCTTATTCTCAAGCTTGGCATCTACCACGTATGCCAGAAAGGATAACCATCCCTTTACTAAGCATTGTGCCTTAGCCATGGTGATAATCGCTACATGACCCTTATTTCTTTCACCATACACCAACACCATCTCACTACCCGAAATGGCTAGTCGGATCAATTTCTTGGAGTACACGATCTCGACTTGATTCTCCCCTAGACAATCCATCCTGATCACCGAATCCGCCGATCAGCATAGGTATCAAATTAATTGAAAAATCTTTCCCTTCAATATTAAGAGTTCAACCCTTAAAGACATCACGAATCACCACTTGACCACCATTCACTATTTCTACCACTATGGCATCCTCTAGACTACTAGTGGGCATAACAAGATTTTGGCAAAACGAATCACATATGAAAGAGAAACTGGCACCCGAGTCAAATAACACACACGCAGGTACGGAGTTTAGGAAAGACTTACCCGATACCAGGTTGGTGGATGCCTTAGCCTCTTCGGTTGTCATCTGGAAGACTTGACCCTGAACCCTTGGAGGGTTCTCCTTATTCTTCGAGGCACTGCCCGTCTTCCACTTCGGGCAATCCTTCCGAAAGTGTCCCGACATTTTTCATTCAAAGCAAATGAGTCCCTTCACCGGGCAATCTATCGTGGCATGATCGGTCTTCCCACATTTGGCACAAGAGTTTGGGTTGGAGTTACAATTGCCATGGTTCTTACTTCGGCATTTTGGGCACCACCTCGCCTCTCGGCGGTTGTCAAAATTCCTTCCCCCATTGAACAGTCTTGACCTCTTCAGAGGCCCGGGGTGACTCTCCCATCTTCTCTTCTCCCCTACCACCGCTCTCTCTTCCTTTCCTCTTCAATTGTCTCACGAGGGGTAGAGGCTTTGGAGTTTCTAACCATGGCCATCATGCGGTTGGGAGGCCCTTGAGATAGGCCTTGATTTTTTCTTTCTCAGTCGGGGCCACATGCCCCACTAAGCCCAACTTCTCCATGAATCTCCGGGTGTAATATCTCACTGAGATGCTCCCCTTTCTAAGAGCTCGAAACTCTTATTCGATGTGGTACATAGCCCTCTAATTGTAGTATTTCTTCATAATCTTTTCCTTGAAGGTGGACCAAGTCAATTGAGCCAAAACGGTAGTCGAGAGGGTGGACTTGGTGACATTCCACCAAATGAGAGCAGGTCCCCGAAGCATCTGGGAACCAAACTGAACTTTCTGGCCTTCTTCACACTCGTTTGCGTCGAAGCCTTGTTCCACTTCTCGGATCCAGTTCATGCAGGCAACTGGACCGTCCGACCCGACAAACTCCGGTGGCTTGCTACAAAGAAAGGATTTGTAGGAGAAAACCCTTCTACCTTGCCTCACATCCACCGGTATAGGCTCCTCAGTAGGGATTACATTTCCGGTGCCCCCGGATCCTCCCACAGCTATGTTTTCAATAACCGTATCATTCCTACGGTTGCTGACATCTCGGTCCTCTATCACTTTCAAGAAGAATTCTTGTTGTTTAGCAATCGCTTCGTTCATCAACAACATCATGTCGGCCATCATTTCTGACTGAAGAGTGACTTCACGTATGACCGGGTTGGATAAAGCCAAAACAACCCTTGGGATAACCTCGGGACCACCACCCAACAATGGCAGCACGGGAGAATCACTGTGGCCTCAACGCTCTCCGGTTGGTCGGCCGTTGAAGCGATTGCTTCATGTCCATCAACACGGTTACGCGGTCTTCCTCGCATGCTAACCATCTTAGTCTGCCACACATACAAGGATGAAGGTAAGAAATAGATATAAGAATTAGACATGAAGAAACGCATTATTACATTCATTAATCATTATAACAATAGTAGATCAAGCATTCTCACGTAACAACATATTCATAATAGCATTATCTAGGTGAAATTATAAAACATGTTATACACAAGAATTCTCGTTACCATTATCGCAACTCTCAATTATTGTACTCCCGTCGACTCTATAACCATCCTACCTTAGGAGTTCTACCCAAATCTCACAAATCATAACTTAACATCTCAGTTTAAGTCTAAACATCTTACATTCATACCTAGTTCGCTTAAACAGGTGCTCTAATACCAACTTGTAACACCCTAAAAGTAGGGGTAAATTTAAACCTTAAAAACTTACGAATACGATATCCAAATAAATGATAAATCACCAAAAAAAGGAAATATAGAATAGAGTTTACAAAACATGTAAATGGATATTAAAATTGACAACATACTAATCTAAACAATTTACATATAGATTATATCGGTTGTCAACTCAATCTTCCAAAATATCTATTCTTTCTATATGCCAATAATCCAAAAGTATGTCTCCAAAAGATGCCTCTACCGGCCAACACTGGTCCCTCAATTCTTGGGAACCCCAACGCTAACGAAACCTGTTATACATGCCATTTAAAAGAAAAGTGTTAGGCTTTACACCTAGTGAGAACAAACATTTTATATAATGAAATCAACAATAAATGACTTTTAAACGAGTGAAGAAGTTTTGCTTTGTAAATGTATCACATACGGACCATGGGGTCCTAAGGCATATTTTGATGACGGGGGAGACCCAGTTTCCAAGGTTTGTAGCGGAACACAAAAGTAGGCTACTTTCCAAGTTACGAGCTCAATAATAGGATCAAGGTCACAATCTAGTCGACTCGTACTCAGATGTGGGGGAGGGCACCTAATGATCCCAATCATACTCATTCATTATGATTACATTTACGGTCCATGGCTAGTATCCGGTCGCACATAACTGTACCAAGTTGCCTTCCGAGAACTCAATGTCTCAACTAGTTACAAACGAGAATTTTCCCACAATTATGTTGACTCTATACCTATGGATCCATTAGTAATAGTCTAAGACTTGTCCCAATTACGGTACTGACAAAACTATAAATACACATATAGTTTTCATAACACATTTCCATAAAATGAAAATCATTGAATAAACATTACCATGTGGAACCAAGTCCATAGGTAGGTCAAGCATAGACCATTTTCATATCCAAATATAAATCATTCCCAAATATATAATTTTCCCAATGTTATAAAAAATCTCCATAGATTGTTATTAATAAAAGCATTAATCCGTTTGTGTCATCCTCCAAAATCCACTTTCACCAAATAAACCTTCAAAATAGTGAACACTCTTCATATAACCAAGATGACTCCATTTTCAAGTGTTTTAACCATAAATATGTAAGTTTAATCACCGTTTATATCACAAATCATAGAACTCTTTGTCATACCTCAAAATAGTAAAAACCCTAAAATTCTCCAAAATACCAAGTTAGGTCAAAATGATTCAAACCAAGAAAATGTAGCAAGGAGGAGATCAAGGGTTCAAAATATATGTTTTGACATGTACAAAGTTTAGAAAAGATAGTTTGAACTCACTAAGTAGGTTTTATTAGAAAAACCTAGAAAACTCTTAGCAAAGTCTTGAAGAAATGGGTAGAGAGGAAGAGCCCTTGATCCTAGATTCCACACCTTAGCTTGAGGATGATTTACCACTTAAATGCTCAAGGATTTGAGCCTTTAATGCCTCAAAATGGCAATAAATGAAGAAAGAGAGGTGGAAGAGAAAGGGGTTTGAGAGTTTTTGTGGAAAAATCGCAGGTGAGGGGGGAGAGGGAGATCTGATTTGTTTTGTTAAAGTAAGAGAGAGAGAGAGAGAGAGAGAGAGAGAGAGAAGAGGTCAGTCTTAAAGGTAAAAAGTACAAAAAGTCATCAGAGTCAATGCAGACGTCCAGTTGGAAGACAAGGCGGACGTCTGACCTTATCTCGACCAGAATCCCCAAAACCTCTGCTACTTCCGCATAAACATGCGGACTTCCGGTTGGACACGAACGTCCGACCTTGGCCACATGCGGACGTCCACAAGCACAAAATCCCATATGTTATATATTAAAAAAAATCAGATACGTGGATGCATAATATATTGATTTTTCAATTAGATCAAATAATGAATTCTATCATTACCAAACTAGACTTAGCTTGCAAAAAGTCCTTTCATGAAAAAATGTCTAAATTCTAAACACTTAGGGGAGTTTGGTTCGTCGAATTCCGACAGAATCTGATGGAATTGGAATGGTCAATTCCGTTGACCAAATTCCATTCTCATGTTTGGTTTCCCATGGAATGGAATTGAATTCCATGAATTCCTTCAAATATGGATTTGGTCATTCCTTCATAAAAGATATGGAATTGAAATCCATTCCAACCAATATTTTGGAAATGACAAAAACACCCTCAATAAAATTAAAAACCCTAGCAACACCCAACATTTCTCACATCGATGTCTTCTTTACATAGCAGCTGCCTCTCATCTGCTTCATCATCACCATCAAACCTGCTCCTCTTCTCCAAAAGATCGAACCTGCTTCTGCCTCTCATCTGGAGCTCTTCTCGTCTGCTTCATAATCACCATCGAACTGAGAAACCTCACAGTTTGAAATCACGCAACGGTGTCTAGGTTTGTTGCAAATTTCGAACCTGGTTTGTTGAAACTTCATCATCACCATCGTAGCTGGAGCTCGAACCTGTTGTGTTCTTCTTTTTTTGGGTTGTCGTCTGCACGTCTTTTTTTTGGGTTTTTGTTCAACTGATCATCGATTGCGTTTTGCTTCGTGTTTGCGTGTGTTTCGTATGTGTCTGTGTGTTTTATGTGTTCTGTCATTTGTGTTGATGGTTGTGGAGCAAGTGGTATGAAGATGACGACTGTGTAATGATGATGATGTATTTTAATAAATGTAAAAAAAGATTTTATATAAATAATTTTTTGATTATTTCTTAATAAGAGAAGGTGGATAAATATAAAAGATAAATTGTTTAAAAGACCACCATGAAAAGGTATTTTATATATGGTTTTATAAATGGTAAATTACATATTTTTTTCCTCATTAAATGTTAATTTTATAATTACTTATAATTAAAATAAAAATCAAGGAAAGGGTATTTTTGTCATTTTTCAGAATTCCATTCCAATTCTTTTGCAAACCAAACAGACAGATTACAATTCACTTGACTGATTACATTTCATTCCTGACGACCAAACACTTCCATTCCAATTCCTTCCAGATTCCAATTCCTTTGACAGATTCCATTCTTTCATAAATCATTTTACGAACCAAACGCCCCCTTAGAGTGTGAGTGACAAGACAATGTTTGAGTTACTTACCGGTGAAATTTGGGGTGTTACATTTTTAGATTATATGGCAAAAAAATATTGTGTATATTCACTTTGTATGTACTCGAGAAGGAAATATTAGACGGGATAACTTTATTGGATCATGATCTTTGCTGCTAGGACGAGGTCTATCTGCGGTTTACCGCCTGATCCCGAGTGTGAAGCTTTGGCTCTTCTTGATGCCATGTCGTGGGCCGTCGAGTTGGGTTTTTTTTTGGTAAAGGAGTATCCCAGACCACTTTGGGCCCGGACTAATCTCCTCGAAAACAGACCTATGGCCCGCGGGCATTCATCCCGTGGCCACAATGCTGCGAGTGAGGCTCGAACCCGGGCAACCGCTATCATTGAAACCGATGCTAAGGTTGTTGTTGATGCGGTTACCTCCATGGAAGATGATGACTCGGAATTTGGGGATATCATTGGTTGTATTCGTGTCATTCTTTGCCATCATGCCTTCTTCTCGGTTAAGGCTATTAGGCGACAAGCGAATGGGGTGGCTCATGCTCTTGCTCATTTGTCCCGTCTAAATCCTTGTCTTGTTACGTATTCTTATTTACCTGCTGCAATATCTTATTGTTTGAACGATATTTGCTCGTTGGGAGCTCATTAATTTAGGTCTATTATTCTTTTAAAAAAATATAACTTTCTTGGATCAATTTCGATATACTTTCATAAGTTTTTCTTCAACGAATGACCCGACATTTAATGCGGATCGAAGCATATAGTTGTCGGGTTGTATCATAATTTGAGGATTGTCCTCAGACATGAGAAAATGATTATGTTATTAAAAAGCCAAATTCATGATGCTTCATTTTCATCTAACTCTTCGATAAGTGAAATAAAAGCTTATTGGAGTGTGCTCGTGATGCCAATGATGTTTAATGGACTATGTTCATTACTATAGTTAACGATCACCAAAGATAACATAAGGAGCTACTAGCTAGGTGTATATGTGATATGTAATGATATGATGAAACATCTTAAAATGTGCTACAATGTATTTTTAATAAAAACATTTTAGAAAAACTGGTTGACCTAAATCAACGCCAACAATTTGTAGCACGGACTTAAACAACAATGCTATATATATATAGTGTTTTGTTCATTTGAGAAATGGTAAATATATGAGAAATAGAGAAGTAATCCTAGCCATTTATATGGTCAAGATCGGATTTGACTAGTTAAATATTGCGGCTTTGACCGGTCAAAAGTTGCGGCTTTGACCGGTCAAAAGTTGCGGCTATCCAAAAAATAGAAGGACAATTTCGTAAATTTTACAAAACACACGGGTTGTGTTCATATGTGAATTATGAACATGTATAATTCACATATTAACTATATGTTCATATATGAACCGGTGCAATTCACAACTGAACTCTTTTAACTGATTTATATATGAACCTTTGTGATTCATATATGAATCGGTTGAACTAATTAACAGATTCATATATGAATCTTTGTGATTCATACAGATTCATATATGAACTCATCCCGTGTATTTTACGAAATGACCCCTCTACCTTCTATAGACCACACAAGGAATTATCCGGTGCTTCGCGGTCAAAGCCGCAAATGTTGACCAGATGAATGGCTAAGATTACTTCTCTATTTCTCATATATTTATCATTTCTCAAATGGACCTCTCCCTATATATATATAGAGAGAGGGGTGTTCAAACGCAACCCTTTTTAATGGTGCAACCCCATGCAACCCACCTATCTATCACTCATTTTGTTTTCACCTTTTTAATTAAAAAAGGTGAAAATAAAATGAGTTGTAGATAGGTGGGTTGCATGGGTTCCACCATATAAAAGGTTGTATAATAACTCACTCCTATATATATATATATATATATATATATATATATATATATTGTATTT
Source organism: Arctium lappa (assembly GCA_023525745.1). Taxonomy (NCBI): domain Eukaryota; kingdom Viridiplantae; phylum Streptophyta; class Magnoliopsida; order Asterales; family Asteraceae; genus Arctium; species Arctium lappa. The sequence continues at coordinate 41,516,233 of CM042057.1, forward strand.
TTTGGCTATTTGACGGTTTTCTAATCGAATTTGTTTATTTCACATATAAAAATGATAACTTATGTCTAAAATATAAATACTTTCATTCAATATCATTTGAAGTAAGATACTTTTAAAAGACACGTTTAAGAATCAATAGTTTAACAAATATCTATAGTTCGAACATCGAAGAGAAGTCCTACTACACTTTACATGACTTTTGACAATATATTCCCATAATTGCTATTTTCAAACTATAGATCCATCAATAAACAATTTTTAAACTATAAACCCTTAAATATATGTTTACATATATGTTCCTCAAAATCACAACCGAACAAAAATACTTGTTCACCCATCCCAAAATAAGTGTCCATAATTGAAATGACACACAATTTTAGACATGCATAATTGTTACACTTTTTTGTTAACCAAATAACATCTTTACTCTTATTTAATTCTCTCTCTTCACAATTCTTAAATATTTGTGCATTAATTAAAGGTAAATTTGATAATTTAGACATCTACTTTTGAAAATAGACACTTATTTTGAGACAAATATAAAAAAAATGTGAACACTTATGTTGAAACGAGGAAGAAGTGTCTTTTAATCAACAAACCAGAGTACTACATATTGTTGGATATAGAACTAACCCCAGGTTGCTTTTGGACACCCTGCAGTTTCATCACTTGTCTTACCTTCTCAACTTTTGCCCACTCTCCTTCCTTGGCATAAATATTTGCCATAGCAACAAACCCTCCTGGTCTTTTTAACTCCATCTTAAGTACATCCTCACCCATCTGTTTAGCCAAATCTGGTCTATTATACACCACACAGCCATTGAAAAAAGCTCCAACCATCGAATCCGTACCCATTTCCCGCACCAACTCATACGCCATTTCCATTTTCCCAGAACGACAAAGAATATCAATAACACAACCATAATGCTCGTCCCTAATCTCGATCCCATAACGCTCCCTAATCGACCTAAAGATCGCCAAACCTTTCTTCACCAACCCACTATGGCTACAAGAAGCAAGAACACATGTTAAAGTCACTTCATTTGGCTGCATCCCTTCTTCTTGCATCCTATTTAAGAGATGGATAGCGGAATCAACCATCCCGTGTTTCCCATAGCATCCGATCATTGCATTCCATGAAGCAACGTTCTTGGAGGGTATCGTGTCGAACACGTTTCTTGCGTTTTTGACACACCCACATTTAGAGTACATGTCGATAAGTGCACTAGAAACAAAGATATTGATATACGTATTTGTTCTATAGATTAGCCCGTGGATTTCTTTCCCGTGATCAACTGAGCCCGTGGATCCGAAAGCTGGGAGTAAAGAGGTGATGGTAACGGAGTTGGGCTTGACCCTGGCTACCAACATGGACCTGAAGAGTTCCACGGCTTTGACGGTCTGTTGGCTTTGTACGAAGCCGGAAATCATAGCGTTCCAAGTAACAACATCAGGAACCAAACCAGTTTCGCTCATTCTTGAAAATGAAGTAAATGCTCCATCACAATCTCCGATTCTAGCATACCCAGCTATCAATGCATTCCAGGTGAACTCATTAGGTTTCAGTGCTCCTAATTTCATCCTCTCAAACAGAAATTGTGATTCTTGGAGCTTTCCAGCACTAGAATACGCAGAAATGATGTTAGTCCAAGAAACAACATCTGGTTTTGACATTTCATCGAACAGTTGGCGGGCATAATGTAGACAACCACATTTACAATACATCTCGATCAAGGCATTAACCACATATGAATCAACCTGGAACCCAAACTTATTTATCACACAATGAACCTCTTTACCCTTGTTTGAATCCCTCAAACCGACACAACACTTGAGTAGAAAAGAAAAGGTAAAATTATTAGGAACAAGATTTCTTGATTCTTGAAGTAAAGAGAAGTAACTTATAGCTTCTTCGAAATGTCCATTGAATGTCAAAGCAGAAATCATCCAATTGTAAGCAAAAGCATTCAAGTTTTGGGTGATTTGAAACATTGAATGTGCAGAAGTGAAACAACCACAACTTGCATAAACACCCACCAACTTTGAATGTAGAGAGAAGGAGTTGATGTCGACGGCTGAAGTTAAGATGATGGCATGAATTTGCTTGCATGGTCTTAAAGATTTTGATTGCAAGCATTTTTGCAATAAGGTGGCAAAATGATGTGGAGAGAAGGGGTTGTTGGGGTTTGAAAGAAACGGGTATTTCATGCTATGCTATGCTATCAAATAAATTCTTGTACATGTACCCGCGCGGTTATAACCCAACAACATAAGAGTAAACTACGATTTTCGTCCCTCTACTTTGATATTTATTATAATTTTTGTTTATGGTATTTAAAAACTAATTTTCGTCCCTCTACTTTGATATGCCTTGATGTTTATAATGATTTTTGTTTTTAGTTTCCATTTTGCTCTCATTCTCATTCCTCCATCCTATTCTGTTAAAAAAAGGCGTTAAAAATCCAAAATTTGATCTGAGAAATTATATATTTATTCCATATGTTATATGGAGTATTAAATATTTATCCTTAAATTTCATTTACAACGTTTTCTTTCTTTATTATATTTTATGACACACACACACACACACACACATATATATATATATATATATATATACATATTATAGTATATAAAGGGAGCTTCTTTTGTAAACTTATTTAATTTTGTGAATTATGTAAACCAATCTAGGTCATCCATTAGTTAGATCGACGTTTGAAAATTTTTCAAATTTAAATTTATTTAAAAAAATTTCAAATTTAAATTTAATTAAATTTTCCTCTCACGATTCATCATCTCCATCTAATTCCGGCGTCCTCCTCCCAATGGCGACGACCTCCTCCCACTGGCTATGACCTCCCACGGCAGCGACCTCCTCCCACTCCGGCGACCTCCCCCAATTCCGACGAGTTTTATAAACCGTTTTTTTTTCGAAATTTTCAAGTTTTTTAAGTTTAATGAACCGTGTTTTCGAAATTTTCAAGTTTTTTAAGTTTTATAAACCGTTTTTTTTCGAAATTTTCATGTTTTTTAAGTTTTATAAACTGTCTTTTCGAAATTTTCAAATTTCATAAACGGTTTCATAATATGTTTGTTGGATTTTTAAGTTTCATATATTTTCTCTCATATGAATAATCAGAAATTTTCGAAATAATCATTTATTTTCGAAATTTCATTTATTTTATATCATATGAATAATCACATTTTTAAGTTTCATATATTTTTCTCATATGAATAATCAGATTATGAAACGTGAAAATTTCGAAAAAACAGTTTATGAAAGTTAAAAAACTTGAAAATTTCGAAAAAATAGCTTATGAAAAAGCAGTTTATGAAACTCGAACCCTTTATGAAATTCGTTGGAATTGGAGGAAGGTTACCGAAGTCGGAGGACGTCATCGGGAACTAGATGGTGATGGTGGATCATGAGAGAGATGGAGATAATTGAGAAAATTAAGAAAGGTGGTTGTTCTTAAAAATACGAATTGTTCCTAAAATTATGAATTTAGGAAAAAAGACCTAAATACCCTTGATTTACAAGTTCACAGGATAAAGTGGGTTTACAAAATAAGTGGACTTGTAGTATATATCTATACTACATTAATATTGGTTTAGACCAAAAGTCTTAAAGACAACTCCTTATGCATAGAGTACCACCATTTTATGCAATAATTCCAAAAAACTCTTAATTACAACCTTTAAAACATAAGTTACTACATATCAATGCAAACCCTTGCAACCATTCCTCTTTTGTGATCAAGACTTTTTCCCTTTCTTTCCTCTGAAAGTGTGACTTCCTAATAACACTCTGCGCACGACCCTGCAAGTCTAATATTTAAATTTCAAATTTGAAATTTTTGTTCAGCACTCCAAATCCAATACATAATATTTGTGGCAATTTTACTTTTCTAAATCTATCTTCTACATCTCTATCCCACCGTGGAATCATCGCCTCCTATCTTCACCATCCTCGACGGACACCAACGGAAATAGATGGCAATAACGGTTAAATCTCCATTGTTTTCTGCTTCTACATGACAAAATCAAACATCCAGGTAAAGAAATTCACCTTCATCAATATGGTTTTCTTTTGCAGGCCCGAAGTTTTATCTTCGAAAACCAAATCCCTTTTGTCTTCTCCGATTTATACTACAACAGGTATGTCATTTCTTTTACAGTGATCGAAAACCAAGTCATCTTCCACCAAGATTTGAGGTTTACAGGATTTGCCCGAGAATCTACAACTTCGATTTTGTTCATCTTTTCTCTTGATTTTGTGATCATCTTTCCTGGTAAGGTTCTATTGATTTCTTAATTAATCTTGAATACATTCTCCATTGAGAAGAATAGGTTATGTTTTTTTGTTTTCTTTATTTGCTATATACTAAAAGAAAAGTGGGTTGGCAACAGACCAAGAAAGATGAGGCGAATTGGGTTGCCAACAGATCAACATGTATGTCATTTCTTTTATAGGCGGCGAATTGGTTCTTATAGAGAACCTTTTTTTTAGGGTTTTGTTTTCAACTGTTAGCCGTAAGAAAGAAAGATGAAGACTAAATGCAAATATTTTACAACAATTGATGTTTCTTCCTGTAGACAACATTTGAACTTTGTTCATATGTTTAATTAACTGATTCCAAAACAGAAAAGTGTCTGAAACAATTGTTGTTTTAGGACTAAAACAGTTAAAATTTAGCACTGAACGACAATCAATGATGAGTTTTCGTGATGAAAACGCATTGTTGAAGGTTGTTGTTGAGGATAAGGAATCAGAAAAAGATGCCTTGAAGAAAGAAAGAGAAATTTTGAAAGATAAAATTACTGAGCTTGAAAGAAACTTAGTTAATTTGAATTATGAAAAAGGTGAATTTAAGATCAAGTTTGAAGCTCGCTTTCAGGAACGGAATGACGCTTATTGCAAAATCAAACAACTAGAGGATTTGAACCTAAAAAGAGGACAGACTGAGCAAACATTGAATTTGCTAACAAACAAACTCCAAGATGTCCGATTTTATAATGCTAAGACGGGTTTGGGTTTTGAAGAAAATGATGTTTTAAAGAGAGCCCCGGAAAATTTGTATAATTTTGATAAATTGGGGTCAAAACCAAAGAAAATCCCGGACATTCATGACACATTTGTTAAAGCCGAAACTCCTAAGTCTGATATTTCTTCAAAAGGTAAAGAGGTGATAGATGACGATACGTCGAGTTGTGCTGATTCACATTCAAGCTTTAAATCTGTTGGTTTTTCATACAATGATTTGAACAAAAGCTATAAAAACAGGAAACTTGAATTTGTTGAGTTTCAATCATTATTTTCTACACCATCACCAACAGAATCAACCAGTAGTGACACAGATATACCTGAAACTCAATGTCAGTATGATGAATATGAATCAGACACTAATATTGAGACTCAGACTCCAATATCTGAACCAGTCACTTCTGAATCTCCAAAAGAGATTAAGATTGATGAGTGCTCAAATGTCATGAATCCTAGCATTAAAACTGATTTTGCAAAGAAAATGACTGAGGAGATTTTTGAAAATATGATGAATGCTTCAGATCCTGTTCCTATTATTGAGAAGTTAGAATCAAACTCTATGATGGATCAAACATCTACTTTTAAAAACACAAATCAGTGAACTACAAAAGACACTTGAAGAGTTAGAAGATGAGAACTGTGATCTCAAATTCAAACTTGACAAGTCTTTTGAGGAAAATAAAGAGCTTTCCAAAGAGTTAAATGATTTGAAAGTTGATTTGTTTAAGCAAAATTTAAATGAGAAATGATGTTTGAATCTCAAAAATGGAATGTTCATTCAAATCTAGAGTTTGAGACTACTACTTCCAAAACCTCTGTTTATTCCGAAAGTCCTGAATATCTTCCGAGCATATTTGAAAAAGGCGAGTCTTCCGGTATTTTAAAGAAAAATTCATCTTTTAAGAATAAAACTAACAAGGTTTCATTTCATGTTTCAGATTTAAAAAGGAGAAATGATAAAAGAGAATGGGTGAAGAAAGAGAATGAAAAGAAAGATGTTAAAAGTGAATGTACTGTTACCACTAGTGATGATTTGTCATGTACAAGTTCGAACGACAATAAATGTCAAAATTGTATGAATAAATGTAATCATTTTGATAAATCAAAAATGTTGACATTTGCTCGCAAGAACTTGCTTTGCAAACACTATGGCGATAATGCTTTTACATCTCACTCCATTCCTCCTAAATGAGATTCTTCAGCTTGCGCGTTCTATCGAAGAACTTGCGCGTTTCACGGATCTAGCGCGTTCTTCAGTCTGTTGAACCAAACCTTGATTTTTCCATCTGTTTTTCTCAAACCTTTGTCAATTGGCTTGAAACTTTGTATGAAAGATCGATTACAATACTAGAACTAATTACAATACAAGAATTTCAAAAACAAACTCTAATTGTAACATTTTGATACGATTTACAGTGCTCAAGAACTCGTGAATCAAAACTCAACAAAAATCACAAATTCGTGAGAATTACAGTGCAATTTGTGAAATTAACCAAACAAACTCTATCAATTACACTTTCCTAACAACACCTGAATGATTTCAACTCCTAATTCACACAAAAACTCGAAAAACGATCTGGATATTCAAGAACACAGTGTCGACTTGTTTCTTGATCTGATTTCACTTTTGGATCTGCTCTGATACCAATTGTTAGTCCTAAATTCAAGTTCTAATTGCTACAAACAATCAAGATGAGAATCTAAATCACATGTCATTGATGAAATTCAAATTACAAACTTTCTCACTACTTTCTCTCACTACTTTCTCACTCTAGAATAATATGAATGATGCTCTTCTCTAATTCGCTCTCTAATCTGAATTGTTACAAAATGGCATACACTCTCATACGTACACCAAGACTTACAAAGACAAGAAGGTATTTATACTCACAACAATTACAAGGAAATAAAATACAATTACATTGACTTTGACTTTATTAACAAATGACTTTGACTTTCACTAGAGAGTTGACTTTCAGCCTTTGACTTCTTGAACTTTGGTCTTCAATCTTTATGATTTTGAATCCAATAAATTTGTGCTCTAACAACCTAAATTTGCTAAAAAGGCATCTCGAGCTAAACCTGTATCCAAATCCTCAACACAACACCCTAAAGTGTTTCATGCTAAGAATGCTCATCTTTCAAACAAAAAGCAATTTCATGAACTTAATGTTAAAATGATCTGGAAATGGATACCAAAGACTCGTTATGAATGGAGAATTAAGGCTAAGGTAGATGATATTAAGAAATTGCATAAGGCTAACCAAGAAGGATCCATTTGGATATGGGTACCTAAAAATAAGTGATCTGTTCTTTTTGCAGGCCTCACATCTGTGGTATATTGACTCAGGATCCTCGAGACACATGACATGATTTAAGCATCTATTACATAATTATGTTGAGGAACTTGCAGGAATGGTCAACTTTGCCAACTCTGAGCTTAACGAAATCATCAGAGGACACAGATCATTAAAGAATGGCACTGTGAAAATCAAGAAAGTACTGTATGTAGAAAAACTTGATCACAATCTATTCAGTACAAGTCAATTATGCGACAGTTAATATCAAGTTTGGTTTACTATTGATAGCTGTTTCATTGAAGATATGAACGGTGATGAGATTTTTAGAGCAGAATGTCATGGTAATCTATATGCGGTGAACTTTCCAATACTGTCTGCAACTAGATCTGTGTGTCTACTTGCCAAAGCATCAAAAGATGAAAGTTGGACATGGCATCGGCGCCTATCTCACCAGAACTTTAAAGCGATAGATCAGTTGGCGAAACATGGTATAGTCAAAGGTCTACCAGAATTGAGGTTTGAGAAAGATTCTCTTTGCCCCATTTGCGAGATGGTAAAGATTAAAAGGAATTCACATAAAGCAAAGACAGAATTTTCCTGCTCAACACCTCTGGAACTCATTCACATGCACCTTTGCGGCCCAATGCGTACTCAATTGATCAACGGCAAAAAGTATATACTTGTTATGATTGATGAGTACTCAAGATACACTTGGTTGGAGTTTCTAAGAAGCAAATCAAATGCGCCAGAATTAATCATTGCCTTCATAAAAAAGATCCAAGTTCGACTTCAATTGCCGGTTAAGACGTTGAGAAGTGATAACGACACATAATTCAAGAATGATACGCTTCAAAGTTATCTCACATCTGTTGGGATTTCACATAACTTTTCTGTTGCCTACACTCCACAACAAAACGACGTGGTCGAAAGGAAAAATCGAACCTTCGTGAAGCTGCAAGAACTATGTTGGCGTATTCTGGTCTACCGATGTATCTTTGGGCTGAAGTCGTTGAGACTACATGCTTTACTCAGAACCGTACCATTGTGATTAACCGACATATGAAAACAACATATGAGCTTATTAACAAAAGAAATCCGAATATTAAATTTCTTCGCGTTTTTGGTTGCAGGTGCTATATACTCAACGATCATGATAATCTTGGAAAGTTCGATAAGAATGCGGACGAAGGCTACTTTGTAGGATATTCTTTGATGTTTAAAGCCTGTCGTGTATATAACCAACAGACCAAGACTATCATGGAGAGCGTGAACGTGTCGTTTGATGAATCTTCTACACTGACTTCTGAACACAACAGTTCAGGATTCAAAATTAAAGAAAAGGCTTCTATTCAAGACAGAATATAACCCGAGTCTTCAAAGTCTAAGCTTTCTGACTCAACTAATGTTACATTTGAGTTAGATTTATTGTTTCTTGATGCTTTCATGGACATTTGTGCAGATTTTGATAAATCAAGTGTGTCCGCATCAACATCAGAGGTCCCAACTGTTACTGAAGTTATCTCTAGACCTTCTGAACCTGTCACCACAACAACCTCGTCAGGTACATCTACACCCGTTATTTATGAAAATACTAATTCAAATTCTGCTTATGCAGATACAGATTCTGTAAGAGAAGTCCCGAGTACTTCTTCAGTTGCTCCAGAATTACCTTCTTTATAAACAAATGTAAAAGATGTCCCGAGTACATCCGAGGTTGTGCCTGCAGTTTATGATGAACATGATGATGAAAATACACAAGAAAATGTTCAACCGATTCCAAGCACTACACGTTGGACAAGAGATCATCCTCTACACAACATCATCGCTGACGTACACAGTGGAGTTAAAACGCGGACAACATCTGCAAATTTCTGCTTATATTCTAGCTTCCTTAGTTCCTTAGAACCTAAGAAAGTCTCAGAAGCCTTGCACGATCCTGAATGGATTTAGCTATGCAAGATGAGCTTCTGCAATTCGAAAGGAACAAGGTTTGGCGACTAATCCCACTACCACAAGGCAAATCTATGATAGGCACCAAGTGGGTATTTCGGAACAAAAGGGATGAAGTTGGAGTAGTGGTTAGGAACAAAGCTCGCCTAGTTGCTAAGGGTTATTGCCAACAAGAGGGAATCGACTACGATGAGACATTTGCCCCTGTAGCACGGATCGAGGCAATCAGGATCTTCTTGTCATATGCAGCTCATAAGAATTTTACAGTCTATCAAATGGACGTAAAATCTGCATTCTTAAATGGCATACTGCATGAAGAGGTTTATGTTGCACAACCTGAAGGCTTCGTTGATCCGAAACACCTAGATCATGTCTATTTTCTAGACAAGGCGCTATATGGACTAAAACAGGCACCGAGAGCTTGGTACGAAACTTTAACTCAGTTCCTAATTGCCTCTGGATTTAAAAAAGGTACAATCGATACCACCCTGTTCTTGAAAAAGCAAGGTGATGATATGATTCTCATATAGATTTATGTGGATGATATTATATTCGGGTCTACTAATCCTAAATTTTGTAAACACTTTTCTAAAATCATGGAATCTCGTTTTGAAATGTCGATGATGGGTGAACTGACATTTTTCCTTGGTCTTCAAGTAAAACAGTCACCTGAAGGCATTTTCATAAATTAGTCAAAATACATTAGAGATATCCTGAAAAAGTTTAATATGCTTGATATTTCAGTAATGAAAACGCCAATGGCAACCGGGACATTTTTAGATGCTGATTTGTCTGGCGAATCTGTTGATTAAAAAGTGTACCGAAGCATGATAGGATCATTAATGTATCTAACTACAAGCAGACCCGATATAATGTTTGCTACATGTTTCTGTGCGAGATATCAAGCGAATCAGAAGGAATCTCACCTCGTCTCTATAAAAAGAATACTTAGATACCTTAAAGGCACTCCCGAGCTAGGCCTTTGGTATCCTAAGGATTCAAACTTTGATTTAACAGCCTATACAGATGCTGACCATGCAGGTTGTAAACTGGATCGCAAGAGAACATCTGGATCTTGTAAGTGTTTAGGAGACAAATTGGTTAGTTGGACTTCAAAGAAACAAAATTGTGTTTCTACATCCACCGCTTAGGCTGAATATGTAGCTGCCACTAGCTGTTGTTCCCAAGTCCTCTAGATGAAGACACAGTTGAAAGATTTCGGCTATTCCTACCAAAGAGTCCATATCTATAGTGATTCCAAGAGCGCAATAGCAATAACTGCTAATCCGATGCAACACTCAAAAACAAAACACATTGACGTACGGTACCATTTCATCAAGGATCACGTGGAAAAGGGCGACATAGAAATGCATTTCGTGCAAACCAACTACCAGTTGGCTGACCTTTTCACTAAACCGTTAGATGAAAAGCGTTTCAAATTTTTAGTCAGCAAATTAGGTATGTTGAATGCATGTTCATGATCCGAGGGGGAGTGATTCTTACTTTGTCTTATCTTAATTGTGTGTTTTGGAACTCATGAATAATACCTACTATTCATCTGTTACTGACTAAGGCGGAATCATTTTAAAAATGATTACCAAAATCTTTTATTTTGCAGGTTGACTTCGAGTGAATATGGTTTCTGATTATATCAGATCAGGACCCGTTCTTCAATGGTAAAGCTGAAAATTACTATTCTCACCGGAGAATATGTAATAATGGTTTCTGAATATTTCAGTTCAGAACTCGATCTCAAAAGTTTTTCTTCTGATGGATGTCTACAAGATAACATCTTTTCATGAAGTTTTTTTATTTGAGGGGGAGTTACTGAGTATTACACTGTCATATCTTTTAGGGGGAGAAGATATAAGAAGTTAGTTATACTTTAACTGTCATATTTTACTGATAACTTAAATTTTTACAGATAATGAATGGAAGAATATATGAAGTTTTGTCAAGGGTGCTTAAATGAGAATATTCATTTTTGGGGGAGACTACAGGTATATTTTTCTATATCTTAATCTTTATCACTTGTTGAAAGATGAACAACTTTCGCCTGTGAAAATCATTTTTGGAATAAATGTTCAAACCACTTTGCGTTCTTAAACTATTTTATAAATTTCGAAGTGTGATTTTAAATGATTTTTGTTGGATACTTTGATGACTAACTGACCGTGTGTTTCTAAAAGATTAATACTTGTGTATTATCTTGTCTATATACTGTTAAGTATTCTTACACACATCGGTTCAATACATTTCTTGATTTTGTTATTACCATGTATCAAAAAGATAAATCTTTCTATGGTAATACTCCCGTTGTTTGAACTCTTAATTGATTGAGATCATACGTCATTTCTCATTATATGTGCTTTCATTGTTAACATGTTTATATTTTGTTCATATAAACATCTTACGTCTTTGATATCCCTTATTATAATTCTTCATGAAACATTTGATCTGATTTTATCATTGTCAGATTCTCAAAGCACTTACATTGATTTCATTTCATTCTTTCACTAAACTGTTTTGAGAAATCTTAAATGTTTAAAATGCTCAAACTTCATTCTTATCTTTAATGAGCATACATATACTGACTATGATTTCTTGTGCTTAACTGTCAAGATAATCATTGAGCAACACATCTTTTTAGGACAAAATACATGGGATTCAGTGTGTGCGCTTAAATGACTTCCATGGATTCACGATAACCAGTGTTTCCTACCCCGAAAGTAATCCTTTGAGTGATTGAGGGGAGAGGGATCAAAAGAATTGAGTGTTGGTGTGTGATGAGGTAAAATGGAAATGAGAGTTTGGTTAGAAGAGAGCTTAAAAGATTAAAAGAAAGAGCGTGTGAGAACAGAGTAAAAGAATATTAGACTCTGCACCAAATTCTTTCTGAGCCGGGCAACCACATAATCTGATTGGTTCACATTCTTTGGTGACAATCATTGAAAAAGGCAGTGAGCCCATGCCAACTCTTGCATAAAACCCCACCAGCTACTCATTCTTTTCTCAAAAAGAGAATGTTTCACATTTTCTGGGGAAGCAACACATACTCTATCTGATCTTCATTTGGAAGATTCGGATATTGAAAAAGAAGGAAAGTTGCCCCACCTTCGACCCTTTCTCATGCACATTGAGTCTATGTATAACTATTGTTGTCTCAATGGTTTGCATAATTTTGAGTCTTTAATAGCAATCATTAAGCTAATTCTTTCATAACACAAGCACGAGCACACAGAAAATCTGTTTTTCTGTCAGAAAATTCATAGAATTACCTTGTGTTTTTTCAATGATTGAATGGAAGTCCCGGGGAGTGAACATCACCCAAGCTCCTTATAAAGTACGTTTGTTGTACTAAGTAACTTCGTGTTACTTACAAGCACTTTAACTGTTTCATTCGTTGATTCAGGGTTACCACTCATAATTTGTCTGAATTTGAAAAGATTCGGATGAATACATTCAGGAATTCATGAAAAGTTATCTTATCAGATTAGTTGGAGGAGAGTGTTCATATCCTACCAAAGGAGGAGATTGTTAATCATGAAGATTGAGCTTATCTGACTATTTTGGGGAGATTATTAAAAGACTGCGCTGACATTGAAAAGTTTTGATTATTCTGACTCTCAAAATTCATCAAAAAGGGGGAGAATTTCAGAAATTTCAAAGTCAGATTCCAGATTTCAAAGAAGTTTCAAAGTTCAAAGTCATATTGAAGATTGATCATATCAGAAATGGGAGATAATTTGAGATGTTAAAGTCAAATAAGTTTCGAAGCGGAAAGTACAAGATTGAAAAAGAAAAGTCAGTTGATTGTTTGTTTACAAAGAAAGAGAATGTGGAAAGTGTTGAAGAGTTACTTAAAGCTGATCCACAGAGAAAGAGTAATCTGAAAGCGATATCAATGTCAAATCGAAGTCAAGTCAAAGTTTGAGCAAAGCATCAAAGTTTTGATGATGCAAAGTTTGTAAAGATTGTCAAAGATTCCAAGTTTTAAAGCTGAAAAAGATTGTTTGCTAAAGATTGTTTTGAAGATAAGAAGATCTGAAGATAATTGTCAAAAAAAAAATTAATCTTGAATCCAAAGGGGGAGATTGTTGGATGCATATTGTATTGAAGATTAAAACAGTGGGTCTAAGTTGTAATAGTTAGAAAGTGTAAGCGTATCTTTGTATTTGTTAGAGGGTTGACTTGCTATAGGTCATGTTGACCAAGTATAAATAGCAAAGCCTTTGTGTTTTATAGATATACGAACACGTGCAGAATTGGTAAGAGATTACACTTTGGAAAACACACCCATACAACGTGAGATTTGTGGCACCTTGTTAGATCTATGACTTCGTTGTAATCATGTGGTTTGATCAATAAAAGATTGTTTGTTAATCTGTATTTGATTTATTCTAGTAATTTGGGATCACAGATTGAGGCCCATTTTTAACTTTAAGGTTTTCCTGTTGTTGTTTGGTTTGGTTGATTCAAGATGTGAGATTGCCGAGAAGCAGGTGAGATCATTTTAAACTAAGGTTTGTGGTTCACCTTTCTTAATACATGATTCTGATTTTTTTATTATCGAAAGGTCTACCTTACACTAGGTTTTTATAGTATTTATGACTTCTTGGATTCATTATTTTTTAAGGTTTTACTTGTTTATCTGTTCTAAACATTTTCACTTCCTTACCTTAAATGTTTGTTGGTTATATCGAATACATACGAACATGTACAAGCAAGTGGATTTTGCAACTGATATCAATGGCTACAAATGACCAGGTAAGATTATGTTTATTGTGACTAATATGTATTTTCTTCTCCTGTTTCGTCTTCCCTTCAGATTGCATATTGCAGATTATATTGAAGTTTCTGAAACCAAATACAAGGATCCTAGATCTTGTTGTGTGGAGGTAATGTTCTCAGGTATTTTTGTGTTTTTGGATGTCTGATGAGTTACATTAGTGACTGATTCAAATAGATAAGAAATATTCAATTCAAATGGATGCTTGATACGTTTTGTTTGATTTTTGTTCTTGTGGGTTTTGTTCAAATGTTATGTTCTTTAGAATTGAACGTTTGCATTTTGCTGGACTTCTTGATTTATAATGTTTTTCTATCTGGATTCTCCTTTCCAAGACCTTACATTATTGGTGTTGTCTTTTGGTTCTCTATTTTGCAAAATAATTGTTCAATGTCTCACTGATTCATGGATTTGTTGGTACTTCCGAATGTAGAATGTAATAAGGTTCTTAGATTTCATTTCTATCTTTGTGTTTTTGGGTTTGTTAAACAATTTATCCAAAACCCTAGCCGATTCATTTTCTCAACAATGGTGATTTTCTTGCTTTGTCTTTCAATTTTGTTTATAACTTTCTCCTTCAATTTTGTTATGAATATAACTCATAAGCAAGTTATGCCAATATTCTTTGTCACATATTTGTTTTTCCCACTTTGGGCTATTGTAGATTCCAAGCTTCAAAGATTTTTAGGTTTTAAAGACTTGTCACTTTGTTGACCCAAACTCTCTCTGTGATTTGATGATGATCCTTATACTTAGTGAAATTTACACTTACTTTATTGTAACTTAAAGCATTAGTGTCAGTGTTCACACTAAGTATGTTCAGTGATCATTGAGCGCTTTCTTTGTAAGGTTAGGCATCCTCTAATGATGGTCTCTGAAAGAACAGACTCTGAAGTCAACTTGTCTTCTGAAGCAGTCTCTGGTCAGTCTCTGAAGCGTTTCTGATGCTTCAAGACTTAGTGATATTTAAATACTTTTACATCTGAAATACTTGGGGCTAACAATCTCCCCCTAAGTATTGAAAATCAAAAGAATGCACTTATACAGATTAACTAAGAAGACAAAGAGGAGAAAATCATCCTCTTGTAAAAAGGGTATATTATGAAAAATGAATTTACATTACAATCAAATGAAAGATAGAACCTATTCTATAACATCTTCTCCATTACAAATCCGATGGAACTTCATTATGAGATCTCTATATTCTAGCATTGAATTGATCTCCATCACAATTCTGTGAGAAACATCAGATGAGCATATGGGTTGTCCTGCTCTCTCTTGTATCATCTCCCTAAGCCATATCAGAGTGAGTGAAGAGTACTTGAAGGAATTGGAGGCTTTGAAGAGTTTCTTGATGTTGATTTCATTCTTGTAAACAAATCCAAGTGGCTCTGCCATGGCTGTTCCACTGTGGAAGTTCTTAAGATTCTCAAGGCTTTCTGTTAGTGCACAAATGTGTTGGATACAAGATCATGGAGATGAAAGATGAAAGTCAAAGTCAAAAGCTCACGTCAAAGTCATGCAAGCAAAAGTCAAAGTTTTTTGTAATAAGTAAAAAGTCAAAGTCAATGTATTTTGTGTTTTGTCTTTATTTATAATAGGGTATAAATAGCTTATATTTTTGTTAGTAGAATCATTAGACTGAGAGATAGTTATTAGGTAAGAGAGCGTATGAGTTTAGAGAGAGAATTTCTGTGAGAGTATTCTGTTGTAATCGAAATTGATCTGAAATAGAAATTGATTGTTAATCTTGATAAGAACATTGTTTGTGGGACAAACAATTGGTATCGGAGCAGAGAAGTTCATAGAAATCAAGAAATGAGTTCTTCGCATGATGTTTTACTGCATTTGATTAATTTTTGAGTTTGAGTCTATAATTGTCGAATCTTTCTATTGAGAATTGGTCTATTAGTGTAATACACTGATTTGTATCAATTTGAGTTTCAATTGCACTGTAATTGTATCTTGATTTTGAGATTTTAGGAGTTTTTCTCACACGAGTCCATCCGCACTGTATTTGTTCAAAGATATAAGTTTAATTGAATTTCTTTGAAATTCATTATTTGTAAAAGGTTCGAAAAGTGTATCAGATCAAATTGGTGAAGTTTGGAACTATAATTCGAAGAATTGATGGATTTTTTTGGTGGATTAAAGTGTTTTTTGTCTGGAAATCGAAGAATTCGCATGGGATTTTGAAGAACTCGCAAGATCTACAGAATCCGCATCAAGAACTCGCATAAAGAGAAGATTTCGCATAAGTCTGTTTTTGTGAAAAAGCTAAGGAAAGTGTTACTGCATATATTTGTTGGCCACAAGATCATGAAGTCTAAAGACTGAAAGTCAAAGCAAGTCAATGCTCAAGTCAAACTCTTAAGCAAGTCAAAGTCTATTTGTAATAAAAGTCAAAGTCAAAGTGTTGTAATTGTTTAGTGTTGTGTTGTGTGTGTGTGCATATAAATAGGTATATGGCTTGTTGATAATCCAATATCGATCTAATCTATGTGAGAGAAAGTAGATAGAGAAAGTGTATGAAGCAAAGTATCTGTATATTTAGGAATGCGCTAATGTCTTCTTACAAACACAAAGTCCACAAGGGAATTAAATACCCTTGGCCAATACAAGATAGAATAGCGCTAAGTACACAGTATTAGCTACAAGGTTATCAATACAATGATTACTATAAAATCTGACTTAACAATCTCCCCCTTAGTAATCATTGGCGCTCAGGTCTTCTATGATGTCTGTTTAACCCGATCAGGACCTCTAAGCGTCTTAGCGTAACTTCTTGACTAAAAAAAATTTCTTCTCAGCATCATTCAGTCTATGTTGTCTTTGCTGCCTTGACAAGACTGGATCAATTTGTAATAACCTTAGAGGAACAATCGATTCAGGAATAGGAATAGGAACATCAGCTTGTACTCTAGACGATGCACCTCTTTCAAATGTACTCGAAGGAGCTGTGGTGGTCGGAACTGGAACAACAGAAGGACTAGCATAGCTGAAGAAATAGAATCTTAAGCAGATAAACTTTGAACTCTTTGTCTCTTTAACTTCTTCCCCTCATGACCTTGATGATTTGGATCATCTTGGTCATGTCTACGCTGGAGACGAGACAACTTCAGATCTGCAAGACTGAGCCGAAGAAGCTAGCAAGAAATATGTAGGAAGCGCAAATCTGACTTGAGACTTGAAATGAATCACCTGTTGAGCTCTTTTACTCCCCCTACACAAATGCAATGTCCACTGTATTCACTTTATGTACTCCCCCTCGAAATGAGATATGATCAGATGTTCTTTCATAATTTTCTCCTTATTCACCCCCCCTCAAAATATGCACAAACCCACTTACACAAATATGAGAACACAAGTATTGAAACATCAATTGTAGAAAGAAAAATATACTGAATATGTATTTTGAAACAACTAAATATATAAAAATTTTAAACACTATACAAACTAAATTCTATTCAGTAAAATATCACAGATTAATCAATCAATTGAAATCAAGTGTTTGTTTTTGGATACAGATACAAGTTTCATTGCATATCAAGTTAATACATGATCAGTTTCAAAAACTTTCATCAATCTATTCAGTGTGCTAGCATGCGAACTTTGATTAGCTTCAAGTAAATGCAATTCTAAAAATATAATAAAGAACTTTTCCTTTACTCACACTAAGCTGTCAAGAATTAAGAATTTCACAAATTTATAGGTTTATCGCAACTTAAAAATATCACCAAGTATCATGAGATGTGTGCTCATTGGCATCTTTCTATAATATGTGCACATTGGCATCTTCACAATGTTGTGCTCTTCGGCATCTTTTAGCGTTGTACACATTGGCATCTTTTAATCAAGAAGTTTTGTAAGTAAAAAACATGTCGTAAACGTAACTTTCTATCTCATCCTATTGCAGGATTTGGGTCAGCCGCTCCCAGACCAGTTGGCCTTAGGGGACTAGGTGTCAAGTACCCCTTGGAACTTACTTTCCCAGATCAGAAAGGCTACATCGACACATCTTAAACCTACTTATACCAGTAGAACATGAATTTCGATCTGGTTCTATAGAAGGATTTGGGTTCGATCACTCCTAGACCAATTGACCTTAGGGGACCATATGACAAGCATCCCACGGAACTTACTTTCCCAACCTAGAAAGGTCACATGTACAAACTTTTAAACTTAGTGGTTTCTGTATTTTATATATTTAATTTTCATCTCAATCACTTGGTTTTACATCTAAGTACTTAGCCTATATTTTCATTATGATCCATAATTCTGACTTTTTAGGTTTTCTAAGCATTGTAAACTATACATATTCCGAATGACATAACTTTAAAGCATTCTCAAAATTTCAAACATGTTTTGCTAACCTTTTGATTTTTTTAAGACTTGAAATATGAACATATAAAACTTAGATATAAAAAAGCAACATGAAAATTTATCCTAGACACACATTTTATTCAAAAGAAAGAGAAATTGTAAAAAAATTACTTTATAGAATAAAATTTGTGTAGGTTTAAACTTTTAAATTCAACATGCCGAGTTTTGAAAGCAGAAAATTAAATCGTTTTTCATCTAAGGCTTTTGGAAAAATATCGGCAAGTTGATATTCAGTTGAAACAAAATATAATTCAATAATACCTTCTTCCACATGATGTTTAATGAAGTGGTACCTCATATCAATGTGTTTGGTTTGCACTTATTGAGGTTCTGGTCGAACTAGCTCAGATTGTTGAATAACTTGATGTAACTGGAACAACATCACTGTCAGAGATAGGTGCAACGGAATTTGAAGTAGATGCGCTCACAGTTTCTCATATGTCCAGAAGCTAAGCACATTGAAGGGCGAGTCCTGAGCTGCTTTTCTCAGAAGTAATTAACATTTGAAGAACGAGTCCTAAATAGATATGTTTAGAAGTCGAATTTATGATTTCCCTTTAAGTTTTGGATGCCTGCAACATAGATTTGGCTTTTGGAATCCACTGAAATTTGGATCCAGATTTGTTAGTTGCATTTCTAAAACGAGAAAAGTTGTTAGATTAGACAAACAAAACATGAGTAAAATTATCAGAGAAATGAACATAATCATCAGTAGAGGACGAAGAATAATCATCTGAACTAGAACCAGAGGAAGAATATGAGATATCTTTTGCAATTTGAATCATTTGCTTTATTGAATATTTGTTGGATTTATTACAAACAGCAAATGAATCACTACTACAAATTTTGTCTACATATCGATCCTCAACAGTTGCAGATTCATCAGATTTCTGCTTGACCCTCTATATCTGTCTTGTAGAAGTCCTCAAAGTCCTATCTGAAACATTAGAATCAAAAGAATTAGAATTTTCAGAAATGACATTAGCTTGCTTCTTTGACTTCTTTGACCTTCTTATTTTACGCTTTGGTTTATAATACTCATCATTTAGCGTAAAAGAGTCATCAATAAATTCCGATTTAAGATTTGAATGTGAAGAAACAATTTTACCTAAGAAGCCCAACTGATCAACCAATAAACATGAATTTGCCTCGGAGTCAGAAAAATTTTCAAAAAAAGATAAGTCTGAACAAAGTTTGCGCGACCCACTGGTGGCGCAAACTGCATTTTGCGCTACCAGCTGATAGAGCAAACTGCCAGTTTGCTCTATCAGTGGTTGGCGCAAACTATCACTGATTGGAACTTCTTGCGTATTTTTCTTAGAATCAGTAGAAAATCCAGAATTAATTTTGTCATCAAAATCTTGCTTTTGAGAAATTAAATTTTCTTCAAAACTTGATTTCATAATAAAAAGAAGTAAATCGTTTTCAAATTCGTTTTGAAGACTTTGTTCTTCCATTTTAACTTCAAGATCAACGATTTTGCCCTCTAACACTAATGGGGGAATATATCTCTTAGTATCATAAGAAACCGGAGATATATTTTCCTTATTAGCATTAATGACATATATATCGAAATAATCGTTTAGTAATGAAGTTGTAATGGAAGATTTGACATTTAAAACATTTTTAGATCTTCAGGACTTCTTTGATTTTTCAGGAAAATATTTTGCATTTTCGCGAGTATAAACAAACGGTAGTTCCACTTTAGTGTTGTTCATCCTTTTCTTATTTTCGATATCTAAAATTTGCTTTTCATTTGTCCACTCAATTTTAAATTGAGGGGCATATCAAGCAAATCTTAAATAATCGAATTTATATAAAGTGGGGACTTTTTCTATAGCTTGATTTAAAAAATGCGGATTTTCAAAACCAAGTCCCCATTTTTCTTTTATTGAATCATAACTCCTTCGTTTATTCATATAAATGGTTTGCTCAGTTTGATCTCGCAGATATAATTTTTCCTCTAATTCAATTATTTTATCCGTAAAATTTTGGTTTAATTTGGTCATTTCCGTCACAGAATCAAGTTAAGTATGATTTGAAATTTCTAAGTCATCCAATTTCTTTTGAAATTTCTCTTTTGTATCTGTCAAAATAAAATTTTCATCTTTCAAAGAAATTTGCAAATTTTCAATCAAGATAGACTTTTCTTGATTAATATGCTTTTCAGATAAAACTTTGAACGTAAGTCATGTAAGGCAGTGATAATGACGTTCATTTGTGATGAAATAAATTTGTAATTTCTGAAGGTACCTCAGATTCGCCAGAAGAAGAATTTTCATCATCATCATCATCACTTTGATCAACTCCTATGAAAAACATAACAACAGTTTCCTCATTTTCAGCTTCGTTCTCAGAGTGATCTAGCCAGTGCTCTTCTTCAGCTAGCAAAACGATCCTGTTCTCTCTCTTTTTGGCTAGTTCCATCTTCTTCCGGTAATACGCCGAATCCCGAACCACCTTTACTCGACACTCCTTTGCGATGTTACCCGAATTTCCACATTTGAAGCACACAGTAGCTTTCTTAGGCTCGGGCACTTTGGCAGGCTCGTACTTTTTAGACCCCGAAGTGAAGCGAAGGTTGTTGGAACCCGAACGTTGCTGGAACTTCTTGTTGTAGTGCTGGGAGAGAAGAATCATCGCTTTCTCTAGTGCCTCGCCATCTTCATCAGTGGCCCCGTCATAAGACAATACTTGTTCAGCCAATTGACTCGCGAGGAGTGCAATCGGGTCCACTGTCTTTGGCTTGTTCTTCTTATCAAGCTTGGTTTTCTTCTCCTTGACTATGCTCTCATTTGTCATCAAAATTTCATAAAGCTCTTGGATTTGCATGGTAGAGACCCGGACATCATTCCTCAATCGGTGGCATGATTTGTTCCATTCCGGTTGAAGAGCGTTGAGGAACTTCAGATTAGCCTCTAATTCAGTCTTGGTCACTTTGATCTTGTGCAGATCGTTCAGCACTGGCCAGAACCTGCCGAAAACACTTTTTAGAGACTCACCGTCCTTGGCTTTGAACTCCTCAAAGTTGTTCATATAGCGCGTTTGTCGGAGATGTGTTCCAAACGCTGATCCAAGCATAATCTTCTCTAACTGTGTCCACATCAGCATTCGATTGTTCTTGTAACAGTCAATCTGGTTGTAGAAAAAATTTGGCAAGGCTAGGATCAGGTTAGACTTTATTTCACGATCGACTTTATATCGCAAAGTCTCTTCGGCTGTGTACTCGTTGGTAGGCTTCAAAATCATAGCAGCCGGTGTAGTTGCAGTCGTGGGAATCTCTTTCAAGGGCTTTTCGAAAGGTCCTTGAGTGAGTGACTTCATCATGTTTTCTCCGTTTGCTTGACGCTCGATGAAGTTAATGAACCGATCTTGTCATTGAGTGAACTCATTCTCGTTGATCAAAACCTAAGGACGAGTGTTCGTTCCCAACGACATCATGATGTCGTTCTTGTAAATTTGAGCTTGAAGAGAAAATTTTGAAATATCCATCAAGTCAGTAAACTAAAAAAAAATGCTAAGTCTGGAAGCAGAGAGGCTGGCGCAAACTGGAGATTTGCGTGAGGAGAAGGTGGCACAAAGAAGGTTTTGCGCGAAGAACTGATGGCGAAAACCGGGGCCGACCGGTATGGGTGTCACGACCGGTGTCACCCCCTGTGCAGCCCGGTGTCTCCTCCGCCCGGTGTCCAAACTTTGACTGGGGCCTCCCCCCTCGACCGATGTCTAAGCTTCGACCGGTCTCCCTCCTTCGACCGAGGTCTAAGAACAATCCTGAACTTGATGAGGCGCAAAAAATACTTTGAGCAGAACAGTGAATCTGAAGAGAACTACGATGAGAGTGGCACAAATCATGATGAGATTGGCGCAAAAACGAGATCTGGCGAAAATTGAGATAAAACCTTCTAAATCTAAACACAACCTCAAATCTAATGATTTTTAACAACTCAAAAATGATCGATTACACTTTTCTAATTAAAATATACAACCAATTCGAACAATTTTCCACAGAACTAAAATTTGACAAATCGAACAGTGAACACTCGCAGAACGGACCAAAACCACAAATTTCCTAAAATTGATCTTCAAGAATTGAAATTCTTGCAATTTGGTGTGAAACAAACTTGATCTACCAGACAATACGAATCCAACTAACCAATTTACAAGAAAATTCGATCAAATTTCAGTAAAAATTTGTAAAAAATTCAGAAAATGAGATTTTCTTGATCAAGATCAAGAAAATCGATCAAATTTTCTGAATTAATAACAAATTCAGATTGAAAATTTATTTCTCTCAAATCTCTCAGAAAAGATTAGGCTCTGATACCAATTGTAATTCCAAGATCGATCTAATCTATGTGAGAGAAAGTAGAGAGAGAAAGTGTATGAAACAAAGTATCTGTATATTAAGGAATGCGCTAACGTCTTCTTACAAACACAAAGGCCACAAGGGACTTAAATACCCTTGGTCAATACAAGATAGAATAGCGCTAAGTACACAGTATTAGCTACAAGGTTATAAATACAATGATTACTATAAAATCTGACTTAACACTTGTGGTGTGCGTGTAGTATCTAGAGAGAGTATTGTGCGTGTATTGTAGAGAGAGAAAGTTTGAGAGAGCAATCTGTAATCGGTTTTATCTTGGAATGAAAATGGAAATTGATTGATTGTCATCTTGTTATACACTGATTAAGGGACTATTAATTGGTATCAGAGCAGAGAAATTCAGAAAACATGGATTGATTTGAAGATTTTGGTCGATTTTTTTAAAAACGCATAAGTCATCTAATTTGGAGTTAAAATTTTCGAATTAGTGGTGTTTTAGATTAGATTAGATTTTGGTTTGATTGTATTCGTTGTTTCATATAGAACACATCTTGTTTAATTCACTTAGCCTAATTCACACTTGTTTAGAGTGATTTTTTTAGTTCGAAGACTGACATCGCACTCTTCCACATCGATTTTGTAATGTTGTTGTATTAGATTGAAATTTCTTGCTAGTAATCTGTTCGAAAGGTGCATTAGAAGTGATCTGCAGAGTTTCAGATTATTTGGTGGAGTATTGAATCGAATTCAAGTGTGAAAGATTGAGTTTCGTTTGCCAAGTCAAGAACTCGCTAGATCTCAAGAATAAGCTAATGAAGAACACGCACATGCATAAAAACGCGCTTGGAGTGAAGAACTCGCAAGTATTGTTGTGCGAGAAGATAGAACTCGCACGTCTCAGTGTGCAAGTTGTTACTGTTCATTTCTAGTTTCTGCATGAAGTGGCATCTGCGAGAAGTGAAGTTGTTTGCGAGTTTGCATTTAGCATGAAGTGAAGATTGGAAAATTTTTCTAAGTCTCGTACGCGCAACCTCAAGAACTCGCACGAAGTGTGTGTGCGCGAAGTAACAAGAACGCGTAAGCTTTAGTGTGCCCAAACGATAAACTCGCATGTCCTTGTTTGCGTGAAGTTCAGTTCTCGTATCCTTCGGTCTGCGCGAAGTACAAACACGCAAGTTACTGTTTTTGCGCGAAGTCTATATCCAGTGTTCTGCGTGTTCTATACTTAAAATTTTTTCCGAGTTTTTGGTATTTTGACCAAGTCTGACTTTTGTAGGATCTTTCTGTTTCTGAATTTCTGAAGATCAGTTTACAGTGTAAAGACAAAGATGACTTCCAAAGATTCTCTTGCAATTGGTACTGACATTAAACCACCAGTTCTCTTCAAGGGAGAATACGAATAGTGGAAAGACCGGTTCCTCGATTTTATTAACAAACATGCCAACGGGGAAAATATTCTGATGTCCATCATGGAAGTCCCAATGGTACCTCTTACCATGGAAATACCAGATGATGAATCCTCTGACAGCGAAGATGGGAATGTGGACAGAGCACAGAAAACAAAAACAGTACCAAAAGATCTTTCTCGGTATACTAAAGAGCAAAAGAACAGATATAAAGTTGATAAACAAGCCAGATCTCTACTCTTACAAAGTATACCAAACGAGATCTACATCAAAATTGACATCTACAAGGAAAATGCAAAGAAGATGTGGGATCAATTACAGAATATGATGATGGGGTCTAAGGTCGGAAACCAGATGAAGGTTGCTAATTGTATTAACAGCTATGATGAATTCAAAGCTAAGGAGAATGAGAGCCTTAAGGAAACTTACGAGAGATTTGTTTTATTGCTTAATGAGCTTGCCAAGAACAAAGTAAAGAAGAAGAAAATAGAAAACAATGTCAAGTTCCTCAGCATCCTTCAGCCCGAGTGGAAGAAGCATACGCGAAGGATGAAATAAATGAAAGATCTTAGTGATATTCCTCTTCATGAAGTGTACGAAACACTTAGACAGAATAAGGAGGAAGTGGAATAGAAAAGAGGAGAGAAGAAAAAAGCTGAGAAAGCTGTTGACCCCATAGCCTTAGTAGTAGCTAAGAAAGGAAAAGAGAAGAAGGATAAGAAGAAGAAGAAAGTGGTTGTATCTGATTCTGATGTTTCTGAGAATTTTGATTCTGATTTTGACGATGGAGAAGAATTGAAACAATCCATGCTACTTCTGACCCGTGCATTCCAAAAGAAGTTTTACAAGAAGCCGGGATCTAATCATCAGAGGTACTCATCAGGGTCTAGAAATTATGAGCATAAATAAAAGGTTGAAGGAAGAAGGTATGAGGAGAAGAAGTTTGTGGAAAGAAAACCTGAAGAGAAGAAGAAATTTGTGAATGATTACGGTGAGAAGAGATCTGATGAGCTGATAAAATGTTATAACTGCGGTAAAGTGGGTCATTTTGCCAAAGACTGTCGGAAGCCTACCGTGAGAAACTTTGACTATTACAAAGCAGAAGGAAGTGGGAAAGGCTTTAATGGCAGAAGACGAGTTTTGGCTTGACCATTCAGATGAAGAAGAAAAGGAAGAGACAACTCATATGTGCCTGATGGGGAAAGAAGT
Organism: Arctium lappa; assembly: GCA_023525745.1. Lineage (NCBI taxonomy): Eukaryota > Viridiplantae > Streptophyta > Magnoliopsida > Asterales > Asteraceae > Arctium > Arctium lappa. The sequence goes on from CM042057.1 coordinate 41,541,641, forward strand.
GAGATATGATGAATCTGATGAAGAGATTTCTGATGAGGTATAAAATCTTTCTGAGTCTGATTTTCTAAACAAAATGGAAGCCATGATGATTGAGCTTCAAGAGCTTCAAAATAAACTGAAAAAGGAGAAAAGGCAGAGTTGCTAAGAAGCGTCAAACAATTTTTGATCTCAACAAAGAACTTGTTGGGAACAAAAGTTTGATTGACTCTTTGAACAAATATGCTACTGTTTTTAAATAAGAAAAAGATTGTTTTGAAAACAAGATTTCTGAAGTTGTTTCTAAACTTTCAAAGTCTGATCTTGAGAAACAAGAATTTGTGCTAAAAGTTCATAAATTGCAGGATGAAAATAAGAGTTTGGAGAAAAAGGTAAATGGTTTGGAAGTCAAGTTGTATGCTAGAGGTCAAACAGATCAAACCATCTTTCTAAACACACCGAATGAGGAAAACGATGTTAAAGAAAAGTGGGGTCTCGGTTACTATAACCCACACTATTTGAAGAAAGCAATCAGAAAACAACCAGCTTTGTATAATTTTGATTTTCTGCAAGCGGCTAACAAACATCCTCATTTGAAACCCAAATTGTTACCAAATCTTCTGATGAAGTAGAGGCCAAAGAAGATGAGAAAAAAAAGAATACAACGAAAATGCAACTACCATTCTTCTATCAAAAGCTGAATGATAGTTATATTTCTAAACAACCAAAGTTCCTTACGAATGATTATTTTGGAAGTTATTCTACAAAAGAGTTGGAGGTAAAATCTATTAAAGCCAAAATTTATGTTCCTCCACTTGTTTTAGAAAGCAAAATAGTTGATCTTTAAAATATTTTATCTGACGAAAGAATCTTGGTTGATATTGAACAAGTTGTATTTTCTACAGTTATGAAGAACACTATTTTTAACTCTAAATCTAATGAGTGTTCAAAATCTTCCAAGGCACCTCAAACTTCTGAATATGATTTTGATGACTTATTTGCGTGTGTAAATGATTATTTAAATTCTGATGATGGTTGTGTTGATGAAAGTATTGGTATGTTTGACTTCAATGCAAAACTTCCAGATCATTCTGCTTTCATTATGAACTTAGAAACTTTACCTAGTGTGTTTGAAGTAGGTGAATCATCAACTAAGGTTGGTGAATCAGTTTCTGTGAGTACTGATTATTATGAAAAAGGTAAAAAGCAAAAGAAAAGGCGCTCACAGAAACGGACCAACATAGGTAAGCAAAAGCAAAGACAAACTCGGACATCTCATTTTTCTAACAAATCTAAATCTTTTGTTTCAAAACTGAGAAGGAAAAGGTTGAAGTGCGAACTGAGTGGCGACCAAAGCAGAAGATTGATGATATTGCAGAATCATGTCCTGATATTGATTGTAATAGAACGACTGATATTATTTCTGATATAGTTGGTACTGTTGCTTCCTATAAACAAAAACTTGTAATTCCTTACAAGAAATATTCAATAAAGCAATTACTCCAATTATATCGGTCTACTACTAAGTCCTCTAAATATAGACGAAATGATTTTGTTTCTCGCCAATATTCTGATGATTGGTTTGGTTCTTATCATGTTTATCATTATAAAGTTTCTCATTATTTTCAAAATAAAAGAAGACCCAAATTCAAATGGGTACCAAAATCTTGCGCTAATCTGAAAGGACCCAAATATAAATGGGTACCTAAAGTTGTTGTTCCCTAATTTCTCTGATGCGGACCCATCATATGTGGTACTTGGATTCTGGGTGCTCCAAGCATATCACCGAGCAGAAAGATTTATTGTCTAATTATACAGAGAAATACTGCGGGAATGTGCTCTTCGGGAATGACTAGTTTTCACTACTTCTGGGTTATGGTGACATTATTCAAGACAACGTAAAGATTAAGAAGGTGAGCTACGTTGAAGGCCTAGGACAAAACCTATTCAGCATTGGACAGTTCTGTGACAAAGACATAGAGGTTAATTTCAAGGCCAAGAGGTGTTCTGTGCGTACTGAAGATGGTAAAGAACTCTTGGTTGGGACGAGAAAGTCAAACCTCTACATAATTAACTTGTCAAAAGTCAAGACTGACAATGAGGTGTGTCTACCGTCGAAAGCCTCTATGCAGTAGTTATGGCATCGAAGGCTTTCTCATCTGAATTTTCATTACATCAACAAGCTGGTTACGGGAAATTTGGTAAAAGGACTTCCAGAGCTTAAGTATGTCAAAGAACATCTCTGTGCAGCGTGTGAGAAGGGCAAGATGAAAAGAGCCGCTAATAAGCCGAAGCCTGAGCCTAATACATGTTCTCCACTTGAGTTATTGCATATGGATCTCTGCGGTTCGATGCGAACATAAAGTATAAACGACAAGAAATACGTGTTAGTGATTGTGGACGATTACTCGAGATACACTTGGGTCAAATTTCTGAGATCAAAGGATGAGATGACCGAAGTCATCATCACATTTCTAAATACCACACAAGTGAATCTGCAGAAGACAGTCAAGCTTCTTTGAATAGACAATGGAACATAATTCAAGAACAGAATTGTTGATGATTATCTCGAATCGGTCGGGATAACACATCAGTTTTCTGCTGCCAGAACGCCTGAACAGAATGGAGTTGTAGAAAGACGAAAAAGAACACTAGTCGAGGTCGCTCGTACTATGCTAAGTCAATCAGATCTACCTCCATTTCTGGGGTTTGAAGCTGTGTCGACTGCCTGCTACACTCAGAATCGCTCCATAATACATTGTCGATTCGGTAAAACACCGTATGCTTTAATAAATAATAGAATACCTAGCATCAAACACTTTCATATCTTTGGATGCAGGTGATTTGTACTAAATGACAAGGAGAATTTGAACAAGTTCAGTCCAAAAGCTATAGAAGGCATTTTTATCGGTTATTCTCAAACATCTGCAGCTTACAGAGTATACTTGAAGAAGTCGAAGTTCGTTGTTGAGAGCGTTAACGTCACATTCGATGAAGAGTTGGTTTCTGAACAAAACAGTTCAGAATCTGTACTTACTAGAGTGTTAGCTTCTGGGCAAATCAGTCCAGAACCTGTGGTTAATGTTTTAAATTATGATAAAGCGTCAACTTCTATATCTCATTTATCAGAATTAGATTTATTGTTTGAACTCTTTTATGATGAGTTTCTTGGGTCTAAATTGCCTAAACTTGTTGTGATTGATAGACCTGAAGATTCAAGAAATCATCATCCAATCACTTCAGATGTGTTAACTGAATCTGTTTCTCCAGTTCAGTAAGAAACTCTGATTCAAACATCTACTCCTTCAGTTGAAGTTGTAAATGAAACTGTCGAGCCAGAAGTTGCTGAATCAGTTGGATGCACGGTAACGAATAATCAACAGACAGAAAATTTCTAACCACCTGAAGCTTCTGCACAGAATACTTCAACTGTACCCCTACCTAATCTTGAACAAAATGAAGAAGCTGAAAGTGGATTTTTAGATGAACATTATGATCAATCTACATCTAATCCACTCCCTCATGAACACAAGTGGACCAAAGAGCACCAGATACATCAGATTATTGGAGAACCGTCCAAACTAGTGCAAACTAGGTCTGCTACACTCAACCAATGCATGCATGATTCATTCCTGAGCAAGATAGAGCCAACACAAGTATCTGAAGCTCTAGCTGACTCAAACTGGGTAATTGCAATGCAAGAAGAGCTGAATCAATTTGAAGCGCTTAAAGTCTGGAGATTTATGCCTAAACCTAAAGGAAAAACAATAATTGGCACGAAATTGGTTTTCAAGAACAAGAAAGACGAAGATGGTATCGTTATCAGAAACAAAGCAAGACTTGTGGCTAAAGGATATAGGCAAGAGGAAGGTATTGATTACGATGAGACTTATGCTCCATTTGTGCACATCGAGGCTATTCGTATGTTTTTAGCATATGGCGCACATAAGAACTTCACTGTCTATCAAATGGACGTGAAACTGCCTTTCTAAATGGCATCCTAAAGGAGGAAGTCTATGTCTCTCATCCAGAAGGTTTTCTCAATCGAGAGAAACCAAATCATGTTTACATTATGGAGAAAGCTCTTTATGGTCTGAAGCAAGCCCCTCGCGCCTGGTATGAAATTCTATCAAAATTTTTAGTCAAGTTGGGCTTCTCGAAAGGTAAAATCGATACTACTTACTTTCTTAAAAAGGAAAAAGTCGATATCATTTTAATCCAGATATATGTGGATGATATTATATTTGGCTCAACTAATGCCAAGTACTGTAAGAATTTATCTGACCTTATAGTGTCATGATTTCAGATGTGTATGATGGGAGAGATGAGTTTCTTTCTTGGATTACAAGTCAAACAATTTTCCACGGGATTTTTATTAATCAATCAAAGTACATTTTCGATATTCTTAGTGTAGATCCCAGTGCAGTGCAATCACAAGTAAATATGAACAATGATGAACAGATTATAAGCCACAACAACTAGTCATATGATTGATAATACTTCAAAGGGTTAAGGTTTACAGAGAGAATTTCTGATAAGGATATGTAAACCTAATGACTAGAAAACTGAATAATGAATTTCTGACCTTTCTAAACTGTTATATCCTAATTATGAGATAAATAAGCCTTTATATACTTAGGCTTTACAAGCAATTGGGCTTATGGGCTTGGGCCCATCTGACTAATAAACTTTCAATTAATTACAAATCAAACCCTTATAAATACTTTATTCCACTTTCAACACTCAGGACTTTCAGTCCTAACAATCTCCCCCTAAAGTTGAATAAAGCATTTATCTTCTTGAAAAACTTCAGACCTTGATCTTCTTTCCCTCTTGAAACTTTGAAAAACTTTGGTGTTGCTTGACTCCATGTCTTTCCACGCTCCCCCTTGAATAAAGCTCTTGATCTTCATAGTTTCAACTTTGTAACTAGATTCAATGTACAGTAGCCTCGACTGAACACACTATCAAGTAGCTTTGAACTGTAGAAACTCAATCACATCGGATTAGCACACAAGAAAGATAATGTGAGAGTTACTTGACATTCCACGGTGCTTCTTCAGTTTAAAACAAAGAATCTGTCTTTGAACCGCGAGTTGAATATGATTTCAGCTTAAGAACTTGTTTCAATCAGCTCGTAGGAAGAATAATGAAGAAACATGTAGCAAACACCACATGATACGGGAAAGAATTAATACAAACTTTGAAAACTTCACTGTCTTCAGACAAACTCATATCTTCATTGTCTTCAGACAAACTCATATCTTCATCTCTTTGATTTTTAGACCGTCTTCAGAAAAGCAAACTTTCTTTCTTCAAAACTTTGAAATTGAACTTTTTCTCCCCCTTTTTGATGATTGTGAGCTTCATGATCATCAAAACTTCTTCAATTTCAACACTTTCTTTGATCTACCCTTTATGATAATTTAGCATTCTCCCACCTGTGATCTGAATATCCGTCAATTCATGAAATTTATATATCCAAATCTTTTCAAATTCAGACATAATGAACAATGTAACCCTGATTCAACAGATGAAACAGTTAGTATGCCTGTAAGTAGCACGGAGCCACTTTGTACAACGGATGTACTTTGGAAAGGAGCTTTTGTGATGTTCACTCCCCCAGGGCTTCCATTCAATCATCAAAAACCACAAAGGAATTTTCTATGAATGTTATGACAAGAAAACTCATTCCTTGTGTGCTCGTGCAAGTGTATGAATGATTGAAACTACTTAGCTACATCAGGCTCAAAAATGTGTAAACTGTTGAGACAGCGACAAATATTACACGGACTCAATGTGCATGAAAGAGGTGCAAAGGTGGGGCAACTTTCCTTCTTTTTCAATATCTAAATCTTCCGATTGAAGACTAGATAGCTGATATGCTGCGTCCCCAAAGAAAATGAAACATTTCTTTGTTAAGAAAGAAACGAGTGGTTGGTGGGGTAATAACAAGAGTTGGCATGGGCTAGGTGCCTTTTTTCAATGATGGTCACCAAAGAATGTGAACCAATCAGAATATGTGGCTGCCCGGCTCAGAAAGTGGTTGGTGCAGAGTTTTGATATTCTTTTAACTCTGTTCTCACACCCTCTTTCTTTTGAACATTAAAGCTCACTTCTAACCAAACTCTCTTTTTCATTTTTTCGCTCCACACAATGAGAAAACTCAACCCAATGAGTTATCTCCCCCACTCTTTGATTTATGACCCCTCACCCCTCAAATCACTCTAGGATAACTTCCGGGGTAGGAAACACTAGTTAACGTGAATCTATGGAAGTACTGTTTAAGTTCTCACACAAATCGCATGTAAGTCCTAAAAAAATAGTTACTCAACAGTTTAACTTGAACATTTAAGCACAGAATGTATGATAACACTGTCAAAATGTATGCTCATAAGATTTGAGCAATTGAAATTTTAAGATTTCTCAAAACAGATTTATTAAATGAATGAAATGAAATCAAGAGCATTGTTTTGAGAATCTTACAGTGTATCAATCAGATCACATAAAATGGATAGGGTATCAAAGAATTGGATATTTTGTTTATATGAACAAATATAAACAATTTAGCAATGAAAGCACAAATTTAGAAATAATGATAGATGCTCAACAACATTGAATTTTAAGCGGGGGTATTACCATCGAAAAAATTGTTTCGCTATGAGACATGGTAATAACAAATACAAATGAAGTACTGAACCTGTGTGTGTGAATACGTTACAGTATTAGGATAAGATAATACGCAAGTATTGATCTTTAGAAACACACAGTCAGTTAAACATTAAAGCTCAAAAAAATGAAAAACATTTAAATTCACACTTCTAGATTCATGAAACCTTTTGAGAATCAGAAGTGGTTTGAACATTTCAGAAACTGTTTTTCATGCTTGAAAGTTGTTCTTCTTTCAAATCAATCAGAGATCTAGGATTAGAAGATATTTACCTTTTAAGCTCCCCTTCAAATCATGATAGAACGATATAGATCTATTAAGCTCCCCCTCGATATTTGCAAAAATATCCAGGTCTAAACGTTGAAGAACGGGTCCTGATCTGTCATGTAATCAGAAGCCAATCTTCGTTGAAGTCCGGGTTCTAAGCTGATTTACTTAGAATCCATTGTTCTTCTACTCCCCCTTGACAGTAGGTGCCTGCAACAAAGAATCAGTTTTCGGCTTTGGTACCCACTGGTATTTGGGTCCTCGAATGTTAGTTGCAGTTCTTGTGGGGGATATAGAATAAGAACCATACCAGAAATGATCACTGGTTTTGTGAATGTGATCATGTGTATGACAATAAGAACAGTGGTATTTCTTACCTGATAACCTGAGTAATTGATCTCTCGAGTAGATATGATCAGGTTTACCTTTATGCACTTTGTTCTTCTTGGCATTGACCACATGTACACATGATTCTTTTTCTTTCAGCTCATCTTCAACTGGTTTCTTCTTCCAGACCAGTTCCTCATCTTTGTATCTCCTTCTTCTTTGATGTATACCTGAACCATCTATATTGCTATTATAGAAAAGGTTAGTTTTACGAATTCGATCAAAAGATTTAACTGACCTTTGTGGAGAGACAGATTTCTGATTTGTACTTGATACAGACTTTTCAAGCATTTTAATCGTCGAAGCAAAGTTGTCTCTTTCTTTAACAAGCAGGTCAATCTTCTTCGTGAATTCAGACTTCGTTCTCTGCTCTTTTAGTGCCTTCTCAGATAGTTCAGATAACTTGGCAGTAAGCCTTTTGATCTCCGTCTCAAACATGCTTCGTTCTTCTTCAAATCCCTTCTCAGCATTGTTTCTTTTGCCGGATATTTCTTTGAAGACGCTAACATTCTTTTGTTCAATGGCCTTCTTTTCTGTTGCAAACTTCTCTCTTTCAAGAATGATTACTTTCTAAAAATCATAAACTTGTTGAGAAAGTTTTGTGCATTTCAGCTCAACTTCTTTCTTCTCATCAGCACATTTTCTCGAGAATTCTGAGAACTTCTTTGCGAACGATTTCTCATACTCGGATTTATCTTGAGCATGCTTTTGCTCCAAATCAGATATTTGCTTTTGAAGCTCAGCATTTGTATCTTTCTGATGCTCAATCTGCTCCTCAAAACTTTCAACAGATGCTGCTTGTTGGATTTGGAAAATTCGAACTTCCAGATCAGAAATCTGTCTTTTTAGTTCAGAGTTCTCAGTTTCCAAAAACTTTACTCTTGAAGACATCTTTGTTCCTGTCATTATCTTTTCAAGATGTTCCCACAGCTGTTTTCCTGTAGCCTTTTTACTGTCTAAACTTACAGAAATCTCTTTTGAAATCTCCTCGGAAATTCCTTGCAAGATAAAAGCTTTAGATAACTTATCAACTTCAAATCTCTTTCTTTGCTCATCTGTGTAATCCTTAAATGGTATTGTGTACACCAAGTGTTCCGTTCTTCCATTTTCTCCCATATAATAACAAATATCTGTCGGAGTTTCCATTTTTCCTTCCCTCAGAGATAATCTGATATAATCACCCAAGTCATTTTTATCAATGAAGTCTAAGAACTGAATCCTCCATTTGTCATATTCTCCTCTATAAAGAACTGGTGGCATCTCATCCATACTTATTGAAAGAGCTTCGCTTGAAGGCATTCCTTTTGATATACAGGGACTGAACTTTTCAAAGAGATGGTACGCTAAAGTGCAAGGACCAAAAGTGACAACTTGTGAAACTTGAAAGTTTAGGGTCATAAATGACCCACTGAATCCTTGAAGTACGGGGGCTAAAATAAATGCACTGCAAAATGATCGTGAGACAAAAAATTTGACCTTTTTTACTTTTTACTTTTTTTTTTTTTGAAACACCTGGTCAAGCAGGGGTCCGGTCGAAGCAAAGGACCGGAATATGCAAGATACCGGTCGAAGGTAAGACTGGAGTAAGCAAGTACCCGGTCGAAGGGTAAGACCGGAGTAGCAAGTATCCGGTCGAACGTATCCGGTCGAAGGTGCAAGACTGGGGAATACCTTATCCGGTCGAAGGGCTTAGGTCGAATGACTATCGGTCAAAACTATAAAACCGATAATCACATATAACAGAAAATATCGATAACAAATACGACCGATAAACACGATGAATCGACCGAAGAACACGTTGAAGTTCTGGGATTCGACCGAAACCCAACCCAGAAACTTTTATCCTTCGATCGAATGAAACACAGAAAATCAAACAAAAATTCGACCGGATGCGATAGAAAACACAGAAAACTCACTTAGACGATGTTTTGCAAAAATATGAACTTTCCAGATTCGATCGATAGATATTAATTTTCCAGAAAAGAAAAAAAAATTCGATCGAACATAACAAAACTTTAACTTTGCAGAAAAAGATTAAGCAGATAAAGACAGAATGCAAACACTAACAATCAATTAAAGCAATTCAAGCAATTATCACAAGTAATTGATTTTAGGGTTTTAGACAAACCTTTTTACTGGATCAAACCTTTTTGCCTATCTGCTCTGATACCAATTGTAGATCCCAGTGCAGTGTAATCACAAGTAAATATGTACAATGATGAACAGATTATAAGCCACAACAACTAGTCATGTGATTGATAATACTTCAAAGGGTTAAGGTTTACAGAGAGAATTTCTGATAAGGATATGTAAACCTAATGACTAGAAAACTGAATAATGAATTTCTGACCTTTCTAAACTGTTATATCCTAATTATGAGATAAATAAGCCTTTATATACTTAGGCTTTACAAGCAATTGGGCTTATGGGCTTGGGCCCATCTGACTAATAAACTTTCAATTAATTACAAATCAAACCCTTATAAATACTTTATTCCACTTTCAACACTCAGGACTTTCAGTCCTACAAATCTTCCCCTAAAGTTGAATAAAGCATTTATCTTCTTGAAAAACTTCAGACCTTGATCTTATTTCCCTCTTGAAACTTTGAAAAACTTTGGTGTTGCTTGACTCCATGTCTTTCCACGCTCCCCCTTGAATAAAGCTCTTGATCTTCATAGTTTCAACTTTGTAACTAGATTCAATGTACAGTAGCCTCGACTGAACACACTATCAAGCAGCTTTGAACTGTAGAAACTCAATCACATCGGATTAGCACACAAGAAAGATAATGTGAGAGTTACTTGACATTCCACGGTGCTTCTTCAGTTTAAAACAAAGAATCTGTCTTTGAACCGCGAGTTGAATATGCTTTCAGCTTAAGAACTTGTTTCAATCAGCTCGTAGGAAGAATAATGAAGAAACATGTAGCAAACACCACATGATACGGGAAAGAATTAATACAAACTTTGAAAACTTCACTGTCTTCAGACAAACTCATATCTTCATTGTCTTCAGACAAACTCATATCTTCATCTCTTTGATCTTTAGACCGTCTTCAGAAAAGCAAACTTTCTTTCTTCAAAACTTTGAAATTGAACTTTTTCTCCCCCTTTTGATGATTGTGAGCTTCATGATCATCAAAACTTCTTCAATTTCAGCACTTTCTTTGATCTACCCTTTATGATAATTTAGCATTCTCCCACCTATGATCTGAATATCCGTCAATTCATGAAATGTATATATCCGAATCTTTTCAAATTCAGACATAATGAACAATGTAACCCTGATTCAACAGATGAAATAGTTAGTATGCCTGTAAGTAGCACGGAGCCACTTTGTACAACGGATGTACTTTGGAAAGGAGCTTTTGTGATGTTCACTCCCCCAAGGCTTCCATTCAATCATCGAAAAACCACAAAGGAATTTTCTATGAATGTTATGACAAGAAAACTCATTCCTTGTGTGCTCGTGCAAGTGTATGAATGATTGAAGCTACTTAGCTACACCAGGCTCAAAAATGTGTAAACTGTTGAGACAGCAACAGATATTACACGGACTCAATGTGCATGAAAGAGGTGCGAAGGTGGGGCAACTTTCCTTCTTTTTCAATATCTAAATCTTCCGATTGAAGACTAGATAGCAGATATGCTGCGTCCCCAAAGAAAATGAAACATTTCTTTGTTAAGAAAGAAACGAGTGGTTGGTGGGGTAATAACAAGAGTTGGCATGGGCTAGGTGCCTTTTTTCAATGATGGTCACCAAAGAATGTGAACCAATCATAATATGCGGCTCCCCGGCTCAGAAAGTGGTTGGTGCAGAGTTCTGATATTCTTTTAACTCTATTCTCACACCCTCTTTCTTTTGAACATTAAAGCTCACTTCTAACCAAACTCTCTTTTTCATTTTTTCGCTCCACACAATGAGAAAAACTCAACCCAATGAGTTATCTCCCCCACTCTTTGGTTTATGACCCCTCACCCCTCAAATCACTCTAGGATAACTTCCGGGGTAGGAAACACTGGTTAACGTGAATCCATGGAAGTACTGTTTAAGTTCTCACACAAATCCCATTAAGTCCTAAAAAAATAGTTACTCAACAGTTTAACTTGAACATTTAAGCACAGAATGTATGATAACACTATCAAAATGTATGCTCATAAGATTTGAGCAATTGAAATTTGAAGATTTCTCAAAACAGATTTATTGAATGAATGAAATGAAATCAAGAGCATTGTTTTGAGAATCTTACAGTGTATCAATCAGATCACATAAAATGGATAGGGTATCAAAGAATTGGATATTTTGTTTATATGAACAAATATAAACAATTTAGCAATGAAAGCACAAATTTAGAAATAATGATAGATGCTCAACAACATTGAATTTTAAGCGGGGGTATTACCATCGAAAAAATTGTTTCGCTATGAGACATGGTAATAACAAATACAAATGAAGTACTGAACCTGTGTGTGTGAATACGTTACAGTATTAGGATAAGATAATACGCAAGTATTGATCTTTAGAAACACACAGTCAGTTAAACATTAAAGCTCAAAAAAATGAAAAACATTTAAATTCACACTTCTAGATTCATGAAACCTTTTGAGAATCAGAAGTGGTTTGAACATTTCAGAAACTGTTTTTCACGCTTGAAAGTTGTTCTTGTTTCAAATCAATCAGAGATCTAGGATTAGAAGATATTTACCTTTTAAGCTCCCCTTCAAATCATGATAGAACGATATAGATCTATTAAGCTCCCCCTGGATATTTGCAAAAATATCCAAGTCTAAACGTTGAAGAACGGGTCCTGATCTGTCATGTAATCAGAAGCCAATCTTCGTTGAAGTCCGGGTTCTAAGCTGATTTACTTAGAAGCCATTGTTCTTCTACTCCCCCTTGACAGTAGGTGCCTGCAACAAAGAATCAGTTTTCGGCTTTGGTACCCACTGGTATTTGGGTCCTCGAATGTTAGTTGCAGTTCTTGTGGGGGATATAGAATAAGAACCATACCAGAAATGATCACTGGTTTTGTGAATGTGATCATGTGTATGACAATAAGAACAGTGGTATTTCTTACCTGATAACCTGAGTAATTGATCTCTCGAGTAGATATGATCAGGTTTACCTTTATGCACTTTGTTCTTCTTGGCATTGACCGCATGTACACATGATTCTTTTTCTTTCAGCTCATCTTCAACTGGTTTCTTCTTCCAGACCAGTTCCTCATCTTTGTATCTCCTTCTTCTTTGATGTATACCTGAACCATCTATATTGCTATTATAGAAAAGGTTAGTTTTACGAATTCGATCAAAAGATTTAACTGACCTTTGTGGAGAGACAGATTTCTGATTTGTACTTGATACAGACTTTTCAAGCACTTTAATCGTCGAAGCAAAGTTGTCTCTTTTCTTTAACAAGCAGGTCAATCTTCTTCGTGAATTCAGACTTCGTTCTCTGCTCTTTTAGTGCCTTCTCAGATAGTTCAGACAACTTGGCAGTAAGCCTTTTGATCTTCGTCTCAAACATGCTTTGTTCTTCTTCAAATCCCTTCTCAGCATTGTTTCTTTGGCCGAATATTTCTTTGAAGACGCTAACATTCTTTTGTTCAATGGCCTTCTTTTCTGTTGCAAACTTCTCTCTTTCAAGAATGATTACTTTCTGAAAATCATAAACTTGCTGAGAAAGTTTTATGCATTTCAGCTCAACTTCTTTCTTCTCATCAGCACATTTTCTCGAGAATTCTGAGAACTTCTTTGCGAATGATTTCTCAAACTCGGATGTGTGTCCCAAAACGCAATCATTCAAACAAGCAATCACATAAACAATATAATAAATCAAACCTGATATTGATATTCAATGGATTCAACAGGATTACAAGCTTGGAATTGAAATCGATCTCTTTCTCCTTTCTACTGTTCACGGCGCACACCACCACCCAACACCCTTTCTCAATAATAATTTTACTAATTAAGATCTCTAACCCTAATTAATCTAACCTAATCATATTTATACTTAGGCCATAAGCCTAATGGGCTTTGCAAGGCTTGGGCCCAACTACAAACTAAACTTATTTAACTAAATAAAAGACTAATAAATAAAATAAGTAAAAATACTTTTGACTAAATATTACAAAAGGACCCTAGACTATTTGTTGAGAAGACTTTATCAGCTTTAACTTCAGATTTCCATCTTCAGATAATTATGATCTTGAATCCAATAAATATGTGCTTTAACAATCTCCCCCTTTGGATCAAGATCATTCTTTAAGCTCAGAAAATGTTAATCTTCCTCTTTGTCTTCAGAATATCTTCAAAATAACTTCAGAATATCTTCCATTTCTTGATTGACGCTTCTCCCCCTTTTTGATGAAAAGAGCAAATAAATTTCATCAAAGCATTTCTTCAAGAAATTTCTTCCACCATTGATCTTACAAACAGAACCACTGATTATCCGTCAATTCATCAAGATGTTCATACAGATCTTTACAAATCCAGACAAAATAGATAGATATGAAAGGTAACACCTGAATCAACAAATGAACCAGTTAAAATTGCCTGTCAGTAACACAAAGTCACTGTGTGTAACAAATACACAATATAAAGGAACTTTTATGATGTTCACTCCCCCAGGGCTTCCATTCAATCATCGAAACACCACAAAAGCAATTTCTATGAACGTTATGACAAAGAAACAAATTCTTTGTGTGTTCGTGCAAGTGATAGAATAAATTAAGCAGATGATATTTGCTTATAAGGCTCAAATAAGTGTAAACCACTGAGACAAGTAGTTAAACACAGACTCAATGTGCATTAGTGAAGTGTGAAGGTGGGGCAGACTTCCTTCTTTTCAATATCCAGATTTTCCAAATAAAAATCAGATAGCATATGTGTTGCGTCCCCTTTGAAAATGAAACATTTTCTTGTTGAGAAGAAAATGAGTAGATGGTGGGGTAAAGTCAAGAGTTGGCATGGGCTAGTTGCCTGTTTCAATAATGTTCACCAAGAATTGTGAAGCATTAGAAATGTGGCTGCCCGGCTCAGAAAGTAGTTGGGGCAGAGTTTAAAAAATTCGTTTAATCTGATCTCTCACCCTCTTTCTTTTAATCTTTAAGCTCACAGCTAACCAAACTCTCTTTTAATATTGTCCCTCATCACACATCCCACACTCATTTCTTTTGACTCCTCACATTCAATCACTAAAGGATTAACTTCTTGGGTAGGAAACACTGGTTAACGTAAATCCATAGAAGTTTCTTTGAAGTCTTAGCACACTGATCCCATGTTTTCCTATGAAGCATATGATGCTCAGGTGATGTAACTTGATCAGTTAAAGCTCAATGATGAATCAGAAAACATTTAAAATCACACTTCCAATTCAAGAAATCTGTTTGAGAATCGAGAAGTGGTTTGAAGATTTAAGAACATGTTTTCTTATGATTGAAAGTTGTCCTTCTTTCAACCATAAATGAGATGAAGATAAGGAATTATACCTTTCGAGTACAGTCTTACATCTCGCGAAGTCAAGCTTAAAGTCATAAAGATATAATCTTTGAAGCATCTCTCAACCTACAAAAGTCTAAAAGTCTAGTCAAAGTAACTTTATTCACTGAAATTGAAATGACATAAAGCAGTAAAACAAATGATGTACGAGTTCTGATCAGAAATAATCAGAAGTCATCGTCATACTCCTTTGACTTGATCGCTCCCCCTAAAATTATGCACTACTAACACATTGATCAGAAAGTACAATGCATTCATAATTGCTCCCCCTCAAACTAACATTGAGCATCTATAAGATACTTTTCACACTACCCCTGAGATCATGAACAAACTATTAAAGAGCAGATATCATGCGGAAATAATAATAAAGAAATGATAAAGAAACACAATAAGAAACTTTAATAGGTAACCATCGATTAGGTCTTAAGATTTAGCATACCAAGTCTTGAGACAAGAAAATTAAATCTCTTTTCGTCTAAAGGTTTGGTAAACAAATCTGCAAGCTGATAATCGGTTTTTACGAAGTAAAGTTCAATTGTTCCCTTTTCTACATTATCTTTTATAAAATGATACCTCACATCTATGTGTTTGGTCTTAGTATGCTGAACAGGGTTAGCGGTAATCGCAATAGCGCTCTTCGAATCATAATAGATCGGGATTCTATTGAAATGAAATCCATAGTCTCGCAGTTGTGTTCTCATCCATAAGACCTGAGAACAGCAGCTAGCAGCAGCTACATATTCCGCTTCGGCCGTTGATGTGGAGACACATAATTGCTTCTTCGAAGCCCAACTGCCGAGTTTATCTCCGAGGAATTGTATATGACTCGAGGTGCTTTTCCTGTCTAACATGCAACCAGCATGATCTGCGTCTGAATAAGATGTTAGTTCAAAGCTTGTATCCTTAGGATACCACATACCAAGATCTGCAGTCCCCTTCAGATATCTGAAAATCCGCTTTACAACAGACAAATGGGATTCTTTAGGATTGGCCTGATATCTAGCACATAAGCATGTAGAAAACATTATATCCGGCCTACTTGAAGTGAGATACATTAAAGAACCTATCATCCTTCTGTAAGTCCTAACATCAACAGCCTTTCCCGAAAGATCGGTGCCAATCTTAGTACCAGGTGCCATTGGGGTACCAATCGGTTTACAATATTCCATTTTGAACTTCCGAAGAATATCCAGAATGTATTTAGATTGATTGATAAAGATCCCCGTTGAAAATTGTTTGACTTGCAATCCGAGAAAGAAATTCATCTCTCCCATCATGCTCATTTGAAAACGAGACACCATGAGGTTTGCAAAGTTCCTACAGTACTTAGGATTTGTAAAACCAAAAATAATATCATCCACATATATTTGAATTAGAATGATATCGCCTTTATCCTTTTTAATAAAAAGAGTGGTATCAACCGTACCTTTTGTGAAACCTGACTTAACCAAGAATTGAGATAGGATATCATACCAGGCGCAAGGAGCTTGTTTCAGTCCATAAAGAGCTTTATCCAAGATGTAGACGTGGTTCGGCTTATCTGGATTTACAAACCCTTCTAGCTGTGAGACGTAGACTTCTTCCTTGAGTACTCCATTCAGAAAAGCTGTCTTCACGTCCATTTGATAAACGGTGAAGTTCTTGTGGGCTGCGTAGGCTAAGAACATCCGAATTGCCTCTATACGTGCCACTGGAGCATAAGTCTCATCGTAGTCTATTCCTTCCTCTTGCCTATATCCCTTGGCGACAAGTCGTGCTTTGTTTCGGATAACGGTGCCATCTTCATCTTTCTTGTTTTTGAACACCCATTTCGTACCAATGATGGTTTTACCTTGCGGTTTGGGTACGAGTCTCCAGACTTTTAGTGCTTCAAACTGATTCAGCTCATCTTGCATCGCAGTTACCCAATCTGAATCGGCAAGGGCCTCAGATACGCGTGTAGGCTCGATCTTGCTCAGAATAGATTCATACATACATAGATTTGATGTTGCAGACCTAGTTTGCACTGGTGCAGAAGGATCTCCAATAATTTGATGTATTGGGTGCTCTTTGGTCCACTTATGTTCATGAGGGAGTGGATTAGATGCATGTTGATCATTGTCCGCATCTAGGAATCCACTGGTATCTCCTTCAGATGTTTCAGAATTAACGGGGGCTTCAGTTGAAGTAGTTGTTGCAGAAGTAGCAGTAGGTACAACTTGGTCAATCTGTTGATCAGTCCTTACAGTACATCCTACGGAGTCAGCTACTTCTGTCTCGGCATTGTTGGTCACAACTTCAACTGTCGGAGTAGGCTTTTGAACTGGAACTTCTTGCTGAATAGGGGAACCAAATTCAGTAGAGATATCGGAAGTGGTCGGATCAGTAGTCATCGAGTCTTCTATCCTGTCAATCACAACAGAGTTAGGCAATTTAGAACCAAGAAATTCATCATAGAACAGTTCAAATGTTAAATCCAAATCAGATAAATTAGAAGTAGACGATGAAGCGCCATCTGATTTGTTCTCTTGAGATGCAGGTCCTGGACTGGTTGGTCCAAAAGCTAATACTCCGGTAATGACGGGTTCTGAACTGATTTGCTCAGAAGCCATTTCCTCATCAAATGTAACATTGACGCTCTCGATCACTGTCTTCGACTTCTTTAAATAAACACGATATGCAGACGATGTAGAGGAATAACCAACAAAGATGCCTTCATCCGCCTTAGCACTGAACTTGTTCAGATTCTCTCGGTCGTTTAGAACATAACAAGTACAACCAAAAACATGAAAATATTTAATGGTTGGTGTGCGGTTGTTGATCAGCGCATACGGAGTCTTCTTAAATCGGCGGTGTATCATGGAGCGATTCTGAGTGTGACACGCAGTCGATACAGCTTCATCCCACAAAAATATAGGTAAGTCAGATTGGCTGAGCATTGTTCGAGCGGCCTCGACAAGTGTACGATTTCGCCTTTCGACGACTCCGTTCTGTTGAGGCGTGCGAGCAACAGAGTATTGATGTGATATCCCGACCGATTCGAGATATTCTTCAACTATGTTGTTCTTGAACTCTGTGCCGTTGTCAGTTCTGAGAATCTTGACTTGTTTTTGCAGATTGACTTGGGTCGTCTTAAAAAATGTAATGAGAACTTCGGGCGTCTCATCTTTAGACCGTAGAAACTTGACCCAAGTGTATCGCGTATAGTCATCCACAATAACCAAAACATACTTCTTTCCTCCTAAGCTTTGCGTTCGCATAGGACCGCATAAATCCATATGCAACAATTCTAATGGAGAGCTGGTACTCGGTTCAGGCTTTGGCTTATGTGGAGCTCTCTTCATCTTTCTTTTTTCACACGCTGCACATAGATGTTCTTTTTCGTACTTTAGTTCTGGAAGACCTTTCACTAGCTTGCCGCTGACCAGCTTGTTGATGTACCGAAAGTTGAGGTGAGAAAGTCGTCGATGCCATAACCAGCTTTGTTGCATCGAGGCCTTTGATAGTAGGCAGACCTGATTGTCAGCTTTGATAGTAGGCAGACCAGATTTTATAGAACTTCTTTTGGAAAGCCTTGGTTAACATGAGCATGGTTTCCATCAGTTTTTCACAATCGTCAGTTTCAGACTTTTCCTCACAATCAGCTTCTTCCGAATCAGATTCTATCACCTTCTTCTTCTTTGACTTCTTAACCACAAGAGCAACTGGATCAGCAACTGCTTTGTCAGCCTTTTTCATCTCAGCCTTGATCTCTTCTACCTCTTCCTCATCCTGTCTGAGGATCTCATAAACTTCATGAAGAGGAATGTCATGCAGATCCTTCAATTGTCTCATCTGACGGGTGAACCTCTTCCATTCAGGCTGAAGATTGCTGAGGAACTTCACATTCAGCTCCACATGATATTTGTTCATCTTGTTCTTGCTGAGCTCGTTCAGCAATGTGACAAATCTGTCATACGTGTCTTCGAGTGACTCTCCAGCTTTGGCTTTGAACTCTTCATAATTATTCAAGCACGTAGATACTTTGAGCTGGTTGCCGACTTTAGATCCGATCATCATCTTCTCCAATTGATCCCACATTTTCTTACCGGTAGCGTTGTAGCTATCAATCTTGACATATATTTCATTCGGTATGCCTTGGAGAATAAATGATCTTGCCAGCTTGTCACCCTTGTGTCTATTCAGCTGATCTTCCGAGTATTCACCAATCGGTAATTTATACTCTGTCTCTTCTTCTT
Source organism: Arctium lappa (assembly GCA_023525745.1). Lineage (NCBI taxonomy): Eukaryota > Viridiplantae > Streptophyta > Magnoliopsida > Asterales > Asteraceae > Arctium > Arctium lappa. The sequence continues at coordinate 41,560,659 of CM042057.1, forward strand.
GACCATTTTCTCCAGCTACAGTGAGAACCTTGGTCGGAGGTGTCATGATCCCTTCTTTCAGAGATTTTCTGATTTCATCTCCCAAGTCATGTCGATCAATGAAGTCCAAAAATTTGTCCTTCCATTGCTTGTACTCCCCCTTGAAGAGTACTGGTGGCTTCACATCTGTTCCAATAGCAAGAGCTTCCCGAGACATCTTTACTTATATGATTAGAAATCAAACTTATCTGATATTGATTAATCAATTGGATGAGATCGTTAGAAATCAAGATAAAATCACACAATACTGAAAGTTTTAGAAAGAAATTCAGAAAAATCTGATCACGAACAGAACTTTGTCCCCCTTCGCAGACTTAGCACGGGGGTCCCGCTACCCGGATAGCGGGTGGGGTAAAGGGGCAACACCCTTGCAGGGTCGAGGGGCAGCGCCCCTAGAGAATTTTTTTTGACATTTAGATGCCCTATTACAGTTTGCAAAAATTGACCGGGGATGTGCTTCGACCGGTATTGAGTAGACCGGAGACTTGTAAAGACCGGTCGAGAGTTCGACCGGGAACTTGTTCGACCGGGGAAGTGCAAAGACCGATATTGCCTTCGACCGGGAACTTGTAAAGTCCGGTCGAGTGATTAGACCGATAGAATGGTAAGACCGGATGGTTGGTAAGACCGGATATTGGTAAGACCGGATGTTTGGTAAGACCGAATATTGGTAAGACCGGATGTTGGCAGTGAGTGTCCTGGTCGAATGCTATAGACCGATAAAGGTAATCGACCGGAAGAAGACTTAGACCGATATGTTCGACCGGAGTGTTCTTGATACAGAATCGACCCAGAAACTCAAAAATCAGCCCAGAAACAGATCAAAACACTAAATTGACCAACCAAACTTTGCATACACGATCGATTAAACGTATAGAACGATAACTACAAATTAATTTCAGTAAAAAAACAACTTTATGATGGAATCGATTGAACACACAGTAGTGACTCCAAGAACGAACCCAGAACACAAGAATCAACAAATTGATAAACAAAATCAATGCAAATATCAAATCAAACAATACCCAATCACTATAATATGCAAAATAAACACAATCAAACTAATATCAACTTGAATGAACAATCACACAATAAAAAAAAATGAATCTTTGACAGAAAATTAGAACCGAACAAAAACTTATTCAATCCAATCTGTACTGTGCTCTGATACCAATTGTGTGTCCCAAAACGCAATCATTCAAACAAGCAATCACATAAACAATATAATAAATCAAACCTGATATTGATATTCAATGGATTCAACAGGATTACAAGCTTGGAATTAAAATCGATCTCTTTCTCCTTTCTACTGTTCACGGCGCACACCACCACCCAACACCCTTTCTCAATAATAATTTTACTAATTAGGATCTCTAACCCTAATTAATCTAACCTAATCATATTTATACTTAGGCCATAAGCCTAATGGGCTTTGCAAGGCTTGGGCCCAACTACAAACTAAACTTATTTAACTAAATAAAAGACTAATAAATAAAATAAGTAAAAAATACTTTTGACTAAATATTACAAAAGGACCCTAGACTATTTGTTGAGACGACTTTATCAGCTTTAACTTCAGATTTCCATCTTCAGATAATTATGATCTTGAATCCAATAAATATGTGCTTTAACATCGGATTTATCTTGAGCATGCTTTTGCTCCAAATCAGATATTTGCTTTTGAAGCTCAACATTTGTATCTTTCTGATGCTCAATCTGCTCCTCAAAACTTTCAACAGATGCTGCTTGTTGGATTTGGAAAATTCGAACTTCCAGATCAGAAATTTGTCTTTTTAGTTCAGAGTTCTCAGTTTCCAAAAACTTTACTCTTGAAGACATCTTTGTTCCTGTCATTATCTTTTCAAGATGTTCCCACAGCTGTTTTCCTGTAGCCTTTTTACTGTCTAAACTTACAGAAATATCTTTTGAAATCTCCTCGGAAATTCCTTGCAAGATAAAAGCTTTAGATAACTTATCAGCTTCAAATCTCTTTCTTTGCTCATCTATGTAATCCTTAAATGGTATTGTGTACACTAAGTGTTCCGTTCTTCCATTTTCTCCCATATAATAACAAATATCTGTCGGAGTTTCCATTTTTCCTTCCCTCAGAGATAATCTGATATAATCACCTAAGTCATTTTTATCAATGAAGTCTAAGAACTGAATCCTCCATTTGTCATATTCTCCTCTGTAAAGAACCGGTGGCATCTCATCCATACTTATTGAAAGAGCTTCACTTCAAGGCATTCATTTTGATATACAGGGACTGAACTTTTCAAAGAGATGGTACGCTAAAGTGCAAGGACCAATGTGGAAAAAGGTACAATCGAACTTTACTTTGTAAACACAGATTATCAGCTTGCTGATTTGTTCACCAAACCTCTTGACGAAAAGAGATTTAATTTTCTCATTTCAAAGCTTGGTATGCTAAATCTCAAGACTTAATCTGTTATTACCTATTAAAGTTTAGTTTTGTTATTTTTCTTCATTTCATTATTCTTTATTCTGAAAGATATTTGCACTTAAGTTTGTTCATGATCTTAGGGGGAGTGTGTGAAGATGATAAGATGATCTACATTTGAGGGGGAGTTGATATAATTTGCATATATTCTATAACTGACAAACTTTATGATGCATGATTTCAAGGGGAGTTAAGGAGTACGGAAAATGACTTCTGATTACATATGATCAGAACTCGTTCTTAACATATTTTATTGCTTTATGTCTTTACTTTTCAATAAATTTTTGTGAATAAAGCTTTGTATTTTGACATATTTTTTATTGTTGCAGATTTGAGAGGGAGCTTAAATGATCATATTCAATATGACTTTAGAGTTGACTTTAGAGTTGACTTAAGAGACAAAGAGTTCAAAGTTTATCTGCTCAAGATTCTATTTCTTCAGCTATACTTGTCCTTCTTCTGTTCTTTCTCCGACCATCACAGCTTCTTCAAGTATATTTCAAAGAAATGTGTCGTCTAGAGCACAAGCTGATGTTTCTGTTCCTGAACCGATTGTTCCTCCAAGATTATTACAAACTGGTCCAGTCTTGTCAAGGCAACAAAGATAACATAGACTGAAAGATGCTGAGAAGAAATTTTTTTTAGTCAAGAAGCTACGCTAAGACGCTTAGAAGGTTTGATTTGAGTTTGAAGATGGGTGTATCAGCTTACATTGAAGATCGGAGCGCCAATGATTACTAAGGGGGAGATTGTTAAGTCAGATTTTATAGTAATCATTGTATTTATAACCTCGTAGCTAATACTGTGTACTTAGCGTTATTCTATATTGTATTGGCGAAGGGTATTTAAGTCCCTTGTGGCCTTTGTGTTTTGTAACTCTGCGCTACATTCTGATTGGAATACACATACTTTGCGTCTTATACTTTCTCTGTCTACTTTCTCTCACATAGATTAGATCGATCTTGGATTATCAATTGGTATCAGAGCCTAATATTTTCTGAGAGGATTGAGAGAAACAAGATTTTTTTTTGAATTTGAGTTTAAATAAGAAAATTTGATTGATTTTCTTGATTTTTTTTAAGAAAATATCATTTTTTTGATTTTTCATCAAATTCTGATTGAATTTTGATTGTTTTCTTCTTGAGAATTGGTTCGTTGGATCCCGTTTCAGTAGAAGAATATCTTTGATTCACATCGAATTGCAAGAAAAATGGTTTTTGGAGGTCAATTTCACAGTTTACGAGATAATCGTTTGTTCGAAGTCAGGCTTCTGTTCGTTCATTGAGTTTTTCATTTTTACGATTTATGTTTGTAATTGGGTGTAAATTTTGTTTAGAGAAGTGTAATCGATCATATTTGAGTGGTTAGAGACCATTAGATTTGAGTTTGTGTTCAGATTTAGAAGGTTTTATCTCAATTTTCGCCAGATCTCGATTTTGCGCCAGTTCTTCTGTAACACCCCGACTTTCGAAAGGTATCACTTCAAGTTAATACAGAGACCGATATATCGAGGAAAAATAAGATATTTAATTTTGGACTTGAATCCTGGATTTTATAGTCTAGATAGATGAAGGATTCAATTACGAGTCCAACGGTTCTTTCCGAAGCGAAAACGGAGCTATAATGAAGAAGTTACGGCCAAAACAGTGATCGAGAAGAAGGCTGGCTGGCTGCGACTATGACCAGCGACATTGCCTAGCCCGCCTGGCAAAGTCGCCCAAACAGTCCAGGGGGCTGTTAAGTCGCAAAAATCAGCTATTTCCTCATTTCTTCACACCCAAACTTCCCCTATCATCTCCCAAATCGTTTTCTCTCTTCTCCCTTCAAACCCTAACTCATTTTGGCTCAAATCTTTGGATTTTGTGGAGGTGGAACATCATCAAGTGGTAGGATTGAAATCTATGGTCAAGGATTCACCATCTCCATCTTCATCTTCAACCTCAAGATCATTTTTGGGTTTTCTAGGTTTTCCTCAAAACCTAAGTGGTAAGTGTATCCCTTCCATTTCTAAACCTTGATATAAGTTACAAATGCTCAATTGATGGTTTCCTAGTGTTTGATTTCTCTAAATTTCGGTTTAGATAATTTTGGGAGTTTTGGGTCAAAATTAGGGTTCTTGCCACATTTGGGGATTTTGGTATAAAATGTTTGGGGAATGATTCTTTGTGGTTGATTATGTTTATTTATGGTAGAATATGTATGGATTTAGGTTTTGGAAGTTTTGACTTGAGAATCCAAGTGTTCTTCAAAGGAGCTCTAGTTGGGGAAAAACTAGATTTAGCCTAAATCTAGCAAGGTGAGTTCAAGTTGACTTGCGAAAACGTTGTAAATGCCAAAATGGTTATTTTAAAGTATTTGCGTCTTACAAGAAATTGTTAACTGCTGATAAGTTTGATTATTTTGAACGTATCAACTTTATAAACTTATATAGCACACATCTTTGTGATTTTTGGGCATTTCATTAAATGTGTCATAAATGAACGGATTTTGAGGAATTATTGCATAAATAAGTATTTGGTCAAAAAGGCACCTTTAAGTGTCTGTCGGGTTTTATGCATCGTTCATGAAATGGGATGTTTTGAAAGGTACGAATACGTGAGTCCTTTGGGTTTGGGTCATTCCCTGCTATGGGGTACCTTTTAGAAATGGAAAACCTTTTAGGTTTTGGGCCGAAGGCCAATGGTAATTTGAGAATCAAATATTTTGGGAAAATGTGTATTTGGGTTGTTTAACCATAATTGGCTCTCGTGTCTTAGCCAAACGTCTATTAAGCCTCTTGGAGTTTGATTTGTACTCGGTGGAGTCTTTGGAACATTTGTTCAATCTTGGTAGCTCGTTAAGGAGCCTTGGTCGTATGGTGTACCTAGTTGCACCTTAATTGGAAATTACGTGTTTTTTAGTGCGTTGGCATTCCTTTGAGTCGTGTAACGTTTTGACCATAATGCAATGGATCCATAGGCATAAAAGTCGGTTGTATTGTATACGACTAAAGACCTGGATAGGGTTGATGTCCACCTTGGCTAAAGACTTGTTTGGGTTGATGCCAATGGTTGTTTATCCTGACTAAAGACTCGGTTTGAGTTGATGTCCAATATGATTAAAGACTCGGTTTGAGTTGATGTCCGCTACGACTAAAGACATGGATAGGGTTGATGTCTACCTTGGCTAATGACTTTTTTGGGTTGATGCCAATGGTTGTTTATCCCGACTAAAGACTCGGTTTGAGTTGATGTCCGCTACGACTAAAGACCTGGATAGGGTTGATGTCCACCTTGGCTAAAGACTTGTTTGGGTTGATGCCAGTGGTTGTTTATCCTTGAAGTTATGCTTATAACATCTATGCGTGCCGCCACATTCGATGGAATCGGGCCTTCCCCGTCACCGAAAAGTGTTAATTTGGGTATTGTATTTTGGGTATCCATGTTTTTGGTGACAGTTTATATGTATGGGTTTTATCCATGATTTTATGAGTTGGGTAACATGTTCCACCGTGTTTGGGTGTTTCGAGAATTAAGCTTTATCTACGTTTTTATAAAGTGGGAGTTCAATTTTATTCACGTTTTGAGTGAGTTTTGGGGTTAAACATAATTTATGACTGGGCGGTTTATATTGGTGTCTTCGTCCTTGGAGTAGTTGCATTGGAAAATGTTTACATCGGTGTTCTTTGCATAAATTGCATATTATGGGAAAATGGGTCGTTTTCATATGTAAGACATATCAAATTGAAAGATTATGAATTTAACCTCATTCGTTCTTTTTAAACGATTAATTTATATATGTTGAAAACTCTTGAGCTCACTAGGCGTTAAGCCTAACCTTTTTATTTGTCGGCATGTGCATCAGGTTCCTATTGGGGTTTGGTTTTAGCAGCTGTGAAGAGTTGAGTCTTAGCTTTGTGCAAGTGTAAGTCGTTGGTGAAGTCTTCCGCAGTTTGGAGATAGCGATTATTTTTGGGTTTTAGTAGCACCCGTCCTTATTATAGACTGTATGTATTGAATGAAATGTGTGTATTGAGGTTAAATAATAAATCGTGATTTGGAGATGTATCATTTATCGATGTATTTAGAAAATTTTAAATTAGTTGTTATTTCCAGAATTGAGGGTGTTACATCTTCATAGTTTGCGCCATCTTCATTTTCTTGAAGATTTTCTTATTCGACTAAGTCTTCAAGAGGTTTGCGCCAGTTCTTCAAGGTTTTCGCCAACATCAATAAGTTCATCAGGGGTTAACTTTCTAGAGCAAAAGTCAGATTTTCGCCACCTTCAGTAGCGCAAATCTCAACTTTGCGCCACTACATATAGCGCAAATCTCAACTTTGCGCCATATTCTTCTTCAGTTTTTCACCAAGTTTTCTCGCGAAAAGTCTATTTTTCGTCATCAGTTCTTCGCGCAAAGAATTATTTGCGCCACCTTCTTCTCGCGCAAACCTTTAGTTTGCGCCACCTACTTGCGCCAGTTTCTCTGCTTCCAGACTTAACATTTTCTGAGTTTATGGATATTTCAAAATTTTCTCTTCAAGCTCAGATTTACAAGAACAACATCATGATGTCGTTGGGAACGGACACTAGTCCTCCGGTTTTGGTCAACGAGAATGAATTCACTCAATGGCAAGATCGATTCATTAACTTCATCGAGCGTCAAGCAAATGGAGAAAACATGATGAAGTCACTCACTCAAGGACCTTTCGAAAAGCCCTTGAAAGAGATTCCTGCAACTGCAACTACACCGGCTGCTATGATTTTGAAGCCTACCGACGAGTACACAGCCGAAGAGACTTTGCGATATAAAGCCGATCATGAAATAAAGTCTAACCTGATCCTAACCTTGCCAAATTCTGTCTACAACCGGATTGACTGTTACAAGAACAATCCATTGCTGATGTGGACACAGTTAGAGAAGATTATGCTTGGATCAGCGGTTGCAACACAACTCCGGCAAATGCGCTACATGAACAACTTTGAGGAGTTCAAAGCCAAGGACGGTGAGTCTCTGAAGACTGTCTTCGATAGGTTCTGGGCTGTGCAGAACGATCTGCACAAGATCAAAGTGACCAAGACTGAATTAGAGGCTAATCTGAAGTTCCTCAACGCTTTTCAACCGGAATGGAACAAATCATGCCACCGATTGATGAATGATGTTCGGGTCTCTACCATGAAAATTCAAGAGCTTTATGAGATTTTGATGACAGATGAGAGCATCATCAAGGAGAAGAAAGCCAAGCTTGATAAGAAGAACAAGCCAAAGATAGTGGACCCGATTGCACTCCTCACGAGCCAATTGGCTGAACAAGCATTGTGTGAGAATGCTTATGACGGGGCCACTGATGACGATGGTGAGGTGCTAAACAAAGCGATGATTCTTCTCTCCCAGCAGTACAACAAGAAGTTCCAGCATCGTTCGGGTTCCAACAACCTTCGCTTCACTTCGGGGTCTAAAAAGTACGAGCCTACCAAAGTGCCCGAGCCTAAGAAAGCTACTGCGTGCTTCAAATGTGAAAAGTCGGGTCACATTGCAAAGGAGTGTCTAGTAAAGGTGGTTCGGGATTCGGCGTATTACCAGAAGAAGATGGAGCTAGCCGAAAAGAGAGAGAAAGGAATCGTTCTGCTAGATGAAGAAGAGCACTGGCTAGATCACTACGAGAACGAAGCTGAAAATGAGGAAACTGTTGCTATGTGCTTCATAGGAGCTGATCAAAGCGATGATGATGAAGATTCTTCAACTGATGAATGTGAGGTACCTTCAGAATTTGATTACAAATTTATTTCATCACAAATGAACGTCATTATCACTGCTTTACATGACTTATGTTCAAAGTTTTTATCTGAAAAGCATATTAATCAAGAAAAGTCTATCTTGATTGAAAAATTGCAAATTTCTTTGAAAGATGAAAAAGTTATTTTGACAGATACAAAAGAGAAATTTCAAAAAAAATTGGATGACTTAGAAATTTCAAATCAGACTTGTCTTGATTCTTTGACGGAAATAACTAAATTAAAAGAAAATTTTTCGGATAAAATAAATGAGTTGGAATAAAAATTATATCTATGGGATCAAACTGAGCAAACCATTTATATGAATAAACGAAGGAGTTATGATTCAATAAAAGAAAAATGGGGACTTGGTTTTGAAAATCCGCATTTTTTAAATCAAGCTACAGAAAAAGTCCCCACTTTATATAAATTCGATTATTTAAGACTTGTTCGATATGCTCCTCAATTTAAAATTGAGTGGACAAATGAAAAGCAAATTTTAGATATCGAAAATGAGAAAAGGATGAACAACACTAAAATTGAACTACCGTTTGTTTATACTAGCGAAAATGCAAAATATTCTCCTGAAAAATCAAAGTCCAAAAGATCTAAAAATGTTTTAAATGTCAAACCTTCCATTAAATCTTCATTACCAAATGATTATTTCGATATATATGCCATTAACGCTAATAAGGAAAATATATCTCCGGTTTCTTATGATACTAAGAGATATATTCCCCCATTAGTGTTAGAGGGCAAAATTGTTGATCTTGAAGTTAAAATGGAAGAACAAAGTCTTCAAAACGAATTTGAAAACGATTTACTTCTTTTTATTATGAAATCAAGTTTTGAAGAAAATTTAATTTCTCAAAAACAAGATTTTGATGACAAAATTAATTCTGGATTTCCTACTGATTCTAAGGAAAATACGCAAGAAGTTCCAATCAGTGATAGTTTGTGCCAACCACTGGTAGAGCAAACTGACAGTTTGCGCCAGCAACTGGTTGCGCAAAATGCAGTTTGCGCCACCAGTGGGTCGCGCAAACTTTGTTCAGACTTGTCTTTTTCTGAAAAATTTTCTGACTCCGAGGCAAATTCAGGTTTATTGTTTGATCAGTTGGGCTTCTTAGGTAAAATTGTTTCTTCACATTCAAATCTTAAATCAGAATTTATTGATGACTCTTTTACGCTAAATGATGAGTATTATAAACCAAAGCGTAAAATAAGAAGGTCAAGGAAGTCAAAGAAGCAAGCTAATGTCATTTCTGAAAACTCTAATTCTTTTGACTCTAATGTTTCAGATAAGACTTTGAGGACTTTTACAAGCCAGATATGGAGGGTCAAGCAGAAATCTGATGAATCTGCGACTGTTGAGGATCGATATGTAGACAAAATTTGTAGTAGTGATTCATTTGCTGTTTATAATAAATCCAACAAATATTCAATAAAGCAATTGATTCAAATTGCAAAAGATGTCTCATATTCTTCTTCTGGTTCTAGTTCAGATGATTATGCTTCGTCCTCTACTGATGATTATGTTCATTCCTCTGATGATTTTACTCATGCTTTGTTTGTCAAATCTAACAACTTTTCTCGTTTTAGAATTGCAACTAACAAACCTGGATCCAAATTTCAGTGGATTCCAAAAGCTAAATCTGTGTTGCAGACATTCAAAACTTAAAGGGAAATTAGAACATCGACTTCTAAACTGATAATCCAAAAATCACTAAATCACTAGAGAGAGAAAGTAGAGAGAGAGAGAGTTTGAAAGTGCAAAGTATGATATTGATTAGAATGAGCGTGAAGCCAAGGGTATTTAAGTCCCTTTGAGATTTGGTGTCTTGAAAGGATTTACGCTCATTCTAATCAATATCATATTTTGCACTTTCAAACTCTCTCTCTCTCTCTTTCTCTACTTTCTCTCTCTAGTGATTTAGTGATTCTTGGATTATCATAAACATATCTGTTTCGAACTCGTTCTTTAAATGTGAATGACTTCTGAGTAAAGCAGCTCAGGAATCGCCCTTCATTGTGTCTAGCTTCTGGACATATGAGAAACTATGAGCGCATCTACTTCAAATTCCACTGCACCTATCTCTGACAGTGATGTTGTTCCAGTTACATCAAGCTATTCAAGAATCTGATCTAGTTCGACCAGAACCTGAATAAGTGTAGACCAAACACATTGAAATGCGATACCACTTCATTAAACATCATGTGGAAGAAGGTATTATTGAATTATATTTTGTTCCAACTGAATATCAACTTGCCGGTATTTTTACAAAAGCCTTAGATGAAAACGATTTAATTTTCTGCTTTCAAAACTCGGCATGTTGAACTTAAAAGTTTAAACCTACACAAATTTTATTTTATAAAGTAAAATTTTTACAATTTCTCTTTCTTTTGAATAAAATGTGTGTCTAGGATAAATTTTTAAGTTGCTTTGTTTATATCTAAGTTTTATATATTCATATTTCAAGTCTTACAAAAATCGAAAGGTCAGCAAAACATGTTTGAAAATTTGAGAATGCTTTAAAGTTATGTCATTCGGAATATGTATAGTTTACAATGCTTAGAAAACCTAAAAGGTCAGAATTATGGATCGTAATGAAAATATAGGCTAAGCACTTAGACGTAAAACCAAGTGATTGAGATGAAAATTATATATAAAATACAGAAATCACTAAGTTTAAAAGTTTGTACCTGTGACCTTTTTGGTTTGGGAAAGTAAGTTCCGTGGGATGTTTGTCATCTGGTCCCCTAAAGTCAATTGGTCTGGGAGTGATCGAACCCAAATCCTTCTATAGAACCAGATCGAAAGTCATGTTCTACTTATATAAATGGGTTTAAGATGTGTCGATGTAGCCTTTCTGATCTGGGAGAGTAAGTTCCAAGGGGTACTTGACACCTAGTCCCCTAAGGCCAACTGGTCTGGGAGCGGCTGACCCAAATCCTGAAATAGGATCAGATAGAAAGTTACGTTTACGACATGTTTTTTACTTACATAACTTCTTGATCAAAGGATGCCAATGAGCACACATCTCGTGATACTTGGTGATATTTTTAAGTTGCGATAAACCTATAAATTTGTGAAAGTCTTAATTCTTGTCAGCTTAGTGTGAGTAAAGGCAAAGTTTTCTATTATATTTTTAGAATTACATTTACTTGAAGCTAATCAAAGTTTGCATGCTAGCACACTGAATAGATTAATGAAAGTTTTTGAAACTGGACATGTATTAACTTGATATGCAATGAAAATTGTATCTATATCCAAAAAAAAACACACTTGATTTCAATTGATTGATTAATCTGTGATATTTTACTGAGTAGAATTTAATTGGTATAGTGTTTAAAAATTTTATATATTTAGTTGTATCAAAATACATATTCAGTATATTTTTCTTTCTACGATTGATGTTTTGATACTTGTATTCTCATATCTGTGTAAGTGGGTCTATGCATATTTCGAGGGGGAGTGAATAAGGAGAAAATTTTGAAAGAACATCTATTCATATCTCATTTCGAGGGGGAGTACATAAAGTGAATACAGTGGACAGTGCATTTGTGTAGGGGGAGTAAAAGAGCTCAACAAGTGAATCATTTCAAGTCTCAAGTCAGATTTGCGCCTCCTAAAGTTTTTTTGCTAGATTCTTCGACTCAGTCTTGCATATCTGAAGTTGTCTCGTCTCCAGCGTAGACATGACCAAGATTATCCAGATCATCAAGGTTATGAGGGGAGAAGTTAAAGAGACAAAGAGTTTAAAGTTTATCTTCTCAACTGCTCAAGATTCTATTTCTTCAGCTATGCTAGTCCTTCTGCTGTTTCAGCTCCGACCACCACAGCTCCTTCGAGTACATTTTGAAAGAGGTGCGTCGTCTAGAGCGCAAGCTGATGTTCAGGTTCCTGAACCGATTGTTCCTCCAAGCTTATTACAAACTGGTCCAGTCTTGTCAAGGCAGCAAAGACAACATAGACTGAAAGATGATGTGAAGAAATTTTTTTTAGTCAAGAAGCTACGCTAAGACGCTTTCAGGTCCTGATCACGTTAAACAGACATCAAAGAAGACCTGAGCTAATATTGTGTACTAAGGGGGAGATTGTTAAGTCAGATTTTATAGTAATCATTGTATTTATAACCTTGTATCTAATACTATGTACTTAGCGTTATTCTATCTTGTATTGGCCAAGGGTATTTAATTCTCTTGTGGCCTTTGTGTTTTGTAACTCTACGCTACATTCTGATTGGAATACACATACTTTGCGTCTTATACTTTCTCTCTATACTTTCTCTCACATAGATTAGATCGATCTTGGATTATCAAAGCTGAGCGTAAGGAAATATTCTACTCTTAATCTCATATATGGTTGAAAGAAGGACGCCTTTCAATTATAGAAAACATGTTCTTAAATGTTCAAACCACTTCTTATTCTTAAAACGATTTCATGAATTTAGAAGTGATATTTTAAATGTTTTCTTTCTTCATGAGCTTAAATGTTTAAATAAACCGTGTGTTTCTAAAGATAAATACTTGTGTATTATCTTTTCCATATACTGTCAAGTATTCACACACACCGGTTTACTATTTTGTTAATATGTTCTTACCATGTCTCATATTGAAACATATTTTCGATGGTAAGACACCCCGCTTGATATTCAATAATTGTTGAGCGCGATTTCATTTCAAAACGTTTCTTTCAAGACTTGTCTATATTTTGATTCGTATAGACAAATTCCAATTTTTCTTGACCTAAGCTTTTCATGGTAAATCATTCATATTTGATCTTTTTCATACAATGTCAGATTTTCAAACAAGTTTCTAGTATTCATTTCATTTATTCAATATACTTGTTTTGAAATATCTTAATGTTTAAAATGCTCAAATATTCATGATTATCTTCATGAGCATACATACATCTGATATGTATTTCACATTGTGATTTAACTCAAAAGTTAAACCAATCGAGCAACATGCTTTTAGGAAAACATGGGTTCATTGTGTGAGCTTAACATAACTTCTATGGATTCACGTTAACCAGTGTTTCCTACCCAAGAAGTTAATCCTTGAGTGATCGAGAGGCGAGGAGTCAAAATATCTAAGTGTGGGTTTGTGTGATGAGGTAAAATGAAAAGAGAGTTTGGTTAGAAGCGAGCTCAATGTTAAAAAGAAGGAGAGTGAGAGAACAGAGTAAAAGATTATCAAACTTTGCACCAATTTTTTTTTAGTCGGGCAACCACATTTATAGTTGTTTCACAATTCCTCGTGAACATCCTTGAAAAAGGCAACTAGCCCATGCCAACTCTTGATTTAAAACCCCACCAGCCACTCATATTTTTCTTAAAAAGAAGATGTTTCATATTTTTTTGGGGATGCAACATATAATCTATCTGGTTTTCATTTGAAAAACCTGGATATTGAAAAAGAAGGAAGTCTGCCCCCACCTTCGCACTTCGATCATGCACAATCGAGTCTGTGTATTACTATTGTTGTCTCAATGGTTTACACAATTTTTGAGCCTTTTAAAGCAATCATCATGTGCTTAATTCTTTCAAACACAAGCACGAACACATAGGAAATTCGTTTTTCTGTCTAAACATTCATAGTTTAACCTTGTGTTATCTGATGATTAAATGGAAGACCTGGGGGAGTGAACATCAAAAAGCTCATTTCCAATGTGTATTCATTACACACAGTGACAGGCATTTCTAACTGACTCATTTGTTGATTCAAGTGTTACACTCATATTTTGTCTGAATTTGCAAAGATTCGGATGAATATCTTTTTGGATCGATAGATGGCCAGAGGCTCTTGTGAAAGATCAATGGTCAGATTGGTTTATGACATTTCTTGTGAAAGTTTTGATGATTTCAATGCCACAATCATCAAAAAGGGGGAGAGAATCAAGAAATATTTGAAGTGGAGAAGATAAGTTCAAGAAATGCAAATTTTGAAGAAAGTTTATTGCAAGTTTGTGTCAAAGATTACAAGTTTTGCTTAAGATTGATAAATATTGTTCAGAGCTGAAAGAGATAGTTCAAAGAATTCTGAGAGCAAGCTGGATTTTACTAAAATTTTCTTTGAAGACAATTTGCTGAAGCAAAGAGAGCTGAACCTGAACATAATTTCTTTCTGAAGTCTGAAAGAGGTCTTTACAACCTTGGGGGAGATTGTTATACTATTCTTGATGAATATTCTTAAAGACTTTGGGAGATTACAAAAGTTTTTGAAGTCAACTTTATCCGAGAAAAAGGGAGATTGTTTTTAAAAGAGATTGTGTTTCAATGATTATTTTTCTGAAGATGATCTTCGTTGGAAGAAATTTACAAGGAGGAGATAAAATTGCTAAAGATCAATCAAATGGGAGATAGTTTGGTTTGTACAAAAAGGGGGAGATTGTATTGCAAATCATTTTAGAGATGATCTTGAATCCAAAGGGGGAGAATGTTAGTGCATATATTTGTTGGCTACAAGATCATGAAGTCTGAAGACTGAAAGTCAAAGCAAGTCAAAGCTCAAGTCAAACTCTTAAACAAGTCAAAGTCTATTTGTAATAAAAGTCAAAGTCAAAGTGCTGTAATTATTTAGTGTTGTGTTATGTGTGTGCGTATAAGTAGGTATATGGCTTGTGGTGTGTGTGCAATATCTAGAGAGAGTATTGTGCGTGTATTGTAGAGAGAGAAAGTTTGAGAGAGCAATCTGTAATCGTTTTTATCTTGGAATGAAAATGGAAACTGATTGATTGTCATCTTGTTATACACTTATTAAGGGACTATTAGAAAGGATTCGCATAAGACTTGTGTGCGAATTGTGTAGATTTCGTATAAAGCTTCGTGCAAAAAGTAAGGTTTTCGCATAAGAGTATCACACGAATTCCTTGAATTTGCATAAGGGTATATGCGAATTGCTCAGATTTCGCATGAAAAATTGGAAAATTTTCTAAGTCTAGAATTCATATCGATACGAATAGCTCGAGGTTGAAATAGTTTCTAAGTGTAGAATTCGCATATCCTTGTTGTGCGAAAAGTTCATGCCAAAAGATGGAAGTTCTCAAAGATTCTAAGTATAGACTTGTTAGTGTATTGTTGTATCCAAGATTTAAGTAGAAAATTCAAAGTGTTGTAAAGTCAAGTTTTGTCAAAGTTAGCTTGTTTACTTTGTGTGAATATGGTATTTGACCATATATATTGTCTTGAGTGTTGTGAGTGTTTGTATGTAGCTTGTAACATTTGATATTGTGAGATATACGACTAATAAACTTTCTTTCTCTACACATACTCTCTTTAGAATTTCATTGTCAAATCTTGATCTTGATTGGTATCGTTTGAATCTTGGACTTACATTTGGTATCAGAGCTAAACAAAATCATTAAGATGGATTGAATTAAATTTTATTTGATCGAATTTCTTATTTTTTTTGAAAAACTCGAACGTTTATTTTTAAAACACAGTTACATCAAAATTTTCATGAAAAATCGATTTTATTGCATGAAAATGAGTTCATAATATTCGAATATTGTATTAGAAACTTTCTTGTGTAGATTGTTTCACGAAATGCACTCTAAATTGCATTCAATTTTGAATTTTTGTGAGATTCGGTTTTGAAAAAGTCGAACACTGTTGGAAACGATTTGCTCATGTGATCCCAGGTTCAAGCAATCATACACAAATAATAACAATCAAAGAATCAAGATGAGAGAGATAGTCACAAGTCTGTCGTATTCATATGTCTAACAGTGAATGATTACAATTTGACTCAATACGTACTTACATGCTTACCAAGACAAAGGATACTTATTGTCAGGATCGAATTCTCAACAAGAATAAATTCTCAGAAACTAATATCAAAGAAGTTGCGGAATAACACTTTGATATTCAATGTAACAGTAAACAAAACAGTGTATAATTAACAACTTGTAAACATGTATTCAATTATCAAATCACAAGATTACACACTCAACCTCAATCTTGAAGAACAGACTCTTCCAAGACGAATTCTACTTCTCTAGAATTAGGATCTATGCCTTGAGGTTGATTTTCTCTAAAACTTAGAATGAAATTATTTTTTTTTAAACTATTCTATCAATTCTATACATATACTGAATAAAAGATAACAAAATATCTTCAGTATATCTTCCATCATTATCTTCAATCCTTCCATGAATATCTTAATTCTTTACAGCTGTCATCCTTTCCATCCGGATCTTCAATTCATAAACAGTACTAATCATAAGCAGCATAAACAACTAAGCAGCACTAACCACTAGCAGTACTAACTAGCTAAGCAGTACTAACTTTGTTCAAGCAGCACTAACTTTGACTAGCAGTATTAATTCTACTAGCAGTAGTAATACTCAGCAGTATTAACTTTGAAGTCTTCTAGCAGTAGTAAATCTGAACTAGCAACATTAACCATTTTCAGGATCGAATTCTTAACAAGAATATATACTCAGAAACAATATCAAAGAAGTTTGCGGAATAACACTTTGATATTCAATGTAACAGTAAACAAACAGTGTATATGATCAATAACTTGTAAACTTGTATTCAATGCTTGAAGTTACAAGATTAAACACACAACCTCAATATTGATGAACAGGCTCACCAATACGAATTCTACTTCTCTAGAATTAGGAACTATGCCTTGAGGTTGATTTTCTCTCTAAAACTTAGAATGAATAATTAATTCTCAAAAGTTATCTCTAACTATTATAAACAATACAATATATATACTGAAGATAAAAGCTAATTACAATTAATAAAATATCTTCAGAATATCTTCCATCATTATCTCCAAGCTTTCCATAATCTTCAGTCCATCCAGCTGTCATCCTTCCATGCGAATTCTTTATCACATAAGCAGCATTATTCTTCAGCAGCATTAATACTCTGAGCAGTATTAACTATAGCAGTACTAACCATGCTCAGCAGCATTAATCTCTTCAAGCAGTACTAACTTTGAACTAGCAGTACTAATCTTGTTGAGCAACATTAACCATCAACTAGCAGCATTAAAGAACAGAAGTACTAACTAGAAGTATTAACTGTTTTTTTTCTAGCAGCATTAACTAGAAGTATTAACTGTTTTCTTCTAGCAGCATTAACTAGAACTAGCAACATTAACCACAGAAGTAGTAACCATGATGAATATTAACTTCAGAAGTAGTAACCATGATGAACTAGAAGTAGTAACCATCCTTGGCATATTTCAGACCTAACAATCTCCCCCTAACTTAACTTTTCAAAACTTAGAAGTTAAGTTCTTCAGCATAGGGTCTTTATGATAATTTCAAAACTTTCTGCAATTACTAGTTCTTCTTGATTCAGTTTCTGCTGTTATCTTCTTTGTTTCAGCTTCTTCACTTATCTCCCCCTCAAAATAAGATTTCATATCAACTTGATTCTCCTTCTCATGTCTTCTCAAGTTCAGTTGTTTAAGTCTCCCCCTTTTTGAAATAATCATGATATGTGCTCCTTTTCATCTCTTTCATCTCCATAATTTGATTGTGAACTTTCAGACTAATTGTACCAAGTGTATCCATCAATTCTTTGTAGTTAAATTGTCCTCACCTCCTTTAGGTGTGTTTACCACCTTTGAAGGATCCTTGGATCTTTTAGTAGAGATCTTCTGCCTAGCAGAAGCACCTTCTACTCCCTTGGTTTCTTGGCACCTGGGACCTTTAGATAATTACTCATCTAAAGTTGCCATGGGGAAGGTCTTAGATATGTTCACACTGTCCTGTCATGCACTTTGTGCAAAGTCAGTAGTGTGAGCCTTACAACCCATATGCTCTTGCATCTCCTTATTGAGCACCTTTTTGAGGTTGGGATACACCTCTATGGTTTCCCTTTGGATATTCTCTGATGAAAAATGCTCCATCAGAGGGCTTGTAGGTTTTGAGGTTTAAGATACAAGAAGGGAAGGAGCCTTCAGTATCTTTTCTTATATAATATAGTAATGGGAATGTTGGTTTGACAAAAGGAATCTGAAGATTTATGCTTGGTAGTGGAAGGTGTAGATAGGTCATCAGTGGGTTGGTCTAATGAGGGCTTTGACCCTGATGCCTTACCTTCTTGATTGTGGGACGTCACCATCATTGTAGAGAACAATGGTATGTCAACTCCTTCCGAGTCCTTAGCAGATCTCTTCATGATTGAAAAGACCTTGCCCTTAGGGGTTTTAGGTACATATACCTCATCAAAGTGAGGTATGTCCATCAATTCATTATTAAGTACTTCTTGTACAAACCTTGGATACAGATAAAAGCTTTTTGATTGATATCCAGATTTGACATTAAATCGTTGAAGATCATTTTTAGGTATAGAAAACTTACATTAGCAGTAGTAACACCTATCAGCAGCATTAACACAGATTGGCAGTAGTAACACATACCAGCAGCATTAACACAGTCTGACAGTTTTCACTGAACTAGAAGTACTAACTACCTTTCAGTATTAGCAACCTGAAACACTTACAGACACAAGGTTAGTAGTACCATATACCATAAAATTTTCAAAAGTTACTTTATCTTTTGAAACTATACCTTTTTCACTTTTCTTACCTTCTGCTGGATCAGAAGTAACATGTCCTCCATCAAATCTTTTAAAGAATTTGAAGGCAATCCATGTTCCTTGTTATGTGCCAAGAGCAACCATTATCTTCATTCCAAATGCTCTTCCTCTGGAGCTTTTGATTGCCCTGCACACTTGATAAATCAGTTAGTCTTTGAGGGAACCCAAGCCAAAGTGGTCTTGGGTTGTCCTTTCTCATTTATATAATCTGTCAGTTTGGTCTGGATGAGTTGTTTAGGAATCTCATGGCTGGAATACTTTGTCAAGATTATAGGCTTTGCAACATTAATACTAGTAGAAGCACTATCCTTGTTAGCAATAGTATTGGTTGCAGCAACACTATTTCTGTTAGCAGTACTATCTGGGATAGCAATACTAACAGGTTTCTTTACAATTGGAACCCAAACTTGAACAAAGTTGTTTGCTTTCTTTGTCTTTAAATTACTCCTTGGCTTATTTGGAGCATTTTTCTTTGTATTAGCAAACTTGTTCTGAGCATGAGACTTTAAAGGTGCTCTTTTCTCAGCCAATTGATTCCTTCTTTTATTCCTATAACCAAAAGAGTTTTGTGGTTTTCTTTGAAAAGTGACTCTTTGGTTGATAGGGTTGAAATAACAGTGTTTGGCAAGATGATTCAATTTGCCACAGATAAAACAAGGTTTTGGTCTATTGATTTTACTCAGATCAACCCCTTGTTTTTGTGCCCGCTGATTATTCCAGTTTCTCTGATTTCCCCTTGGTTTATCTTGTTTTTGGGGCTCAGATTTATTGCAAGAACACTGTTTACAAGGGACAGGATTCACAACTGTGGTTTGCTTATAATGTATCTTCTCAGACTTTCCCTCAGTCTTTTCTATGTCCTTAGACTTGATCCAAGCCTTTCCACATCCCTCATTGGTGATAATATGATTTTCTAGAAGAATCTTACCACTCACAGTGTTCTTCTTACTCTTTTCACTAGAGTTCTCTTCTTCAGAGTCTGTTTCAACCACCACTTTGTCTAAAGGATCTACCTTAGTGGCTCCAACATGCAATTCCTTCCTATCCTTGGTCTCTAATAAGTCTGATATAGGAGGAATGTAGTTGTTGTTGTATGGTGGTGGTGTGGTGTTATAGCCTATTCCTCTTCTAAGTTTGTCATGGATTTGAGTTTGGAGCAAAGAGTCCATTGCTTTAGAAGCATTGGAAAATTTCTCAATATCCAGCTTGGCTTTCTCAAACTCACTATTTATCTTCTCATTCTCCTCTTTAGACTTTTTCAGCTGAAGTTCTAGGTCATTCTTCTCCCACTTCCAGTAATTTGTATCATAAGAATGTTGAAGTTCATTGGCTTGGAAAACTTTGATCTGTTCCTCAAAACTCTCAACAATTCTTACATAGTCTTTTATAGCTCTCTCTAATCTTTTAAGGTCATCACTCATTGTCTGGTTGTGATCCCTGTACCTTTTAACAGTTTCCATACAAGTTTTAGAGCAAAGATTAGACATTACCTCTGTGGGGATTTCTGTGCTTGAAGAATCTGAAACTTTAGCCATTGATGATTTTTGATTTCAAGGAAGAATAATGATTGCTGGTTTCTGAGAATACTAGCTCTGATACCATTTGTCAGGATCGAATTCTTAACAAGAATATATACTCAAAAACAATATCAAAGAAGTTTGCGGAATAACACTTTGATATTCAATGTAACAGTAAACAAACAGTGTATATGATCAATAACTTGTAAACTTGTATTCAATGCTTGAAGTTACAAGATTAAACACACAACCTCAATATTGATGAACAGGCTCACCAATACGAATTCTACTTCTCTAGAATTAGGAACTATGCCTTGAGGTTGATTTTCTCTCTAAAACTTAGAATGAATAATTAATTCTCAAAAGTTATCTCTAACTATTCTAAACAATACAATATATATACTGAAGATAAAAGCTAATTACAATTAATAAAATATCTTCAGAATATCTTCCATCATTATCTCCAAGCTTTCCATAACCTTCAGTCCATCCAGCTGTCATCCTTCCATGTGAATTCTTTATCACATAAGCAGCATTATTCTTCAGCAGCATTAATACTCTGAGCAGTATTAACTCTAGCAGTACTAACCATGCTCAGCAGCATTAATCTCTTCAAGCAGTACTAACTTTGAACTAGCAGTACTAATCTTGTTGAGCAACATTAACCATCAACTAGAAGCATTAAAGAACAGAAGTACTAACTGGAAGTATTAACTGTTTTCTTCTAGCAGCATTAACTAGAAGTATTAACTAGAAGTATTAACTGTTTTCTTCTAGCAGCATTAACTAGAACTAGCAACATTAACCACAGAAGTAGTAACCATGATGAATATTAACTTCAGAAGTAGTAACCATGATGAACTAGAAGTAGTAACCATCCTTGGCATATTTCAGACCCAACAACCATACTTGAGCTTTTCTTCAGTTCCCAACAATCTCCCCCTAACTTGACTTTTAGGAAAAGAAGTCAAGTTCTTCAGATCTGATCTTCAAGATGCTTTCAACACTTCAGTTTACACCCCTAGATTAGGATCCAAACCCAAGCTTTGATTTATAATCCTGCTAACCACAACCTTTGCCATTTCTGAATCTTTTGAACAAATAAGCTTGGCATTCAACATTGCTTGTAGTTTACCCTTGTTGTGCTCATATATCTTGTCCACCAAGTAGTACTCATGATATGCTCCATTCACAGTGATGACATAGACCCCACATCTTTCAAATATCTTCCAGTTTTCTATCCTTAGAAATTTATTCTCCAGATGCAAATCCCTGATCACATGTTGAACTTTACTAGGTTCAAACATCATGCACAAGTACTCCATGGCTAATCTGATTAAGCTCCTTTCTTCTCCTGTCAGCTCCTTTTCATACAATCTCATTCCAACTTTAAACATCTCTTCTAGATCTGATCTTGTACAACTTCTGATGAAACTTCCCTAAGTAGGATACACCTCATATATGTCCCCTAGCCTCTTAATCCTAAAGAATTTCTTTCTTTGATCTTCCAGGATATCCCAAAAGATGATTTCAGGAGCTTGGATAGAGATGGGATCTGCTTGTATTGGATCATCATTTGTTAATGTCATGAACAACTCAACCTGCTCATTAGATTGCTTGTTTGATGATTCTGGATTCTGAGTTGGTTCTGCTGAAGGTGTAACAGGAGGTTCTGCTTCAGATTCTGCTCTTTCTTCAACTCTTTTTCTTTTGGACTGCTTCTTGGAGGCTATAGACTTTACTCTCTTTGAAGACTTTACATCCACATCAACATTCTCTTGCTCTTCTTTCTTTTCTTCAGCTTTATCCTTTGAAGGTGTGGTCTCCTCAGGGAATGGTTGTTGGATGTTGAGATCATGTCTCTCTTTCATCCTTCTTTCTGCTTCTTCCCTTTGAGAGGAATCCCCTTGGAGCTTTGCCATTTCCTTCTTGTAGAGCTCCTCAACTTGACTTAGGCCATGTTTTTGAACATCTCCCCCTTGACTCCAATTGCTCCTTTCAGGAAATTTATCATTTTTCTTCTTTCCTGATTGGCCAAAAAGGTCTTCGAGGGTTGTCTCTTCTGCTTTTTGAGTGGCATTCTTTTGACTTGTACTTTCTTGGCCTGAGCTGCTGTTTTCATGCTCTTCTGATACTCTTCATTTAGTTTTCTGGCCATATTCAGTGCAAGCTCTCTATCCTTCTCTGACTGAAGTTGTTCCTCCCTTTCCATTTCTGCCTGAAGCTGCTTTGCCACTTCTTCATCCAGCTTAATCTGATTTTTCTTCTTTAAGGGTTGTTCAGGTTCAACCATCTTTGCTTTTCCCTTTGCATCCTTCATACCTGCCTCACTTGTTTCTTTTCTTTTCTTTGAAAGGCCTCCTTCATTGACGACCACTCCCTTGGCCTTTTGAGTAGCCTTAGGAGTGTCATTCTTGGCTTTTACCAACGTTTCTACAATTTCCAATTCTTCTACAGAAATCCCCGTTACTACTGCTTCTTTGACCTCAGCAGCATTAACAGTTTCAGTTGCTTGGGCAAATTCTGTTTCTTTCTCTATTTCTGCTTCTTTCTCCCCCTCAACATCAAATCCCATCTCAGATTTGCTTTCCTTCTCTGTTTCATACTCTTGATTCTCCCCCTTGTTGGAAGCATCTTGAGCACTGTCCCTTTTCTTTAACACAAATTGCTTTCTTCTCCTTTTCTGGACCAATCTTGTCACCAATTTCTTTAGTTTGGTAATCTGTACTTGTTGAGACAGAATGACCAGTTTCAGCTCTTCAATATCTTTCCCCTGCTTGATGACATCCCTGTTGATGTTGGCCATTGTGTCCATCAATTCAAGATAGTCATATATGTCCTCACCTTCTCCAGGAGTGTTACCCCCTTTTGAAGGATCATGGGATCTTTTAGTAGTGGAAGCCTTCTGCCTAGCAGAAGCACTATCCACCCCCTTGGTTTCTTGGCACCGGGGACCTTTGAATGATTGCTCATTCAAAGTTGCCATGGGAGAGGTCTTATGTATGTTACCACTGTCCTCCGCTGTGCTAGCAGGAGTAGTGGCAGCCTCAGGACCCATATGCTCAACCTCCTCCTCAGAGAGCACCTCCTTTGGGTTGGGAGACACCCTTGTGGTTTCCCTGTAGATATTCTCTAAGGGAGAATCCTCCCTTAGAGGGCTTAAAGGCTTAGGGGTTGTTGGTACAAGAAGGGAAGGAGCCTTCTTTACCTATTTCCTTTTGTATGTTTGGGTAATTGGTAAAGTTGGTTTATCTAGAAGAGATTGGGGAATTGATTTAGAGTGGGAAGGTTGGGATTGGCTAGCAGTGGGTTGGTCTAGTGGGGGCCTTGACCCTGCTACCATACCTTCATCAGTTTGGGACACCACCATCATTGTAGAGAACAATAGGGTGTCAACTCCTTCCGAGTCCCCAGCAGATCTTCGCATATTTGAGAAAACCTTGCCTTTAGGGGGTTTTGGTACATATATCCCATCAAAATGAGGAATATCCGTCAATTCGTGGGTGATAACTGCTTGAACAAACCTGGGATACATATAAAAGCTCTTTTTGTTTCCCATGTTTGAGACAAGATCATTGAAAATCATTTGTGAAAAATTATACTTTCTGGCAGTGGCTAAGCATACCAGAGCATAAGCAATGGTGCTACTGAACTCACTCCATCCAGTAGTCTTTTTAGAGATACAATGTAGAAGGGTATGGACAAAGAAACGCCATTGAGGTGAAAATTTTGCTTTTAAGAACTTGAATACACCCAATGGGCCTTCATACCCCATTCTTGAAAGAGTAGAAAACAGTTCATCATTAGAGATAGAAGTTATACCAGAGGCATCGTCTAGACGTAGACTGATGCGAATTACCTCTTCAGTAACTGTTAATGGCTTGCCACACACCTTCGTCTTGATCATTTGCACACCATTCTCAGTAACAATGGTGGCATGTGCCCAGAATTGCTTCTGATGCTCTATGAAGATAGTAGGAGATATAGTGAGAGCATGGGCAATGTGGCTGGACTTCAGAAAGTCGACTATCTGATGAAAACCTGCAGCTTGCTTTGGCTTTTGGAGCATCGCGATTTCATTGTGCTCGTCGATGAATGCCATGGATGCCATTGAACTGAGATGTTCTTGCCTGAAAAACTTGGTACTTGAGAGAAAAGGGTTAGAGCGCAAGTGAACAGTATGCAAAGAGTCGTTATGAACTTTTAGGCGGGCAAAGAGTATATATAGTATTCGGTACATAAGCAGTATTAACCTAGAGCAGTATTAACTGAAGGCAGTATTAACTGAAAGCAGTATTAGCTGAAAGCAGTATTAACTGAAAGCAGTATTAACCACTAGCAGTATTAACTAACTAGCAGTATTAACTGAGAGCAGTATTAACTACTAGCAGTATTAACTAACTAGCAGTATTAACTGAGAGCAGTATTAACCACTAGCAGTATTAACTAGCGAGCAGTATTAACTACTAGCAGTATTAACCACTAGCAGTATTAACTACTAGCAGTATTAACACTGTACTGGCAGTATTAACCATACTTACTCTTTTAAGCTTGTGATACACTGAGTACTGCTATATATATCCTGAAAAAGAAGATTAGTAATACCAAGAATAAACAATATACAGGTATATAACTACTTTTTGAGAAGGGGCTTATTCAGAGTTGATCATTCCCACACTTGTTACCAAGAAAGTGAATCTACCCACATCAAAAGCTTTAGTGAATAGATCAGCAAACTGGTTATTAGTGTGAACTTTTACAACTTGAATAAGTTTCTTTTCATTACAGTCTCTTATGAAGTGATACCTGATCTCAATTTGCTTTGTCTTTGAGTGCTTGACAGGATTATTCACAATGCTAATAGCACTGCTATTATCAATAAAGATTGGAGTGTGTAGAAAGGTTACCCCATAACCCAGCATTTGATTCTGAATCCATAAGACTTGAGAAGAGCAACTTGCAGCTGCTATGTACTCTGCCTCTGTTGTAGATGTGGATACTGTGGTTTGTTTCTTGCACTGCCATGAAACTAGTCTTGCACCCAAAAACTGATATCCTCCATAAGTAGATTTTCTGTCCAAGTTTGCTCCACCTAGATCACTATCTGAGTATGCAAGCAGGTCAAAGGATGAGTCATGAGGATACCAAAGTCCTAATCTGGATTACCCTTTGAGATATCTGAATATCCTTTTAATAGCTTGATAGTGAGATTGCTTTGGCCTAACTTAGAATCTTGCACATACACAGACTGGAAACATTATATCTGGCCTAGAGGCTGTAAGATACATGAGAGAGCCAATCATGGATCTATAATGATGAACATCCATATCCTCCCCCTCAAGATCTGTTGTTATCTGCTTGTGTGTCTCCATAGGTGTGCTGGCAGGTTTTGAATCTGAGAAACCAAACTTGGTTAGAATGTCCTGCACATACTTGGACTGACAGATGAAGATTCCATCTGACTTCTGTTGAACTTGGAGTCCAAGAAAGAAAGTAAGTTCCCCCATGGAACTCATCTTGAACCTTTGATGCATTAGTTCCTCAAACTCTTTGCACATGTTGTCTCTTGTTGATCCAAAGATAATATCATCAACATAGATTTGGACCAGCAAGATATCCTTCTTCTTTCTCTTGATGAATAGAGTCTTATCAATGACTCCTCTTTCAAAGACATTTTCCAAGAGATAGGATGACATAGTGTCATACCATGCTCTTGGAGCTTGATGTAGTCCATAAAGTGTTTTCTTCAATTTGTATACCCTGTCTGGATAGCTTGGGTTTTCAAACCCTGGTGGTTGACAGACATATACTTCTTCTTTAATTGAGCCATAAAGAAATGCACTTTTGACATCCATTTGATAGACTTTGAATTTCATATAAGAAGCATAAGCTAGGAATAATCTAATTGCTTCTATCCTAGCCACAGGTGCAAATGCTTCTTCATAGTCTATTCCTTCTTCTTGTGTATATCCTTGAGCCACCAACCTTGCTTTGTTTCTTATGACTATTCCTCTTTCATCTCTCTTATTCCTGAAGACCCATTTTGTTCCTATTGGTCTTTGGCCTTTAGGAAGGTCTACCAGATCCCAAACATCTTGCAGCTTGAACTGCAGTAGCTCTTCTTGCATGGCTTCTATCCAACTGGATTCTTTCATAGCATCATGTGCCTTTTTAGGCTCAAGCTGGGATAAAAAGCAAGAAAGCACTGTATGTTGTTGATCTTGCATTTCTTGAAGCCTACTTTGATTTCTAGTCATCATAGGAGAAGATATATCCCCTATTACCAGCTGTGGAGGATGATTCTTTTGAATTCTGCTGTGATGACTAGGTTCTTCATTAATTTCCATCTCTAGATTAGAGTCATTCAACTCAACTGAAGTGTTTTCAGTAGCTACTTCTGGTTCTTTATTTTCTTGAGTCTCCTCATCTCTACTTTCTTCTTCACTTTGACTTGGTCCAGTAGATGGTTCCTTTTCACAGTCTTCAACATGATCCACTGTGGGTATGGGAAAGATCACAGATTGAGATATACTTTCTTGAACTTGTGTAGTCCCTGATCCTCCACTCCCTGTACCTACATAATCATCACTACTGAAACCAAAAGAGTTAGTTAGTGAGTCAATGTCAAATAGCCACTAAGGACCAGACCCAATTGGATTTGGTGTGTTCTCATTGCATTTGACATTGTCACTTTCTTCAATTATTCTAGAAGAAGAGTTAAAGACTCTGTAAGCCTTACTCTGAGATGAGTAACCAACAAGAAATCCATCATCTGCTTTGCTATCAAACTTACCTAATTGAGAATTGTACAAGGACACCCAAAAGGTTTGAAAAATCCAATGAAAGGTTTTATTTTATTTAAAAGCTCATAAGGGGTCTTGTTCTTTGGCTTGACCACTAGAACTCTGTTTTGGACATAACAAGCAGTATTAACTGCTTCAGCCCAGAAGGTAATTGGCAGTTTTGAATCAGCCAACAGAGATCTAGCAGCCTCTATTAGTGTCCTATTTCTCCTCTCAGCAACTCCGTTTTGTTGAGGAGTCCTAGGGGCACTATATTGTCTCTCAATGCCTTTCTTTTCACAGAAGGTGTTTAGATCAAAATTATTAAACTCAGTCCCATTATCTGATCTAATGACTTTTACTTTTTGATTAGTTTGGTTTTCAATTCTTAGGATAAAGGATTTGATCAGTCCACTTGTCTCATCCTTAGTCCTTAAAAAATATACCTAGGTAAATCTAGAATAATCATCAACAATAACCAAGCAGTAAGATTTCTTGCCTATACTCATAACATTTGTAGGACCAAACAGATCCATATGCAATAACTGGAGACAAGAAGAAATTGTGTTTAACTCTTTGGTCTTATGAGAAGTTTTGTGTTGTTTTCCTTTAAGACATGCAACACAATGATCATCACATGAGAATACTTTTGAAGGTAAACCTCTTACAAGGTTGTTTTTAACAAGTTTGTTCATAGTCTTGAAGTTCATGTGACACATCCTTCTGTGCCAAAGAGAGGATTCATCCACAAAAGCTTTTGAAACAAGACAGTTCAGGGATGAATCACTATCAACATTGTCCATATGAAGACAATAAACATTGTCCTTTCTTGGAGTTCTAAGTAGTATTATGCTTTCATCAACTACCTTGAACCCTGGAGCAAGGATCATACACTCAGTATTTGTAAATAATATGCTATGTTGTTTGTCACAAACCTGTGATACACTTAACAGGTTGTACTTCAATTGATCAACATAGTAGACATCCTTAAATGTCATCTTACCTTTGGTAACATTACCTTTTCCACTTATTTTACCACCAGTAAGATTATCTCCAAATGCAACATGTCCTCCATTGATATGCTTGAAATCCTGAAGGCATGACATGTTACCTGTCATGTGCCTAGAGCAACCACTATCAACATGCCATATGCTCTTTCCTTTGAGTTGTTGGTTGCCCTGCACATAATATAAATCAGTTAGTATGAATTAGGAACCCAAGCCAAAGTGGTCTTCGGTACCCCTTTCCCATCAAAATACTTGCATTCTTTCTTGACAAGATTTTTAAACTTTGACTCCTCATTTTTGGAGTACTTTGTCACAATGATAGGCTTGGAAACACATTTGCCAGAAGCAGTATTGGTTTAGAAGTACTAATAGCATGAGCAGTACTTGTATGCTTAGCAGTACTAACCTTGTTAGCAGTAGTAACTGTGTTAGCAGCATTAATATTTTCAGCAGTACTAACACTGTTAGCAGTAGTAACTGTGTTAGCAGCATTAATATTTTCATCAGTACTAACACTGTTAGTGCTTCTAGGCACCCATATTAAAACACTTTCTTTTAAAACCTTATTTTTCATAGGGCCTTTGGTTTCAACAGATTTCTTTGGTTTCCTATAACCAACAGGTTTTTGCACAAATCTTTGAAAGTTCATCTGTTGGTTAATAGGGTTGAAGAAACAATACTTAGCCAAATGATTCATCTTGCCACATATGAAACAAGGTTTTGGTCTATTGATTTTATTCAGATCAACTCCTTGTTTCTGAGCCCATTGATTATTCTAGTTTCTTTGGTTACCTCTTTTTATACCAGAATTTAGGCTCTTAGCTTTATTGCAAGCACACTGTTTACAAGGTCCAGGATTCACAACCGTGGTTTGTTTGTAATGGACTTTGTTATCCTTTCCTTTGGTCTTCTCTATCTCCTTAGACTTGACCCAGATTTTCCCACATCCCTCATTGGTGATAATGTTGTTTTCTAATGGTATCTCTTTACTCACAGCATTATCCCTATTCTCACTGGCTTCTTTCTCAGTCAAATCCTTAACTACTACCTCATCCAAAGGATCTATCTTAAAAGCTTCCTCAGACAAGTCCTTTTTCTCCTTGGTCTCTAACAAGTCTGAAGTAGGAGAGATATAGTTGTTGTTGTAAGGAGGGGTGTATTGTTGTATCCAATACCAGGCTTCATCTTGTCATGAATCTGAGCCTTTAGAAGAGAATCCATTGCTTTTGAAGCATATGAAAACTTTTCTATGTCAAGCTTAACTTTAGATAGTTCCTCTTTCAGCCTATCATTCTCTTCTAAGGACTTAGACAGTTTGGTCTCTAATTCATTCTTTTCCCACTTCCAATAGTTTGTGTCATAAGAGTGTTGAAGTTCATTAGCTTGAAAGCCTTTGATTTGCTCTTCAAATCTCTCTACTATCAACACATAGTCTCTTCTGTCCTTTTCTAATCTTTTGAGGTCATCACACATGCTTTGGTTGTGATCCCTGTACCTTTTGACAGTCTCTATGCAAGATTGAGTGCAAAGATTAGAAATTACCTCAGAGGGGAGATCATAAGAGCTTGATTCTGAATGGCTTCCTCAGCTTGATCACTCCAGTTAAACCCCATTCCTTGTTGAGAAACAAGGGCTTGAGCAGGATTCTTGTTTTGATTGTAGCCTCCATTCTGAGCTTGTTGGTGGTTGTGGTTTGGAACACCACTTCTGCATTCTCTAGCAAAGTGTCCTTTCATGTGGCACTTATAGCATTCCACCTTTGTCTTGTCAAAACCAGCTCCATCTTCTCTTCTTTGAGAGAAGTTGTTCCTTCCTGTTCTTTTGATAAACTTCTTCACCCTCATAGATAACATGGCCATCTGCCATTTAATGTCCATCTCCTCCAGGTCATCAGGGTGAAGTTGATCCAGATCATCATTAATCAATGAATTGTTGCTGTGACTGGATAAAAAGGCTTCAAAGATAGTTTCAGTGCCTTTTTCTGAATTCACTCCACTGGCAGTACTAACTGCTTCAGGGTTGGCAGTAGTATCGGTAGATGCTGATAGAAGTGCAGCATTGTGGATATAACCAGTGGGCTTCTTCTTGGTTTCTACCTCAGTTTCAAAAACTCTTAGATCATTATATAGATCATCAAGTTCCTTCTGTTCCAGATTGTCACTCTGCCTATATGAGACAGTGTACATAGTCCATTCATCCCCAAGAGATCTGAGAAACTTTCTGTTGATATCATCTTGCTCCATCTTCACTCCTACAGTAGCCAGTTCACCAATGAGTTTGTTGAACCTATCAAAAGTTTGAGTCATAGACTCATTCTTTGAAAAAGTGAAGTTCTCATACTGCTGCTTTAGAACATCTCTTTGATTTCTTTTGATGCTTTTAGTTCCAGCAAATCTTTTCTCTAGAGCATTCCAGAGAATCTGAGCATCAGTGCAGTTGCAAAATTGATGCTGATATTCATTGGGGATAGCCAAGAGCAGAGTGCTCAAGGCCTTCATCTCTGTCTGTCTGATCTTCCTCTCACCATCCGTCTTTGGTGGAGGTCTTTTCCCATCTGGTCTAATCTTTCCTGCTTCAGAAGGACCATTCTCAATGATATCCCACATTGAGTAGTCAGTGAGAAAATGTATTGTCTAATTCTGATCTTCCACATGTCAAACTCATTGGGTTTGAGCATTGGAACCTTAGAGACCAGAGTACTGTTTGATTCTGCAAGGTTTTCCATGATGAATGAATAGATGTTTCTGAGAGAGTTAGGCTCTGATACCACTTGTCAGGATCGAATTCTCAACAAGAATAAATTCTCAGAAACTAATATCAAAGAAGTTGCGGAATAACACTTTGATATTCAATGTAACAGTAAACAAAACAGTGTATAATTAACAACTTGTAAACTTGTATTCAATTATCAAATCACAAGATTACACACTCAACCTCAATCTTGAAGAACAGACTCTTCCAAGACGAATTCTACTTCTCTAGAATTAGGATCTATGCCTTGAGGTTGATTTTCTCTAAAACTTAGAATGAAATCATTTTTTTTAAACTATTCTATCAATTCTATACATATATTGAATAAAAGATAATAAAATATCTTCAGTATATCTTCCATCATTATCTTCAATCCTTCCATGAATATCTTGATTTTTTACAACTGTCATCCTTTCCATCCGGATCTTCAATTCATAAACAGTACTAATCATAAGCAGCATAAAAACTAAGCAGCACTAACCACTAGTAGTACTAACTAGCTAAGCAGTACTAACTTTGTTCAAGCAGCACTAACTTTGACTAGCAGTATTAATTCTACTAGTAGTATTAACTTTGAAGTCTTCTAGCAGTAGTAAATCTGAACTAGCAGCATTAACCATACTTGAGCTTTTCTTCAGTTCCCAACACTTATATAGGGGCAATCATAAACTTGACCTCTACACAAGTTACAACAAAAGTCAACACAATTAAAACACAATTACTTACAAATTGACTTAAAACTATACTCTAACAATCTCCCCCTTTTTGAGCAATTTGAAGTCTTCAACTAGTCCACCTCTTCATGCTAGTTCTCCTCGGTCCTAAATATCCCTCAAATCTTCTGATTGCTTGCCTGAATCTGATTCTGTCCTTTATTGCATCAATGACATTCTCAGTAAAGATTCTCTCCATTCTAGGCATGTGATCATTCTCGGCTAACCTCTTTTTCTCACTCTCCTCATACTTGGTCTGCAGCTTCTTAACAACATCTTCCAAAGTACCATCTGAGCACTTATGGATCTCAGCTGCTCTCATAAATCTTTTCTCCTGTTTATACTCATTCTCATACACAACACCAAGTTCTGGCTCTCTTAGTACTGTGTAGAGTGGAGTCTCTTCAAGTAGAGGATGTGTCATGTCAGGCTTTAGCAAATTGATCCTCTTCTGGTTTGTTTCTATGCCAAGCTAAAAATCATACAGATAAGTATGGTAGATATGTCTCCTGATAAATCTCTTAATAGTGTCCAAAGCAAACACAATCT
This sequence comes from Arctium lappa, assembly GCA_023525745.1. Taxonomy (NCBI): domain Eukaryota; kingdom Viridiplantae; phylum Streptophyta; class Magnoliopsida; order Asterales; family Asteraceae; genus Arctium; species Arctium lappa. The sequence goes on from CM042057.1 coordinate 41,592,797, forward strand.
CAGGATGCCTGATTATTTTGTCTTTGAAATCATGATAAATGAATTCAATATCTCTGAAGTGAAGATTGGAAAAATCAACTTCATTGAAAAAATAAATCCCCAAATTCTTTCTTTGAACAGTGAATTATGGATACTAAAGCTTCTTGTACTGTTTCATGGTCACCTTGGTAACTTCCAGTATTTCAGATCTGACTTTAACATCCTTACGTGCTCTCCCCATAATCTGCAACATTCTGATGTAATCTATCTGATACTCTGGAGACTGGTCTTGAATCCCCAAGAGTTGAGCTTGATCAATTTGTCTAATATATCTCACAAAGATTTTAACACCTTCTTCAATATATGGTACACGTAAAGCTCTTCTAATTCTTTTGATTTCTTCAAGAGTCAGACCAAATTCATTATAGCCAGTAAAAGGAGTAGAACCCACTGCTGGAGTGCCATAAGGACCTGCTTCAGTTTGTGGAAACTTTGGAACAAGCGGTGGTTCTCTGACAAACTCCTTCTGATTTTCTGGACTTTCAGGATTTCTTTGATATGGCAATTCTTCTTCCATATGAACATCAGAAACATGAACATCAGCAACAAAATCAAGATTGACAAATGAATCAGCATTCAGATTAACGTTCTGATCAGCAACATCAGGTTGAAGAACATTAGGAACAAGAACAAACTCTCTGAAAGATGGAACAGTCGGAATAACACTCGGTTCAGGCAATTGAACATGAATAAGACTAAGATGTAGTTCCTCAGGTGTACTCTGAGAAAACATGGCATTCAGTGCATCTGTGTCTCTGTCCTCAAGTAAGTCATCAAGAACACTTGCCTTATTAACGGGTATTTCTTCAGATCTCTTCACAATCTCAGTAACATCTACCACCTTATCATCAGAACCAAGTTCTACAAAATCATCTTTCTGCCCTTCTTCTTTCATTTTCCAATAAAGCTCATATTTCGCATGAACTTCAGCAAGAGTATCATCTTCAAGGGCTATCACATCAGGATTTGGCAAACCTGTAATCTCCAAAATCTCCTGCCTTGTTGCAATCTTAGGCTTTTCAACCCTTGATTCAACATTATCTTTAACATACAACACCAGTTCCATCTGATCATTTTGCACATTACCTTGATCAGCTTCCCTTTCCACACCTTCAACATTTTCAGCTCTAACCTCCACCAATACTGTATCACCAGAACCTCCAGCAACTGCATGTTTCTCCCTTATCTCCCCCTCATGATCATTATCTGGATCATGATCATGTTCTTTGGTAGAAACAACTGCTTAGGCTTTACAAGATGTTTGAATTATCTGTTTGAGATCATATAAAGCAAACAAAATGTTAGATTTAAAAGAATGAAACTCTGAAGCACTAACCACATCTGTTGGTTGCACATATTGTGGTGGTTGATTTTGATGGTGGATTGCAGAAGGGTAAGAAGATCTGCATCATGCTGAGTATCCGAAGCTTGTGATAATAACTTTGCAAAGATTTAAGCTCATCGATGGATAGATCAACAGGTTGAGTGTATGGATTTTGCTGGCTTTGGTGTATAGGCTCAGGTTGAGTAATTGGGTCTTTTCCCTTCAATAAACGCTTAAGACCTCCAATCTCCTCCTCCATCTTATCAAAAATGCGGGTTTCAACAGCCTTTAAGGCGCCGTTGAGCATCTCCTTTGACACAAAGTCAGGGTTAATAACTCCGATATCACTTAGATTAACCGTTTTCATGACAACTGACGAATCAATTGCATGGCATGTGCTCATTGTTGGCATTGATGTAGCAATGACAGGACTTCCACCTGATCCTCGTAGTTCGGATTGCGAAGCTACTACAGGTGTTCCGATCAGGTCACAAAGATTTCCGATGGTAGATTCAGTAAACAGTGTCCTAGGAATAACAATCGGTAAACGATAAGGCACTAGACTCAATGGTGCAGAAAATGAAGACGAGAACTGGGGCTGGTGTTCTCTAGTTTCAATACCTTGATTCTCCGAATGAGAACCCGGTAGATTATGTGCAATTTCCCCTTGTGAAGTTGAAATTAAAGCCTGTTGAGAGGCAATAGAGTGGTTGGCTTCGGTGTGCAACTACATAAGTGGGCTACTTATGTCTTCACTTGCACGCAACACATGCGGCGAAGTGGTTGATTTGGTTACCCTTTGGGATAAGTAGGTTCTGCAGTACACACGCTCACCATGTTCTTTTCCTTCTTTTCCACTCACTCTCTCTAAATTTTCTACTAAATCTCCCTCAGTCCTCCTTATATCTCCAGTAACTGTAGTAATAACAGCATCAGCTTGAGGCGAAGTAGTTGATTTGGTTACCCTTTGGGATAAGTAGGTTCTGCAATACACACACTCACCATGTTCTTTTCCTTCATTTCCACTCACTCTCTCTAAATTTTCAACTAAATCTCCCTCAGTCCTCCTTATATCTCCAGTAACTGCAGTAATAACAGCATCAACTTGAGTCTGATTATCTATTTCCATGGCATCATTACCACTGAATGGTTCAAACAAATCAGCTTGATTCTCATCCTGAACATCAACAGCTTGTTCATCAGTAGATTGTTCATCAGATTGAACATGTACTTGAGTATCATCTTGAACATCAACACCATCAACATTTCCATCATCATCTTGATCATCATCATTTCCATCATCCTGATCATCATCACCATCTGATTCACCTTCACCAATCTCAGTATCTGTGTCAGTCTTTTCATCATCTGTGGAAATAGATGCAGAAGGTACATCACTTGTCTCACTACCACTGCCTGCCTGTTCTTGTGCAAGATCCAGTTGATTATCAGAGCAAGGACCTTCATCAGCAGGAGGTGTCACTATACGTGGGGTAACAACCCATAACCCTGAAGCCTCTAGACTTTGTCTCCAAACCCCTTCAGAGCCCCTCTCAGTATTTTTCCTTTTCGCTCCCCGTTTCTGTACCCCCAAGGTATCAGAAACTCTCACGGACTCCGCTCTCCTGGGATGGAGCCTTGGGTAGGAACAACCGATTCTGGTCGTCCCATTGACTCTCTATATTCAACTACACTATCACACTCTGGATCTGCGTAGTCCAATAATGCTTCAGGCACAGGCATGGTGTAAGGAAACTCCTTTTTCTGCTTCATCAAATATCTCATTTCACTGACTGGAGCATACGGACGATTGATTCTAGTCGGGATCTCCCTATTACTCCTCAGCATACTTCTTACAATAAGTGCCATGAACCTTTAATATGGTACATAGTTAGGTGCTTTGGATGTCTTCTTGGCAATCACCTTTTCATAGAGCTCAGTCTAGAAAATCTGTGCATAATCTATGTGCAGGTCATGAACAACTGAGTAGAAGAGTTTCAGTATGTGGATACTGGCATTATATGATCCAAAGTTCTTTGCAGTCAAGCATCTGTTGATCACCGAGAACAGGGTATAGTAGAAAGGTGGCAAGTTGTTCTTTTTGAAGTGACTGACTTGAGAAAGATTGCCAACATAACCCATGTCTTTAATGCCTTTGAACACTTCAGCATCAGATGGCAACTCATCATAACTGGTTCTGCCCTCTCTTGCAGTTGCTAATGGTAGACTAAGAATGAACCTCAACCTCTCTTGCAGTTGCTAATGGTCAATTTCCATCTTGAATATCGTAACTCTTACTCCTTGCTCTTTCATATGGGTGACCCTGATGGTCTTCCATGCTTGTTGCACGTAAAGTTCTGGAACTGCAGCTTGAACAGTAAGTGCATCTCTGAGTGGGTGATTCCTCAAGATATCCAGTACCAAAGGATCTATACGGATAGTGAATTAGATATGATGATTGTTTGGTTGTTGTGGTTTCATCTCAGCTGGTGAGATCAGGAACAGATCAGGATTTGCATCCTATGGAACTTGGAAATCAGATCGGGAAGATGCCATTGGGCACTGTTTAGAAGCCTCCTGTGCTTATGGTGAATTTTCACCGGTCTGAACATGCTGATCTACTGATTGATCTGCCATTTGTACCTGAAAAGATTGAACAATAATGAACAGGGTCCAAATGGGTTAGTGAAAAATTGATTTTGACATTTGCAAATCACATTTTGAAAAGCACTAAGTACAGAATTCGCATGATAGGAATCTGCGAATTCTTAACTTAGGAATTCAAGAAACAAGCATGAATTCGTATGAAAAAAATTCTTAGACTAGAATTCGTATGATGCAATTATACGAATTCCTCACTTGAAGAAATATTTGACACTGAAAACCCTACAATTCGTATGGACAAATATGCAAATTCTTTACTTAACAAAAATATAACAATGAGAAATAGAATTCATATGGTACCATTAATCATCAAGAATTCATATGAACGTTTAAATTTTCAAACATTAAAAATTTTCTGGAAAATTTCTAAGTGTTTATCAAGAACATCAGATGAACACCTTCAAATCTTCAAAGAACCCAGATGTCAAAATTTTAAATTTGACTTTTAACCCAAAAATTTTAATCTGTTAAGATCGATTAATGATTAGAAAACCCTTTTAACCAAGAAATCTTGAAATTAACACCAAAATTATGTTTTAAAAACTGATTTATGTCAAGAACACGAAGAACAGTATGAATGGTAGTCGAAGGGTCCAAATCGATCAAATCCCAAATACCATGAGTTTAGATTAAACTTTTGATTCCATAAAGTTCGATGTAGTCATTTAAACATTCTTTTAGTTCCAATTAACACTAAGAAGTTATCAAGATTAGGAATAAGATCAAAAATTTAAAGTTCAGCGAATTTTGAAGATGAACAGTCCCATAGAAATTCAAAAGGCATATACAAATCCAGTTAGGGTATCCCTGCAAGAATCAAGATAATCGATAACAAACAACAAAAATATAATCAAGAAGAAAACAAGATTTAACCTTTAAGATCAAAAATCAAGAAGAATCGATAAAAAGATCAAAGTTCGCACACAGGGGTTTTAGGGTTCGTGCTCTGAAAAATCGTAAGTTTAAACGATTGTGAGAAAAGTGAGGGTTTCGTATGAGACGACCCTATATATACTCTGGAAAGAGTTTGACACATGGCACGAGGTTATTGGACCTCCCACAATTCGCAGAAAGCACGGATACGAATTGTCTCAAAAAATTAGACAATAAGTGTGTGAGAATTCGCATGAAGCAATTATGCGAATTCTGTGTAAGACTAAGAATTCGTATAGCAGTGAGATACAAATTCTTCACATTTTGCAGATACGCATATGCGATTTCTTGACTAAGCAACATTTCCAACTTTTTGAAAAACATTCTAAATGAGGAAACTTGCTAATTTTGGAAACTTTTCACAAATTTTCCAAAAATAGAAACTTTCCATAAATGGAAACTTCCCAAAAATGACATTTTCACTCATTTTTAATTCCAAAAACTTTACACACACTGCACACTTACAACCCTTTTCAGATGTGATCTGTAAGAAGCTCCCCCTTGACTTAATGTCTTTTTCTTCTGATTCTTTTCATGGCTTTGTTCTTTCTTGATATCAATTGTTTGTCTTTTCTTGTTGGTTCCCCCTTGACATTTTGTGGATTTTTTTAAACACTGTATGGATATGCTCCCCTTTCATATTTGCATACAAGCAAAAATATAACAATTAAGATCAGTTTTAGATATAACAATTAAGTTTTTCTCTCAACTTCAATTCACACATTTTATGTCTAGTCAATGAAAAACTCCCTGTGAAGATATAACATTCAATGATCTTGTCAGAATGTTGACATTGAAGTCTGAGTCCTAGACTGTTGTGTCTAGAAGTCATAGTCTTGAACATTGAAGAATGGGTCCTAAACTGTATTGTTTAGAAGCCATTGGCCTTCACTCCTTCTTGAGTTCAGGTTCCTGCATCACAGGTTTAACATATTTTGGTACCTAGATGAGTTTGGGTCCATTCTGGTTAGTGTGTGAAAACTTCTTTGAGCGGTTTCCATCTCTGTGATAAGCAGTATCAGTAAACTTCTTATGAGAAAAATACCTTTTGTAGATGTGTGCTTTATGAACAAAATCATCACTACATCAATAAGAACAACCAAGTTTTCTTTTTTCTAAGATGCTTGTTTGACTTGATAGCATCAGGTGCAAAAGATTTACCTTTTTCAGCTCTGTTCTTCTTTCTCAGTTCAGTTTCTGCAGATGATTTTTGGTATTTTACTGACTCAGGAGAACCTTTGACAACCCAGATCATCTTCTCTTTCTTGAAAATACTAAGTCCAGAAGAAGCAGCATATCTATCAACAGATTTAACATAGAATGGACTAGAAGATTTAATCTGATTTGGTTTTAAGATTTCATATTTAACATTTTGTTTCTTGAAAACCATTTTCTGAAATAAGCTATTGACTGATTGAAAAGAGCAAACTGATTCAACTGAATCATCATCATAAGAGGATGATACAAGTGTCTCAGATGCTAACTTATCAGAAAGATCAGCATTAGATTTCTGAAGTTGAGTGTTGTGAGTGTTTGTATGTAGCTTGTAACATTTGATATTGTGAGATATACAACTAATAAACTTTCTCTCTCTACACATACTCTCTTTAGAATTTCATTGTGAAATCTTGATCTTGATTGTTATTGCTTGAATCTTGGACTTACAAGATTTCGCACATAGGTCTGTGCGAATTGCTCAGAGTTCGCATATAGTAGCGTGCGAATTATTAGAATTTACATCTAGTTGCTTGCGAATTGTGGTGTGTGAATTGCTTCTGTTCTGCAAATTGTTGGTGTTCTGCGAATTGTGGTAGCATGCAAATTGTGTAACTAGAGTGGTGTGAGAATTATTGCCTTTGGATATTTTTGGAAATTTATTTCTGTAAATTTTTCTAAGGGTTTCTGTTTACTGATTTCTTTTGAACTAACGATCATCTCAAGTTCTTATTTTACAGTTTATCTCTAAGGATGACTTCAAGGAATTCACTTGTTATCGATACAGATGTCAAACCACCGGTTCTTTTCAAAGGCGAATACGAATAGTGGAAAGACATGTTTTTAGACTTCATAGACAAACATGAAAATGGTGATAACATCAAGATGTCTATTGAAAAAGGTCCGATGATTCCAATTACAATGGAAATTCCAGATGATGGATTCTCTAATAATGAAGATGGAAATTTGGAAAGAGAACAAAAGACAAAGACAATACCTAAGGATATTCTCAATATACTGAAGAACAGAAAAACCGATAGAAGGCTGACAAGCAAGCTTGATCTCTTCTCCTTCAAAGCATACCAAATGAGTTCTACATCAAAATAGACAGCTACAAGGCAACGACTAAGAAAATGTAGGATCAATTAGAGAAAATGATGTTGGGTTCCAAAGTTGGCAACCAGATGAAATTTGCAAACTGCATAAACAGTTATGAAGAGTTTAAAGACAAAGCTGGAGAAAGTTATGATAAGTTTGTTTCTTTGATAAATGAGCTGACAAAGAACAAGGTCAAGAAGAAACAAATAGAAAAAAAATGTAAGGTTTCTAAGTGTAACACCCCGAATTCTGAGAGCCTATGTATTATCGTTCTCATTTTGGAAACCTCTTAATTTTAAGGATTTATAAGTTTTATATTGAACCTATTAGATTTAAACATTGTGGGCTATAAAGTGTCAAGATTGTGAAGTTCAAGATGGCACGCAACAGTGCTCGCGAGAGTGACAGGATGTCACAATCGCAAAGGCACAATCGCCGGGGGTCAAGAACTCTCGGTACGTCTCTCGCGATAGTGCCATGCGAGAGTGACAGGGTCACAATCGCTGGGCACTATCGCCCAGATTGTACCGCAGGTGGGGGTGTTGGCGCGATTATGCCCGCGATAGTGACAAATGTCACTCTCGCCGTGTCACTATCGCCGGCGAGTGTTTAGGTATAAAAAGCCTAGGTCGCGATTTTCAGTCATTATATCTGATTCTAGGGTTTGGTGTGCGATCTTCTCTGCCGAAAATCGGTAGGTAAGTCTTCCTTACAACCTCTTTCATCATTTATGGTGATTCTAGGTCATTAATGGTGGTCCTTAACATTTAGGAGGTGTGTTTGGTGAGCTCTCAAGTGGTTCCTCATCTCCTCCAATTCCAAGTACTTAGTTTTCTTGTAAGAAAACTACTAAGGTGAGTTCTTACACTTTTTACTAAACCTTATACATGTCAAAAGATCGATTTTGGATACCTAATATCTCCTTTTTCATATACTTGATTTGTATAAATTTGTGCTAAACCTAACTTTTGGGGATATTAGTGTTTATGATGATTTTGGGGAACTGACGAATTATGAACTGTAATAATGTTCTTTATCTTGTTTTTACTTGGGTTATACTTTTAAGGGAATGGTAATTACCATGTGGAATCTACGATTTTAAGACTATGGAAATTGTAGTTAACTGCTGATAAGTTTGTAAATCAACTAGCACCATGTTTTGGGATTTGGAAATGAAAGATAGACCAAATATATTTTGATTATAGATCTGTTGGTAAACGATGGAAATGGTTTTGGGGGAAATCACCCTTCATATTACTTATGCATATTAACCATTGTTGGAATTATTTGTTGAGCCTTATGTGCATTATTTGGTTTAATTGATGCATTGGGAGTCATAATCCCCGTATTTGGTTATTATTGTTCTGGCGTTGGGACGGCTAGTTTTCCACGTCGAGGCACGTTAGGTACCGGGTGCGGTATAAGTCCTTCGTGCTCAAGTATTACGATATTGGATGAGGAGCTCGACATAGGAACCCGACGGGGTTGAACTCGAGTTTCCGTGGGTGTACGTTTAAAGCGACTGAGCCTGACATCCCTTGCGTGTACTTTATGTGTTTATTGGCTTTACTGACCCATCGAATGGCTTACTTTTGTGTTCCGTCATTCGGGTTAGTAGGCGGGTCTCCCCCGTTAACCCAAGAGGTATTGGTTTTATTTCAAAGAGCATTATTGTTATCATTATCATTATTGTTGTTGTATAAAAGGAAACCTTTTACTTATTTTTATATTAAATCTCTTAAATTGCAAATGTTTGATCTCACTAGGCTTTAGCCTAACACTTTTTTTAAAATGACATGTATAACAGGTCAGGTCTCTGGTGGGGTTCGTCGAGACTGAGCGGATAGCTTTGGGCCAAGAACGGTCTTTTTGGGAGATGTATAGACCGGAATTTTGAAATAGTGATCATACCTTTTGGAAGAATAGCAACACCCGATATTAATCTTTCTTACTTAAGTTATATTATTAGGTTGTTAGTCTATCCTTCATTTGATTCATTGTAATGAATATAGTACTGTTTCCCCGACCTATCGGGATGATACTTTAGGATTGATTTTAGCAGGTTTATATCTAGGTTTCTATCTAATTATAGCAGTCATATTGTAGAAATTTCGAATTTTTATTCCGCTAATTTTTAGGGTGTTACAAGTTGGTATCAGAGCTTTAGTTTAAGTGAACTAGGTATGGATGTAGGGTACCTAGACTTAAGCTATGAAATTAGGCAATGATTTTGTGAGATGGGGTAGAACTATTAAGATAAGAGAGTTCTAGAGTCGACGGAAGCTACACAAGTTAAGAGTTATGGGAATGGGAATGAAAATTTTTATGTATTGCATGTTCATAATTTCGCCTAGCTAACGTTATTATGAAGATGTTTTACGTGATTATGCTTGTTTTCCGTTATTATGATAATCGATGAATGTAGTGGTACGTTTTCTTGCTTATAACCGTGTAGTCTTATCTTATCTATATTCTCGCGTGTGTGGCAGACTATGGTTAATACGCGTAATCGGTCGAAGGGGCAAGATACGGCAGCGTCTACGGCCGATCAACCGAGGGTGACGAATAACGATTTGCCCCCACCGCTTATGAATGCGTTGGGAGGAGGACCGGAGCATGTACCTCGACGTAACATAGCTGCAACTCATCCAATCATGGAAGAGGTAACTCCGGAAACTAGAATGATGGAACGGATGATGCAAGCAATGAATGCTGCTATGGCTCAGCAGCAAGAGGCCTTCCTGAAACTATTGGATGACAGAGATTCTAACCACCGTAGGCCGGAGACGGTGGAGGAGAATGTGATTGTGGCGGGATCCGGAGGTTTGGGACCCCGTATCCCTACCAATGAGACGGCAATCCCGACCGCAAGACCTGAGGCAAAGTCTTGTACATTCAAGGCATTTCTCGGATGTTGACCGCCTGAGTTCAAAGGCACCGACGACCCGGTAGAATGCATGAACTGGATTAGGGAATTGGAGCAAGCCTTCCGATCGAGCGGGTGCGGGGAGAACCAAAAAGCTGTATTTGGATCTCAAATGCTTAGAGGGGCGGCCCTCACATGGTAGAATGTATATTCTGCTTCTATTGAAGCCGCTGTATTGGCTCAACTAAGCTGGGAGACCTTCAAGAAGAAGGTTATGGAAGAATTTTGCAACGAACGAGCTATGGACCGGATCATCGATGAGTTCCGAAGTTTGAAAAAGGGGAATTTATTGGTGAAGGATTACAACAAGATGTTTATGGACAAGCTAGGTTTGGTGGGACATCTGGTCCCCACCGAAAGAGAGAAAATCAAGGCGTACATCAAGGGTTTGCCTACAGAAATGATGAATATGGTTCGAGTGTCCAAGGCCTCTACCCTTCCAGAGTCTATAGAGGAGGCACAACTTGTGGAGGATTCCTACGGTTTGAGTAAGGCGGAGAGAAGTGGAGCAATTGAGAAGAGGAAATGGGAAGGAGGACCCACGTTTTCGAAGAGGCCGAGCCACTTCAACAACAATCAACGGGGAGGTGGTCCGAGACGGGATTCCCCGTGGTGTTCAAGATGCCGAAGTAAACACACCGGCCCTTGCAACTCGAAGTCTGAACCGTGCTACAAATGTGGTAAGCCTGGCCACCGTTACAATGACTGTCCAATTAAAGAACGTATATGTTTCGGGTGTAAAGAGTCTGGCCATGTTAGAAGTGAATGTCCTAAGGCAATGGTGAGCTATAGTGGAGGCAAGAAAGTGGACACTCCCAAGGCAACAAGGAGAGCTTTTCAGATGACCACTGAAGAGGCGAAGGCGTCAACGGATGTAGTGTCGGGTACGTTTCTTCTAAACTCCGTGCCTACGCGTGTACTATTTGATTCGGGAGCTAGTTACTCTTTTGTGTCAAGTTTGTTTTGCCCAAAACTATCCATGCCCACTACTAGCTTAGAAGATGCGTTAGTGGTAGAACTAGCTGATGGTGATCAAGTAGTGGTTCGGGATATTCTAAGGAAGTGCAAGCTCGAAATCGAAGGAAGAGAATCTCCGATCGATCTTATGCCTATGGTCATCGGGGGATTCGATGTTGTAGTCGGTATGGATTGGTTGTCAACTAATCATGCTGAAATTCTTTGTGCAAAGAAGCTGATCCGAATCCCGGATTCAGATGGTCAGGCGGTGACCGTGTATGGTGAAAGACGAAAGGGTGAAGTCGCAATCATCAGTATGGTGAAGGCATGAAAATGTTTGGCGAAAGGATGTTCATCCTTTTTGGCATATGTGTTAGATGACAAACTTGAGAAGAAGACGCTAGAAGAGGTCGAAGTGGTAAGGGATTTTTCCAACGTATTTCCGGACGACTTGCCTGGTTTACCTCCCGATCGTCAAGTGGAGTTTAAGATTGATCTGACACCGGGAGCGGCTCTGATATCCCGAGCCCCATATCGTTTGGCTTCGTCAGAGATGAAGGAAATGATGAGCCAATTGCAAGATCTTTTAGAAAATGGATTTGTAAGACCGAGTTCCTCGCCTTGGGGAGCCCCGGTCTTATTCGTGAAGAAGAAGGATGGTACTATTCGAATGTGCATCGACTATAGGGAGTTGAATAAGGTGACCGTGAAGAAGAAATACCCACTCCCTAGAATCGATGATTTATTCGACCAACTGCAAGGAGCGGGTTGCTTTTCGAAGATTGATCTCCGTTCGGGTTACCATCAAGTGAAGGTCAAAGAGGAAGATATTCCTAAAACTGCTTTTAGGACACGTTATGGCCACTATGAGTTTCTAGTGTTGCCATTCGGCTTAACGAACGCTCCAGCGGTGTTTATGGATTTAATAAATCGCGTGTGTCGACCCTTCTTAGATAAGTCGGTTATCGTGTTCATTGATGACATCCTTATCTACTCAAAGGATGAGGTCGATCATGCTCGACACCTTCGGGACGTTTTAGAGATCTTGAGGAGAGAGAAACTTTATGCAAAGTTTTCCAAGTGTGAGTTTTGGTTGAAGGAAGTGCAGTTTTTGGGGCACATAGTTTCGAAGGACGGAGTAAAGGTGGACCCGGCCAAGATTGAAGCTATGATGAGTTGGGAACCTCCCAAAAGTCCATCCGAGATTCGAAGTTTTCTAGGCTTGGCGGGATATTACCGAAGGTTCATACAAGACTTCTCCAAGATTTCTTCTTCGTTGACAATGTTGACCAAGAAGAATGTAAAGTTTGTATGGACTGAAGAACAAGAGAAGGCATTTAGGACTTTGCAAAAGAAGTTATGAGAAGCTCCGATCTTATCTTTGCGGGAGGGATCAGAGGATTTTATGGTCTTTAGCGATGCATCCAAAATGGGGCTTGGATGTGTACTAATGCAAAGAGGGAAGGTGATCACGTACACGTCTAGACAATTGAAAGTGTACGAGAAGAACTACCCCACTCATGATTTGGAGTTGGCGGCGGTAGTGTTCGCGCTAAAGTTATGGCGACATTACCTTTACGGCACAAAGTGTACCTTATACACGGATCATAAGAGTCTGAAGTATGTTTTTTATCAGAAAGAACTCAACATGAGGCAACGAAGGTGGTTAGAGCTACTTAAGGATTACGACTGTGAATTACTCTATTACCCGGGTAAAGCAAATGTGGTAGCTGACGCCTTGAGTCAGAAAGAGTATAGCGGGAGACTTCAAGCCAAACTTACAAGAATTGAGTTGGTGTCAAGTCTCATGGAAAAGATTTAAGAGGCGCAAACCGAAGCATTAAAAGAAGAAAACCTCATGGATGAAGTGATGATCAAGCAACAGTTATTGTTGACCGAAGATAGTCGAGGGATCAAGTGCTTCAACGGGCGAGTTTGGGTACCAAAGTTTGGAGGTTTCCGAGAGCTACTGTTGGAGGACGCACACAAATCCAAGTATTCTATCCACCCAGGAAGCACCAAGATGTATCGGGATTTGAAGCTACACTTTTGGTGGTCGGTTATGAAATTGGACGTAGCACATTATGTGGAGCGATGCGTAACTTGTTCACAAGTGAAGGTCGAGCATCAACGACCCTATGGAAGTCTTCAATCGCTTGAGATAACCGAATGGAAATGGGACAAGATTACCATGGACTTCGTGACCAAACTATCGAAGACCTTGAGAGGGAACGACACTATTTGGGTTATTGCTGACCGTTTGACTAAGAGTGCTCACTTTCTAGCAATGCGGGAAACCTTGCCAACGGATAAGTTGGCAAAACTCTACATAGACGAGGTAGTCTCTAGACACGGCATACCTTTGTCGATGGTGTCCGATCGTGATAGTCAGTTCACGTCGAGATTTTGGGGAGCCTTGCATCAAGAGTTGGGCACACGGGTAAATTTGACCACGGCTTACCACCCACAAACAGACGGACAAAGTGAAAGAACGATTCAAACGCTTGAAGACATGCTTAGATCATGCGTGATCGATTTTGGCGGTAGTTGGGACACCCATCTACCTTTGGTGGAATTTGCGTACAACAATAGTTATCATTCTAGTATCGGAATGGCGCCATTTGAAGCATTGTACGGGCGGAAGTGTAGAACCCCCGTGTGTTGGCTAGAGGCGGAAGAGAAGCAGTTTGTCGGCCCGGAAATTGTGCAAGAGACGGCCGACAAAGTTAAATCTATTCGGGAATGGTTGAAAGTGGCGCAAGATCGTCAAAAAAGTTACGCCGACAAAAAGAGGAGACCGGTAGAGTTTCAAGTGGGAGATCGCGTGATGCTAAAGGTGTCCCCTTGGAAGGGATTGATTCGGTTTGGGAAGCGTGGGAAGCTAAGTCCCCGTTTCCTTGGGCCGTTTACTATTCTGGAACGTATCGGACTCCAAGCTTACAAGTTGGACTTGCCGCCGGAGATGGACGGGATTCATCCCACATTCCACGTGTGTTATTTACGGAAGTGCTTAGTGGAAGAAGAAAGCGTCATACCTTTGTCCGAAATTCGAGTGGATGATAATCGCTGCATCGAAGAGCCCGAGGCAATTTTGGAAAGGGTAATTAAGAAGCTCCAACATAAAGAGGTGGCGATGGTAAAGGTTCAATGGAAGCACCACCGCGGCACCAATGTGACTTGGGAAGCGGAAGAAGACATGAGGCGTAGATACCCTCTCATGTTTAGTTAGTAGGATTTCGGGGACGAAATCATTTCAAAGTTGGGGAGGATTGTAACACCCCGAATTCTGAGAGCCTATGTATTATCGTTCTCATTTTGGAAACCTATTAATTTTAAGGATTTATCAGTTTTATATTGAACCTATTAGATTTAAGCATCGTGGGCTATAAAGTGTCAAGATTGTGAAGTTCAAGATGGCTCGCGACAGTGCCCGCGAGAGTGACAGGATGTCACAATCTCAAAGGCACAATCGTCGGGGGTCAAGAACTCTCGGTACGTCTCTCGCGATAGTGCCATGCGAGAGTGACAGGGTCACAATCGCTGGGCACTATCGCCCAGATTGTACCGCGGGTGGGGGTGTTGGCGTGATTATGCGTCACTCTCGCCGTGTCACTATCGCCGGCGAGTGTTTAGGTATAAAAAGCCTAGGTCGCGATTTTCAGTCATTATATCTGATTCTAGGGTTTGGTGTGCGATCTTCCTTGCCGAAAATCAGTAGGTAAGTCTTCCTTACAACCTCTTTCATCATTTATGGTGATTCTAGGTCATTAATGGTGGTCCTTAACATTTAGGAGGTGTGTTTGGTGAGCTCTCAAGTGGTTCCTCATCTCCTCCAATTCCAAGTACTTAGTTTTCTTGTAAGAAAACTACTAAGGTGAGTTCTTACACTTTTTACTAAACCTTATACAAGTCAAAATATCGATTTTGGATACCTAATATCTCCTTTTTCATATACTTGATTTGTATAAATTTGTGCTAAATCTAACTTTTGGGGATATTAGTGTTTATGATGATTTTGGGGAACTGACGAATTATGAACTGTAATAATGTTCTTTATCTTGTTTTTACTTGGGTTATACTTTTAAGGGAATGGTAATTACCATGTTGAATCTACGATTTTAAGACTATGGAAATTGTGGTTAACTGCTGATAAGTTTGTAAATCAACTATCACCATGTTTTGGGATTTGAAATGAAAGATAGACCAAATATATTTTGATTATAGATCTGTTGGTAAACGATGGAAATGGTTTTGGGGGAAATCACCCTTCATATTACTTATGCATATTAACCATTGTTGGAATTATTTGTTGAGCCTTATGTGCATTATTTAGTTTAATTGATGCATTGGGAGTCATGACCCCGTATTTGGTTATTATTGTTCCGGCATTGGGACGGCTAGTTTTCCACGTCGAGGCACGTTAGGTACCGGGTGCGGTATAAGTCCTTCATGCTGCACGTTAGGTACCGGGTGCGGTATAAGTCCTTCGTGCTCAAGTATTACGATATTGGATGAGGAGCTCGACATAGGAACCCGACGGGGTTGAACTCGAGTTTCCGTGGGTGTACGTTTAAAGCCACTGAGCCTGACATCCCTTGCGTATACTTTATGTGTTTATTGGCTTTACTGAACCATCAAATGGCTTACTTTTGTGTTCCGTCATTCGGGTTAGTAGGCGGGTCTCCCCCGTTAACCCAAGAGGTATTGGTTTTATTTCAAAGAGCATTATTGTTATCATTATCATTATTGTTGTTGTATAAAAGGAAACCTTTTACTTACTTTTATATTAAATCTCTTAAATTGCAAATGTTTGATCTCACTAGGCTTTAGCCTAACACTTTTCTTAAAATGGCATGTATAACAGGTCAGGTCTCTGGTGGGGTTCGTCGGGACTGAGCGGATAGCTTTGGGCCAAGAGCGGTCTTTTTGGGAGATGTATAGACCGGAATTTTGAAATAGTCATCATACCTTTTGGAAGAATAGCAACACCCGATATTAATCTTTCTTACTTAAGTTAGATTATTAGGTTGTTAGTCTATCCTTCATTTGATTCATTGTAATGAATATAGTACTGTTTCCCCGTCCTATCGGGATGATACTTTGGGATTGATTTTAGCAGGTTTATATCCAGGTTTCTATCTAATTATAGCAGTCATATTGCAGAAATTTTGAATTTTTATTCCGCTAATTTTTAGGGTGTTACACTAAGTGTTCTGCAACCTGAGTGGAAAAAGCACACACGGAGGATGAAACAAATGAAAGATCTAAGTGAAATTCCCCTACATGAAGCGTATGAAAAACTTAGGCAGAATGAAGAGGAAGTTGTAGAGGATAGAGAAGAGAAGAAGAAAAATGAGAAGCCAATACCGAATCCTATTGCCTTGGTTGTTGCAAAGAAAGAAAAAGAGAAGAAAGACAAGAAAAAGAAAAAGAAAGTTGTCATATTAAGTTTTGTTGATTCTGATGGTGGTGATTCTGATTCTGATTCTGATGATGGTGAAATTTTAAAGCAAGTTATGCTACTGCTGACCCAAGCGTTCAAGAAGAGTTCTACAAGAAGCCGGGATCTAATAGTCAGAGGTATTCTTCAGGGTCGAGAAATTTTGATCATAAGGAAAGGGTGGAAGGCAGAAGGTATGAGGAAAAGAAATTTGTGGAAAGGAAGCCAGAAGAGAAGAAAAGGTATTTGAATGATTATGCAGAAAAGAAAACTGAAGAGCCAGTCATGTGCTATAATTGTGGCAAGATTGGTCACTTTGCCAAGGACTGCTGGAAGCCGACTATGAGGAATTCAGAATATTACAAGAATAAGATGCTTCTGGCAAAGCAAAAAGAGGCAGGAAAGGCATTGATGGCTGAAGATGACTATTGGTTGGATCATTCAGATAATGAGGAAGATAATGAAGAGACTGCTCACTTGTGCCTAATGGGAAAGGAAGTGAAATATGATGAATCTGATGAAGAAACTTCCGAAGAGGTACAACATTATTCTGAATCTGATTTTCTAAAACAGATGGAAACCATGATGGTTGAGCTTGATGATTTAGAAGCTAAGCTTAAAAAGGAGAAAAATAGAGTTGTAAAGAAGTGTCAAACAATTTTTGATCTTAACAAGGAAATTGTTGGGAACAAAAACTTGCTTGACTCTTTAAACAAATCTCCTGCTATTTTTGAAAAAGAAAAAGCTTGTCTTGAAACTCAAATTTCTGAAACAGTTTCAAAATTGAATACATCTGAACGTGAGAAACAAGAGTTTGTTCTAAAAGTTCAGAGCTTGCAGGTTGATAATAAAAACTTGCAGAAAAAGATTAATGGTTTGGAAGCAAAACTTTATTCTAGAGGTCAAACGGATCAAACCATCTTTCTAAACACACCAAATGAAGATTATGATTTTAAAGAAAAGTGGGGTGTCGGTTACGATAACCCACACTAATTAAAGAAAGCAATTAGAAAACAACCAACTTTATATAATTTTGATTTCTTACAAGTGGCTGACAAACATACTCATTTGAAACCCAAATTTGTTACTAAATCTTTTAATAAGGTTGAGGCTAAGGAAGACGAGAACAGAAAGAACACAACCAAAATGCAACTACCATTTTGCTATACCAAGCTAAATGATAGTTATCTTTCTGAGCAACCTAAATTTCTTTCCAATGATTATTTTGAAAGCTAATCTACGAAAGAGTTGGAGGCAAAACCTGTTAAAGCAAAAATTTATGTTCCTCCACTTGTGTTAGAAAGCAAAATTGTTGAGCTTGAAAACAATTTATCAGATGAAAGAATTTTGGTTAATCTCGAGAAAGTTGTGTTTTCTACTGTTATAAAGAACGTTGATGTTAAATCTGAAGCTACTTATGACAATTTTGACTCAAAAAGAGGTTATGCAAACAATTCTACTGATTCAAATGCGTCATCATGTAAAGTTTTCATGGGAAATGTTTTCACAAATCCTAAAACTTCAAATTCTTCCAAGGCACCTCAAGTTTCTGATGAACATGTTAATGACTTATTTGTGGATGCAAATGATTTTTTAACTTCTGATGGTTGTGTTGATAAAAGTGTTGATATGTTTGATTTCAATGCAAAACTTATGGATCATTCTGATTTTATTATCAATTCTGATGCTTTACCTAGTGTGTTTGAGAAAGGTGAATCGTCAACTAAGGTTGATGAATCAGTTCCTGTGAGTACTTATTATTCTAAAGGTAAAAAGCAAAAAAAAAGGCACTCACAGAAACGAACTAACACGGGTAAGCAAAAGAAAACACAAATTCAGACGTCTCATGTTTCTAACAAGTCTAAATCTTTTGTTTCATAATTGAGATGGAAAAAGTCTGAACTAAAGTTTCAATGGCGACCTAAGAAGGATGTTGAAGAGTTGACAAAATCATTGTCTGATTTGCAATGTAATAGGACTAATGATAGTTTTACTGATGTAGTTGGTAATATTGCTTTTCATAAATCAAAACATGTAACTTCTTACAAGACTTACTTAATAAAGCAATTGCTCCAATTATCACCGGTTACTATTCAGTTGTCTACATGTGATCGAAATGATTTTGTTACTCGACAATATTCTGATTGTTGGTTTGGTACTTATCATGTTTATTCTTAAAGTGTTTTTACAAGGAAAAGATGACCCAAATTCATATGGGTGCCAAAATCTTGTGCTAACGTGAAGGGACCCAGATAAATGGGTACCTAAACCGGTTGTTGTTTGATTTCTCTTGTACAGACTCGTCATATGTGGTCCTTGTATTCTGGTTGCTCCAAGCATTTGACTGGGCAGAAAGATATTTTATCTAATTATACAAAGAAATTCTGCGGCAATGTGCGGTTTGGGAATGACCAGTTTTCACCGATACTTGGATATGGTGATGTTGTGCAAGAAAATGTAACGATTAAGAAGGTGATCTACGTTAAAGGCTTAGGACACAATCTTTTCAGCATTGGTCAGTTCTGTGACAAGGATGTAGAGGTTAATTTCAAAGCCAAGAGATGTTGTGTTAGAACTAAAGATGTAAAAGAACTCTTGGTCGGGATGCGGAAGTCAAACCTCTACACAATTAATCTGTCTAAAGTCAAGACTGATAATGCGGTGTGTCTACTTTCAAAAGCCTCTATGCAACAGATTTGGTTATGGCATAGACGGCTATCTCATCTCAACTTCTGATACATCAACAAGTTGGTGACTAGTAATCTAGTTAAGGGCTTACCTGAGCTGAAATATGTTAAAGAACATCTGTGTGTTGCATGTGAGAAGGGTAAGATGAAAAGAGCTTCTCAAAATCCTAAGCCTGAACGAAGTACAAGTACTTCCTTGGAACTGATGCATATGGATCTCTGTGGTCCACTGCGAACTCAAAGCATCAACGACAAGAAATATGTGTTGGTCATTGTGGACGATTATTCAAGATACACTTGGGTCAGATTTCTAAAATCGAAAGATGAGACGCCTGATGTCATCATCTCTTTCTTAAAGATCACTCAAGTGAACTTGCAGAAGACAATAAAGCTTCTTAGAACTGATAATGGCACAAAATTCAAGAACAACACTGTTGACGATTATCTCGAATCGGTTGGGATAACACATCAATTCTATGCTGCCAGAACACCAGAACAAAATGGAGTAGTAGAGAGGCGAAACAGAACTCTAGTCGAGGCTGCTCGCACTATTCTGAGTCAATCTGGTCTACCTCTATTTTTGTGGGCTGAAGTTGTGTCACGACATGCTATACACAAAATCGCTCCATTATTCATCGCCGGTTTGGTAAAACACCATATGCTTTGATTAATAATAGAATACCCAACATTAATCATTTTCACATCTTTGGATGCAGTTGTTTTGTGCTGAATGACAAGGAGAACTTGAACAAGTTCAGTCTTAAGGACGATGAAGGCGTTTTCATCGAATATTCTTAGACATCTGCAGCATACAGAGTTTATTTGAAGAAGTCGAAGATTGTGGCGGAGAGCATAAACGTAACATTTGATGAAGAAATGGATTTTGTTGCTAGCAGTTCAGAACCCGTTATAACAGGAGTATTAGCTTCTGGACAGATCAGTCCAGAACATGTGGTTAAAGCTTCTAATTCTGATAAAGCGTCAAGTTCTACATCACATTTATCAGATTTAGATTTATTGTTTGAACATTTTTATGATGAGTTTCTTGGTACTAAAATGACTAAACCCGTTGTGACTGATTAGATGAAAAGAATCAAGAGACAATCAACCAATCACATCATAGGTATCTACTGAATCAGAAACACCGATTCAAGAAGAATCTCAAGTTCAAACGCCTACTCAATTAGTTGAAGTTGTACATAATAATGAAGAGTCAGAGGTTGGAACATCAGTTGGATACACAATCATGCCTACTCAACAGACATCAAATGTCCAATCAACTGAAACCTTTGTAACCTGTTACTTCAACTGAACCCCAACCAGAAGATGATAGTGCATACTTAGATGATGAACATGATCAGTCTACTTCTAATCCACTCCCTCATGAACATAAGTGGACCAAAGAGCACCCCATACATCAAATCATTGGAGATCCGTCCAAGCCGGTACAAACTAGGTCTACAACCTTGAACAGTGCATGCATGATTCATTTCTGAGTAAGATAGAGCCTACATGAGTATCTGAAGATCTAGTTGATTCAGATTGGGTAACTGTAATGCAAGAAGAGATTAATCAGTTTGAAGCGCTTAAAGTCTGGAGACTCATGCCCCGATCTGAAGGAAAAACAATCATTGGCACGAAATGGGTATTTAAAAACAAGAAAGATGAGGATGGTACCGTGGTAAGAAACAAAGCAAGACTTGTTGCTAAAGGATATAGGCAAGAGGAAGGCATAGATTATGACGAGACTTATGCTCTAATTGCGCGTATAGAGGCAATCATAATGGTTTTAGCCTACACCGCACACAAGAACTTCACAGTCTATCAAATGGATGTGAAGACGGCCTTTCTAAATGGCATTCTAAAGGGGGAAGTCTATGTCTCGCAACCTGAAGGTTTTGTCAATCCAGATAAACCAGATCATGTCTACATTCTGGACAAAGCTCTTTATGGCTTGAAACAAGCCCCTCGCACCTGGTATGACGTTTTATCCAAATTTTTAGTCAACTCTGGCTTTTCTAAAGGTAAAATCGATACTACTCTTTTCACTAAAAAGGAGAAAGTTGATATCATTTTAATTCAGATATATGTGGATGACATCATATTTGGTTCAACTAATCCAAAGTATTGTAAGAATATTTCAAACCTCATGGTGTCACGATTTCAGATGAGTATGATGGGAGAGAGAACTTCTTTCTTGGATTACAAGTCAGACAATTTTCTACGGGGATTTCCATTAATCAATCGAAGTACATTTTTGATATCCTAAGAAAATTTAAAAAGGAAAATTGTACTCCGATTGGCACCCCGATGGCACCAGGAACTAAGATCGGAATTGATCTTTCAGGAAAAGCTGTCGATGTTAGAATTTATAGAGGAATTATTGGTTCTTTAATGTACTTGACAGCTAGTCGGCCAGATATTATGTTTTCTACGTGATTATGTGCTAGATATTAGGCTTCGCCTAAAGAATCCCATCTTTCAGCGGTTAAGCATATATTTAGGTATATGAAGGGAACTGCAGATCTTGGTTTGTGATATCCTAAAGATACTGGTTTTGAGCTAACAACGTAATCAGATGCAGATCATGCAAGTTGTATGCTTGACATGAAGAGTACTTCGGGACACATACAATTCTTGGGAGATAAGCTCGTGAGTTGGGCTTTGAAGAAACAATTATGTGTATCTACTTCAACAGCTGATGCAGAGTATGTAGCTGCAGCTAGTTGTTGTTCTCAAGTGTTGTGGATGAGAACATGTCACACCCCGCTAAAGCAGAAACACGAGATATGACAGCACACGGTTTCATAGCATTCAGTAATAGATAACACCAATCATAACATTCAACAAAATAGTGTGGATATTGTTATACAACCCAAAAAAAAAGTTCTCAAAATAACGGCTGATACAAAAGTTGACAAAACTTGTCAATGTCTTAACGGTTGTTGATGTCACACATGAGTGCACCCTAAGTTCCATCACTTACTTGTTTGCACCTGAAAAGCATAAAAAAAAGGGTCAACTACCTTGAGTTGGTGAGTTCACAGGCTTTTGTATGCACGAAATAGTTTGTATGCATAAATTTTTATTTATTGTGAAACGTTCGATCGTAAGACGCTTAAGAAACTAATTGTTCAATTATTTGCACGAGGTTAACTGTATACAGTAATGACTTAACATTGAGCCACTACCAAACCTTTCGACCAACCAATGCCCCTTAATTTACACGTCATTACCTCAGCGGTGGAATAAATCCACATGTGTAAGACAATTATTGTTACGTCATTACCTCAGCGGTGGAATAAATCCACATGTGTTAGATCACATATCTATTAGATTCAAGATCATTCAAACTGAAGTTCGCAATCTGAAGCTACTGCTGACAAGTCGGTCTCAACCATAGTCTATGGTCTATTCTGTAATAATAGTCAAAGTTATAATATCTAGATATTTATTATTTAGATATTATGTTTTAGATATTTAGTTAATTATTATATTAGTTTTTAATATAATATCTAGATATTAGATATCTAGATATTATTATGTTTTATTAGTTTTTGTTTAAGTTAAG
This sequence comes from Arctium lappa, assembly GCA_023525745.1. Classification (NCBI taxonomy): domain Eukaryota; kingdom Viridiplantae; phylum Streptophyta; class Magnoliopsida; order Asterales; family Asteraceae; genus Arctium; species Arctium lappa. The sequence goes on from CM042057.1 coordinate 41,615,651, forward strand.
TTTTGTTTTCATGTCTCTCTAATATCTCATCAGACCAACATCGATCAAACACATTGAACTTAGAGAGAGAGAGCTTAAATTGTAACCGATATCAACCTTGTAATCCGCGTTTGTAATCCAAACAGGTTGGTAATCTTTATATTGTTTGTTGTTTTGATTATCTGGTAACGATCACGGACTCACAATTGGTATCAGAGCTAAAAATGAAGAAATGATGAAAAAGTATATAATTTAGAAAACTTTTATAGGTAACTACTGATTACATTTTAAGATTTAACATACCAAGCTTAGAGACAAGAAAGTTGAACCTCTTTTCGTCTAAGGGTTTGGTGAACAAATCGGCAAGTTGATAATAAGTTTTTACAAAGAAAAGTTCAATTGTTTCTTTTTCAACATGATCTTTAATAAAATGATACCTGACGTCTATGTGTTTTGTCTTGGTGTGTTGAACAGGATTCGCTGATATTGCGATGGCGCTCTTGGAGTCACAGTATATCGGGATCTTGTTGAAGTGGAAACCATAGTCTAGGGTCTATTCTGTAATAATAGTCAAAGTTATAATATCTAGATATTTATTATTTAGATATTATGTTTTAGATATTTAGTTAATTATTATATTAGTTTTTAATATAATATCTAGATATTAGATATCTAGATATTATAATGTTTTATTAGTTTTTGTTTAAGTTAAGTTTTGTTTTCATATCTCTCTAATAACTCATCAGACCAACATCGATCAAAGAATCAGATATATACACACACACAAAAACACACACTTAAAGGTGTAATAGAGAGAAAACAGAGAACACACATCTATAGCTTGAATCGATCAACCTTGTAACCATTTGTTATAATCAATACAGGTTGGTAATCTTATTGTGTTGTTAATCTAAGAACTTGATATAGTATTGTTGGACCCACAATTGGTATCAGAGCTAATCCATATTCAAAATCAAAATTTTCAACTCTCTATGTTCTTCATTTTTGAAGAACACTGTTCAATTGATCAAAAACTTGATTTTGCGGTTATTTTCGAAATCAAAGTGTTGTGTATTGTTCTTATTGATAAGGAGAAGATACTGTCAAAATTTGGTGCTTTAAATCGACCTCTAGTTGGGTTAATTTTAGAGTTACAGGTCGATTTAATCGGAGAAGACGACGTACCGGTCCTTTGTAATATATCGGTCTAAGCCAATTGACCGATAATATTTTTTTTTACCGGTCGAACCTTAGTTTAAACACTCTATCGGTCTTAAGCATTCGACCGGACTCCTGCAAATACCGGTCGAAGAACACTCCAAATACCGGTCAAATTGTTTGTTTATCGGTCGAATCACTCACAACCAATTCCAGTCAAACTCTCAATTTTACCGGTCTAAACCCACTCTCGGTCAAACACTTCTCCACTATCGGTCTTTGGTATCAGTTTACCGGTCAAAGTTGAAGTTTTACCGGTCAAACCCATCACTTCCCGGTCTTAGAAACATCCCCTTACATTGAAGCTCTTCTTTCACTGGTCATCTATATATCGGTCCTTTGTAATTTACCGATCTTAAGCATATTATCGGTCTTTACTCTACCGGTCATCTATATATCGGTCCTTTGTAATTTACCGGTCTAAACCTATTGACCGATAATACATTTTATCGGTCGAAGATCCCACAACACCGGTCGAACTGCATAAACAGAATACCGATCGAATACTTTGTGTACCGGTCTTACTACACTTTCCCGATCGAACATGAAAACCCATCTCCCGGTCTTAGAATTATACCGGTCAAACCCCTCAGCCCCGGTCAAACCTCACTTCCGGTGGAATCCCTTCCCGGTCGAAGACATCTCATTCTATCGGTCCTATCAACATTTCTATCGGTCCATTCATTTAAAAAAAAAAACCTCACGTGACTACTCACATATCGGTCCACTCACATTCAAACTTATCAAACTTCCACTACTCTCAAACTTCCACATTTTTGAAATCTGAACTGTTCACGTGACCACCTTCCACTATTAATTGTTGAAATTGAAATCCATTGCTCACGTGACCACCTTTTTTTTTGGTTATGCATGCATGCCATTGAACTTAAACATTGAACCTTTTTAAAACCTTGATCTTTTTGAATATCAACACCTTTGAACCTTGAAATTTTGAACTTTTTGAAGTTTGAAATTTGAACTTAAATTCCTTATTTCAAAGGTGGAAATCTGAACTTTGGAAATTTTTGTTCCATAACCTCAACTCAAGTTCGGTACTTGTTTTAAATTTCTGGACATTTATTTTCTAGAAATTTAATTTCTGAAATTCGATTGTTTTTCACTTACTTTTATCTGGACTAACGGTCGAATCAGTTCTTGTTGCACATCTATCGAATCAGAATGTCTAACTACATTGGAGCCCCAAAGTTGAATAAAGGAGAATACGAAAAGTGGAAAGTTAACTTTTTCAACTTTGTAGATAAAAATGAGAAGAGTCACTACATCAGATTATCATTGACTGAAGGTGAAATGAAACCTAAAATCCCTTTAGAAGCTTGTACTGAGGAACAGTTTAACAGACAAATAGCTGATAATATTTCTAGAAATTATATGGAAGACTGTATTTCTAAGGAAATTTATGGTCCACTGGATATTCCCAAAGCTTCAGGGAAAGAGATATGGGACTATCTTGAATGGTTGATGTCAGGGCCAAAGGTTTTATTAAAAGCTAAAGTTTTGGAAGCTGAGAACTTTGAACTTAACAGAAAAAATTTTGAATTAGAAGCTCAAATACAGAAACAAGAGTCTGTAGAGATGAACGGGGAGAAGTTCATGAGCTTGAAGAGTGCAAACACTAATCTTCAACAGAAACTTTCAGAGTTTGTCAAGGACAAATCTGCGTTTGAACAGGAAAGTTCAAAGTTTGCACTGAAGTTCTCAGTATTTTCCAAGAAAAATGGTGAAGAGAAGAAGACTCTCGAGCTTAAATGTCTAACGCTTTCTCAACAAGTTAGTAAATTTGAGAATGTAATAATTTTGGAAAGAGATCAGTTTGCCAAAGAGAGCAAGGCAAATGATCAGAAGGGTGCTAAGAAGGGATTCGAAGAAGAGAGAAGCATCCTTGAAGCTACAATTAGGAAGTTAACTGCTAAGTTATCTGAATTATCTAAGCTTGCACAGAAAGAGAAGAAGAAGAGGTCCGAGCTTGAGAAGAAGATTGACCTTCTTGTCAAAGAAAGAAACGGTTATTCTTCAAAGGTCAATGAGCTTGAAAAAGTTATTTCAACGGTGGTGGTGACTGAGCGCAAGTCTCCAGAGTCGAGTGTCCACTCACCTAGATATGATTCAGCTGATTCAGAATGCTCATTCAAGTCAGCTGCAAGTTCAACATTCAGACCTGTTTCTTCAAAGAGGTCAGTTAAATCTTCTGATCAAATTCGAAATTCAAATCTTTTCTATGATAGAAATATAGATTGTTCAGGTACACATAGAAGGAGAAACAACTACGAAGAAGTTGAACTGGTCTAGAACAGGAAACCAGTTTAAGAAAAGAAGAAAGATGAGCTAAAATGTAAAAACTCATATGTACATACGCATAATGAAACAAAGAACAATGCGCTGAAAAGTAAACCTGCTCATGTTTACACGAGAGATCAAATGATCAGGTTATCAGGTAAGGAAAATTCTTGTTCTTACTGTCGTACACATGATCCTGTTCACATAACCAAAGATCATTACCGGTATGGATCTTATTCAATAACCCCCACACGAACTGCAACTAACATATATGGACCCAAATACCAGTGGGTACCAAAGAAAACTAAATCTGTGTTGTAGGAACCTACTGTCAAGGGGGAGTAGGAAGAACAAAGGCTTCTGAATACTTCAGTTCAGAACCCGGACTTCAATGTCAGAACAAAGGTTCTTGAATAACACAGTTCAAGACCCGTACTTCAGAGAAGGATGGTTCTTGAGTAAATCAGCTCAAGACCCAGACTTCAATGTCAGAACAAAGGTTCTTGAATAACACAGTTCAAGACCCGTACTTCAGAGAAGGATGGTTCTTGAGTAAATCAGCTCAAGACCCGGACATCAATGTCAACAACGACTTCTGATTATGTACATATCAGGACTCGTTCTTCAAAGATCAAAAGAACTTACTCCAATGCTGATATGAGAGATTGTACTCCGATACTCCAACGAGGAAATCAATCTTCAAGGGGGAGTACATATTTAATTCTGAAATTTTAAATGCATATCTTTTCAAATGATAATTTTTTCAAATGCATAATTTCAGGGGGAGTAAGAGAAGTTACATGTTTTACTGCTTTTTGTCTTTTCAGTATTAGTGAATAAAGTTTCTTTGACTTGACTTAAGACTTTTGCAGAAGTTTGAGAGAAGCTTAAAAGATCATATCTTTATGACTTTAAGCTTAGCTTCATGAGATGGAAGATCATACGTTAATGTATAATTCTATATCTTCATCTCATATATGGTTGAAAGAAGGACAACTTTCAATCATAGAAAACATTGTTTTTAACGTTCAAACCACTTCCAGATTTTTTCAACAAATTTTATATTATGGAAGTGTGTTTTTAAATGTTTTCAAAATCAATATTGTGCTTTAACTGAAATAGTTAAACCAATCTGAGCATCACGTGCATCATAGGAAAACAAGGAATCATTGTGCTAGGAATTAACACAACTTCTATGGAATCACCTTAACCAGTGATTTCTACCCAAGAAGTTAATCCTTAGTGATTGAGTGTGAAAAGCGAAAAGAAATGAGTGTGATTAGAGTGAGCTAAATGTTAAAAAGAAATAGCGTGTGAGAACAGAGTTAAAACAATATCACAACTCTGCACCAACTTTTTCTGAGCCGGGTAGCCACAATTCTAATGTTTCACAATTCTTTGGTGATCATTGTTGAAACAGGCAACTAGCCCATGCCAACTCTTGATCAAACCCCACTATCTACTCATTTCCTTCTCAACAAGAAAGTGTTTCACATTTTCAAAGGGGATGCAACACATTTGCTATCTGATTTTCATTTGGAAAATCTGGATATTGAAAAGAAGGAAGTCTGCCCCACCTTCGCACTTCAATTATGCACATTGAGTCTGTGTTTAACTTACTGTTGTCTCAGTGGTTTACACAATTTTGAGCCAATAAGCAATCATCAGTGCTTAATTCTTTCAACACAAGCACGAACACACAAGGAATTAGTTTCTTTGTCATAACGTTTATAGAAATTACCTTTGTGGTGTTTCGATGATTAAATGGAAGCCCTGTGGGAGTCAACATCAAACAGCTCCTTTCCAATGTGTATTTGTTACACACAGTGACTTAGTGTTACTGACAGGTTGGTAATATTTTTGTGTTGTTAATCTAAGAACTTGATATAGTATTGTTAGACCCACAACATGTGTAAGACAATTATTGTTACGTCATTACCTCAGCGGTGGAATAAATCCACATGTGTAAGACAGTTATTGTTATTGGTAAAGTGCACTTCTAGTTCGTCTGCCAAAAGTGGGGTTGTCAATCCAAATAACACTACCCACGAATACCATCGGCTCCCGTTACTTAGGTCACTATGTCTTATAAAATGCTTTACATGCCTTTTTATTAAATTTGGGTAACACATTAGCGCGTAATATAGATATTCATAAGGTTGGATCATTCTTGAAATCACATATTTTGGGCATACAATTTTTAAGGGAAAAAGCCTTTAGATTTATTTTACGTAAGATTAGCGAGTACTAATCCTACTTAACTTATCGACATAATTTCGGTTCTTCGGATCAAATTTTTAAGGCTTATGGGTTGACAAATTTTATTTTAAGTTTGATCACATTATAATGTTTATATTCAAATTAAAATCTTCATTTTTTATTATTAAATGCCCAAAAGTCCAAAATGATCATTTTAAGAAAGTTCATTAGCTACTGTTTGCTGACAAAATTTTAAGTCATAAAATCTTTGTATTTTGAGTATTTTCCCAAACTTATTATTTTACCAAATTTTTATATGACTTATTTTAATGTATTATGGAACTTTTGACACAATTTACAACATTTTTGGATAAGTCTAGATAGAGTAATAATTTCCTTAAAGTTTATTGGTCACAGAGGACCATGTAGATTACACCTTCTGTTCTCTCGGCCATTTGAAGGGTCAAAACTTAGTCTTTTCTGGTGATTCAAATTGGGTTTTTATCCTAAATCAAAAATGAAATTTCCAGAAAACGATTTATCTCATTTGGATCAATATTGAGTGAGTTATGCCCGTTTTAAATCAAGTGTTCCAATCTGGAAGAAAGTTACTTTTTACACACTCAACTTGTTAATGATGGTTGAGTACCCAAATCATCATATTTTCCGGTAAATTCAATTTTATTTGATTTCCAACTCATTAAAGTTACTTCCAGAAAAAGAATCATTAGTTTTTAAGGATTTAAATGATGGTTATGGTTGATTGATTGAAAGTTTTTGTCCAGCCGGATTCTGTTTGCACCACAAACTTTAGAGGTGAGGTTGAGAGGTCAAAAATCAATATTTTTGAGTGATTCCACTGGGGTTTGATTGGTATTTCATTATATTAAATTCCAGAAGAAGATTAATAGCATTTGAGTCCATATGTTTCAAGTTACACCCGAAATACTAACATGCAATAAATCTGACATAAACTAAAAATGAAATAACTTAATTTTATGAACTTTTTATCACTTTTTGACCCATAAATTGGGGTTTCTTGATTGAAAACGTTTTTATCTTCCATTTTAACATAAGTTTTAGTAAAAATCATCCTTTAACTTTTCGAAACACATGTATGGACTCTAATATCTTAGATTGTAAGAAAAATGGACATGCATGTCATCCAAACTTCATTTTCTTGAGTTTTAGAGGTATGGATCATGGGTTATCACCATTGCTTGACATTTAACATGTCATTGGTGTATAACCTACCATTTAGGGACTTTACAAAGCCCTAAATTCCAGAAAACCTTCAAGAAGATGAAGAAAAATGAAGGAAAAATGATGAAAACTTGATTTTTATGAAGATTTAAAGGTAAGATTCATGAAATACAAGAGTAGAATGTTACCTTGATGATGAGGAGTTGTTTTGATCTTCAAAAATCTGATTTGGAGGAGGTTTAGGGCTGGAGAATAGAGAGAAATGAAGAGAGAAGTGAAGCTAGAGAGAGAGAGAGAGGAATGAGAGAAATGAGAGAAATGATGAAGTTAAGAGGATTTTGAAAGAAGAAAAAGAGAGGATAGAGGGAGGGGAGGCCAGCCACTTGGCCCCCTTCTTCTCTAAAATATATATTTTTTTTATAAAAGTAAAGTTATATTTATATATATAATGTAATTTTTTGTAAAAAGATAGGTTAAGGGCAGGTAAATTCTCAATTATCTACTTAAATTTTTGGTTTGATTGCTTAAAGTTTAGAATTTATATTTGATTAATTAAATTTTATATTTAACCCACTTATTATTATTATTAATAAAATAAAATGTTAATTTTATCGGATTGGCATTTTATAAGATAGTGTATCCCGTTACGTGAAGTAACCGGATATTCTAAGCGCATTGTCGGGAATCTTAGGAAACTAAAACCCTTGCCTACAAAATTAGGTCATATTAGGGTGTTCCTACATGTTAAGACATGTATTATACTATTTGGGTGCTAACCTGTAAGTTCTGGTTGCCGGATGTCACAGTCTCCCCTTCTTAGAAGAATTTCGTCCCGAAATTAAATGATTGTCACTCCCGAAATGATTCTTCGCAAAAAGGTGAGGGTACTTAAGTTTCATGTGATATTCTCGCTCCCAAGTATACCCAGGTCCATGCCTCGAATTCCAATGAACTCTTAGGATTGGGATCTTACTACACCTTAAACGCTTGACTTCTCGGTCAAGGATCTCAATTGGTTCTTCTACAAAGTTCATCGATCATTAATCTGAACGTCTTCCAGAGGTTGAACCAATGATTCATCAGCTAGACATTTCTTAAGGTTTGACACGTGGAATGTGTCATGGATGACGTTCAATTCTTGCGGTAACTTGAGTTTATACGCTACTGGACCAACTCTTTCAACTATTTCAAATGGCCCAATGTATCTTGGACTCAGTTTTCCTATTTTCCCAAAGCGTACTCAGAAGTACCTTATCACCTACTTGAAACTCCAATGGCTTTCGGCGGTTATCAACATAACTCTTTTGACAATCTCTTGCGACCTTAAGTCTATCCTTGATAATTAAGATCTTGTCAGTTGTCTATTGCACGATGTCGGGCCTAGTCAATTGTCTGACGCCAATCTCCAACCAACTGAGTGGGTATCTACACTTGTGTCCATATAAGGCCTCATACGGTACGCATTGAATGCTAGTGTGATAGTTGTTGTTATAGGAGAATTCAGCTAATGGTAGGTGAGTATCCCAACTTCCACCAAAATCTATCGTACAGGAACGCAGCATATCCTCTGGCGTCTAAATAGTTCTTTATGTCTATCCGTCCGTCTGTGGATGGTAGGACATGCTCAAGTTCAAACGCGTACCCAACGCTTTCTGGAGTGATTGCCAAAATCGTGATGTAAATCGACTATCTCTATCTGAGATGATAGAAATGGGTACCCCATGACGCGTAACGATTTCACTGATGTAAATTCGTGCAAGCTTTTCCATCTTGAAGTTTTCTCGAATAGGGAGGAAGTGCGTAGATTTCGTAAGTCGATCCATTATGACCCAGATCGAGTCGTGTCCTTTCCCGGTTCTGGGTAACTTGGTTACGAAATCCATAGTTATTTGCTCCCATTTCCATTGCGGAATTTCGGGTTGTTTCAACAGACCAGAGGGTTTCTGAAGTACAGCCTTAACCTTTGCGCAGGTTAAGCACTTACTTACATACAAAGCTATGTCTCTCTTCATCCCTGGACACCAATAGAATTCCTTTAGATCTCTGTACATTTTGTGTGCTCCCGGGTGAATTGAATATCTTGATTTATGGGCTTCATCCAAAATTGTTGATTGTGTCATTAACCTTTGGTATCCAAACCTTGTCTTCAAAGTAGTGTACCCCATCTGACATTGTTTTAAATCTATGCTCCCAGTGATGTAGGATCTCGTCCTTCAAATTCTCTGCTTTCAATGCTTCTTCTTGAGCTTCAAGAATTCGTGTCTTTAGACTCGTCTGAACGATCGTACCCAATTCTCTCACTCTTGATGGTTTCACTCTTTCCTTCCTGCTTAGTGCGTTGGCTACCACATTAGCGTTGTCTGGGTGGTACTTTATTTCACAATCATAGTCGCCAAGCAGTTTGACCCATCTTCTTTGCCTCATAATCAGCATCTTCTGATCGAGGATGTGTTGAAGGCTTTTGTGATTGGTGTAGACGGTGCATCTCGTGCCGTAAAGATAATGTCTCCAAATCTTGAGTGCGAACACTACGGCTCCTAACTCCAGATCGTGAATGGTATAGCTCTTCTCATGAATTTTAAGTTGCCTTGAAGCATATGCAATGACCTTGTCCTTTTGCATCAACACACACCCCAAACCTTGGTGTGATGCATCGCAGTAGACTACTAAGTTTTCTGTGCCTTCCGGCAATGCTAGAATTGGTGCATTACATAAGTATCCTTAAGTGTTTGGAATGCTTCTTCTTGTTTTTCTCCCCAAATATACTTCTTATCCTTTTGGGTTAATGTCATTAGTGGTTGCACAATCTTTGATAAATTCGCAATGAATCATCGGTAATACCCTGCTAAACCGAGGAATTGACGAATTTTTGTCGGGGTCTTCGGGGCTTCCCACTTTTTGATGGCCTCAACTTTTGCAGGATCCACATGTATTCCTTTCTCATTAATGACATGACCAAGAAAATGTACTTCTCGAATCCAGAATTCACATTTGGAGAGCTTCGTATACAATATTTGGTCTTTGAGTAGTTCCAGAATCAACTTTAGATGTTGTTCATGATCCTCGTTACTTTGCGAATAAGTTAGTATATCATCTATGAACACGATCACGAACTTATCCAAGTACGGTCTACACACCCTGATCATTAAGTCCATGAAGACAGCTGGTGTGTTTGTTAGCCCGAAAGGCATAACCAGGAACTCGTAATGGCCGTAACGAGTCCTAAACGCCGTCTTGGAAACATCCTCCTCATAGACCCTCATTTGATGATATCCAGATCGAAGATCAATCTTTGAAAAGTAAGTAGCACCTTGGAGTTGGTCGAAAAGGGCGTCGATTCGAGGAAGGGGGGTAACGGTTTTTGATGGTTAGCTTAATAAGCTCTCTATAATCGATGCACATTCGCAAGGATCCATCTTTATTTTTAACAAAAAGAACTGGGGCTCCCCACAGTGACGAACTGGGTCTTATGAATCCTTTGTCGAGCAGCTCCTGAAGTTGTCTTGACAATTCTTCATTTCCAATGGGTCCAATCGATAAGGTGATTTGGCCACTAGTACAGCTCCATGAATTAAGTCTATGTGGAATTCGACTTGTCTTGGTGGTGGCAGTCCTGGTAGCTCATCCAGAAACACCTCGGGAAAATCCCGAACTACTGGAAAGTCCTGAATGCGTTTCTCTTCAATTCTCTTATCTATGACGTGAGCCAAAAACGCAATACTCTCCTTTTTCAAGCACTTTCGCATCTTCATACACGACACTATCTTAAAATTCTTTCCGGGCTTCTCTCCATGAACGATGAGAGTTTCTCCTTCTAGTAACAAAATCCCGACGATCTTCTCGGAACAACATATTTCGGCTTGGTTTTTGGATAGCCAATCCATGCCTACAACTATGTCGAAGCTTCCTAGATCAATTGGGATAAGATCTATGCTAAAATTCTTATTATCTAAGTTTAGAGTGCAGTCCGAAATTACATCCCTAGCTCTAACTTCTTGCCCATTAGCAAATTCAATAGTGTAGACTTCTTTCAGCCTTTGGGGTTTCAAATTAGTTTTTGGCTTAAATTTTAATGATACAAAGCTCCTATCCGCTCCAGGATCAAATAGTACTGGTGCATAGTGACTATTACTAAGGATGTTATGGGAAAAAGGAAGGTCTATGATATGTAATGTTTATGCATGCACACACAAAATTCATGCTCGACGCTTTTAAATATAAAAATCCTTTTGTACTCCTAATACAACCAGTTCAAGTCCCCCATTATGCATACCTAAATTAGACAGAGGTGATCAAGCTTTGTCTAAGTTATGGTATAATAATACGACACTCAGCCTAGTTATACTAGTGATACACTTCAGCCTTTGAGAATCATTTTGAAAACCGTTTTGAAATTATGTTTATATTTTGTTATAGTTCGAGGTTTCCATAAGGAACCCGGCATTCTCTATAACCTTAGGCTCTGATACCAAATCTGTCACACCCCGCTAAAGCGGAAACACGAGATATGATAGCACACGGTTTCATAGCATTAAGTAATAGATGACACCAATCATAACATTCAACAAAATAGTGTGGATATTGTTATACAACCCAAAAAAAAAGTTCTCAAAATAACGGTTGATACAAAAGTTGACAAAACTTGTCAATGTCTTAACGGTTGATGATGTCACACATGAGTGCACCGTAAGTTCCATCACTTACTTATTTGCACATGAAAAGCATAAAAAAAAGAGTCAACTACCTTGAGTTGGTGAGTTCACAGGCTTTTGTATGCACGAAATAGTTTGTATGCATAAATTTTTATTTATTGTGAAACGTTCGATCGTAAGACGCTTAAGAAACTGATTGTTCAATTATTTGCACGAGGTTAACTGTATACAGTAATGACTTAACATTGAGCCACTACCAAACCTTTCGACCAACCAATGCCCCTTAATTTACATGCCTTTTTATTAAATTTGGGTAACACATTAGCGCGTATTATAGATATTCATAAGGTTGGATCATTCTTGAAATCACATATTTTGGGCATACAATTTTTAAGGGAAAAAGCCTTTAGATTTATTTTACGTAAGATTAGCGAGTACTAATCCTACATAACTTATCGACATAATTTTGGTTCTTCGGATCAAATTTTTAAGGCTTATGGGTTGACAAATTTTATTTTAAGTTTGATCACATTATAATGTTTATATTCAAATTAAAATCTTCATTTTTAAATATTAAATGCCCAAAAGTCCAAAATGATCATTTTAAGAAAGTTCATTAGCTACTGTTTGCTGTCAAAATTTTAAGTCATAAAATCTTTGTATTTTGAGTATTTTCCCAAACTTATTATTTTACCAAATTTTTATATGATTTATTTTAATGTATTATGGAACTTTTGGCACAATTTACAACATTTTTGGATAAGTCTAGATAGGGTAATAATTTCCTTAAAGTTTAATGGTCACAGAGGACCATGCAAATTACACCTTCTGTTGTCTCGGCCATTTGAAGGGTCAAAACTTAGTCTTTTATGGTGATTCAAATTGGGTTTTGATCCTAAATTAAAAATGAAATTTCCAGAAAACGATTCATCTCATTTGGATCAATATTGAGTGAGTTATGCCCATTTTAAGTCAAGTGTTCCAATCTGGCAGAAAGTTACTTTTTACACACTCAACTTGTTAATGATGGTTGACTACCCAAATCATCATATTTTCCGGTAAATCCAATTTTATTTGATTCCCAACTCACTAAAGTTACTTCCAGAAAAATAATCATTACTTTTTAAGGATTTAAATGATGGTTATGGTTGATTGATTGAAAGTTTTTGTCCAGCCGGATTCTGTTTGCACCACAAACTTTAGAGGTGAGGTTGAGAGGTCAAAAATCAATATTTTTGAGTGATTCCACTGGGGTTTGATTGGTATTTCATTATATTAAATTCCAGAAGAAGATTAATAGCATTTGAGTCCATATGTTTCAAGTTACACCCGAAATACTAACATGCAATAAATCTGACAGAAACTAAAAATGAAATAACTTAATTTTATGAACTTTTTATCACTTTTTGACCCATAAATTGGGGTTTCTTGATTGAAAACGTTTTATCTTCCATTTTAACATAAGTTTTAGTAAAAATCATCCTTTAACTTTTCGAAACACATGTATGGACTCTAATATCTTAGATTGTAAGAAAAATGGACATGCATGTCATCCAAACTTCATTTTCTTGAGTTTTAGAGGTATGGATCATGGGTTATCACCATTGCTTGACATTTAACATGTCATTGGTGTATAACCTACCATTTAGGGACTTTACAAAGCCCTAAATTCCAGAAAACCTTCAAGAAGATGAAGAAAAATGAAGGAAAAATGATGAAAACTTGATTTTTATGAAGATTTAAAGGTAAGATTCATGAAATACAAGAGTAGAATGTTACCTTATTATGAGGAGTTGTTTTGATCTTCAAAAATCTGATTTGGAGGAGGTTTAGGGCTGGAGAATAGAGAGAAATGAAGAGAGAAGTGAAGCTAGAGAGAGAGAGAGAGAGAGAGGAATGAGAGAAATGATGAAGTTAAGAGGATTTTGAAAGAAGAAAAAGAGAGGATAGAGGGAGGGGAGGCCGGCCACTTGGCCCCCTTCTTCTCTAAAATATATATTTTTTTAATAAAAGTAAAGTTATATTTATATATATATAATGTAATTTTTATAAAAAGATAGGTTAAGGGCAGGTAAATTCTCAATTATCTACTTAAACTTTTGGTTTGATTGCTTAAAGTTTAGAATTTATATTTGATTAATTAAATTTTATATTTAACCCACTTATTATTATTAATAATAAAATAAAATGTTAATTTTATCGGATTGGCATTTTATAAGACAGTGTATCCCGTTACGTGCAGTAACCGGATATTCTAAGCGCACTGCCGGGAATCTTAGGAAACTAAAACCCTTGCCTACAAAATTAGGTCATATTAGGGTGTTCCTACATGTTAAGACATGTATTATACTGTTTGGGTTCTAACCTGTAAGTTCTGCTTGCCGGATGTCACAGAACTGTTTGGGTGCTAACCTGCAAGCCATTAGACGAAAAGAGATTTAATTTTCTCATTTCGAAACTTTGCATGTTAAACCTCAAGACTTAATTTGTAGTTACCTAGTACAGTTTATTTTTGTTATTTTTCTTCATTTCTTTATATTTATAATCTGAAAGATATCTGCACTAATGGTTGTTCATGATTTCAGGGAGAGTTAGAGAATTTTGTATATATCTTACACTGACATATTTTGTGATGCATATTTTCAAGGGGAGTAAGTACTTTGATTTCTGATTACTTCTTATCAAAACTCGTTCTTAAATTGTTTTACTGCTTTCATGTCTTTAATATTCAATAAAGTTTGTGAATAAGACTTTGTACTTTGACGACTTTTTGACTGTTTGCAGAATTTGAAGGGGGGCTTACATGATCATATCTACTATGACTTTGGAGCTGACTTTATGAGATTAATACTGAGCGTAAAGATTGTTCTATTCTTAATCTCATACGTGTTTGAAAGAAGGACGATTTTCATACATGAAAACATATTCTTAAACTGTAAGATCCCACATTGGTTGGGAAGAGAAACGAAAGTTGCCTTATAAGGGACTGGATACATCCTCTACCAGACGCGTTTTAAAACCGTGAGTCCGGGTGTGTGGACAAAGCGAACAATATCTGGTACGGTTGGCTTGTGATGTTACAGATGGTATCAGAGCCGGGAACCGGACTAATGTGCCAGCGAGGACGTTGGGCTCCCAAGGGGGGTGGATTGTAAGATCCCACATTGGTTGGGGAGGGGAACGAAAGTTGCCTTATAAGGGACTGGATACCTCCTCTACTAGACGCGTTTTAAAACCGTGAGTCCGGGTGTGTGGACAAAGCAGACAATATCTGGTACGGTTGGCCTGGGATGTTACATAAACGTTCAAACCACTTCTCGATTCTTAAACAGATTTCATGAATACATAAGTGTGATTTTTAAAATGTTTTCATATATTATGAACTTCATTGTTTAACTAACCATGTGTTTCCAAAAATTAATACTTGTGTATTATCTTTTCCATATACTGTCAAGTATTCACACACAACGATTTAGTACTTTTATCGACTAAGTTCTTACCATGTCTCTAATTTGAAACTAATTTTCGATGGTAAGACACCTCGTTTGAACTTCATTGTTATTTGAGCGTTATTTCATTCAAAACGTTTCTTTCAAGAATGTCTATAATTATTCTTATAGACAACATCCAATTTTTCATGATCTAAGCTTTTAATGATAAATCATTCTTATTTGATCTCTTTCATACATTATCATATTCTCAAAACACATCTTTTGATTTCATTTCATTCATTCAATTTCTTTGTTTTGAGAGAATCATTCAAGTTTTAAAATGCTCAAATCTTCATGATTATCTTACTGAGCATATATATATATATATATATATATATATATATATATATCTGACATGTATTTCATTTTGTGCTTTAACTGTTCAAGTTAAACCATTTGAGCGACATTTTGCTTATAGGACAACTACATGGGTTTATTGTGTGAGAACTTAATAGAACTTCTATGGATTCACGATTAACCAGTGTTTCCTACCCAAGAAGTTATTCTTGAGTGATCGAGAGGCGAGGAGTCAATATCTGAGTGTGGGTGTGTGCTGAGATAAAATGAAAAGAGAATTTGGTTAAAAGTGAGCTTAAATGATAAAAAGAAAGAGGGTGAGAGATCAGAGTAAAAGAATATCAAACTCTGCACCAACTTTTTCTGAGCCGAGCAGCCATATTACTGTTGTTTCACAATTCTTTCGTGAATATCATTGAAACAGGCAACTAGCCCATTCCAACTCTTGCTTTTAACCACACCAGCTACTCATCTTTTTTCTCAACAAAGAGATGTTTCAATTTTCTGGGGATGCAGCACATAATCTATCTCGTCTTCATTCGGAATGTGTGGATATTGAAAAAGAAGGAAGTCTGTCCCACATTCGCACTTCGATCATGCACAATTGAGTCTGTGTATTACTATTGTTGTTTCAATGGTTTATATATTTTGAGCCTAATTGATAAAGCAATCATATGCTTAATTCTTTCATACACAAGAACAGACACATAAAAAATTTGTTTTTCTGTCGGAATGTTCATAGAATAATCTTGTGTTATTCGATGATTGAATGGAAGACCTGGGGAGTGAACATCAATAAAACTCCTTGTACAGTACATTTGTTGTACTAAGTAACTTCGTGTTACTTACAGGCACTCTAACCGATTCATTTGTTGATTCAGGGTTACACTCTTATTTGTCTGAATTTGAAAAGATTCGGATGAATACATTATGACTTGATCGATGGTCAGAGGCTCATAGGAAAGGATCATGGTCAGAATTTGAATTGACATTTCTTGTGGAAGTTTTGATGATTTCTCTGCTCTACATCATCAAAAAGGGGAAGAAAATATATTTCAAGAAATGTTGGTTGAAGAAAAGTTTGTAACAATTATGGGAGAAGATCAAGAAATTGAAAGGAATTTAAGGGATAAATTATTTCAAGAAATATGATTTGGAGAAAGTCGTTACAAGAATTTGTCAAGGAATGCAAGTTATGGAAAGATTGTACATAATTGAAAGAGAAAGTTCAAAGAATTTAGAATATTCATTGGAGTTTACTGAAATTTTCTTTGAAGATTATTTGCTGAAGAATAGTAAGCTAAATCTGAAGATAATTTTCTTTCTGAAGTTTGAGAGAGATTTTATCAACTTGGGGGAGATTGAATATTTTCAAAGGAAAGGTTACTTGAAAGAATCAAAGAAGAAGATTGCTTGAGAATGTTGAAAGTTGATTTTGCTTATCCAAAAGAAGGAGATAATTTATTTCTAATTCAAAAGGGGAGCTCAAGACATTATTCTTTGAAGATTACCAGTGTTATTTCCAAAGAGGAAGATTATGTTTTTTTAATGATTCTTAACAAATGGAGAGATCGTGCTTTATTGCTGAAATTTATTTTTGAAGGTGATCTTGAATCAAAAGGGAGAGATTGTTAGTGCACAAATGTGTTGGATACAAGATCATGAAGATGAAAGATAGAAGTCAAAGTCAAAAGCTCAAGTTAAAGTCTCTCAAGCAAAAGTCAAAGTTTTTTGTAATAAGTAAAAAGTCAAAGTCAATGTATTTTTGTGTTTTGTCTTTATTTGTAATAGGGTATAAATAGTTTTTGTTTTTGTTTGTAGAATCATTAGACTGAGAGAGAGTTATTAGGCTAAGAGAGCGTATGAGTTTAGAGAGAGAATTTCTGTGAGAGTATTCTATTGTAATCGAAATTGATCTGAAATAGAAATTGATTGATAAATTTATTGTCATCTTGATTGTTAATCATGATAAGAACATTGTTTGTGGGACAAACACTTTCATTTGGGGAAGTGACTGATAATTGATTGACTCCAAGCTCCATAGTTATCTGAAAATTTGTTTTGGCTCTTAGCTCCATGTGCTTCTCCGTTGCCATAACCACCTCTCTTAGACCCACATTGAACTTTCTCCCTTTGTTAGCCTTGTTGTAAAAGAAATCATGTAAGTGTGACAAGTCATAGGGATTCAGAATTACCAAATCATTATCATTGAATACACAGATTCTGTTGTTTGCTCTCTCAACTATGTATTTAAGATATTGGATCTGGTTATAGGCATAGTTTCTAAACTTTACATCCAATACCCTTATGATCCCATCTTCAGAGTAGGTTGCAGATCTGTCTTGAGTTTTGCTTTGATAAAGCGGGCTCTGACTATGTCAACAATTTCTGGATTAAGTCTGAGGTTCAGAGGGCTTACCACATTTATTGGCTCGTTTTGCTCAGAGTAAAGGTATATGAATATGTCTTCTCATAGAATTGGTTCCTTTTCTCTTGGTTTGGATGTAGAATGTTCTACTTATGGAGGATTAATGAGAGATGCCATTTGTTGAGTGATTTAATGAACCTTGTCTTCTCTGGATTTGGATTTAGCCTTTAGGATGTTGGAGTTGACAGGTTCTTTGGGCTCATCTTTAAACAAATCTCTCATGATGTATGTGGGCCTATCTGGAGAAGAGCAAGCATCTTCTGAAGATATTTCTATATCCTCCGAATAATCCACAAGTATTGGGTTTTGTTCTGGTGGATCAGAGATAGTGGTGGTGGTGGTCTCTAGAGCAGATGGTATAACTAGAATCGGCACAACAGGATCTTCAGAGGTGACAGATGTTAGGATCACCACTGGAACTGGAGACTTTAGGATAGTTGGAGGTTGGTCTTCAGCAAAGGCAGGGGTAGACCTCTTTGGTTCAGTTCTTGCTAGAGAATCAAGTAAGTCTCCCAAAGTTTGAATTTTCTCAGTGTTGTCCTCTAGGGTCTTTCCCTTGTCTTGATCAGATGGTGGTGCAGAGGAGGAGGATGGAGCCACACTTCTTAAAATCCGGGCATGTTTAAAGATATACTCCACTTTTGATGAGCAGAGGACCCATCTTCCATGTCATCATCGTCGTCATCCTCAACTATGGCTTATGACCTTAACATTAGATCTCCTCCACATATGTTAAGGCCTTAGACGAAGAGTTGTTTTCCACTATTTTAGTGTTTGAGTTTTCTTGGGAATTATATTCCGTGTGAGTTTGTTAAGTTTTATGGAATATAGTTTTGCGACGTTCGCGACGCATGGGTGAACCTTGAAATGCATAGTCTAAGTTCTTTGCGTGCGTTGTTTTATGGGTTGTTGAGAAATTTATTTCATGAGGGTTTTGTTGGTGGATGTCACCCCATGTGCTATTTTAGGAGTTTCAATGTCGTGTGGGTTCACTTTTGAGTTTTATGCAAGTTTATTTCGTTGTATACAACTAAGTGGGTGAGTTGATTTAAACTTTTAGTGTGAGTAAACTTATGAAAAACCTAGGATGGTTCGTGTTTTACTAATGAATTGGGTATTCTTTGATTCTCGACTTTATCGTTATTGTTTCAGGCATTGCATTATGTTGATTTGTTAATATGCATGGCTTTGTAGCCACTATCTTTAGTCAAGAACATTTTATTCGCACGACCTAGAGTTTGAAATCGATTTAAAATTTATCCATGTTTGATAAATCGCATGTACATACTATTTCACAAAATTTTAAAAATAAACTAACGTATGTGGGCTTTGTTGGAAACTTTATTTCATGTAATTATATGGTTAAATGAGAAATTTTTGGAACTTGATACGTGAATCTTCCTTTTGGGAGTTTTGTACAAACGCCTTGTTATACACTGTTTTAGCACGTAAAAAAAATTATTATTCCTCATTAATGGCGCAAATTGATGCATGTTAGGACATTAGTAGTCCATTTGAAAGGTTTGTTGTGTATCTTGTTTATCGTCATTATCAGCTTGAGTAATAACCAATCGGTTTTCGGAATTGTTTTTATATGTGTGTCGAATGAGACCACTTTGTACACCCACCGAGTAAACGGTAGTGGATTTTTATTCGTATGATTACTTGATATAAAAATTTTTGCATTTAGAGGTTTTATGAATTCCAAATTGGCATAGTAGTTTGAAAAAAAAACATGAACTCATTAGAGCTATAGGTGCAAACCCTCTTGTGATAGAGGTCGTGTTTAAGGACTAAACGAGTCCTCGGAGGTTGGAAGTGTCGGAGGACTTGACCTATGAGTAGTTTTGAATTTGGGATTTCAGTTTTATGGACTGGTTCATGCAGAGGTAATTGATGTATTAGATTTATGCATTCTTCCATTATTTAAGTGGTGATCATTCTATTCGGTAAAACTATGGGTTAAAGATTTGGATGGTTAATTGCTCATGGCTAGAGATGATTTAATGGCTTGAATTTCGACATCATGTATGGGCTAGATGGGTACCATCCGGGTAAGTCTTCGAGAATAAGGAAATGTGGTGATTCGTTTGTTTGAGTTTTAGTGCCATGATAGGTGTCAACATTAATTCTTCAATGCAAGTCTGGAATGAAATATGTGGTGGTATATCCACGATTGCAGTATAGACATTTGAGTATAAGTGTAGACACTCGATTTTGAGGACAATGACCGTTAGTGTGCTTCAGTGCAATTCCATTGAATCTGGAGTGTTTGCAAGTTGAGTGGTAACATTAAGGGAAGTAGATATTGATACTTAGAGATCGATCATTGGTAATTCTGTAATCAACAAGGTTTCACTGATCTGTCAACCGATGCTTGACTGCACTCTGGGAGTTGAGTAGCCGTGGAGTTGGGGTAATTTGTTGTCTACCGATGTTGTGTCGTGTCAGTTGAGGAACGGATCGAATGTTGTGATTGGATCGACCATAACTGGTGTTAGGAAATGTCGTCAAGGAAGGGACAATGAATCTTTTATAGTATGGATTAATGGGGAATTGTCTTAGAATGTCGAGGTAAACCTTAAGTAGAGATCAATTATTGAGGAGACCTTGAGGTGTCGAAATTAGAAGTATCTAAAGGATAAGTTCACTTTGGAGTATTATTGGTGGAACTATTCTTGAGGTGATATGTGCAATCTAAGGTTGGGAGACAGTCGAGATTTTAAGGATAGGAAAGTGGTTAGTAAGGACTCGAGGTTCATCCCATCATCAGTAAGATATATCGAACCTTGAAATCGAGTTGTGACGCTTCGTTATGAGAAATACAGTGACAACCTTAAATGGGATGTACTCGGTTTCGTACTTGACGCAAGGTATCGTGGAGGCATTCCTTTTGGGTAGAGAACCGATTGACCTCGCTAAAGGCGACGTTGGGTGTTTGATCAGTGCCAGATTTCAAGGACGAAATCTCTTTTAAGGTTGGGAGGATTGTAACACCCCGATTTTTGAAAGGTATCATTTCAAGTTAATACATAAATCGGTATTTTAGGGAAAAATAAAATATAGGATTTTGGACTTGAATCCTAGATTATAGTCTTGGTAGATGAAGGATTGAATTACGAGTCCTACGGTTCCTTCCGGAATAAAATCGAAGTTAAAACGAAGAAGTTATGACCAAATCAGCGAGCGGGCAGAAAATAAAGAAATTGGGCGGCAGTGTTCCACGTGGATGGACCCGCGTGGAGCCACTGGACGCACAAAAAGGGGGAAAATCGGCCTAGAACCCCATTTTCTCACCCCCCCCAAACCCAAATCTCTTCCCCTTTCTCTCCCAAACCGACCCCCAAACCCCAAAATCGAACCCTAACTCATTTTTGGGAGTCTTCCTTCTAAAACCAATGATTCTTCTTCACCTAGCAAGTTTTGGAAGCTAGAGCTATAAACCTTCCATCTTCATCTTCTTCACCAATGCTTCTAGGGTTTCATCCAACTCTTTTCACCATCTTTAAGATTAGAAGTTTGAGGTTTATTTTGGAGATCTAGAAGAGTATTGTTGATGGGTTCAAGCTTTGGTAAAGGTAATCTTCTCTTCTCTTCAACTATGGAAATTAGGGTTTTGGTATAAATTGAGATCTTCATGTATAATGTTTAGGGAATGACTCTATATGGTTGAATATGGGTATTTATGGTTGGAAATGTATGGATCTAGGTTTTCAGAAGTTTTTGGCTTGAGGATTGAAGTGTTCTTCAAATGAGCTCAAGTTGGGGTAAAATCTAGATTTAGCCTAAATCTAGCAAGGTGAGTTCAAGTTGATTTGTGAAAACGTTGTACATGCCAAAATGTCCATTTTAAAGTATTTATGTGTTTTACATGAAATTGTCAACTGTTGGGTTATTTGGTAACTTTTGACTATTTGAAGTGTTTAACTTTATAAACATTGTAGAACACCCATGTTTGGGATTTTTGGGCATCTTGATAAATGTGTCATAAATGAATGTGTTTTGATGATTTATTGCATAAATAGATATTTGGTCAAAATGCACTTTTAAGTGTTTGTCGGGTTTTATGCATCATTAATGAAATGGGATGTTTTGAAAATTACAAATGTGTGAGTCCTTTGGTTTTGGGTCATTCCCGGCTTTGGGGAAACATTTTAGAAATGGTAAACCTTTTGGTTTGGGCTGAAGGCCAATTGTGATTTGAGAAACAAAGTTTTGGGGAAAGATGTAATTTGGTTTATGTAACCATATTGGCTCTCGTGTTTTAGCCAAACGTCTATTAAGCCTTTTGGGGCTTGATTTATACTCAGTTGAGTCTCTGAAACATTTGTTCATTTTTGGTAGCTCGTTAAGGAGCCTTGGACGTATGGTGTAATTAGTTGCATCTTAATTGAGAGTTACATGTTTTGAATATGTATTCGTTTGAGTCATGTAACGTTTTAGACTGTAATGCATTGGATCCATAGGCATATGAGTCAGTCAGTTGGTTTAGTGGGGACTTTATCCCCGTTTTGGGACTGGATGTTGTTTATGGCTAGCGGGAGCTCGAGGTATAGATCATGGGTGGTTGAACTCGATAACCGCGTAACCTTTATTGAAGGGCTCGAGGTATAGATCGTGGGTGGTTGAACTCGATGCCCGTTTGTAATCTAGTCTGGTTACTCATCGTGGAACTTAGTGTCTGCATTTGAAGTCTAGTGTGTGGTCCCCAAGTCATGTTTTTATGGAATCTTGTGGTGGTTTCTCGGTTGGGAGCCGTATACGGAGCTAAGTCTTGCGGTGATGCCCATTGTGAGCCAGATACGGGGACTTGTGGCTTTGTGGTGACACTCATCTAGATGTCGAGTAGACACTAGGGTCATTTGGGTATCTTGCGGTGGTAGCTCGGTTGGGAGCCGTATACAGGGATCTATGGCTCTATGTGAAGCTCGAGAACATTGATAAGTGGCCTAACTTTGTGAGCCCTCCACATTCGATGGAATTCGGGTCTCCCCCGTCACCGAAAGGTGTTGTTTTGGGTATTGAGTTTTATTATCCAAGTTTTCGGTGACGTTTTGTATAAATGGGTCTTTATCCATGTTTCATGGGTTGAGTAGTTTGCCCCACCCGTGTTTTGGGTGTTTCGGGATGTAAAGTTTTAACTGCATCTTCATAAATGGAGGGTTCAATTTCGATTCACGTTTTGAGTGAGTTTTGGGTTAAATTTATTATACGAATGAGCGTTTTATATTGGGATCTTTGCCCTTGAAGTAGTTTGGATTGGAAAATGTTTATATTGGTGTTTCTTTGCTAAAATGCAAATTATTGGAAAGCGAGTCGTTTTCATACTTGAGACATATCAAATTGAACGATTATGATTTAAATTGCATTACTTCTTTTCAACAATATCTTTATCCATGTTGAAAACTCTTGAACTCACTAGGCATTAGCCTAACCTTTTTATTTATCAGCATGTGCAACAGGTTCCGGTTGGGAATAGTCCTAGTGACACTATGAAGAGATGAGTTCTAGTGGTGTGCCCGAAGAATTGATTAACTTAGTAAAGTCTTCCGCATTAGTATTGTGAAGAGCAACTTGTACTGGGATTAAGTAGCACCCGACTTCTGTTAGGTCCTTGTTTAATACTGAAGTTTGTTATTGTTGAGGTTAATTATAGAAGTTTATATTCGAGGCATATTGAGCTTTATTATGTAAAGTGGAAGTTTTGTCCTTTATTTGTTATTAAATTGAGTTTTTTAATTAGTTGCTCTTACCAAATCTGAGGGTGTTACATTCGATGTAAGTCTTTCAATTCAAGCAAAAATCTGATGAGTAAACCATTTGTATCATCTTTTGAGGTCATTTTGTTTTACTTTCTTTTACTTAAGGACAAGTAATTGTTCAAGTTTGGGGGTGTGATAACTCTCGATTCTTGAGAGTTATTGCCTCTCTTTTCTCTTTTATTTTTACCACTTTCTAGCCCATTTTGCCCTCTTCCTCCTTCATTTGGTCTAATATGTTCCAACATAGTGATGAAGTTTCAAGGATGCAAAAAATTCGGTCTTTCTAACTTTTTGTGCAGCAAAGTGGGCACTTTGGTCACCACAGTGGTGACAGTGGGCTGGAAGTTTGGATAAGCCTTAGACATTTATGGTAATGTGCTTTTTGAAATAGAAGAAAGTAGAACCTGAGCTTTCACAGGAATAATCAAGGAAAAAGACAAATTTTGAAAGTCAAATGAAGCTTCAACACTCTTCTTTAAAGTAGCTTTTTAGGATTTGTCACATCAACCTTTTCTCTTCAAAAGCACTATATAAGGAGGCTTTGGGGTACCATTGGAGATCATCAATTCCAGGAGAAATCTCTCATATCTTGAGCTTAGCATTTACTTCATATTCTCTCATTATGTTCTTAGTTGTAGTTGCATTTAATTTTCTTGTAATTTTAATTTCTTGTAACAACATCACCACTGTGGCGACATAAGTGGTGACAACTTTCTACTTTCGTTTATGCAAGGTATGTTTATGTATCTTTCTTCTTCTTCCATGTCTTTTACTTTTATCATGAACTAAACACCCCTTTGGGTGTGGGTATGAGCCAAGGCTAAGACTAGTAGGCAACACTTAGGTGTTTCCATCGTTGCTAACTCTTAGACTTGGTCACTTGAGTCGGGACTTCAACTCAACACGAACAAGCTGATCACTTGTAAGTGTTAATATTAGATCTTAGACTAGAGATGGGCGGATCCGGAAATACGGCTTGAATGATGCAAGAAGATTTGAGAGTCTTTTATAACCACGTAGAGATACGAGTTTTTGCATGATTCTAACTAAGGTTCAAAATGTCGGTCGATAGAGGTGTCACATAGATATTTGGGCATCTATATCCATAGTGGTGGAACTAAAATCCTTAGAGGTTTACTTAGTTAAATCGGTAAGTCTTGAGTCAACAATAGTGGCAACTTTGTGGGTGCAAGTGGCCACTCTCTGTGGAAATTCACTTTCGAGAGAAATGGGTTTTTATAGATGTTTTGTGTCACTTGTTTCTGACCATAATGTTACTACATCTGTCTTAGTTAATGCTTGTACCCACATCCTCTCTTTTAAATATTTTATTACTTTAATCGTTATTTAGCATGATCAAAACTCACAAATATTGATATTGTTCTTAAAACTCAAAAAAGCACTAGAAGTTCATGAATGTCTCTGATTCTTAGTTGACTAGTCCATGTGGACACGATCTTGGTACTTCACCACTTTATTACTTAATAGTGATATTGTCCAATCAAATCACAGTCATAAAAGAAGTAAGAACAATGAGAATCATTGGGGAAATCACATGTGTATTGATGTCACAAGTGATAGGTACATGGGTTTCTTTCTCTAGATTCTCTCTGAAAGCTTACAATCAAGACTAGTTACTTCTAAACAAACAAGGAAGAACCTATTTATAGGTCAACCAAGATACAAGGAAACTAAAGGAAAAGTCAACATAAAGGTAATACAAAATGATCTAAACAAAATACAATAACAATCTCCCCCTTTTAGATCATTTGACAAACTTGTTTTGGTCCCATCTTCTGAAATAGATTCTTCTGATCCCAAGGTGTGCTTCAAACCTTCTAATGTGTTCTCTGAACTCTATCTTTTTTTTTGATCTCTTCAAGCATAGCTTCCATGTTAAGAGTCTCAACTGATCTTACAGCTTCATTCTTTCTAAACCTTTCCTGTTCTGACAGAAACAACTTATCTTCAAGCACTTTCCGCACATACTTCAAAGTACCATCTGAATACTTAGCCAATTCTAATGCTCTCATGAACTGCTTCTTATGAGACTTGGTGTTTATATACATCACACCCAATTTTGGATATCTGGAGATCTGAAAAGGCTCTAGAACTCTGATCTTAGGATGGTTAAAGTTTGGTGCCATCAGGTTTATTCTGTTCTGATTAGTTTCAATGCCAAGCTGAAAGTCAAACGTGTAAGCATTGTAGACACTCCTTGTCATAAATCTTTTGATTGCATCCAAAGCATAAGAAACAGCTTATGTCCTCTTTCTCTTCATCCTGTCTCTGAACTCATTCACAATAAACATAATGTCTGAGAAGTTCAAGTTATCAAAATCAACTTATGTAAAGGTACTGATCTTCATATCTTTTCTTTGAACTGTGAACTTTGGATAATGAACATTTAGAATCTTGCACATGTGAACATTTTGGACCTGCAGGATCTCTTCTCTTTTGGCAACTGGGGAAAGTATGCTCTAAGTCTTCATGAATCTGATGTAGTTGGCCTGATAAATCTTATCTCTGTCTCCAACACCATAGAAATTTCCTTCATCAATTGGCTGCAGAGATGAGACAAAGATTTTGGTTGTCTCTTCCAGGAATGGTACTTTGAGTGACTTTCTGATGAGCTCAATAAACTTCAAAGAGTCCCCCTCAACATCATAGCCTGTATAAGGAACAGAACCAACTCTAACATCTCCCTTGAAAGTAACCTTCCCTATGTCACTGAATTCATAAGAGATGAGCTCTTCTGCTTGCATTGATTCTATTTCTGGACCATAAGCTTTTAAAAATTCTTCCACTTCCGTTGGAGTGACAAAAACAGGATTTGGCTTTAGCTTTATAGAGGCTTCAGCTGCACTTAGTATCTTTGGGCTATCGGGGTTTCGAATGTAAGGAAGTGTATTGTCTTTGACTTTGGCTTCTTCTTCTTCCTCTTTTCTTAGTTCAACTTTTGCTTCCCGGATTATCTGCCTTTCCTCCTTTTCTCTTTGCTTTCTTTCTTTGTTCAGCTTATTTCTGAAGTCTTGGATATCAACAATAATTGGCCTTTCTTCTTCAAGATCTTTTGGTTTGGGCTTTGAAATAGGAATTCTTGACCTTTTAGACTTCTTGGGCTTGTCAGCTTTTGGTTTTTGCTTGGGTTGATCGGCTGGTTTTTCAGAATCAAAATCTTCAGGTAAAGGTAGAGCAACTCTTGGTTCAGAAGCATCAAGATTTTCAGGGACAGAAAAGTATCTTGTGGGAGAAAATATTGGAATAGCAGTCAAGATTTCATCTTCATCAAACAATATATAGGTTGGTGGAGCATAATAAACTGTACTAGCAATCTGTGCAATCTCCACAACTTTTGCTTGTTGAACTGGAAAGGTTTGATCAAGATCTGCAATATCTTCATCTTCACTGTCAAGATCATCTAAATTCTCATCTAAATTTTCTCCAAATAAATCATCCAGCACATTCTCACTTTTACTCAGATTTCCTTGAGAAATGGCATTATGTACAAACTCTTCAACTGTAATTGAATTCTCAGGATCTGGTCCATCACTTTGAATATTGTGCTCAATAACATCCATTCCTTCATGCTTTACTCTCCAATAACTGTCATACCTAGCAGCAGCTTGCTCATCATCATCACTTGCATAATCATCTAGGTTGACAAAATTTTCAGCTGTAACTCCCAACATCTCCATAACTTCTTCAATTGTGGCAATCGCAGGCTTTTCAACCCTTGATTCCATATTATCAAAAATCATCAGCTCTACTTCAGCCTGTGGAGCATTCTCATCCAACTGTTCCTGTTCTGACTGTTCTCCATGTGTAGTTTTAGCTACTTCAGTCCCCTACTCCTCAATAGTAACAATAATAGTATCTTCTGCAGTTTTCTATCTCTTATTCATCTCCCCCTCATGATCTTGATCAGAATCACGATCATGCATTTTCTTTAAAACTGCATTAGATTGAGCCTGGCCAGAAAGTTGTACTGTTGTGGTTAGGTCCTGTAAGTGCTTCTCCACTGAATCTTTGAACTGGTTGAACTGAGATTGTGTAACATAATCTACTGGAACTTGAGGAACAATTAGTTGGGATTGTTGCCTCAGTAATCCAATAAGATCTACTTCGGTTTGATCTGGTGGAGCTTCGGATAACAACTGGGCTAGAAGTAAAGATTTCAACTCAGAAACGGATTGAACTGGTGGTGGTTGTGGAACAGATGGTGGTGGAAGTGGTTGCTCTGGCTCCTCAACAACTGGATTTTTCCCTTTTAACATTCTCATCACCTTTCCAATTTCCTCCTCAAACTTTTCAGTTGCTTTACTCAACTCCGACTGAAACTTCTGTGATAGAGAGATTTCAACGACCTTTAGGGCGTCATTGAGAAATTCCCTTGAAACGAATTTAGGTAAAGTAACACCGGGGCTACTCAAGATTCCCGTTAACACAGTTGTTGAAGATACAACAGTGTGGCATGTTCTCAAAGCTGGCATAATGTTAGCATTGACAGGACTTCTACCTGATCCTCGTAGTCCGAATTGCGGATCTACTACAGGTGTTCTGACTGGGGCACTAAGACTCCCGATATTAGCAGAAATATGTGTCCTAGCCAAAGAAGTTGAAAAGGTAAGAGGTGCTAGACTCGATTGTGTGCACGAAGGAAATGATATCGGGGGCAATTGATCTCTGTTTTCAATACCTGAACCTTCCAAATGAAGATTAGGTAGATTATGTGCTAAAACCCCGTGAGAATTTGAGACCACTGTCTGTTGAGAGACAGCAGAATGGGTGGTAGAGGTGTGCAAATGCATTAGTGGGCGACTAATGTCTGTTTCAATACCTCCTGCTCGCAACACATGCGGTGAGGTAGTAGATGTGGCTGCCCTTCTGGAATGGTAGGTTCGAGTACACACACGCTCACCATATTCTTTTCCTTCATTCACTCTAGACCTCACATTTTCTGGATTTTCAACTAATACTCCCTCTTCCTGCCTTATAACTCCAGAGTCAGATACAACATTCATGATTGTTGAATCAACACCTTCCAAGTCAATATCTCTTGCAATAGAATCAAGACTATGGTGTAAAGAAACATTCTCTAATAATCCAAAGATATGACCCACGTTATCATCATCATCATGCTGATCATTTCCTTGATTTGCTGCATCTTGTTCTGATGTTGCCGATGGCACTGAAGTACTAGAAGAGATTGCTTGTCTAACCGATACAGTTCTTTCAGAGTTCTGACTTTCATTGGGATTCTCTTTCTGAGTGCCCAATTGAGGAATGATAGCAATCTCAGGTTGAGATGTGGGAATCACTAAATGCGTGGCAGATTGTGCCTGTATTCCCACACCCTCCAGTACAGAAGTCTGACCCTCTCCTGAACCCCTCTCCAAATTTTCTCTCTACTCACTTTCCCGTTCAACTACTCCCGTAGTATGTTGAACCCTCACTGACTCCGCTCGACTAACTAGCTCTACGTCCTGGGTAGGGATCTCCGGCTCTGGCAATCCCATAGACTCGCTATATTTCCTAACACACGGAGCGTTCGGATTTGCATAAGCAAACAGTGCAGCAGGTACTGGCATCTCAAAAGTGAAGGATCACTTCTGCTTTTGAAGATGTGTCATTTCATTTTCTAGGGCAATCTCATGATGTAGTCTCTTTGGAACATCTCGGTTGGATATCAATATGCCTCGAACAATGAGTTGTAAAAATCTATGATAAGGAACATATTTTGGCTTCTTTGAATGTCTCTTGCTCAGAACTTTCTCATACAGCTCAGTCCAGATAGCCACAGCATAATCAACATGCAGATCATAGATGATAGCATGGAACAGTCTTAAAGTATGAATGTTGGTATTGTCATGCCCAAAATGTCGTGAAGTCAAGCACTTGTTGATCACTGAGAAGAATTGATAATAGAATGGAGGCAAATTTGACTTCTTAAAGTCACTCATCTTTGTAAGACTTCCAACATATCCTAGAGCACGAATACCAGCAAACATTTCTTGATCTGTTGGATAGGGATCAAAAGTTGTCTTTCCTTCTCTTGAATCTGGCAAAGGAAGATCTAGAAGCAATCTTAGTCTCTGAAAGGTCAGTATAGATGTGAAATTGTCAATGCGGATTGTGAAATATTTCCTGTTGCCTTGCACCACATGCTCAATGGTTTTCCATGCTTGTTGTAAATAAATCATTGGCACAGTAGCAGTTGCAGTTAAGGCAGTGCAGATTGCATGGTTTTTCAGGATCTCCTTTATCAGTGGCTTGACCATGAGATTGTCAAGATCACATGATGATTGTTTGGTGACAAAGAAAGATAATCTTGAGGATTGATCAATTGAAGATCTGGATTTGCACCAATTTCAGAATAATGAGATCGGGAAGAAGGCATGAGCATCTCCCTTGAAACATTCGGATCTTGTTCATCCATCTGAACATTTTGGTCATTGATATTTTCCTCCGCCATTGATTTCCTGAAAAATATAAAATGTATTGGATAAAATCCAATATGTCGGTATAAATCCAAAAACTTGTTTTCTGAATACCAATTTTGAAGTACAGAACAATGTACTTTGAGATGTTATAATTGATAGCACGGTAAGTTGCAGAATGCATATTGCAACTTCAAATGAACAGAAAGTAACAACAACACACAATACACACAAAAAAAAATTGACAACACTTAACACTTTGAATTTATTCTATCAAAATAATGTTGTATTTCAAAATAATATTTGAAATCTGGAAATTAGTTATAATACTGATTCTGCAAAGGTTACCCATAATTCTTAGACTTTTTAAACTTGCAAAAATATTTATATGAACTCTAATTATAACTTATCAAATCTTGGATTTGAACTTAAAAGGCCAAGAACACTGTTCATTTGACTTGGTACAAATTTGATTATATTTGAATTTTCATAACACTAATCATTTGAAAACTTTGAAATTCAAATTTGAATTTCAAAAATTCAAATATTTCACTTTTCATTCCATGAATCTGACTTTTAAGCTTATTTTAATCTTGAATGAAATGATTAATGTCCATGATTTGAAGACCAAGTTCATATTTTAGAACACAGTTCATGAGTTTCCAGTTTATGTTCATGAAACCAACCAATTCTTGTTCAAAAATTCAAAAAGTTCGAAACTTTATGTCAATAATTCATAAGACCAGTGCAAAAGCTCAAAGCTTTAATCCAAGAAATGAAGAGTCCGGTTCAGAACATAAGTTCGAGTTCAGTTCAGTATGTTCATACGTCCAGAAGTCCAAAAGTTAAGGAAACCTACACAAATCAATATGTCTAACAAAAACACAGATTATACCAAGCATATTTTGAAATACAAAAAATGAACAAATCATTAGTTTGAAAGAACAAACACAAAATGATTAGAATCGGTCATTTCAGAACATCACTGAACCAAGAAGATGAACAGTTCGAAATTTGAACCGACAAAATTAAAAGAAACCCTAGTTCTTGATGAATCAAGACTGAAAATTCGAACAAACAATCAATGAAATATGAAAATGATGACCTACACTGAAATCTTCGAGAAAGATGAACTGGAAAGTCGAAAATCGCAAGAGGATTTGAGAGAAAAGTTCGCTAAGTGCTGAAATCCGCTAGATGATAATGAGAGAAATGAAGAGATGAAACATATATATACTCGACAAAACGCGCTAGTCAAGGAACTCGCTAGTCAAAGAACTCGCAAGTCCCTGTTCATAGCACACAAACTCGCAAACAACGCACGAATGGAGTTTTTTCTTCTCTCATATCAAGGAAACAAGGTATTTGTCTCAAAAATTGACAAATAGGTGTGTGTTTTTCACTTAAGAAACGAATTAAGTGACAAATTCGTGAAACATGCAAGCCTAAGGAGTAAAGAAGTTGAAACTCGCAAGCTAAAAGAAATTAATCGCCCAAACTCGCAAGTCGTGTCTTGCGCGTTTAAGAAACTCGCACACCTCATCTAACGCGTTTGCTCAAACTCGCTAGCTTCATCTTGCGCATTCACCAAACTCGCTAGTAACGCCTTGCGCTTTTGCCAAACTCGCAAGTAACGCCTTGCACAATTGGTGAACTCACAGACTATGTCTTGTGCGTTTTAGCGTAAGCATAGTGCGTTGTGCGTTTCCATACTTAGAAAAATTTTGAGAAAAGTTTCCAAAAATGAAATCTTTCTAAAAATGAAAACTTTGACTTTCCCAAAATAGCAAATTTCCAAAATTGACTTTTTAGCACAAAACCAGTATTTTTCGCAGAAAAAAACTTTTCAGATCACTCAAAATATACATACACACTTACAGACTTTTGCATTAATCTCCCCCTTGAAGTATGCACACATCTTAATTTCTCCCCCTTGATTTTTGCTGTTAAGCACAAATCATGAAGTACGAGTCCTGATCTGATGTGATCAGAAGTCATAGTCCAGTATGCAAACCTGTAAAACAGATAAATCTTTGGTACTCATTGAACATGAGTCCAGGTTTGTTAATAATATCCAGCTTTTTGAAATTGAGTAAATGAATTTCAAAAGCATACCAGATATAAAGAAATGCTCCCCCTCAGAAATATAAAGAATGATATAACTATTCATTAAGGTTCAACATACCAAGTTTGCTGACTAGAAAATTAAATCTCTTTTCATCAAGAGGTTTAGTAAACAAATCAGCAACCTCAAGGTTGGTTGAAACAAAATGCATTTCTACATCACTTTTTTCAACATGATCTTTAATAAAGTGATACCTGATATCTATGTGCTTCATCTTTGAGTGTTGCACAGGATTTGATGTGATAGCTATTGCACGCTTGGAATCACAGTAGATTGGTACCTTGTGAAAAGTATATCCATAATCTCTCAGTTGGGTTCTCATCCACAGAACCTGTGAGCAGCAACTTGCAGTCGCAACATATTCCGCTTCAGCTGTAGATGTGGATACACAATTCTGTTTCTTGGACGACCAACTGACCAACTTATCTCCTAGATAGTGACATGCTCCTGATGTACTTTTCCTGTCTAATTTGTTTCCTGCATGATCTGCGTCAGTATATGCAATTAATTCAAACTTAGAATGTTTTGGATACCAAAGGCCCAGATTTGGTGTGCCTTTGAGATACCTCAAGATTCTTTTTACAGCAGAAAGGTGTGACTCTTTAGGATTTGTCTGATACCTTGCACAAAAGCATGTTGCAAACATAATATCTGGCCTACTTGCTCTCAAGTAAAGAAGAGAGCCAATTATGCTTCTGTATGTATGTTGGTCTACTGATTTTCCGGAGATATCAGCATCCAACAAACTACCATCTTGCATTGGAGTCTTCATGGGTGAAGTAGAGTTCATATCGAATTTCTTCAACATGTCTCTGATATATTTAGCCTGATTTATAAAAATCCCTTCGAGGGTTTGCTTAACTTGCAGGCCTAAGAAAAATGTAAGTTCACCCATCATTGACATTTGAAAACGCTTTTTCATGATATTTTCAAATTCTACGCACAATTCTTGTGAAGTAGAGCCAAAAATGATGTCGTCAACATAAATGTGTACAAGTATCATATCCTTACCTTTCTTTTTAAGAAATAAAGTAATGTCGATTGTACCTTTCCGAAAACCAGACTCGGTTAGATATACTGAAAGTGTTTCATACCATGCTCTTGGCGCTTGTTTTAATCCATACAGAACCTTGTCAAGAACATAGACATGATCTGGGAACTTCGGATCCACAAAGCCTTCCGGTTGACTCACATAGACTTCTTCATGAAGAATGTCGTTTAGAAAAGCAGACTTCACGTCCATTTGAAAGACTTTGATATTCTTGTGAGCCGCATACGCAAGAAAAATCCTTATGGCTTCGATCCGAGCAATTGGTGCATATGTTTCGTCGTAATCAATCCCTTCTTGTTGATTGTAACCTTTTGCAACCAGCCTTGCTTTGTTCCTCACGATAATTCCAGCCTCGTCCTTTTTGTTTCGGAAGACCCACTTTGTGCCAACAATTGATTTGTCTTTAGGTCTTGGTATCAATCTCCACACTTTGTTTCTTTTGAACTCATTCAGCTCATCCTGCATTGCATTAATCCAATATGGATCCTTTAATGCTTCTGATGGCTTCTTTGGTTAAATGCTGCTCAGAAAATTTGAGAACATGCAGAAATGAAATTGGTTGTTGCTGGTGGAAAAGCATATTTGGTAGTCACTCTAGCAGACGGGTCACCAATTATGTTTTCTGGTGGATGATTTCTTGTCCATCTGTGTGAACTTGGTAAAACATCAACCTCTGTTTGATTGTTAGAAGAATCAAACTCATCTTGTATTGCTGGTTCTTCAGGAGTTGAAATAACTTGTATTTCTGTTTCTTCTGAAGTAGATACAATTGGACTTGATGTGCTTTGCAATGGACCAGCTTCTGCAGTGGGAGTTTCCAACACATTCCCTTCAGGTGTAGATGGAACATCTTCATTATTTGTTGAAGTTGTGTTGTCTGAAACTTCTTGTACTTGAGTTGTAGAAGCTTATCCATTATCTTCAGAAGGTCCTGATATATCTGCAGTGGTAGTAGATGTATCAGTGGTAGGTATATCATTTTGACCTTGTATGTTCTGAAAATCATCAAAAGCATCATAGAACAGTAAATCTAAATCTGATTCAGGTAAAGATTTAGAAATCTCGGTCTGTTTTGAAGCAGGTTCCACACTGGTTGATGTGGAAGCTTTATCACTAGATTCAAGTTCTGAACTGCTTTGTTCAGAAATTCTTGTATTTGTTTCATCAAAGGACACGTTGATGCTTTCAATCACTGATCTCGTTCTTGTGTTGTAAATTCTGTATGCTTTGGAGGTTAGTGAGTAACCAATAAAAATGCCCTCATCAGCTTTCTCTTGGAATTTGGCTAGTTTTTCTCTATCATTCAGCACATAGCATCTGCATCCAAACACACGAAAGAATTTAACATTTGGTTTACGACAATTAATAATTTCATAAGCAGTTTTATTTAAGCGCTTATTAATAATTGTCCTGTTTTGTGTGAAACGTGCAGTTGCTACTGCTTCAGCCCAAAGAAAATGCGGTAGACTTGAATATGCAAGCATTGATTGTGCCGCTTCCACCAAAGTTATGTTCTTCCTTTCCACAACACCATTTTGCTGTGGTGTCATTGCAGCTGAGAAGTTGTGTGAAATGCCAACTGAATCCAAATATGATTGAAGAGTTGAATTCTTGAATTCAGTGCCATTATCACTTCTGAGTTGTTGTACTTGACTTTGAAGAAGAACTTGTATTTTCTTTATAAACTTGATGATAAGATCTGGAGCGTCTGACTTTTGTCTCAAGAACTCTAGCCACGTATATCTGGAGTATTCATCCACGATGACCAGCATATACTTTTTACCATTTATTGACTGAGTTCACATTGGACCACACAAATCCATGTGAATAAGTTCCAAGCACCTTGAACAATTAGATAGCATCTTCAACTTATGAGAACTTTTTTTCATCTTGCCCTTCTGACATGCAGAACAAAGAGAGTCTTGTTCTATTTTCAGCTCTGGAAGCCCAGTGACAATATTCTGAGTCCTCAACTTGTTCAAGTCTCTGAAATGTTGATGAGAAAACCGACGATGCCATAACCAACTTTCATCTACTGAAGCTTTTGAGATAAGACACACAGGTTTTGAAGCTTGTAAAGTTGGAAAATGAACACCATAAAGTAATCCCATTCTTTCTCCTTTGATTAACTTTGTGCCTGACTTATCCTTGATATAACATAAGTCTTCATCAAATTCCACTTTACACTTCTTCTCGGTGAATTGACTGATGGAAAACAAATTGTACTCTAACCCCTCGACATATAGAACTTTAGAGATAGAGATCATTCTGTTCTTGAGAACACCGTATCCTCTGACATAACCATTCATCTTATTCCCGAAGTTAATTGTTCCTGCATAATGTTCTACATAGTCGTGCAGCAGGTGTTTGTAAGCTGTCATGTGTCTTGAAGCTCCTGAGTCTATGATCCACACATGATAAGCCTGCAATAACAGTTACTTCAACTTAGGTGCCCATATAAGAATGGGTCCTGTTTTGTTAGTAGCATTCTTATCTTTTGAACTTTTGCTTTTTACAAGTTGTGCATTAAGTATGTCTTTAGGAATCCATCTTTGCACATATCGTAATTCAGCAACTTTCTTTAACTGAACTTTTTGATTTTTAGCCTTTACAGTATAAACTTCAGCTTTTGATTTATCAGAAGAAGAAGTAGAAGATTTAATGTTTTTCATCTGGACTTTTCTTCTTTTCTTTGAAGATTTAGGTTTAAGAGAGAATGAACTTTCATAATAGAATGAACATCGCAATCTAGTAGAAGCTTGTGTCAACAAATCAATCTTTGAAAGAAATTTTGATTTATTAGAACTTTGTTGACATTTAGTACAAGTTGAGGCTACTCTATTACATAAACTGTCATGAGAAGTATTCAAAGTCTCTTCCACCTTTTGCTTGTCTTTGGACACATTCTTCTTCAATAAGCAATCTATGATACAATCAGAAGTCATGTTAGACAAATCAGAATTTAAACAAACTTCTTCAGATGAAACAGGTTTTTCAGAATGAATCTTGTCATTTACCAACTTAGAAGAATTAGAATTAGTCATATCAACTTTCCTTTTTAAGTCAGAATTGAGTAATTTTTTTTTCATCATATCTGACGATAGAACAGATAGATCTTTGACATACTTAGATATTTGACTTTCAAAGATTTGACATTGATTGTCAAATTTGTCTCTTTCTGTTATCAAAAATTTTTCAAATTCCGAGACTTGCTTTGAAAGTGTCATACATCTAAGCTCAAGATCTTTCTTTTCTTGGAAAGTTTTCTTTTCAAGATCAGCTTTTTGATTTTGTAAATCTGAAATTTCTTTTTCAAGAACAGAAATTTTATTTAAAGTTGCTTGATATTCAAGATCAAAACTCTTAGAAGTCATTTCTGAAACAGGTTTATTTAAAATTGAAGACGTTTCATTTCCATCCATTATAATAGGACATGTGACTATTATTTCATATGAATCAGAAACATATGATGTAGTATGAGTCTCATTTTCTTTTGGAAAGATATTTTCAAATTCAACGAATGTTTTCTCTTTATTTTCATAAGAAGAATTCAATTCGTCGTATTTAAAATAGACATTTTTTAGACCTTGAGATTCATACTTCATCTCATTTTCAGATTTATCTTCAACAATAGGTTATCTTTCTATTTTAGTTGATGTATCTGAAATAGTCTCTGTTTTAACAAACGTCTCAAGGATGTGTGGAACTAAAACAATAGGCTCCAAATCGTTTTTGTTTAATTTGTAAAGTTTTTTTGGTGCCTTCTTCAAAACATCCACATCTGAAAGACCTAGACCAGGCTTGGCCTTATAAAATTGAAGTTACCTCAGTATCAGAATCTTCCTGTAAGTGAGCCATGAGATTGTAGTGAACCTCAGTCAGGTTTGCTTTCACTTCACTTTCCTCGTCATCGGAGTAGTACAGCCAGATTTCATCATCTGCTTTCAGAGCTTGCCCTTTTACAACAGCTTTGGCAAGTTGAGCTTTCTTTTTGTAGTACTCATAGTTCTTTACCTTTTTCTCAGGACATTCTCTGGCAAAGTAGCCTGACTTTCCACAATTAAAGCACTTGTCTGACTTTTCTTTCTCTTTTTCTTCCTTCTTTTCCTCTGTCTTCTCTTCCTTCTTTTCTTTCTCTATCAACAATTTTCCTTTGAATTTACCTGACTTGTAACCATCATGCTTGGGTTTGCTGTAGAATTTCTTCTTTGCAAACTTCTTGTGAAATCTTGTAGTTAACAAAGCCAGTTTCTCTGTGAAAGCAGTAATTTCATCTACTTCTTCAGGTTCGGCGTCTTCATCAGAACTATCAGAAGAATCAACAATCCTTGATACCATAGCTTTTGCCTTCACAGGTTTACTTGATCCAGAAGTTGCTTTTAAAATCATTCCCGGATTCTGTGTCAGTAAAGCTAGAGATTCTTCCACTTTCTTGTGCTTTTCTTTCAAATGACTCAGTTCTTTTGTAGCAGCAGCTTGCTTCTTAATGGCATCCTCATGCTGATTTAATGCAGAAAACAAATCATGCAGCTTTTCTTCATCCATGTCTTGTTAATCTGCATCTGGATTGTATAAACTTACCATTCTTGTTGAAGATTTTTAATGAACTTGAAATTTATCTCCAAATCTGATTTTTGAACTCCATTTTTCCTCAGTTCATTCAGGATGATGTTATACCTATCATAAGCATCCTTCAACGATTCACCATCCTTGGCTTTGAAACCTTCATAAGCAATAATGCTTTGGTTTCTTTTATTCTTTTGAGACTTGGCCGATCCAAGAAACTGTTTCTCCAATTCATCCCAGATATCTTTCGCTGAGTCACGACTGTCAACTCGGTTGAATATGTCGTTTGGAATTGCCATGATCAGGAAAGTCAGTGCATCAGCATCTCTTTCAACCAATTTCTTATCATTATCATTGTACTGAATTGGAATTTTAGCAACTTTTCTTTCAGGAATTTCTGGTGTGGTTTTAGTTTCAGGAATCCTTGTTGCGGTGACATGAGGAAAATGAGGTCCTTCCAGAATAGAAGTCATCAAGGATTTATCTTGATTATTCAGAAAGTTAATCATCCTCTTTCTCCACTGAGAATATTCATCTGCTTGAAGAACTGGAGGTTTGGACTTCGAACCCATGCTAAGTAGATCTCTAGACATGATTGTAGCAAAAATGTGATTTGAACTGATCGTTCAAGAAGTGCAGATTACACTCGGTGTGTAAGATCCAAAACTGATCAAATTTGTAACAGCTAGCAAAAATTGACTAAGTACCAAAACTCGCAGATCACTGAATAGCTAGAAACTCGCAGATCGAAAGAACTCGCAAAATACTATTTCGAACAAACTCGCACACCGCTGAAATGCTTGAAACACACAGACCGCCGAAATGCGCAAAACACTGTTCCTGAAGAACTAACAGACCGTACCGTGCGCCTTTATGGAACTCGCAGAGGCTTACTTGCGCGTTTTAGCAAACTCGCAAGTAAACTCGTAGATGATATCTCGCGGAAACTCGCAGAACAAAGAGTAAAACACGCAGATTTTGACTTGCGTGTTCTAAGAACTCGCTAATAACGCCTTGCGCGTTTGAG
Organism: Arctium lappa; assembly: GCA_023525745.1. Lineage (NCBI taxonomy): Eukaryota > Viridiplantae > Streptophyta > Magnoliopsida > Asterales > Asteraceae > Arctium > Arctium lappa. Next base: position 41,654,384 of record CM042057.1, read on the forward strand.
ACCGAATTCTTCAACTTGCGCGTTCTTGCGAAGAACGTGCACATTCTTGCTATGAACTTGCGCATTCTTGCTATGAACTTGCGCGTTTCACAGATCTTGCGCGTTCTTGGGTTTTCCTTGCGTGTTCTAAGCCTGATCGATCAAAAATCAAGTAAAACTTGATTTCTGAATCTGAAAAACACACAATTAGTCCAAAATACAATGCCAAACAAGATTACAACACTGAAATTACACAAGAAATCGAAAATTACAGTGATAGATTCGAAATACAGTGTACGACTTTTAACTATTCACGAAACCAACATTTTGATCAAATTGATCAATCTAAAGTCGAAATTAGCCTATGTGATCTGAACGAAAGTTGATCCTATGGATAAAACGTACACAATCAAATCAATTTCTTGATTTAATTGTGCAAAAGCACGAAAGACTAAGATCAAACAGTAACTTTCAGTCCGCCAAAAATATTTCAAGAAAAACTTCAAATCTGATCCGAATCTGCTCCTTCTTGTTTGCTCTGATACCAAATGATATTGTCCAATCAAATCACAATCATAAAACAAGTAAGAACAATGAGAATCATTGGGGAAATCACATGTGTATTGATGTCACAAGTGATAGGTACATGGGTTTCTCTCTCTAGATTCTCTCAGAGTGTTTACAATCAAGGCTAGTTACTTCTAAACAAACAAGGAAGAACCTATTTATAGGTCAACCAAGAAACAAGGAAACTAAAGGAAAAGTCAACATAAAGGTAATACAAAATGATCTATACAAAATACAATAACAAATAGCGATCATAGTGTCTGGTGTGCACTTGCACCGCCATTGTGGCAACACAAGTGGTCACTTTGTGGACCTATACGATTTTCCGCTATCAATGATACATCAAAATAGATATTCTAATAGGTTAATATGAAAGGTTTTAACAATAAAAAGTGTTTAGAAATGGTTAGAATGACAAACAGATGGGGTTTTAAGAAAACCCCAAAATGTGGTCAACAATGGTGAGGAAATGAGGATGAAGATGAAGATGTGAGTTTCCACCCACTAGGCTTAAATATCTAGCTCCCAATCTTCTTAATGCATTTGAAGAGATCGATTTGGTGAAATATAAGAGTTGGTGAATAGAACAAATGAATTTAGAAGCTGAAAATCGGGTTTTATGTTAATCAGGTGTCAACCTGACAAGGTCCATTTATCTCGATTGGATTATTGTTTCTACGGATCAACATATGGTTGTCTTGCTCGACTGGAGCCATTATTTCCCGACTGGGTAGCGGTCGGGAAGTGCAGAAAGTTGTTATTGGGCTCATCTCAAAAAATTTGGGTGTTATATTAGTGGACTTAGAAGATTCAACTTCCATTGCTTTTATAGACTTCTTGGTCTTTTTGTTTTTACCCTCAGATATATTGGATCCCAGTTTGGGTCTATCAATGATATAAACCAAACAATGCAAACTAAATGATATGCGGAAGCGATTTAATGCAAGTGAATGGTTTGTTTGGTAGTAAGCACGCACAAACAAGCAACAAAGAAGACTATAAACAATAAGAATGATTCACTGAAATTTCATCTTCATTGATCTTGCTAAATACACCAAGAAGACGCAGTTGTGTGTGCAATATTTGCTCTCAATAGATTTCTCTATTCCAGACAATCGTGGATGTGAATTGTGTGCGCGCATTATGAAATTAGGAGGTGCTCCCTACATATACAGAAAGTGGAGCACACAATCGTACAAGACAAAGGTTGGCATTCCATAAACATAATGCCACCTGGAAAGTAGAAACAACGTGTATGTACTATTGATATGGAGAATCTTCGTACAGTAGGGAAGCACGTGAAATGCGCATGGCCTTGTTTCTTCATAAATTGCACAAGTCTTCCATCTTCCAGAGGTAGCCACCACAGAGGCTCTATGAAGGGTCACAGAGGCTATACGGTCTGAAGATCATCTTCTGGTTATGTTCTTAGTGGGTGATGGTCGACAGAGGTTCTGACCATTGCACTTCTATGAAGTCTTGGTGTTGGCACAAGTCTTCAGAGGTTCCTATACTTAGCCTATTTTTCAATACTTCTATACATGGCAGTTGGAGCTAACAAGATATTTTGACAATGATGGAAGAGAGATGACTGCATGTCTTGGGTTTTAAGAGAAGATGATAGGGACCAACTCCAAGAATACCTTTATCCATAGTTCTTTGAGGAACTTTTTGTTCCTAGGACTTTAGGGTTTTCAAATGAACCTTCAGTCATCGTACAGATCAAGGCTTAGAAGAAGGACTAATGATCTTTTTACCAGAGACTAAGGGAACACCTTTAGCTGATGATTTAGAAGGATTCTTCAACATGGTATTCTTGTTGGTCGAGGGAATTGGGATGAATAGGTTAAGGGAACATCTTATATTTTCCCTTAACCTTTTGACTAGTCTTTTCATCTGTAGAGGAGCTAACAGGTTTAGACGAATAAGAACACTGATTAGAGGAACTTTCAGTGTTTGAAAACACAAACATTCCAAACTTTAACTTAGATCGGTCATGATTTGGTCTGTATTTTTTAGAGTTATAACCTAAGAATCTTTTAACTTGTAAGGGTGTCTGACATCCAATGATTTCAGTCACTTCCGTTGAAGCCTTGCGCCATCCTTCAATGATAGCTTTTTCTGCTTTGAGTTCAGTGATAGCCTGTTCACATTCTTCACTGACTATTTGGTTAACTATTACTTGATCGCAAAGATCATTCTTAATTTTAGTTAACTCTTTTATCTGACATTTTTAAGTTGTTCAGATAGATCAAGATTTATCTATTTATATTTAGTTTTTCCGTTTGTATTATTATATAGATCTATTGTCAAATAGTCAAGTGCTTTACGTTTATTAGATCAGATAGAGATGGATCATCGAAGTTAGGTATTTGAATATTCAACTAGAGGAGAGGAAGTTGAAGCTTCATATGTATCATCCTTAACTTCGTGGATCTTTGCCATTAAACATAGATGAGCAACATCTTCTTCATGAGATATATAGGAGATAGAAAATGAATCTTCACAGTCATGTTCTTTATCAATCAAAACTTTGCCTTTCTTGTGAGTGTGCTTAATCTTTTTATACTTTTCTTTCAACTTTTGATATTTATCATCTTTTGAGGGCTGAGAGAAAGGTTTGTTGGTCTTCTTTGACCTGCACTCACTAGCAAAATGTCATTTCTTTTCACAGTTAAAGCAAATGGCAGTAGCCTTGTCAACCAAAGTTGATTTTGGCTTGTCAACGATGGTGTAACTTTTGCTAGGATGAAAGTTATTTTTTTTGGCAAACCTTCTGAAAGAGTTGGTTAGAAGGGCCAGTGATTCATCAAACTTTGTAAGATCAGAGTCTGTGAAATCATTAGAAGCAGATATCTGAAGAGGTAGCTCAGATAAGTGATAGAAGATGAAGAAGAAGAAGGTTCAGAGGGAGCAGTTTCCGAGGAAAGTAAAGCAACATGAGAGCTTTTATTATCTCTTAAGATATTTTTCTTAGTTGCCTACTTTGCTCATGACTCATCAACCGAATAAGGTACTGAGAGAAAGGTTCTTGAAGTCTTTTGAGATTTTGAGACACATGGAATAATTGTCCCAAGACTTATGCAAATATTCTAGAAAATTTGTCAGAATCTCAAAATTTGAATATTCTCTTCCAACAGTTCTAAGATCAACTAATAAGAAATTCAAGCGTTGATGTACCTCTGATAGAAATTCATTTTTTCCACAAATGATCATCTCATTGTCTTACCAGATGTATCCTTCTTGTTTCTTGTACAACAGTTGTACATTCATATTGAACACAAAGAGTGTCCTACATTTCTTTGGAGGTTTTGAGGTTCATGACAGAATGGTTGACTTCATATGGAAGAGCCATGACAATGACTGTTTTAGCTTTGACATCCAAGGCTAACTCCTTTTTGTCTTTGTCAGTCCACTAATGGACTTGTTTAGCTACTTGTCGTTTAGGGACTGCAGCATGAGTAGTTGTGGGCCTTGTGGCTGGTATAACAACTGCAGTCACAGATGGAAAAAAAAGTCTATTTTGAACATAGTTTGGGATCTTAGGGGCCACACCTTTAAGAAAAAGAGACATACGATTTTTCCAGAGAAGGAAGTTATCTCTGTTAAATCTAGGGTGTTTTGCAAGAGAACCATTGTCATGATAGTTATTTATAACCATGTTAGGATTAGAAAGAAAGAGAGAAACATTTCTCCGGTACCACTTGTTGGTCCCAAGAAGGTCAGTATGTCTAACAGTTTGTAAAATGGGGAGGATGGATACAAACACAAATTTTACTTTCTAAATTCTTTTATTGATTAAGGAAAAATCAATACATGAAAATTTACAGATTGTTGCGGAATAAGATGAGGAAGGATCTTAATCTAAACAATCTTACTTTTGATTTTAGCACACTTAGAAATCTCTGAAGATTAAAGTAGAACAACGTTCTTGCACAGAAGAATAGAGATAAGAGAGATAACTTCGAAGATGTGTGTGATATGAGAGAGTCTTCTCAGCTATTTATACCCTATGCATTTAATGCACCTTGGTAGGTGATAAATGCATATCTTATCACGTTCTAAGCAAATATTTTTTTTTATTTACTCTTATTTTAGTCTCTCAATCACCATAATTGAGTCTTTTAGTTTGTTTTTACCATTTATTATAGTTTGGAGCTAAGTAGGAAGAATGTGTTCTGTTTGTTCTGATTTTTAAGAAAATTGTAACAGTTTGGTTTGCTGCAACAGGAGACTACATCATGTTCGCAGTTTCAGCAAGTACAAGACGCCACTTCATAAACTTTGTGCTGAAGGGCATCTTTAGAAGAATATCATCATAGAGGTCTTGTTAAGAAAAGCATCTTGCAAAGCTATTGTATTTTGGGTATTAACCTTTGGACAAAAGAATCTTTGTACCTTGATTGTTGACATTAGATGCTTTTCCCTTTGTATAAATAGGGGGCATTAACTCTAGGTCTTAGACATATTTTTACTTGCTCTTGCATGTTACTTTTATCTTTAAATCTTTAATTTCTTGTTGTACTTGTGGTTTCTTTGACAAGGGAAACAACTAAATAGTTCATCTAGCTATTTAGTAACTATTGTCATATTTATTAGTTTTAATCTAAAAGTTTTTGGTACTTTATTGTTCATGCTTTTATATTTCAAGTTTAATATTATGTCTTGTATTTATTTTAAAGCGATGATGGGCTAATACCCCTAACTTAGGTGTAAGTAAAGTGTTAGAGCATAAATCTGTTGGATACAAGATCAAGAATACTGAAGGTCAAAGTTGAGGAAGTCAAAGCTGCTAAAGTCAAATCTCATTAAAAGTCAAAGTCTATTTTGTAATAAGTCAAACTTAGTTATATTTGTATTTGTTGTTTCCTTGTTTTAGAGGTTAGTATAAATACATTTTTCTTCTTGTATTTTCAGTAGTTACAAGAGATAGAAGTTAGAGAGAGAGAATACGTTTTAGAGAGAAAGAGAGAGAGTTCTAGAGAGAGAAAGTGTAAACTTTGAGAATTCAAGTAATCAAACAGGTAATCATTGTGTTAAATCTTGTTTGTTTTGATTAATATTGATTAGAAATTAGAATCTGGAACACACAATTGGTATCAAAGCGAGGTCGCGGGTTCGAGTCTCCCAGTGTGCAAATGCTGGGGGGGGATTGTTGAGGAGAAATCCCAACATTTGCTGGGAATGCCACAAGCATCCAGCGCCCTCACCTTCGACTCGGGAGTACGTAACTGGCCGGGACTAACAGCCCGAAAATTCAAGAAATTCAAGAATGTTCGTCACTGTTCATGCAAGCAAAATCGATTCTGAATTTAAGTGAGTTTTTGGAGCATATTTTGGTTAGGATATGTTCGAAATGTGTAATAGATTGAGTCTTTGTAATCAATTACAAGTTTTTGCACTGTAATTCATTCGATTTTGTGGTTTTTGTTGAGTTTTGTTCGAAGTTGTAAAGTTACTGTTTCATCGAGTCTTGAGTTGTAAAAGTTGTTGTTTGTAAATTTCTTTGATTGTAATTCGTTCTAGAGTTGTAATCGAGCATCAATCCAGAGTTTCAGAGCTATTGGACCAAGAAAAGATCGATTGCAGGTGAAAAAGATGGTTTTTGGGTCGAAAAACGATAGAACGCGCTAGATCGCTAGAACGCGCAAGTTCTTCGTGGAACGCGCAAGTTCATCAGGGTAAAACGCGCAAGTCGAAAGAAGGTTTTTGGTCTCAAACGCGCAAGGCTACTTGCAAGTTTCAAGAAACGCGCTAGTAGTGGCCAGCGAGTTCATCAAACTCGCTAATTGAAGCTAGCGAGTTTAAGAAGGAATAGTGACTTGCGAGTTCTTAGTCTTGCGAGTTTGAGGAGAAACAGTGATCAGCGAGTTTATCGACCTGCGAGTTTGAAGATTTAAGGAAATAATTCTAAGTGTTGAAACGCGCAAGAGTGGCTAGCGAGTTTAGTTCAAACATGCAAGCTTTGATCTGCGAGTTTGGGAAACACGCACGCTTCAATCTGCGAGTTTGAGCGTGAATAGTCTTTAGCGAGTTTAGGCACTTGCGAGTTTCGTCGATCTGCGAGTTTTATCTGCGTGTTTGCTTACGAGTTTCTCAAAACGCGCAAATATCTGCGAGTTTGTCTGCGCGTTTGGTTGAGAATTTATAGAACGCGCAAGTCTTAGTCTGCGAGTTCTTCAGTCTGTGAGTTTTAGGGCTTGCAAGTTCAATAGTGACTTGCGAGTTCTGATACTTAGTCAAATTTTTCGAATTTTCTGATTTTTCTAGATTTCAAGATTTTTCTTGTAATTTCATACTTTGGACTAACGATCAATTCTAGTTTCTTATTTGATATATTTTTCAAACAGGTTTAAACAAGATGACTTCCAAAGATGCACTCTCAATCGGAACAGATGTCAAGCCTCCGGTATTGTTCAAAGGCGAATATGAAAAATGGAAGGACAAATTTTTAGACTTCATAGACAGACATTCAAATGGAGAGAATATACTTTTATCTATCACTGAAGGTCCCATGAAACCAATCACAATTAATGTACCTGCTGATGATAATTATGGTAATAATGTTGATGGTGAAAGTGATGATGGAGATGGAGATGGAGAAAAGGAAATAAAGACAAAACCAGTTAAAGTTGACTTCTCTCAGTACTCAGAAGAACAAAAGAGTAGATTTAAAGCTGATAAGCAAGCAAGATCTCTTTTACTTCAAAGCATTCCAAATGATATCTACATCAAGATAGACAGCTTCAAACATGATGCTAAACAGATGTGGAATCAATTGGAAAATATGATGATGGGATCAAAAATAGGGAATCAAATAAAGGTGGCCAACTGTATCAATAACTATGAGGAATTCAAGGCAAAGGAGAATGAGAGCTTAGAAGACACATATGAGAGATTTACTTTGCTTCTGAATGAGCTGACTAAGAACAAAGTCAAGAAGAAGCAGTTGGAAAACAATGTGAAATTTTTGAGCATCCTTCGTCCTGAATGGAAAAAGCACACGAGAAGGATGAAGCAAATGAAAGACTTGAATGAAATCCCTCTTCATGAAGTTTATGAGACCCTGAAACAAAATGAAGAAGAGGTTGAAGAGAAAAGAGCTGAGAAGAAGAAGGCAGTACAAGTTCCTGATCCTATAGCTTTGGTTGTTGATGAAAAGAAGAAAGAAAAGAAAGAGAAGATTGAGAAGAAGAAGAAAAAAATAGTGAGTTCAAGTTCAGAGTCTGGTTCTGTGTCTGATAGTGATGATGGCGAAAGTCTGAAACAAGCCATGATATTGCTGACCCGTGCCTTTCAGAAGAAATTTTATAAGAAGTCGGGATCTAATTCTCAACGCTATTCGTCATCAAGTTCAAAGAACCACGAGCATCGGGAAAGAGTGGAAGGAAAGAGATTTGAAGAGAATAGGTATGGTGAGAAGAAACCGGATGAGAAGAAGAAGTTTGCAAATGACTACACTGTTGTTGAGAAGCCAGCAACTGATTCAATCAAATGCTATAATTGTGGCAAGTTGGGTCATTATGCTAAAGAGTGTCGGAAGCCGAAAGTACGCAACTCTCAGTACTATCAGAACAAGTTGCTTCTGGCAAGACAACAAGAAGCTGGTGTTGCTTTAATGGCCGAGGATGAGTTTTGGTTGGATCATTCTGAGGATGAAGGTGAAGAGAAAGAAGAAAATGCTCATATTTGTCTAATGGGCAAAGAGGACAAGAATGACGAGTCAGATGATGAAGAAGTGAATGAGGTATTAAACTTAACTCCAAAAGATTTCATTATCAAGTTGGAAACCATGGTGGTTGAGCTACAAAATTTAAAAAATAATCTGAAAAATGAAAAGGAAAAGGTTGCTAAAAAGAACAAGAAGATCTTTGAACTTAATACTTCTGTTATTTCAAACAAAGATCTAATTGATTCTTTACGCAAATCTGATTCTGATTCTAAATCTAAAGTAGATAATTTTGAAAAGAAGATTTCTGAGTTTGAAGGTAAAGTAAATAGATATGAGTTTGAGAAAAATGAATCTGCACTAACTATTTATAAATTGCAGGTTGAAAACAAGAATTTGAACAAGAATGTAAATGATCTGAAAGTTAAACTTTATAAAATAGGTCAAACAGATCAAACCATTTTTCTTAATGCTCCTAATGAAGAGGTTGATGTTAAGCAAAGATGGGGACTTGGTTTTAACAACCCCCATTATCTTAAGAAAGCCATCAGAAAACAGCCGGCACTTTATAACTATGATTTTCTTGCCTGTGCTGGTAAACATACTCATTTGAAACCCAAATTTGTTACCAAATTGTCAGATGAAGATGAGGCCAAAGAAACTGAAAACAGAAAGAATAAAAAGAAAATGCAACTATCATTTAACTATGTCAAGTTAAATGATAGTTATCTTTCAGAAACACCGAAAGTTCTTTCAAAAGACTATTTTGTTAGTTATTCCGCATCTGAGATGAAGGCAAAACCTGCGATTGCAAAGGTTTATGTTCCTACATCTATTCTTGAAAGCAAAATAGTTGAACTTGAAAATGTTTTATCTGATGAAAAACTTTTGGTTGATATAGAACAAAATGTGTTTTCTACAGTTATAAAGAACACTGTTTTTCAAGAAAAATCAACAAAGTGTTCTACAGTTTCAAAGGAACCTCAAATTTTCTCTGATAATTCTGATGACTTATTTGAGTCTGCAAATGATTCTTTTAATTCTGATGATGGGAGCATGGAAGAATCTGATATGTTTGACATTCATTCTAAACTTCCTGATCATTCTACTTGTCTTGAAAATGACAAAGTGTTACCAAGTGGTGTTAGTAATGACAAAGTTTCTGTAACTGCTGATTACTATGCTAATGGTAAGAAACATAAGAAGCAGCGATTACAGAAACAGAAATACACTGGTACACAAAAGAAACCTCAGTCACAGAAATCTATTTTTCCTAATAAATCTACATCTTATGTTTCAGATTTAAGGAAGAAAAAGTTGAAAGCTCAATCCAAATGGAGACCAAAACAGAAGGATGCTGAGATAGCTGAATCAGTTACTGATAATTTTTGTACTAAATCTGTTAGTAGTGATTCTGATGTAGTTGATCAATGTGCTTCTCGTAAACAAAACCTTGTAACTTCTTACAAGTGTTACTCAATAAAGCAGTTGATTCAATTATCTTCTATTACTACTAAATTTCATAATGATTATCGGAAAACTGACTTTGCTTATTCTCATGATTCTTCTGATTGGTATGGATCTTATCATGTATATTCTTCTAGATCAAATGATTTTAAAGGTTTTCAAATGAACAGAGGATCCATTTTCAAGTGGATACCAAAATCTTGTGCTAATCCGTTAGGGCCCGTTCTTAAATGGGTACCTAAAATTATTATTGCCTGATTTCTCTTGCAGACCCGGCATATGTGGTACTTGGATAGTGGATGTTCCAAGCATATGACTGGACAAAAAACTTTATTGTCTAACTATACAGAGAAATTCAGTGGTAATGTTAGATTTGGAAACGATCAGCTTTCACCTATCTTAGGATATGGTGACATTATACAAGACAACATAACGATAAGTAAAGTGAGTTATGTCGAAGGCTTGGGGCACAACTTATTCAGCATAGGTCAATTCTGCGATAAAGGGTTAGAGGTTAACTTCAAGTCTAAGAGTTGCTCAGTTCATACTGAAGACGGAACAGAACTCTTGGGTGGACATCGAAAGACAAACCTCTACACCATCAACTTGTCCAAAGTTCAGATTGACAATCAGGTATGCTTGATGACAAAAGCTTCATTGCAGCAAAGTTGGCTCTGGCACAGACGGTTGTCTCACTTGAACTTTCGTTACATCAACAAGCTGGTTCGTGGAAAATTAGTAAAGGGAATTCCTGAGCTGAAATACGAGAAAGAACACTTATGTGCAGCTTGTGAGAAGGGTAAGATGAAGAGAGCCGCTTACAAACCGAAGCCTGAACCAAGCACTAGTTCTCCATTAGAATTGTTACACATGGATTTATGTGGTCCAATGAGAACTCAGAGTTTGGGAGGAAAGAAATACATGTTGGTCATTGTGGACGATTACTCAAGATACACGTGGGTCAAATTTCTTCGATCTAAAGATGAGACACCGGAAGTTCTCATTACTTTCTTAAAGACGACCCAGGTGAAACTGCAGCGACAAGTCAAGTTCCTTCGAACTGACAATGGCACAGAATTCAAGAACAAGATTGTTGATGAATATCTCGATTCAGTTGGGATTTCACATCAATATTCTGCTGCTAGAACCCCTCAACAAAATGGAGTAGTAGAAAGACGTAATCGAACGCTAGTCGAGGCCGCTCGGACTATGCTTAGTCAATCGGATCTACCTCTATTCTTGTGGGCGGAAGCTGTGTCAACTGCATGTCATACGCAAAATCGTTCCATGATACACCGTCGATTTCAAAAGACTCCATATGAGCTGATCAACAACAAAACACCTACCATCAAATACTTTCATATATTTGGGTGTAAATGTTTTGTGCTTAACGATAGAGAGAGTCTGAATAAATTCAGTGCTAAGGCGGACGAAGGCATTTTTATCGGTTATTCTTCAACATCTGCTGCATATCGGGTTTATCTAAAGAAGTTAAAGACAGTTGTCGAGAGCATCAATGTTACATTTGATGAAGAAATGGCTTCTGATCAAATCAATTCAGAACCCGTTATTACTGGTGTATTAGATTCTAGGCAGATCAGTCCAGAACCTGTGTCTACAGCGATAAATTCGGATAACGCTTCTACATCTACTTCACATTTAACTGATTTAGATTTGTTATTTGAATTCTTTTATGATGAGTTTCTAGGATCTAATATATCTAAATCTGCTGTGACTGACAGGTCTGAAGATACAAGCTGTCATCATCCAGTCACTTCAGAAGTTATTACTGAACAAGCATCTCCAGTTCAGACAGAAATTCATATTCCTGTTGTTACTCCTACAGTTGAAGATGTTCAAACAAATGCTGAGTCAGAAGTAACTATTTCAGTTGGGTGTAATACTTTGTCTACTCAACAGCCTAAATCTGTTGTCCCAACTGATACTTCTTCAACTGATATTTCAACTGAAAACCCCCCTCCTGTAATTCAAACTGAAGATTTTGAAAGTGGATTTCAAGATGATGATCATGTTCAGAATTTATCTATTCCACTTCCACATGAGTATCGCTGGACCAAGGACCATCCATTACATCAAGTAATTGGAGATTTTGACAAGCCTGTTCAGACAAGGCCAGCGACTCTTAATCAGTGTATGCATGACTCATTCCTCAGCAAGATTGAGCCAACTCGAGTATCTGAGGCTCTTGCTGATTCGGACTGGGTATCTGCCATGCAAGAAGAGATCAATCAGTTTAAAGCCCTAAAAGTTTGGAGATTGGTTCCTAAACCGGAAGGTAAAACCGTGATCGGCACTAAATGGGTATTCAAAAACAAAAAGGATGAAGATGGTGTCGTCATCAGAAACAAATCTAGACTTGTTGCTAAAGGCTACCGGCAAGAGGAAGGCATCGATTATGACGAGACATATGCTCCAGTAGCGCGCATAGAGGCAATCAGAATGTTTCTCGCCTACGCCGCTCATAAGAACTTCACAGTCTTTCAGATGGATGTGAAAACAGCCTTTCTGAACGGCATTCTTAAAGAAGAAGTGTACGTGTCTCAACCAGAAGGGTTCGTTAATCAAGACAAGCTAGATCATGTCTATATCTTGGACAAAGCTCTTTATGGATTAAAGCAAGCCCCTCGAGCCTGGTATGATGTATTATCAAAATTCTTGGTCAAGTCTGGTTTCTCTAAAGGTAAGATCGATACCACTTTATTCATAAAGAAGGAAAAAGCTGATATTATTCTTATTCAGATTTATGTTGATGATATAATATTTGGTTCTACTAATCCAAAATATTGCAAAAACTTTTCTAACCTCATGGTGTCACGTTTTCAAATGAGTATGATGGGAGAGATGAATTTCTTTCTCGGATTACAAGTTAAACAACTTTCTACGGGGATTTTTATCAATCAGTCTAAGTACGTTTTGGACATTCTTCGGAAGTACAAAATGGAAGATTGCAAATCTATTGGCACCCCGATGGCACCAGGAACTAAGATTCACGCTGATCCTTCGGGTACAAGTGTTGATCTTAGAACTTATAAAGGTATGATTGGTTCTTTGATGTATCTTACATCGAGTAGACCAGATATTATGTTCTCAACATGTTTATGCTCTAGATATCAAGCTGCTCCCAAAGAATCCCATTTGGCCGCTGTCAAACGGATTTTTAGATATCTGAAGGGGACTGCAGACCTTGGTTTGTGGTATCCTAAAGATACTGGGTTTCAACTGACTGCATATTCAGATGCAGATCATGCAGGTTGTATGTTGGATAGAAAGAGTACTTCTGGTCACGTTCAATTTCTTGGAGACAAGCTCGTTAGCTGGGCTTCAAAGAAACAGTTATGCGTTTCCACATCGACTGTAGAAGCAGAATATGTAGCTGCTGCCAGTTGCTGCTCTCAAGTCTTGTGGATGCGAACACAGCTACAAGACTTTGGATTCAAGTATGATAAAATTCCAATCTACTGTGACTCGAAGAGTGCAATTGCCATATCTGCTAATCCTGTCCAGCATACGAAAACCAAACACATTGATGTAAGGTATCATTTTATCAAAGATAATGTTGAAAAAGGAACAATTGAACTTTATTTTGTAAAAACAGATTATCAACTTGCAGATTTATTTACCAAACCCTTAGATGAGAAGAGATTTAATTTTCTTGTCTCTAAGCTTGGTATGTTAAATCTGAAGACATAATCAGTTATTACCTACTAAAGTTACGTATTGTTATTTTTCATCATTTTCTTTATCTTTATATCTGAAGGATACCTGCACTTTAATGGTTTGCTCATGATCTCAGGGGGAGTTAGAGAAGATTTTTAAATGATCTACATTCATTTGAGGGGGAGCAAAACTAATTTCTGCATTATACTTAACTGACAAAATTTTTGTGATGCATGATTTTATGGGGAGCCTATAAGTCAAAAGGAGTAAGACTATGATTTCTGATTACTTCTGATCAGAACTCGTTCTATAATTGTTTTACTGTTTTCCGTCGTTTATTTTCGAATAAATTTTGTGAATAAATTTTTGACTAGACTTTGAGACTTACAGGATGAGAGAAGCTGACACGATCATATCTACATGACTACAGCTGACTTTCTGAGATTTAAGATTGAGCGACAAGGTAAATTTCTTATCTTAATCTTACATATATCTGAAAGAAGGACAACTTTCAGATATAGAAAACATGTTTTTAAATGTTCAAACCACTTCCCAATTCTTAAACAGATTTTATAGTTTGGAAGTGTGATTTTAAATGTTTTTATTCTATTTTTGTGCTTAATTGATAAACAAACCGTGTGTTTCCAAAGATAAATACTTGCGTATTGTCTTTTCTATATACTTTCAAGTATTCACACACACTGGTTTGAATTTTTGTTCAACATGTTCTTACCATGTCTCTAAATTGAAACAATTTTTCTTCGATGGTAAGACACTCCGCTTGTATTCAAAGAATTTTGAGCGATATTTCATTTCGAAACGGTCATTTCAAGAATGTCTATATCTTGTTTCGTATAGACAAATATCAATTTTTCTTGACCTTAAGCTTTAATTGATATATCATTCATTTCTGATCATTTTATACAATGTCAGATTTTCAAACAAGTTTCTTGCATTCATGTTCATTCATTCAATTTCCTTGTTTGAAAATACTTCAATGGTTTAAAATGCTCATATCTTCATGATTATATCACTGAGCATACTTATATCTGACATTTGTATATGAGCTTTAACTGATATAGTTAAACCATTTGAGCAACTCATGCTTTATAGGACTGGGTTCTTTGTGCTAGGACTTATCTGAAACTTCTATGGATTCACGTTAACCAGTGTTTCCTACCCATGAAGTTAATCCCTTAGTGATTGAGTGTGAGGAGTCAAAAGAAATGAGTGTGGGTGTGCTGAGGTAAAATGGAAAAGAGAGTTTGGTTAGTAGTGAGCTTATTGATTAAAAAGAAAGAGGGTGAGAGATCAGAGTAAAAGAATATCAAACTCTGCACCAACTACTTTCTGAGCCGGGCAGCCACATTACTAGCATTTCACAATTCTTTGGTGAATGTTATTGAATCAGGAAAATAGCCCATGCCAACTCTTGCTTAAACCCCACCAACCACTCATTTTCTTCTCAAAAAGAAAATGTTTCACATTTTCAAGGGGACGCAGCATATAATCTATCTGATTTTCATTTGGAAAATCTGGATATTGAAAAAGAAGGAAGTCTGCCCCACCTTCGCACTTCAATCATGCACTTAGAGTCTGTGTTTATCTACTGTTGTCTCAGTGGTTTACACTATGTTGAGCCTTATAAAAGCAATCATCGTGCTTAATTCTTTCTACACTTGCACGAGCACACAAAGAATTTGTTTCTTTGTCATAACATTCATAGAAATTGCCTTTGTGGTATTTCGATGATTGGATGGAAGCCCCGGGGGAGTGAACATCAAAAGCTCCTTTATATGGTGTATTCGTTACACACAGTGACTTTGTGTTACTGACAGGCATATTAACTGATTCATCTGTTGATTCAGGAGTTACATGTTCTTATTTTGTCTGGATTTGAAAAGATCTAGATAAATATCCTGGAGAGTTGACAGAATCAGAGGCTCAATATGACAGATCAGAATGGTAAATGACATTTCTTGGCGAAAATTTTTGATGATATCAGATGCTCAAATCATCAAAAAGGGGGAGATGGTATGAAGAAATGTTAAAGATTGGAGATGGTATGCAGAAATGTTAAAGTTTTTCAAGTTTGGAGGAGATTATTTTTTCTGAAATGCTCAAATCAGAAAAGTTCAAAGTAAAGATTTTAAAGTTTTGAAGACGATCAAAGAATTTCTGAAGATTTCTTTGAAGATTATTTGCTGAAGCAATCTGAGCTGAATCTGTAGATAATTTCTTTCCAAAGTCTGAAAGCGTCTTTATGAAAGATTTGGGGAGATTGTTAATTGTTTGAAGACAGTTTTGGAAAGAAGATCATCAATGAAAAAAAAGGGGAGTTTGCTTTGACAGAGCTTAAAGTGAAGACTGAATTGCTAGATCTTTCAACAATGATCTTGAATCCAAAGGGGGAGATTGTTAGAGCATAAATCTGTTGGATACAAGATCAAGAATACTGAAGGTCAAAGTTGAGGAAGTCAAAGTTGCTAAAGTCAAATCTCATTAAAAGTCAAAGTCTATTTTGTAATAAGTCAAACTTAGTTATATTTGTATTTGTTGTTTCCTTGTTTTAGAGGTTAGTATAAATACATTTTTCTTCTTGTATTTTCAGTAGTTACAAGAGATAGAAGTTAGAGAGAGAGAATACGTTTTAGAGAGAAAGAGAGAGAGTTCTAGAGAGAGAAAGTGTAAACTTTGAGAATTCAAGTAATCAAACAGGTAATCATTGTGTTAAATCTTGTTTGTTTTGATTAATATTGATTAGAAATTAGAATCTGGAACACACATAAAGGTTAGGAGATAAAGGCCTTTGTGGTGGTGGAAGATTGCTTTCGCTATTGGCTATTCACCTTATTATTCACCCCTTGTTTCTAAGTTGCATCTAAGTATTTCTTGACAAAGTGACGAATGTTGTTCTACTTAGATGAGTTGGACATGAATGCAAGCCAACATAAATTTTAGAACACTGAAGTGTTGTAGTGATTATGATGGACCGTATCAATCTTAATAGATTGTGAACTACATGAAAAGAATAGTAAGATTTGTACGACATTGGTTGGGTTACCCAAATGCATGGTACTGCCGGTACATAGTCTCATTTGAACCTTGAAAAAGGACTGATCGATTCGGTAGTAAGGTCGAGAACAATGTTGCAGTTTCATGCTGTAGCAATCTACCTAAACACACTGTTGCTAAACTCCAGCTTGAACTTACACTCATGCATTTATTTTACTGTTATAAATCAATTTCAAAGTTGTTAACTCACTCAAAGATCATTCCTTCGAATTATCACATTGAAAACATTTTTAAGCTGACTTGGATTAACTGTGTGCTTTAATTGTCTCTGTGGGATCGATATTCGGTACTTAGTACCACTTTATTACTTGTTTTCGAAATGATATTGGTTTGGAATTTTAGGGATACATTTCCTAGAGACCAGTAGGTATAGTTCACGTGTCAAAAGAAGAGTGAAATGCATGTCCTTCTTGTCCTTGAGGTAAAGCAGAGTTTGGCCGCATATGAACAATGTATCAGATAGTTGTAGGCATGGAGGAAACAATAAAGTATCTTCATATTGTACCTTCTGTCAGAACACGACGTGTATATTTTTGTGCAAGAGGATTAGACAAAACTAATCTTGATGAACAAGATATTGATCCAATGTTGAGATAGTCGCTGAGGGCTTTCTTCAGGTTTTGATAATCTTCTCTTCAAGTTCACATTTCTTTTAGATGGTGTTGTATCACTAAATCTACTTCAGATCATGACTATACCATCTTTGTTTTCAGTTACTTCTTTGACATCACTGAAGTTCCTTTGATGTGAGTTTGTCTTATGGGGAAAATTTAGTTCTAAATACATAAAGTATATTTCATACTTAGCTATCACTGAACATACTCAATTAGCTGCATGAAAGAAAGATATAGAACTTATATAGAAATCACTGAACAGACTCAGTGATAGGGTCATCATCAAATCGATGAGAGGGAATGGATCAATAGCCATTAATGGCAAGAGAAAAAGTTGAACACTTGAATCTTGATTTGAGCGTGTTGGGGTTTTTGTGAGTATTTAAACATTCTATATCATGGCAACAGAAACATAAGCATACAACGATTTTAACTACTTAAAATTCCTACCAAGGATCCACATGCATGAAATTTAAGAAACAAAAACACAACCATAGAGGGTTTAGAAATCGACCTTTGAATAGTGAACCAGAGAAAGGATGGATCCTTTCTATGATGAGAAGGTAACGTAGCCTCCCTCTACCGAAATGTCCATACCTAAGCAACATTCCAACACCAACAAGGTTTTTCCATATCTAGAAAACTAACTAACAGAAACTTCACAAAGCTCTTGTATATGGAAGTGTTTAGAAAGAGAACTTACAAAAGGTTCAACCAACTAATGTTTAAGGAATGAATGTGTATATATGTAACACCCTCAAAATCCGGAAAAGCAACTTATTTAAAATTTCTAAATACATCAACAAATACCATGAACTACAAACATAAATTGAGAATCAACCTCAATATTCCCATTCATCTTATACATACATTCTATGAACAGGACGGGTGTTACTAAACCCAATAACAAATATTATCTTCAATTCTGCGGAGGACTTAATGCCCATGCATAGTCACTATCTCCAAACTGGGACCTAATGCACATGCCGACAAATAAAAAGGGTTAGGCTTAACGCCTAGTGAGCTCAAGAGTTTTAACATGAATGAACAAATCTTTAAAAGCAAGGAAATCAGTTTAAAGCGAGATCCTTCGAAATAATATACTTTAAAATGGAAACAACACATTTTCCCACAATATGCACTTTTAAAGACAATGCTCCCAAACACACGTTTCATATAAAATGATGCAATCCGGAACTCACCCAAGATGGGGTCATAGTTCGACATTCCAATTCATGGAAATGTAAATAATACCTTATATCCCAAAACACCCAAAACACGGGCGGGACATAATACTCGACCCTTAAGTAAAGGAAAACGATTCATAATAATATGGTACGCCATTGGAAATATGTAACTCGAATTAATACTCACACGACCATAAAGTAGAATGAAATCCAAATACCGAAACGTGGAAACGACGCGGTCCATTCGAACTTTAATATACGTGGGAAGAACCCAATATTAGAGCCAGCATTTACCGTCAACCACTAAAACTCAAATTGGTAAAATACCACATTACCATATAAAATACCACGAATCAACGATGAAGAGATCCGTATACACCGAGAATAGAAAACACGCAAGTAGCCCATTCACGCGACTTCCTTGCATATCATCTAAACGTTTCCATCTTGGGTGGCGATAACACGTGAATGGGGTCACCCACGATGTTTGTTGGATTTCACCACACATCTCGACATCCTGGACCGCATGCCCCTCACGACATCTCCCACGGACAGTTTAATGCCTCTGGCCTTACTCCATTGGAGTTCCACTTTCGAGGACTTACAGACATGGGTGCCTATCCAACCTAGACGAGTTCCAACTCTGTGGCCCGAGCCACATATTCCTACTCGCTAGCAAACCCGAGAGGTCACTAAATGTAACCCAAAACCTCAGGCCTTACCAAACCGACAGACTTACATGCCTATGGATCCAATACAACACTGTATAACATTACATGACTCTAATTAAATGACCAACGCACTCAAGACATGTAACTTTCCAACGATACGAAATTAATCGTCATCTTATTCAAAACCCCCGCTGGTTATAAATCCGGACAAATGTCCACATGACTCATTTTAAGCCAACACCGAGCTAAGATGCTCAAAATCCATTTGACCAATAATTATCGGTCCTCCAAATAATGGAATGTCTTTAAAATAACGTTTATGAAGACACACACTACAAAGACGTATTTAACCCAAAACTCAACACGTATTGGGACCCAAGATTTACCAAAAGATTTATGAATGCAAATGTACCTGAAATGCATATAACATTTAATAGACTTTGTTTGTACAAAAATCATCAACGATGCATAAACCATGGAATGGACCCTATTTGTATAAAATTGCTAAGAACTCAAATATGAATATTTTATGAGGTTAATACAACCCAAGTTTACCAAATATGAAAACTTATTAAAATACTCACACTATGATAAATACCACATAAAACACATTTTTACTTCCAAATACCCATTTTGACATGTACATCGTTTTAACAAATCAACTTGAACTCACCTTGCTAGATTTAGGCTAAATCTAGATTTCACCCAACGAGCTCTTTTGACGGCCATTTGAATCCTCAAGCCGAAATCTTCCAAAACCTAGATCCGAACATTTTAACCCAAAAATACCCATAAACAACCATAAGGAAACATTCTCCAAACATAAAAATACCAAGATCCCAAACAAGATCAAAACCCTAATTTCTCCAAAACCATCAAATCCGAGATTTGAGATATCGAACCTTAAGAAACCACCAATAAAGCATTTATAACCTTATTACAAGAAAACTTACCCTTGAAGACAAAGAGACTTCCGAGAACACCCAATCCAACACTTTAGCCCGAGCTCCCAAACACGAACTTGAAGAAGATGAAGATGGAGGTTTTGTGGTTCAAGTTCTCAACTAGCTAGGTGATGATGAAGTATGAGGGTTGAGGAGGAAAACCCTCCAAATAGGTAGAGGTTCGACATTTGAGGTTTGGGAGAGAAGAGGGAAGAAGATTAGGGTTTTGATTTGAGAGTGATGAGGCAAATGGCTGAAAATCGGTTTTAATCTCGACAGTGCACTTCCGCGGGTTATGTCGCGACCTTAAGTCCCGTTTCCCCGAATACTCACATCCAGTGAGTTAAGCGACTTGTGCCGCGAGCCAAAGTCGTGTGCCAAGTCGCGGTAGCCCAAAACTTCGGTTTTCTCGCGTTATTCGTACCAGATTTGATTCCCGATGATTCCAAAGTAAAGCTTTCCTGAATCTCGATACCTTTACATCCCACGAGTCAACCGACTCCCGCAATAACACCTAGGGAAATCTCCAAATTTACAAGTGTTACAATATATATGACATACACACCAAACAACAAAGTGAGAAAGGGTTATGTAACACCTGTATTATTATTGAATATAATTAGGGGATGTAACAATTAGTTTCTATATTTATTTTGGGAAAACTAATGTTTGGTTGCGAATATTCACTCTTAGAATGTTTCCGGGTTGAAGTCGAATCGAATTCGAGTGAAATGGGGATCCTCCGGGGTCCGAGCGACCTAAACCACGACAAAAGTCGCCCAAGCCATTGAATCACAAAACGATCGAAGAACAGTCAAGAATGATCAATGAACTGTTTGTTAAACAGCCTCATGTCTATGGATACATGTATTATGGTTTCCTAAACATTTTGCAAACATATATATATCCATATAATTTAATACTAGAAGCGTACTCGCGCAATGCAGCGAGATACATCACGATTTTAATTTTTTTCTTTTTTCTTTTATTTTTATCTTATATATTTTAGAGTAAATTACGTTTTTCGTCCCTGTGGTTTGTTGAAAATTTTCTTTTTTGTCCCTGGTCTTCATTTATTACACGGATAGTCATTGTGGTTTGCAATTGATTTCGTTTTTGGTCCCTGGGCTAACCACCGTTAAAATTGTCCATTTAATTCAAATTTGTTGTGACTTTTATACTCTTCATCTTAATATCTTTTAAAAAATAAAAATATATATTATCATTATTACTGATAATATAAAACCGGCGATCTCCTTCCCATCTCATCTCACTTCGTCCTTCCCACTTCCTTCGTCTCCCCCTACATTTCATCACCGACGACCTTCATCAACGGCCAACGACATCCATCTTCTACGTTGGGCACCATCGATCCCTTTTTCTCCTCTCTCTCTCTCTATCTCTCTCTCTCTCCCGATCGACAACACCCTTCCTTCCTAATCGACAACACCCACCTATCCCTTCCTTGGATTCACAGTTGTATAGGTCTTGGTTTTTTTGTTTAGATCTTGGTGGTGCAGTCGTGTAGGGAGGAAAGCCATAAACTGGTTCTCCATCATTATGGGTTGCATAAAACTGAAAGGATATGTGTTTTAGTTTTTTAATCTATTCACATAAACGGTTCTTGACCACTGGATCTGTGACCGGCAAAACGCACAAACACACACACACACAATGTCGTTGTTAACACACTCTCTGTTTGCAAAACACAAACACACACATATTGTTACAATATGTTGAAGCAATCACACATACAGACACATCAAAGGTGGAGACCCAATCACACATATATGACGATGATTGGTGGAGCTAATCAATGAGTGTGTGTTTGAAACACAACTACATAGAAATATAGATGATCGAAGATGTGTCTGGGTAGTTGTAACGTGTTCACGACGGAGATGTGTATGTGTGTGTGTGGTGGAGAAATAAGAAAGAGGATAGAGGATAGAAAACTTTAGACACAAAGAAAGCTCGATGACACCCAGTTCCCTCGGCGCCTTTGCGTCGACCCCTTTCTCTGGACCTTTTCTCCGACACCCCCTTTGTCGATGAACCTTCATCAGAGGTTCCATTCCTCTTCCGAATGGTGACCAGCGATGGTGAGATCGTCTGTATGAGGGAGATCAGAGTAAATGGGAAGGGAAAGGAAGGATTCGGTGGTGAGGGAAGAAGGCTAGTAGTGGTGAATGGTGACCAGCGGTGGTGTTCATGGGGGAAGAAGAAGAGGTGTTGGTTTTTGGTAGAAGAAATGGATAATAAAGGGTCACTGTCAGGGGAAGGTTAATTGGGAAAAGTAAAAAGGGAAAAGAGAAAGTGACAAAAATAACTTAGTTAACAGACTTTTTAACGACTGTTAGCTCAGGGACGAAAAACGAAATAAATTACAAACCACAGTGACTACTAGTGTAATAAATGAAGACTAAGGACGAAAAGGGAAATTTTCAACAAACCACAAGAACGAAAAACGTAATTTACTCTATATTTTAAATTCTTTATACTTAAATTAAGATGTTTAAGTAATGTGTATCAATAAACAGTACTTAATACATAAAAAGTTTGTTTTTAAGAGTTTTTTTGATAGTTTAATAATAATGTAATTTACTTTAGGTTTAATAAAATAATGTTTTTTTATAAAATAAACATTAAATATTTTGTTAAATTTTCTTAATTAAATTTTAGATTTTTTATATTTAAAATTTGATTTTTATCCTGTATTTAATTATGCAGGAAGTGATTTTAGGGGAGTTAAAGTTGTTAGAGATAAGAATTAAATAAGAAGAGATTTTAAGTTTTCATTCTTTATTTAAGTTTTAAGTAATTAACATTAAATAGCGATAAATTAAGTTTTTACAATTGTTTTTAAAAGTTTTTTATAGATGTTTTATAATATAGTATATATATATATATTATAAGATCAATAAATTATTAATGAAAATTAGTTCAAAACTAAAAAAAAAATCAGAAAAACAATTCTTTATTACATTAAATGCATTTAACAAAAAAGAAAAAAATACACATTCTTGGAACATGTGCCATATCATTGAAAATGTAGACTACCAAAACGGACCATACCAAGAACACACCTCTCGCCTCGCCTCGCCTCGCCTCGCCTATCTTCAAACAAGGAAACAGTGATGCATTATTGAAGAAAAAGGTTCCTTTCACCTCTTGACTTTCTTGTAGTTTCATCGGATTTATATAAGTTATATCATTTCTCAAATTGACGATCTTGTAGTTCAATTCGATCGATCAATGAGCTGTCCGTTTTAGACTCTTCGAAAAGGTAATTGAATGAATGTTTTCAGCTTCCTTCTTTGTATTCAAACAAGTTTTTCAATCGGAAACGTTTATCTTTGAATTTTGATCGGTAGAATCAACTGAAATTTGCAGAAGGAAAAAAAAAAAACTCCTCGAGACTAGTGTCAGTCGGTGGTCGATCGATATCATGGCTGTTGTTGAGAATGGTGGGTCAATCGAATCAAACGATGTTGATCAGTCAGAATCTTCGATTTTGATTTCGAGGTCAAATGATAACCATCAGAGTTTCCATCAGGAGAAGAATATAATGCCTGATGTAAACGGGACTTTAATAAATGGAAATGGTGTCGCGAATCATCACCAGCACCAGATGGTGGTGAATGGTGTTGATCGTCATGATCATGAGGAGGAGGATTTTAAGAAAGAAATGAGAGATTTGGAGGAGATGCTGTCGAAATTGAATCCTATGGCAGAAGAATTTGTGCCCCCTTCACTCTCCAACAATAGTTATAATAGGACTCTAGTACAATCACCATCTTTTGCTGGTCACTTTGGATATGCTGCTGTTAATGATTTCCTACTCCAAACAAACCACACAGCTTTTGCCAACGTCAATGGCATTTCCACTGGACGGGTATACTCTATCAACATCTTTAGTCCCTTTCTGTTTGCTTGTTTGTTTCATTTTCAGGGTTTAAGCTGACTCTTATATATTCCTATATGTTCCATAGGCAAGTTTAAATCTTAGGTTTAGCAAAAAGGACACATACATGAATTGAGGTTTTCTTTTAGCTATGTTGTGCTGCTGTTGTTGATTGTTCTGAGTTTTTCTTTATTGTTTATGAATAGAAGAAGGGTAATTTTAGTAGTGGAAAACGGAGGATGAATAGCCGAACCAACATGGCACAACGAGAAGATGCCATTAAGAGAACAGTTCATGTGTCCGACATTGATCAGCAGGTAAAGGGTGATATATCAATTTTTACTTGGAGTATGCTGGTTATCAGTTCCTAACGAAGTTTGAATCTTTGTTTGCTCTTTTGCACTGGGTTGAGTATAGGTAACTGAAGAACAACTTGCAGCACTTTTTATTAATTGTGGACAGGTAAATATGTCTGCTCTATCATAATGGAAGCCTTGGTGTTTGCTTGTATATATCGTGGTTGTCCAACCATTGTCTTTCTTATTGCCCCAATAGGTTGTTGATTGCCGTGTATGTGGTGACCCTAATTCTGTTCTACGGTTTGCCTTTATTGAGTTCACTGATGAGGGTATGTAAATATAACCTTTGATACCTCTAGCAAGTATTTTTTTATCTGTGCTTGGTATAACATTCCATTTTCTCTACTTTGCTTGCAGAAGGTGCAAAGAATGCGTTGAGTCTTGCTGGAACAATGCTAGGGTTTTACCCAGTTAGGGTGCTGCCTTCAAAAACTGCAATTGCACCAGTAAATCCAACTTTTCTGCCACGAGTGAGATTCTTTTACTGTGACTTATGAAACTGGAATAAACTATGTATGTACAGTTGTGCTAACTCTATTATGCTTCTGTTGTGTGTGTTTAGTCTGAGGATGAAAGAGAAATGTGTGCAAGAACTATTTACTGTACTAACATTGACAAGAAGGTAGTACAAGTTTTATCTTCCTTGTGCATGCATTTGACAAACCTTGGTATGGGAGTGTTTATGTGATCTATGTTCTGTTTGAAACAGGTTACTCAGGCAGATGTCAAGCTCTTCTTCGAATCACTTTGTGGAGAGGTTTACAGCTATCCATATACAAAATTTTGACAACTTTGTTGCATTTGAATTGTTAACCATATATTATATAAATTTGCATTTTATAGGTTTACCGTTTGAGGTTGCTTGGAGACTATCATCATTCATCTCGTATTGCGTTTGTGGAGTTTGTGATGGTTATTTTTCTAATCTCTTTAGCTTTTTTTCTTGATTGCTTTAATATGCAATACATTTGTTTGACTAGATTATGTATCTAAACAAGCTAAATAACAATGCAAAGTTGCTTCTCATGTTTGTGGTTCCTTTTATGTAATATATTGCTAGTTACACGCCATTTAGTCAAATTTAATATGTATTAATCATCCCAATTTAATAGCAAGAATGCACATTCAATTTTGTTCGGGTGATCAAACTCAAACTTTCCCATAGGTTTAAAAAATTGAAATCAGTATGTAGTTAGGCTTCAATGTGATATTCAAAGTTTAGTAGCAATTACATATTGGAAAATGGAAGAGATGTTATTGTAAGAGCATCTTGGTGTTTTGTCGTGTGATCTTCTCATCACTAGGAATGCATAGTTCAAACTTCAAACATGTTGATTGATATGGTTAGGCTTTCCCTTACTATCGTGCTTTGAGCCCTTCCTGAGATTTCAATCACTAGTAAATGAGCTCCTTTGTCGCTTGCTTAAACAATCTTGATGCATTAGAGGGCGACCGTGTGAATTACTAAAGCACACTTATCAAGTATAACTACCTAACACTTGGTGGTTTCAAGACATGAGAACGACCAAAGCTTTATTGCATGACAGCTTTATTGCATGCTTCCGGTGAGTGTTATAGTACAACAAAATATTACAAGAATGCTTATTGGAAAGATAATGATGATGTAAGTTGAAGATCTAAACCAACTTGCTTTCAAGAGTGTGAACGATGTTAAATAATAACTATTCGTGAACAAGTCTTGGTTGAGTTTCTTGTATACGAGTAATGAATTGTATATTACATTTTAGTTCTAGTATATATACTCATAAAAGAATTCGTTATTGTGTTAAAATATTTTTGAATTGTGCTAAAAAAATCATTTGTGCTTGTAATGTTAATTGAAATGAAGTATTTGGTTCTCGTAGCTTAATACGGTAAGCACAACACAACCACACAAGCAAACATAACATAAATGAACTAAGGGGTTGTTTGGTTGGTTTTATATTATGTCCTGTATGGATAAAGTTGTGTGTGTGGATTGAGAGGGTTTTTCATAGATGGAAGGAGCTTGTTTTTAACCTATCTGTATAGATTGAGAGGGTTTTTCATAGATGGAAGAAGCTTGTTTTTTAGTTGGGATTTGGGAGGGGCAGGTTCGTAAAAAACTTGGCTTTCTGCATAAAGCTACTCCTTAGAAGCTTACTGAATAAGCCACTTTCTATATCATTAAGCCACTAGCAAACAGTCATGTATAGCCGACCGAATAAGTTGTGAGTTTCATTAAGCTCATTAAGCATTAACAAACCGACTCTAAGAGTGATTGCCACATATGAAGTGTCAATAAACACAAGCCTCCTCTGATCATACAAATTGAAGCTCTTAAGATATCTAAGGCTTAAGAGTATGTAAGATATCAATACCATCTCTTTAGAACAAAGCTCAATAGCTTGTTCTATCTTCTTGAGTTGTAGTCTATTTTTCAACATAGAAGTATCTCATTGTGGTTATAACATAATAATAATGGATAATATTATTCAAAGTTTTTGTGGATTTTTTAATTTCTTTAATACTCATTGTCCCAATGTGGTCTAAGTATCCTTTTGAAAGATCACATTTTTTCAAATTGAATTCAATTTCTTTTTGAGTGTTACATATGTGTCAATATTTGTTTATGATCTTTATGCGTGTATGTGAGAGGCTACATTTGTACATATGCATACAATCTTTAGACTTGCTTTTTCCGGACTTGAATACTTCAACATATGGTCTTTGGGTGGATTGTTTGTTCTTTAACTCTGACTTGATAACTGAGATTTACATAAGTGGAGCATATGAAAGGAGTTGGCCTTGGATGGGAATATGTAGGATTATAGCTAAGAACCCTTGCTAGTTTTTTGGATACATTTTATAGTTCTTTTATTTTCAATTTTAGTCTTCCCCAACTCGATTATTCTAAAGGTGACAATGTTATAGTCTAGTTCTTAGGGTCCACTAGACTTTAGTTACTTGAACTTGTTATAAGTTAGATGAGCATTTCACGTTTGCTTTTTTTACTTTCACAACTGGCCTAATGAAAGTGTATAAGATAAGAATAATTGAGCTTTATTTATTTTAAATTATGTCATTGCTAAAATCAAAACCATAATTTGTTTAGCGCTATTAATCATTATGAGGTGAGGAGGTATGTCTACCTACAATTTTTTTCTTTCCTATATGATGATTAATGATATGTAGTGTGGATCTCCTTTCACAAAGACCTCGACCCATTTATAATGAATTTGAGAAAATTTGTGAAAACATCAATGCTCATACCAATGTTCGATTACCTCTGTTCACTCTCTTTTGCTAAAGTAAACAAAACAAATTGGTCATGATAAGAGGAGAGGAAGTAAGAGAAAATAAAGTAATCATGGCCTAATCAATAACGAGGTTTGTTTTTTCTTTAACATTCGCTCATCATATATAAAACTAGTTATTTCAGCAAAAAACGTCCGAACTTATAGCTTCTGGTATAGGGTACTTTTAGCAAGGAGAATACCAAATGCTTGTTCATACTTTGAGACATGCATAATGATGCAAGATCAATTGATAGTTACATACCAATTTCTAGTTTAAAAAACAAATATAAGAATCATAATGCTAAAAATGCTTTTGAGTAAAATTTTCATATGAATTGTATGGAAACTCCTGGCTGTAATTTACAAGGATTTCCTTCCCTGACCCTAGCTAGATCGAGGAGTTGTGATGAATTTTTTCACCCATCCTGTAAAATGTGGAAAACATAAGCATCATACAAACCATGATGCAAGGTCATGCATGTAGCATGTATCAATTAAATATAAATCATAATTGAATAGGCTATTGTGCTTGTTAACGAGGAAGAACATTTTTTAAATAGGTAAAAGGGTAAATAAAAGGCTAAACAACTAGATAAAGATAAAGATGGGCAACTACAAACAATTAGACTCTTGCAACTAATATACTATCTTTGCTTACATTTATTTTGCATTGATTGGTTTCTATAAATATTCTATTTCCATTCTTTGGTTTCTATAAATATTCTATTTCCATTGTTGGGTTATACGAGGAAATAAATGTGCATAGGCTGTACAGCTGTAGGGGAGTGAAATAAGCCTAGAATTTCTGTATATTCATTTATTTTTCAATAGGAAAATATGACCAAAAGTATTTCACCATTCACTGAAAAATTATATATTGGTATTGGCATTGATTAGTGCCTTAATTTTGTTCAATCACAAATAGTGGGTCTGTACAATCATTGGAGTTTTTGTTTCATTCTTGATTGTTCTCTGTTCACTCTTTCTCCGCTTCTAGTTGCTATATTGGTGTTTTACAAGCATTTTCTAAGCAGATTTCTGGCTTTTAGGTGCAGAGAGAGCTTCCATATTTGGTAAAAAATCAGTTCTATATGCTTGTGTTAAAGGAGAATTTTTGTTTTCATCTGTGAATCATTTTCTGTACATTGAAATGGCTGGTTGAATTTTGGTAACTATATTTCAAAGAATTATACTTGGAAATTTCAATTGTTTGTAGAGGTGGCAAAATGGAAGGGTCAGGAAACAGGTCAAAGTGCTTATTTTTGTTTGGGTCAGGGTGGGTTGACCCGCCAACACTTTTTGGCCATTCTTTCAAGGCTAGGAGATTGTTTGATTGTTATGAACCAAGCTCACAAAGAATCAAAGGAAAGAAGTCATCAAATTGTGTGATTAACTGGAAGGCAAAATGGAAATATCTAGCATTCGAGAGGCTAGTCTCTCCTAAACAAAACACTGGACAATTTACTCGATACCTCTACTCTTCCCCCACACCCTTATTTATACTAACAATTTATTCTAGAATATAATATTGGGCTTGGGCTTGGGCCTCTATATCTCGATGCATGACATTACCCCACCCCCAAAGAACCACCTTGTCCTCAA
This sequence comes from Arctium lappa, assembly GCA_023525745.1. Taxonomy (NCBI): domain Eukaryota; kingdom Viridiplantae; phylum Streptophyta; class Magnoliopsida; order Asterales; family Asteraceae; genus Arctium; species Arctium lappa. The sequence goes on from CM042057.1 coordinate 41,683,378, forward strand.
GGTGGATAGAAAAAATAAAGAAATTGTTGCCCGGTTACTATATCTCTCGCACTCATGCCTTCTAAGTTATGCACCATGGTGTCTTGTTCGTCCTCTTGAATGATCTTATCATAATAAAACTCGGCCACCAACCTCACATTAACCTTCGTCCTGTTGTACTCGATCAGTCTCGGCCAAACATCAATATACTCCCACACAAGGGACTCTAGGCAGCCCAGATCAAGGATCAACCCAATTAGCGTTGCCAATAGTTTGCCAACCTTGTTCAAGTCCCTGTCTTCTTTGGCCTGTGCTGACTCATGCATTGGAAAATGAACTTTCCTTGCCTCGGTATTCATCCTCGTATCAGTTATCCATCCAATACTGCTCCCTTTAACAACCGTGGTCCCCATGACTATTGTACATTCCTTTTGTTGGATGTCAATTTCCTTAGAAACTGGATTAATAGTGTTAATATTAACTTCCTTCTCTTCGATTAAGGAACCGAACTTGACCCTAAGGGGTGAACTAATTAGCTCAAGGACCTTCATATGAGCAGGGTTATTATCCCAAGCCAAAAACTCTACCAGCTTCATGGCATCACCTAAGGAGTTGTTGAATTAATTGTAATACCTCCAAACCCTCAATCTTTCCAACAACAATTAAGTACGATTTCTTCTCCCCAACTACTCCCTTTTGGTCTTGCCAATTGAACAAAAATTTAGACAATAGACACCCGGACCACTCAAATCGATTGACCCCGGTTCCTTGATGACTTGAGAAACAAAATGGTGAGAAAGAGTCATGAACAATTCAATATCCTTCAAACTCAGTAAAGGAAATGAAGATAGCAAGGTAGGTGTATCAGAAGGTTGGAGTAATTGATCTGGTGGTTTTGGGTCGGTCTAGGAACTTAATTCGGGTTTGGTTTAAGAACAAATTTCGCGGTTGATTTTGAATTTGGATTTGGTTTGATTTTGAACTCGTGTTTGGACAGTGTTTGGACAGAATTTGACTTATATCATCGATTTTATTGGAGAGTAGGAATATTGAAGTTCTGAAACTTAGGGTTTTTGATTTCCAACCCACGAGATTCTCGATTTCCTGTTTATTAGTCGATTGAGATTGCTCCTTCATCATTGATCGAACAATTTTCACAGCACGACTCGTTTGATTCATCCCTTTATGCGACACAATCGGGCTTAGACGATTTTGGGCCATTGCACGGGCCTTGTGTTGATTGGGCCGAAACTGATCCCCTTTCTCCTCCACGTTTGTGATGGATGAATAGTGGATCGAGGAAACCGTCTGAATCCCCACACCTCTCTTCGTAGACGCATCCTCCCTTTCTTCTCCTTCTGATCGTTGTTGTAACAACGAGGCTGTCATGGCTGATATTCTGAAATTTTCCATGGACAACCTCCTCATCAATAGGTGTGAATCCTCTAGATTCGATCTCAGATAGTGGAGAACCCCTTGGTTTTGGTGGGGGTGGTGTAGAGGATTGTTTGGGGTCCAGTGTTACGTACCTCTTCACGAAGAATACGGATCTCTTCTCGAATGATGGAGCAAGTTCTAGCATTCTCAATCACCATCTCGGTCAGTTTCTGATTGAGGAATTGGTTGAATATTGCCATCTGATGTTGAAAATCAGAAACTATGGATTTTAGCAGAATCACCTTCTTCATTGTAGAGTCAAGCCCCTGGGAACTCACATCCAGAGCCATGGATCGGAACTGCTCTGATACCAATTTGTTAAGAACCAAGCTCACAAAGAATCAAAGGAAAGAAGTCATCAAATTGTATGATTAACTGGAAGGCAAAATGGAAATATCTAGCATTCGAGAAGCTAGTCTCTCCTAAACAAAACACTGGACAATTTACTCGATACCTCTACTCTTCCCCCACACCCTTATTTATACTAACAATTTATTCTAGAATATAATATTGGGCTTGGGCCTCTATGTGCAAGAATCAAGATTAACAATAGATTTCTCAATTAAATCTCATATGTCATTGATCTAAACTTCACATATTACAATCTTTCTCTCTCTCTCTCTCTCTTTACTTTCTCTCTCTAAAATGTACAAACAAAATTATCCCAGATACGTACACAATTAGGCTCTCTTACTCTACTTACAAATACAAAGAAAAATGCTATTTATACCTCTTACAAACAAGGAACACACAACAAACTAAACAAACTAACATGCTTTGACAAAGGTTGACTTTGACTTTCCACTTTAAACAACTTTGACTTTGACTTGCAATCTTTAGGATTTGACTTGAGCTTTAGACTTTCAATCTAGATGATCTTGAAGACAACAATCAGTGTGCTCTAACATTCTCCCCATTTGGATTCAAGATCATCTTCAAAAACAAATTCTCCCCCTTTGATGCAAGAACTAGTAATCTCTCTTTGGATTAAATTTGCACTAATCTTCAAACGAATTTCATCTTTAAAGCATGTTCTCCCCCTTTCAGAACATTCTCCCATTTTGGGACAAAAACTGATTTTCTCAGGTAATCAACATTCTCCCCTATTGAGATGAAAATTGATAATCTCCACATGAATATTCATCTCCCCTTCTTGTGATCTTTAATATTCTCCCCCGAAGACTTTGATAAACATCATCTCTAACAAAGAAATTATCTTCGGTTGTAGCTCATTTTTCCTCAGCAATCAAACTTCAAAGAAAGTCTGATATAATCACCAAGTTCATTTCTGTCAATGAAGTCCAAAAACCTGTCTTTCCACTGTCTTTCCACTGTTCGTATTCTCCTTTGAACAGAACTGGTGGTTTGACATCGGTTCCAATTGTAAGAGCATCCCTAGAAGTCATCCTGACAAATAAGCTGTAAAAATAAGAACTTAAAATGATCGTTAGTTCGAAAGAAATTAGTAACCAAAAAATCTTAGAAAATTTTTCAGAAAATAAATTTCCAAAAAAATTCGTAAGGCAAGAATCCTCATACCACAATCACTAGAAATTCGCACAACACCACAAAATTCGCAGAACTTCCACAATTCGCACGCTGAAGGAATTCGCACATAAAGAGATGCGAATTCAAGGAATTTGCACGCTGCTATATGCGAATTCTGATCTTTTCGTACATTGGAAGATACGAATTCTGTACAATTCTTATATAAGTCTATGCGAATTCTACACTTGTCAAATTCAGGAATCAAGCACTATGCGAATTCTCTATGCGAAATTCTTGGATCTTGCGAGTTCTTGAGTGATCTATGCGAGTTCTTCAGTTTTTGATCTAAAAACACTTCAAACGATCTAAAAACCCATTAATCATTCAAATTCAAGTCTGAAACTTTGTCAATTTGCTCACGTACTCGATCTGAACAAACTTCTATGACTCCATTTCGATCAAAAACAACCAAATTACACTTTCAATTCAAGAATAGTACTTTTTACAATGTTCGAACAAAAACTCTTCTAAATCCAAAATTCACACAGATATCTTGTGAATTGGACAAAGACATACAAATCAAACTTGTTCTAAAACTCAAATCGATTACAATGCAACGAAATTACAACCAAAAACACATGATTACAGTACACAAATTGAAAAACAAACAAAACTCAGTGAAACTGGGTGCGTAGGACATTCTTGATGATTTCAATCGAACTCTGCTATGATACCAATTGTTATTCCCAGAATATGTGCAAGAATCAAGATTAACAATAGATTTCTCAATTAAATCTCATATGTCATTGATATAAACTTCACAGATCTTTCTCTCTCTCTACTTTCTCTCTCTAAAATGTACAAACAAAATTCTCCAAGATACTTACACAATTAGGCTCTCTTACTCTACTTACAAATACAAAGACAAATGCTATTTATACCTCTTACAAACAAGGAACACACAACAAACTAAACAAACTAACATGCTTTGACAAAGGTTGACTTTGACTTTCCACTTTAAACAACTTTGACTTTGACTTGCAATCTTGAGGATTTGACTTGAGCTTTAGACTTTCAATCTAGATGATCTTGAAGACAACAATCTGTGCTCTAACAACCTCTATATCTCGAGCCTCTATATGTCGATGCATGACATTGATCAGTTTATGAAGAAGCCCAAGTAGTGGTATTAGTCTTATGGGGGGTTGTGTGTGTGTGTGTGTGTTATAAACTCAATTGAAAACATTGCCAAACCGACATTGATTATCAGCTTGATTTCTCTAGTCGGTGGTAAGATGGAATCACACAAGCACCCCTAATTATAATGAATGCCATTATGAAATGAATCATGATTGTGTAAGAAATTTCCATTTTTCGTGAGAAGGTGAGAAATTGTGAAGTTGCCTAACCTTTATATTGTGTCAAGAAGGTTGTAACTTTCACATGACCTAAAACTCTGTATATCTGGTCACATGACCTTCACACAATATACAGTTATTATCACAGGTCTTACGACAAACCTTCAAACGATATGAAGGTACCTTCACCCTTTTTCTCTTCTCACAATGAGTTTTTCTCACCGCAACCCAACCCACTATGACATATACCATTACCTTACATTATATGTGGTTTTACTTTTGCTGCAATTTCATTCTACCGCTTTGGAATATAGATTATGTTTGTTTTTTCTTTTAACCTGATTGGACGTATAATAGCTTCAAAAACCGCTTTGACAGGCTATTTAATTTCTACTTTTATCTTACTGCGTGTTATTTATTTATTCCTTATTTTTCTCTTCTGTTTTGTTAACAAGGGTCTTGTTTAATCTGGTTTCTGGATGTTGACAACTAAACATCATCTTCTTTTTCCTTATTTCAACGAAAGGCCTCCAAGAAATTACTCATCAAATGACTGTTTTATGTAAAAGTAGAGCAACGAGTGAGGAATTCAACATATCATAGAACATGCATATGCGAACATCTTTCTTGCGTTTATTTTTTATCTATGGAAATTTCGTTTCCATTGCTTATTTAGACATTGTAGTGATCACGTGTTGGATTTTACAGGCCGAGAGTGCAATTGCAGCTCTGAACTGTAGTGGTGCAGTATTGGGATCATTGCCAATAAGGTATCTCTAAAACTTTTTCAAGCTTGGTGTCTTTACTGAAACTTCTCTACCCTTCACAGACCGTACGCTCTAGTGACAAATGCTCTTTAAATCCATGACATTGAGGACAAATTTCTAGGCATTCTTGTGTATGGAAATGACATTTTTCTCAAACCTGTCAGAACGTCACAGTTTTAAAGAAACCTCGACAGAAGTTCATTTATTTTAAGGACCTGTGCGGGTCCCACTGGGTTTGTTTTATTTGATTATCTAACACTGAAATATATTTTTAATATGTTGATGCAGGGTAAGCCCTTCAAAGACCCCTGTTCGTCCACGCACACCTCGCCCTACCATGCACTGACTCATTTACTGTTGCTATCTAAATATATACGTAGATACACAAACTGTCGACGATTATGTTTGTCGTTTGTGTGTGATGGATGCATCAGTATGTCTATAGCTCTGTTTCAATGTAGAGAGTTGGGATGGAAAATTGATGGTTGTCTTACAATTTTGATCATGGGAAATGATCTTATTTCTGATTTTAAACTGCTAACTATTTGCATTACAGAGTTTTTTTTCCTTTTATGACGATCAAGATTCTAAAAAACGCGTTATGGCACCCCATAACGTCGAGGCGAGGCCTTGTCGTCACATTAAAGCCCGTGGTAAGACTCTGATGTGTGGCTTGCGTTATGGCGGGTTATACTCTAGGCGTGTTAATGTGTGATGTTTTTTTTTTAATATAATTTATGGCTTATTAAATTAAATATTAATATTCTAATCATTCATTGAAAGCGGGAATTCATTAACCGCAAGTTGAAGGGGCGAGGAAGATTTTGAATTCAGTTCCCATGAAGAAAATTAAAGATGAAGGTTATATGGAAAGATAGTTTTTTTATAATATACATCGAATCTAATCCAATCTAATCTAATGTCTTTTGCATATGATATTAGAATTTTAGATTAGAGATGTATGGATTAATTTGTTTATAGTTTTATATGAAGTTGTGCAACTTCCCTCGTGGGCTAGGTCGCGTGCCTAGTCGGCGGGTCGCCTGTTTCTCGGCCTGATCACAAGTGAGTTATGCGAGCCTAGCTGTGACCTTGGGTCACGGGCTAGGTCGCCGTGACTTCAATTTTGCTCTTTTTCTTTGGTTTTCTTGCATGGTTTCTCCTGAACACATTAAACCACAAAAATCTTCAATAAATAAATGTTTCTAAGGCCAAAACTGAACATTTAAATACAAAAGGAGGGTATTTAAAATATGGGTGTTATAGTACAATCTAGTTATCTTTAGGTGGGTTTTACTGAAATCTGGACGAAATTCTTACAGCATAAGCCAAGTCAGATTAGATGCATACACGTGCATACATTAGACCTTTTTATTAATTGTGTATAAGACTTGTAATCAATTTCCTCAGCTAAATCCTTCCCCCTAATTTTAGAAATTTTGGACAGTTTATTACCGTTTGGCATAGGCTCGTTTCCTTCAGCAAATACATAAGATTTGACCCTAGATTTTGGCTAATAGGTTTCTTAATTGGAATAAGTTCCTTAGTTTAAATTTAGATTGCTTTTATACCACTCAATGCAATGTTGTAAATTAGAAACATTGTTCTTTACTAATGCATTTATTCTGATTTTAGAGATATGTTATAACTAATTCTAATTAGTCATATCTTAATCAATCTTTTGTAATCGGACTTGGTCTAGGATCAGTCCCTTTAACCAGGCCAATTTGTCCACGTTTACCATTGTTGGTTACCATGGCTTGGCAACTTGCCGTAAAGATTAATTTGTTATTGATTGTCAGAGTTTAATTTGTTATTGATTGTCAGAGTCGTTCTCTATAATGTTGGTTTTAAAACCTTTGACTACAAATGCCTTACCAATGATAATACGTTCTTACACGCATTGTTGAGATTTTTTCCAAAACCGGCACACAAATGTCCCAAATGATCAAATTTCTGTAAACGACCAACAACTAAGATGCAGAAACAAAACGGATCACAAACGATATACATGTCATGATAATAATGCCAAACCAATAAAGCAACAATGTAATGACACAAACATATAACGAGATTGCACTGTGTTACAACCATATACATCCTCCCAACGAACCTGAGATAATGTATCTATACTATATTATAAGTGCATTTGGGTAAGTCTTAAAAACAAACCAGTGTTTTTCACCGCGCATTGTACAGTGATCGGAATTACCTTACAATGTAATAATGACAATGATGAAATTGGGTGTAAAAAAATATTATTTTCAATTTAGCTTGTAAATATTAGTTTCAAAACTATTTAATTAATATCATTATGAAATATATTGGGTATGTGCACATGTTATGCGAGACATCTGTTGGTGATTTTAGTGAAATCATCGGTTCATTTTGTGTAATTGGATTCACATGATAATAATGGGGTTTGTAGCTAAGCTATAACGCGAGTTAGGAGGTGTAGAGTGCACACTGGTGTAGGCTAACTATGACCCGGGATAGTTGGACGGTCGTTTGGTGGTTTATCAGTTTGTAATTGAGACAATGCATCGGGTGGGTTGTGTTGCGGGTTAACCCGCGCGGCTACCCGCGCCATGCACTGGATTGTGGGTTGAAACTGTGCACCAGGCGGGTTTTGCCGTGGGATAACTCACGTGGCTACTCGTGCTGTGCACTGGTTTGTAGGGTTGAAACAGAGGTCCGGGCGGGTTGTGCCGCGGGTTAACCCGCACAGCTACCCGTGCGGTGCACTGTTGCAGATTTCGATTCTGTAACCCCCAAATCTCTTTGTAACCACCACCATTATGTCCAAAAATCAATACCATTAAATGGAAAATTATTATCATTAATAATATAGGATCAGTTACGATTCTCATTGTGTTTAAATAGAATCGATTTCTACCTAAATCGATACCGGTGAATTTGAGATTATCCTCGAGTGAATTTCGTGATACCCGGGCAGAATAGGGTCGAAATATCACTTAAGGAAAGCGAGCTCTCACGCAATTTTACATTCTTATCCAAGATTCAATCACTCTCTTCTTCTCCTCTCCATCGTTTTATGCCCCCTCCCCAACAATCTTAAATGGTATTTTCTCATCGTGAGAGAGATGGCAAGTGATCAATCCGTGAGAGATATGACGACCAAGTTCACCAAACTGGAGAAGTTTGAAGGCGTCGATTTTCGACGATGGCAGAAGAAGATGCACTTCTTGCTGACAACATTGAAGGTCGTTTACGTGCTGAGCACTCCGATGCCGGAGGTGATGGAAAACGAGACGTTGGATATGACCCGACGTCGCGAAAAATGGGAGAACGACAATTACATCCACATTTTAAACGGTATGTGTGACTCCCTCTTTGACATTTATCAAAATGTCGAATCTGCCAAAGAGCTATAGGACTCTCTTGAGTCCAAATACATGGCGGAGGATGCTTCTAGTAAGAAGTTTCTCGTTAGTAATTTTAATAATTACAAAATGGTGGACTCGATGCCTGTGATGGAGTAATATAATGAGTTCCTACGCATTTTAGGCCAATATGCTCAACACAATATGAAGATGGACGAATCCATCTCCGTATCGAGCATAATTGATAAATTGCCCCCTCTTGGAAAGATTTAAAACACATGTTGAAACACAAGAAGGAAGAGTTGTCTCTTGTACAACTCGGTAGTCACTTGCGCATAGAGGAATCTCTTCGTGCGGAAGAGACTGAGAAACCTAAGATAAAAGAGGTTTCTGCCCCTTCGGTGAACATGGTGGAAGAGGGAAAATCCAACAACTTCAAGGAAAAACGTAAGTTCAATGAAGCCAAGAAAGGGCCCAACAAAAAGGTTAAATTAACCTGTTGGACTTATGGCATGACCGGCCATCTCAAGCGGGATTGTCGGGTTGTCAAGAATAAGAATGGAGTAAGCACAAGTGGTGGTGGGCAAGGATCCAAGGATCAACACCCACGGCAAGGTCAGTTTATTGACTTTGGTTTTAATTCAAATTTGAATTATGTACCACTAATATTCGAATCATTTTATGTGCATTATGATGATGATGCTTGGTGGATTGACACGGATGCCTCGAGTCATGTGTGCAAGGATAGACGTTGGTTCACCTCTTTGGAACCGGTTGAAGACGGATCCGTGCTACACATGGGGAACAAGTCAAATGCTCCCATTCTTGGACGCGGCTTAGTTAGGCTAGAGTTTAGTTATAGCAAAATAATTGAACTTATTGACGTTTTGTTTGTACCACAAATTCGAAAGAATTTGGTTTCCGGTAGTGTCTTGAATAAGTTAGGATATAGGCAAGTTTTTTAGTCCGGCAAGTTTATCTTGTCAAAAGGTGGCTCTTTTGTAGGATTTGGCTATTTGTTAAATGACATGTTTATGTTGAGTTTGAATAAAAATAATTTTGTTTCAAATTCTGTTTATGTTGCAAATGAGAATTGTGTTGATTCTATTTTATGGCATGCAAGGCTTGGTCATGTTAATTTTAAAAGAATGGTTGAAATGTCAAAGGACGGTCTTATTCCGGATTTTGACATTAAAACCGAAAAATGTAATACTTGCATGTTGACAAAGATCACCAGACAACCTTTTCCTAATGTGAAAAGGGATTCGTCGGTGCTTGAATTAATTCATAGTGATCTTTGTGATTTGCATTCAACTCCGTCTTTTGGTAATAAAAAGTATGTCATTACTTTTATTGACGACGCTTCTCGGTTTTGCTATGTATTTTTATTGCATTCAAAAGATGAAGCGTTAGAAATTTTTAAAATTTATAAAACGGAGGTTGAATTGCAAATGAACGGTTTTATTAAATGTTTACGCACCGATGGTGGTGGGGAATATTACGACCCCATGTTTTTCCAATCCGTAGGAATCATTCATGAGACCACGACGCCCTATACATCACAACAAAATGGTGTGGCGGAACGGAAAAATAGAGTTCTCAAAGAAATGGTGAACTCTATGTTATCCTACTCGGGATTGAGTGATGGATTTTGGAGTGAAGCCATGTTGACGACTTGTTACTTGTTGAATCGAGTTCCCAATAAAAGGAACAAGATTATCCCATATGAACTTTGGTTCAAGAAAAGGCCTAACTTGAGTTATATTTGAGTTTGGGGGTTGTCGGGTGGTTGTTCGACTATCCGAACCCAAAAGGAAAACTTTGGGTGAGAAAGGTATTGATTGCATCTTTGTTGGATATGCCGAGCATTCCAAGGCCTATAGGTTCTATGTTATTGAACCTAATGATTTTATAACGATTCACACCGTTATAGAATCGAGAGATGCATTATATGATGAGACTAGATTCTCTTCAATACCTAGGCCAAAGGACCTTGTTCCAAGTACTAGTGTAACTGGTGAGGTTGAAGAACAAGCAATTGTTCCAACCGAATCTCCGATGCTTCGAAGGAGCAAAGGGGGAAGGATCAAAAAATCCTTTGGTCCCGATTTCCAAGTATACTTGGTAGAGGGATCAAAAGATGAGATTGAGTCACAATTCTCTTACTATTATAGTATTGAGGAAGATCCAAAATCATTTGATGAGGCTATGAAGTCTCAAGATATTGCTTTCTGGAAAGAAGCAATAAATGATGAGATGGATTCCATCATGGGGAATAATACTTGGGTATTATAGGACTTGCCACCGGGTTGTAAACCGTTGGGATGCAAGTGGATCTTCAAAAGGACGATGAAAGCCGATGGATCAATCGATAAGTTCAAAGCTCGATTAGTAATCCAAGGCTTTAGGCAATGGGGAAACATCGATTATCTTGATACATATGCCCCGGTTGCAAGAATCTCCACGATTAGATTGTTGATGGCCTTAGGAGCTATCCACAATTTAGTGACTCACCAAATGGATGCCAAAACGACATTCTTGAATGGTGACTTGGAGGAAGAAGTTTACATGAAACAATCGGAAGGTTTTGTTATGCCCGGAATGGAGAATAAGGTATGTAAATTTGTAAAATCATTGTATGGACTTAAACAAGCACCCAAACAATGGCATAAAAAATTTGATGAGGTTATCTTGTCCAACGGTTTTATGTTAAACCAAGCAGACAAGTGTGTATATAGCAAATTTGACACATCCGGTAACCGAGTAATCATTTGTTTATACGTTGATGACATGTTGATCTTTGGCACCGACCAAAATCAAGTTGATAAAACCAATGAGTTTTTGTCATCAAGTTTCCCCATGAAAGATATGGGAGAGGCGGAGGCGATCCTTGGAATAAGGATCAAGCGTGAGAACAAAGGGATTGCAATTACGCAATCTCATTACATTGAGAAAGTATTAAAGAAATTTAATTGCTTTGATTGTTCTCCGGTGAGTACTCCATTTGATTCGAGTGTGAAGCTTATGCCCAATTCGGGTGAAGCGGTGTCACAACTCGAGTACTCAAAGGCTATTGGATGTTTGATGTATGCCATGACAAGCACTAGGCCGGATATCGCTTTTGCCGTAGGCAAGTTGAGTAGGTATACTAGTAATCCTAGCATACATCATTGGCAAGCGATAAGACGAGTATTTAAGTATTTGAAGAAAACCATTGATTATGGTTTGTCATATGTCGGGTTTCCTTCGATATTAGAGGGATATTCGGATGTAAGTTGGATCACCAACTTAGAAGATCACTCCTCTACGAGTGGTTGGGTATACTTGCTTGGGGAAGGTGCCATCTCATGGGCTTTCAAGAAGCAAACTTGCATCACGAGTTCGACTATGGAGTCGGAATGTGTGGCATTAGCCGTTGCCGGTAAAGAGGCGGAGTGACTAAGGAATTTAGTCCATGAAATTCCGTTATGGCCGAAACCAATATCACCCATTTCTATGCGTTGTGATAGTGCGACTACTTTGGCTAAAGCTTATAGTCAAGTATATAATGGCAAGTCTAGACACATAGGTGTTAGACATAGCATGATTCATGAGCTAATCACGAATGGGGTGATTTCGGTTGAATTTGTTCGGTCGCAACAAAATCTAGCGGACCACTTGACGAAGGGGTTAGTGGTCGACAGATTATATACCCGAAAATCACAAATGGAATCACATGCAAGTATACATGCAAAACCACTATCGTTTGAACAAGTAATAAAGTGGTACTAAGTACCAAGTATCGATCCCACAGAGACAATAAAACAAGTCGTGTTTCTTAAGTCAGTCTTAAAAGGTGATTTTAGAAAGAGATTTGGAAGGAATGACCTTTGAAAGTTGGTAACAATAAATTAAAGTGCTTGAACAAATTAAAATAAAGCAAGGGTGCAAGATCCGACTGGAGTTGTAAGCAACTAAATAATAGGACGGATGCTGCAGCACTAGGTTCTCAACTTCACTATCGATTCACAAAACCCTTTTGCAAGGTTCATATTAGAATAGGTTTATCGGCAGCGACTAATTAGGCAACCCAACCGGTTCCGCACAGATATTATTATGATCCCCGTATAGTTTACAATCAATAAAGATTGAGAGGGTTTGTTACAACCCCTATAACACTTCAGTGTTCTGAAGTTTATGCTAGCTTGCAAACAAGCCGCTCACCCAAGTGAAACAATGTACGTCACCTCATCAAGAAGCACTTTGTCGAAAGTCAGAAACAAGGAGTGAATAGTGAAATTGATAGCTAGTAGCAAAACATTAATCCATAGTTACATAGGCTTTTATCTCCCAACCATCACTTACACCCAAGCTAGGGACTTACCCCATCATCGCTTGACACATGGTGTGCGACATTATTGGAAAGATAATAAGCAAATGCATGAAAAGTAAATGACTGGAATTGGACAATATAAATGTAAATAACATAAATGTAAAGCAGAAATGTAAAGCCGAATTGGAAATGACAAGGAAATGTAAAGGTGATGTGAACGGTGTTGTGACACTGAATAGTAGCGTACTGGAATTAAAGACTTCAAATTAAAATGCTTAAAGTAACAAGTTGAGATAGCTATGTGAGTTATCCAACCGAGAGAACCTAACACAATGAGATACTAACTACTGAAGTGAGCTTCTCTATTTATACATAGAAGAGCTCTTAACCTAGCATCTTAAGAAAGCATCAAAAGTACAAAGGACATGGTCCCTACCACTAACAAGGAATCAAATATCAATTAGAGTACAATTAGCATCTTTTAAGGTAACAAGAATATGTCAAGAGAGCATATATGCTCTGCCATTGTTCTTCCTCCACCGAATATCTTCAAGTTATCTTTCAAAGAGCTAGTTGCACCAACCAAAAAGATTATGAATTTTAGTCCATGACTGCAGTCCTCATGTTGTGACTCCTGCTGCAGCATCATTCATCAGTAAGTTAACATAAAATCACATAAGTAAGGTCAATTTCCACTACTTAGCTCCCAACTCAACAAATGATAAAAATAAGAATAAAGGACTCAAATATTGTGATTTGGGAAATTAAAATGCTAGAAAAGCCTACTAAAAAGTGACGGAAAATGTGATAAGTTATCTGTGTGTCCCTGTTTCTAATTTCTTATCACAATTAATCAACAAACAAGATAACAATTCTACCTGTTTTGATTTCAATTCAAAATGCAAATGATTACAAAAACTCAGTTCTTGACTTTCTCTCTCTAGACGACTTTCTCTCTCTACAACTCTCTCTCTCTCTGATCCATATACAAACTCTAGTCACACCTCTATTAACAAGAAAAACAAAGTATTTATACCTACAACTAAAATACAAAGAAATACAAATACAATACAAATACTTTGACTTTTTATTACAACAAGACTTTGACTTTTAATAAGAGTTGACTTTCTCAGCTTTGACTTTCTTGAAATTTGACTTTAGTCTTCTTGATCTTGTATCCAACATAATTCATGCTCTAACAATCTCCCCCTTTGGATTCAAGATCACGGTTGAAAGGTCTTGCAATACAGTCTTCTCTTTTAAACTCTGTCAGATGCAATCTCTCCCTTTAACATTGTAAACTTTCCAAGTCTGTCTTCGAAGAATATAACAATCTCCCCAAAATATGATAAACAAGATCTTCGACAATCTCTTCAGAACTATCACAATACTCTTTCAGACTTCAGAAAGAAATTATCTTCAGATTCAGCTTGGATTGCTTTAGCAAATAATCTTCAAATAAAATTTCCTCAAAATGAGCACATCTTCAGAAACCTTCAATAACACTTGTGATGTATCTCCCCTTTAGGTATCTTCCATTTTAACTTTCCAAACAACTTTGTCTTCAAAAAACTTCAAAACTTTGACATTTTCCATCTTTACTTTCACCTTCTTAATCAACCATATAGCATTTGACATTAAGCTTTGATTCATCTCCCCTTTTTCATTACATATTCTGAAATCTGACTTTGAACGTATCTGAACTTATCTCCCTTTCTGTTCAAAACTTCTCATATGAACTTGAACTTTGATATATCTCCCCCTTTTTAATGATTTGTAAGAATCAAAATCATTAAAACACTTCAAGGTCAGATCTGGCTTTGAATGATCTTCCCACCATCTGATAAGCACAGTCTTCATTTGATACAATGTAAGCAATATCTCCCTTTGTGAAGAAATAGACAATCTCCCCCCAGATAGGAAAATTATCAATCTCCCCAATACATGATGTGAGAGAATATGTCGACTGATCTGAAAGAGCCGTTGAATCATGAATGTATTCATCTGAATCTTTGCAAATTCAAACGAATTAAGAGTTTGACAAGTCGGTTCACAAGTCAGTAATAGGGATGGGATTAAAGTCCATCTAAATCTCTAACGGTGAGACACCCAATCCCCTTCTAATACAACGTTAGAAGTTGAATTCAATGGGAAAGATCACTCTAAAGGATTGGAGCACAAGATAATCAGTCCAAGGTATGTGCTCGGTACTGCAAGTGAAGGAGGTAATTGTTCTTTTGTAAAAGTGCATGTGCAGGTGCATGATGAAAGGAACTACCTATATGAGTGCGAAGTGTGGTCGCTTCAAGAAGCTTGGACTTGGCTTTGATGCACTCACGAATGAATAAGGACACATGGCCTGTATAGTGTCAAGTTTAAACTTTAGAGAATCTTTTAAATTCATGTGTATGTTATTTTATGGTACTCAAATAGGTTGAAGGGTTCAATCCGTAGGACGTCCGAATTCTCAAGTATTTGAAATGTGTAATGTACTAAGATGGAAATTCAAACTTTTAGATATTTTCATTTATGCATGAGTTTGTTTCCTATATTAAATTTTTATTTGTGAATCAAGGATTGCACTAAAATGGGGGAGGAATGTTGGTGATTTTAGTGAAATCATCGGTTCATTTTGTGTAATTGGATTGACATTGTTGAGTCTGAATTGTATTCAAGATTAAAAGGTCATTGTTGTAATTGTTTGTAATTGTCAAAGTTTGTCAAAGTCAAAGTTGTAAAGTCAAAATAGCAAAAGTCAACAATAGTCAAAGTTGTTTAGTTAGAAAGTTGAAGTGTGTTTAGTTTAGTTAGCTTGTAGTTCTTAGAGTATAAATAGGTTTTGTCTTTGTAATATTAGGTTAGAGACACTTTGATATTGTCATATTCTTGAGAGAGAAATTGTAGAGAGGGAAACATATTGTAGAGAGAGAAACTTTCAAGATCATGAAATAAACGTTAGATTTGTGATTCAATCATTATTATATGGACCTATCAATTGGTATCAGAGCAGACATAAATCAGAAATCAAGATCACAATTTTTGAAGATTCGGTCGTATACTCAAGAACACGCACGTAATCTGTGATTAGATCGATTTGGTGATTTTGTGTTGTAATCGTCAAATTCTTGATAGTACTGTAATCGTTTGATGTATTAGAACATCTTTCATTCATATTGTAACTGCAAATTTCTTGTATTTCACATTCAATTTCACGAATTTGAAAATGTTTGGTTGAACACAACTTCGCACTGTATCTTGAGTTCAATTTGTAATTTTGTTGTTTTTAGACAAATTCATGTATTGAGTTTATGTTCAGACTATGTTCGAAAGTGATTTGACAAAGTTTCAAGGTTGAATTCAAAGATTTGGATCAAATTTTGACGATTTGAAGTGTTTTGGGTTGAAAAGTGAATAACTCACAAGATCTATGGAATTCGTATCAAGAACTCGCATGATGAATGGATTTTGAAAAGTTAAGTGTAGAATTCGCATCAGCCTTCATACGAAAAGTTTAGAATTTGCATCGGCTTATATGCGAAAAGATGGAATTTGCATAGCTCATCATACGAGAAGTTGATTGAAATTTCACTAAGTAAGAAATTTGCATCGAACTATATACGGATTTTATGGATTTCGCATCGTGAAGGATACGGATTTCTTGGTTTCACATCAAGCATCATACGGATTCTTGGACTTTTCGCATAGAATTTCGAAATTTTTTCTAAGTGTAGAATCCATATTGATACGGAAAGTTGAGGATCGAAGAATTTTCTAAGTATAGAATTCGCATCCCTTTGTTGTGCGAAAAGCGTTGTGCGAAAAGTTTGGAGTTCGAGAATATTCTAAGGCAAGAATTCGCATATCGAAGCGTGCGAATTTCTAAGAACTCGCATACCGAAGCGTGCGAATTTCTTAAACTCACATCTCATTACGTGCAGATTTCTTGAGTTGTGCGAATTTTGGCTAGAGTGGTGTGCGAATTCTAAAGAGTATTCTAGTGTGTGTGTGCGAAAAGTTCTTCAGCCTGAGAATTCCATACTTATTCTAAAGAGTATTCAAATTTTTAGTGGGACCCCCATGCTAAGTCTACGAAGGGGGACATATTTCTGAGTGTGATCAAAGTTTCTGATTTTTGTTAACGATCATTTCAAGCTTATATTTTACAGATATCAAAATGCCTTACACTGATGAGAAGGGAAATACTGTCTTAACAAAAAGAGATTGTGCTATTACGTATATGCCTGAGATACCAACTCTTGAAGCTAAAAATGAGAAGCTGATAGTCAAATATATATCTCTTCAAGATCAGATTGAGAAGCTAAAAAAGAAATCTATTTCTTTAGAGAAAAAAATTATTTGCTCAGATTGTATTTCTAATTCTAAAATTAATTTTGCAGGAATAATTGCTTCAAAAGAGAAAGAGATTTCTAATCTTCAAATCAAATTGAAGAAATCTGAAGAGGAATCAGCAAGATGGAAAGCAAATAGTTCAAACACTACATGGTCAAAGAAAGAGTTAATGCAAAGAGAGATTGATGATCTTAGGAAAAGAGCAAACATTGCTAGTGAAACACGTGATGCACTAAGAAAGATGAATATTGATCTTTTCACTGAAAGAGACAAGCCGGAAGAAAAAGTATTTAGTCTTGAAGTAGCAATAAATGTTCTGAAAGAAGAAGTTGAAGAGAAGAACAACTCATGTATTGAAGCTGATTTGACGAAGATTGATAAGCAAAGAAATGGTTTAGAAAAAGAGAATGCTGAGTTGAGAAATAAAATCTCTGAATTTGAAGTTCAAGTTGATAAAGAGAAGAAAGAAAGAGAAGTATTTGAAAAAGAAAGAAAAGTTCTTTCACATAAATTTTCTGATTTTTCAAGGAAATCATTTGAAGAAAAGAAAGTCGTGGAGCTCAAATGTACAAAACTTTCTCAACAAGTGTCAGATTTTGAGAAAGTCGTCATTATGGAAAGAGATAAGTTTGAGAAAGAAAAGAAGTTAACAGAACAAAAGAATGTCGGATTATTCATAGAGATATTTGATAAAAGAAAAAGTGTTGAAAAAGATTTTGAAGAAGAAAGGAAGATATTTGAGACAAAGATTACCAAGCTTTCAAAGAATCTATCTGAACTATCTGCAACTGCATTGAAAGAACAAAAGACGAAGTCTGAATTACAGAAGAAGATTGACATGTTATCTGAAGAAAGAAACAGTTTGTCAAACAAGATCTCAGAACTTGAAGGAATCATTTTCAAGGATGAATTGAGAGCATAAAGAAGTCCAGATACAATTGCTCAATCACCCATGAATGATTCAGCCGCATTAGAATGTTCATTCAAATCAGCTGCAAGTTCAATTTTTGCAAATGTTTCTAACAATCCTTTATTTGTTGATTCAGATGATATTGTATCAAATCATGAAGACCAGATTCGTCCTACTAACCTTTTTTATGTCAAATCTATTGATGGTTCAGGTAACAAGAAAAAGTGTCAACAGAAAATGGTTTGGAGAAGGAAAGATGAGAAAGATAATTCAAAGTCATTTGTTCCTACACCTCAAGTGCACAAAAAGAACAATGCTCCGCAAGGTAAATCTTTTGCTAAACCTGATTTTGTTTACTCTGTAAATCATTTAATCAGGCAAGCACAAAAGAAACTTTGTTGTTCTTAATGTGGAACTGATGATTTTGTTAATAAGTATTATGCTCATTATTGGTATGGAACTTACAGAATCACTTCTCAGCAAAATGACCTTAAAAGATTTGAATCTAATGAGAAGTGGATTCCAAAATCTAACCAGTCTGGACCCAAATACATGTGGGTACCAAAAACTGTCAAATCTGTTTTACAGGTACCACAGGTTTAGGGGGAGTAAGAGCATTGGTTTCTAATTACACCAGATCAGAACCCAGTCTTCAATGTTTAAGAAGTTTGGCTTTTGAACAAAGCAGTTCAAGACCCGGTCGTCAATGATAAAGATGGAAAGTTACCATTCTCACCGGAGAATACGTGACGATGGCTTCTGAATACTTCTGTTAAGAACCCGCTCTTAAGTGTTTTTCTTCTTAAGGATGCTGAATGGATACATCTTTTTAGGAAGTTTTTACTGTTTGTTTGAGGGGGGAGTTAGTTAAATTTTCACTGTCATATTTTTTATGGGGGAGATAGAAGAAAAGAGAACTGCTATTAATTGTTATATTCATATTGTTCTCTACTAATAATTAGACTTTTTACAGATACCGAGGGGGGTATCTTAAGTTTTGTCAAAGGATGCTTAAATGGTAATATCCATTTTAGGGGGAGTTAAGATTTCTACTTTGAAGGTATATATTTCTAAATCTTAATCTCTTACACATTTTGAAAGATGAACGACTTTCGAATGTGCAAAATGTTTTCTTAAATGTTCAAACCACTTTGTGTTCTCAAATGTTTTATGAATTTTGAAGTGAGATTTTAAATGTTTTTCATATCAATACTTTGATGACTAACTGACCATGTGTTTCTCAAAGATTAATACTTGTGTATTGTCTTGTCTTTATACTTATCAAGTATTCTTACACACATCGGTTCAGTACATTCTTATTGACTTTATTATTACCATGTCTCAAAAGATAAATCTTTCGATGGTAATACTCTCGTTTGAATTCTCAATTGTTTGAAATCAGACGTCATTTCTACATTCAATGTGCTTTCATTGTCAAATTGTTTATATTTTGTTCATATAAACAAATATTCGGTCTTTGATATTCCAATATATATTTTTCTTCATGATATTTGATCTGATCAAATCATTGTCAAATCAAAACACTTCGCTTGAATTCATTTCATTCATTCATTTTCATTGTTTTGAGAGATCTTAAATGTTCAAAATGCTCAAATTTCGTTCTTATCTTTAATAAGCATACATTTTCTGATAATGATATCTTGTCCTTAAATGTCAAGATAACTGTTGAGCAACATATTCTTTTTAGGACAAAATACATGGGATTCAGTGTGAGTGCTTAAAAGACTTCTATGGATTCACGTTAACCAGTATTTCCTACCCGGGAAGTAATCCTACGAGTGATTGAGGGGAGAGGGGTCTAAAGAATAGAGAGTGGGTATGTGCTGAGATAAAATGAAAAAGAGAGATTGGTTAGAAGCAAGCTCAAATGTTTAAAAGAAAGAGGGTGAGAGATCAGAGTAAAAGAATATCAAACTCTGCACCAAACTTTTTCTGAGTCGGGCAGCCACATTATCTGTTGTTTCACAATTTTTCGTGAACTTCATTGAAATAGGCAACTAGCCCATGCCAACTCTTGCATATAACCCCACCAGCTACTCATTCTTTTCTCAACAAAAGAATGTTTCATATTTTTAAAGGGGAAGCAACACATAATCTATCTTATCTTCATTCAGATGATTCGGATATTGAAAAAGAAGGAAAGTTGCCCCACCTTCGACCCTTTTCTCATGCACATTGAGTCTAAGTAATATTTGTTGTTGTCTCAATGAATTACATGTTTGAGCCTTTTAAAGCAATCATTATGCTTAATTTTTTCATACACAAGCACATACACACAGAAAACTCGTTTTTCTTTCCGAACATTCATAGAATTACCTTGTGTTATTCAATGATTGAATGGAAGTCCTGGGGAGTGAACATCACAAAAGCTCCTTATATAGTACATCTGTTGTACTAAGTAACTTTGTGTTACTTACATGCATTATAACTGATTCATTTGTTGATTCAGGGTTACCAATCCTAATTTGTCTGAATTTGAAAAGATTCGGATGAATACATTTATGAATTGACGACATAATTTTCCTATCAGATCAGACGAAGTTCATATTTTCTTTGGCGGAGATTGTTCATATTTTTCCAAGGGGGGAAATGCTTTTTTTCTCATGAAGATTGTGCTTATATTGCTATTTGGGGAAAATATTTCAAAGACAGAGCTGACATTGAAATGTTTTGATGATTCTGATTCTCACAATTCATCAAAAAGGGGGGAGATAGTTCAAGATTTCAAAGTCAGGTTCATAATTATCAAAAAGGAAGAGAAAGTTGTCAAGAAGATAAAGTCAAAGTAAAGTTTGATGACGAGATTATCTGAAATTTCATATTTGAAATCAAAGGGGGAGATTGAAGAAAGTGTCAAAGTTTTTGAAGATGTTAAAGATTTCAATGTTTTGTAAAGAAAGTTAAAGTTGTTCAAGATTCAAAGTTGAAAGAGATCTGAAAGCTGAAGATTTTACAACAAGAAGATGACCCGAAGATTATTGTGAATTTTTTTTAATCTTGAATCCAAAGGGGGAGAATGCTGAGTCAAAATTGTATTCAAGATTAAAAGGTCATTGTTGTAATTGTTTGTAATTGTCAAAGTTTGTCAAAGTCAAAGTTGTAAAGTCAAAATAGCAAAAGTCAACAATAGTCAAAGTTGTTTTAGTTAGAAAGTCAAAGTGAGTTTAGTTTAGTTAGCTTGTAATTCTTAGAGTATAAATAGGTTTTGTCTTTGTAATATTAGGTTAGAGACACTTTGATATTGTCATATTCTTGAGAGAGAAATTGTAGAGGGATAAACGTATTGTAGAGAGAGAAACTTTCAAGATCATGAAATAAACGTTAGATTTGTGATTCAATCATGTTTATATAGACCTATCACACATGATAATAATGGGGTTTATAGCTAAGTTATAATGCGAGTTAGGAGGTGTGGAGTGCACACTCGTGTAGGCTAACTATGACCCGGGATAGTTAGACGGTCGTTTGGTGGTTTATCAGTTTGTAACTGAGACAGTGCATCAGGCGGGTTATGTCGCGGGTTAACCCGTGCGGCTACCCGCGCCGTGCACTGATTGTAGGTTGAAACAGTGCACCGGGCGGGTTGTGTCGCGGGTTAACCTGCGCGGCTACCCGC
Organism: Arctium lappa; assembly: GCA_023525745.1. NCBI lineage: Eukaryota > Viridiplantae > Streptophyta > Magnoliopsida > Asterales > Asteraceae > Arctium > Arctium lappa. Next base: position 41,704,960 of record CM042057.1, read on the forward strand.
GCCGTGCACTAGTTTCTGGGGTTGAAACAGAGGCCCGGGCGGGTTGTGCCGTGGGTTAACCCGCGCAGCTACTCGCACGGTGCACTGTTGCAGATTTCGATTCTGTAACCCCCAAATCTCTTTGTAACCGCCACCATTATGTCCAAAAATCAATACCATTAAATGGGAAATTATTATCATTAATAATATAGGATCAGTTACGATTCTCATTGTGTTTAAATAGGATCGATTTCTGCCTAAATCGATACCGGTGAATTTGAGATTATCCTCGAGTGAATTTCGTGGTACCCGGGTAGAATAGGGTCGAAATGCCACTTAAGGAAAGCGAGCTCTCACACGATCTCACATTCTTATCCAAGATCCGATCACTCTCTACTTCTCCTCTCCATCGTTTTCTGTCCCCTCCCCAACAACATCTTATTTGATTTTTTCGTCAAAGGATTGGGAGGTACCTTCCCCCCCCCCCCCCATAACGGCTCCCTTATCGATCCATAATATATCCAATCTATGAACATATATCACACACATTCATATATAAAGGGTACATGCAATATGCGAGGGGTAGGACATTAAAGTTTCCAAAGAGAAAAGAAATTTGAACGTTTCGAAATCGGTTGTGTTTGGTCCAACAATCGCTTGCAAAGAGATTTCTCTTTTTTGGGAGTGACTTCAAAATAATTTCCATTAATCTCGCAGAGTTAGCACAACTGGTGATAAGACTTGGGCCTTTGGGGATCCTCCCTAGAGGTCATTAGTTCAAGTCCTACCAGGCTGGGATTTTCGTAACTGTTCTCCATGTCTCTGTGATTAGTCAAGGTGCGCACAAGTTGGACCAGACACCCACCCATGGTTAACAAAAAAAAACTGACAGAAGGAAATAAACGATTTAAGATGTAAAAAAGGAACACAAAAGGAAAAAAAAACAAATAATACATAGGTAAAAAGGCCAAGGCTATCAAATGGAAAAAATTCATGTCAATGTTTCTGCCATGCTTTTGAGTTTCTGCCATGCTTTTGAGTTTCTGCCTCTCAATTGAACCCGTCTCTGATGTGGCTCTCCCTCCCCACGACTACCTCCTGCGGGGCTTTCCTATACCAACCATGTAGAAGAATATCGATTTATGATGGATATTTTGCTTAAGGATGCTCAACCACTATTAAACCAACTTACGATGATTCTATCTCTTTATGGTTCTTGATGCATATTAGTTGACCAACTTAGGTGTCTCTTTTCTTCTCCTTTTACTTTTGGTTTTTTTATTCATGAAATACTCATATTAGTTACATTAGCTATTTATATATGTTCTTTTTCTTTTTATTAATTCCTAGGGATGACATATTCCTTCTTTAAGATCAATTTTTTATCATTAATTTTTATTTTTGGAGTTATTCTATTCATTTATGTTTCATTGTAGGTACAACATTCTCTATTCTACCAAATTTCAATACATACCTCAGACCTTTTTTTATTTGGAAATTAAGTAGTAATATAAGTGATTCAACCTCACATGGCTCCACACTTAAGCTTCAAACTTCCTAACAACATGCAAAATTATCATCTCATTACCACATCTAATGCACGTAATAATGATGATCAAAACATGTTATGTTACAATGAGCAAAACAAATTTCCATTGCTCAAAGAAGGGTCCTTGTAATCCTCGACCAAACTTTAAATAACTCAAGAAGGAGATACTTTCCAATATCTTTTCAAGCCTCATATGCCAATAACCATTTAAACTCTGAGAACAATGAATATATAATCTCATACATACTTCAAGCTACCAAATTAAAAAAAAAACTAAATATAAAGAAAAAAGAAAGATTTACAGCATCAATCATTACTTATGAAGATCAAGAAAACTTATTACTACAATTATCTTATATCTTACATATAAGAGCAATGAGATGTAAAGCTCCCAAATGAGATATATACTTCCATCTCTGAATCACTTAATAAAAACTTCTTAAAGAAGTTCCAACCAAGTCTACCTTGGGATAGAAATACGGATACAATATTTACAGTTAAAAATACTGATACAATAGAAAGTTGAGAAGGCAACTATTATCTACCTTAGAAGATTGTAACATCATGGATTCAAATCAAGCATAAAACAAACTATAAGACCTCTATAAACCTAAGAAGAATATATAAAAAGATGGGGATGGATGAAGAATAGGTCTACAAAAACCTAAAAAAACCAATAGAAAACAGAATTAAAAAATCCCCTAAAATTCAAAATAGAAGTACAAAGGAACATTCAATATTTAAGGAGTGAAGAACAGATAAAGGTCCTCTTCATGGGCACTTCAGTCGCGGCCACATCGACCTCCACGCCCCCCTACAAAAGTAAAATTAAAAACCCAAAAACAAAATAAAAATACAAAGTGAGTTCTTATCTTCAATAGAAAATGTTGTAGTGGCAAAATTGAAAACTAACCAAAAACCAAGAACATGACCAAATGCATTGTGCAACGCATGTAAAGATTGAAAACTAAACCAAAAACATGACCAATTGCTTTGTGAGATTGACAAAATTCCCTATAGGAGTAAGGATGAGAAAACATATCAAATTAAACGAAGAATTTGATGGAGATTATGTCGAACAAAATTTCGCACTACGACAACTCTCCCATTCCAGTCGTGTAGGGAAGAGAAAGCGAGAAGTCATACCTATTTTGAAGGTTATTATTAGCTAGTCTTTATTGTTTAGGGTAGCCTTTGTAATTTTCTTATTCTTGTACCCTTTTTGTGTAACTTTGTATTCTATAAATGTACATCCCCACACATTGGTGGGGCATTCACTTTGCTATTAATCAGATGGTATCAAAGCCTTGACCTTTTCTCTCCCTCCAACCCCCTCTCTTCCTTTTCCATACCTTCTGTCTTCCTCATCATTTTTCTTACTTCTGCCATGGCTTCCACATCCAACGAAAACAGCATCCCCTTAAACACCATCATTCATATGTTAACAATCAAACTTGGATCCACCAATTACCTTTTATGGAAAAATCAAATCATCCCTATTCTCTCTTATCAAAACCTTCTCAATCATGTTGATGGAACCGGTATTGCTCCTCCCTCTACTCATCTTAAGGCCGATAAAATTGTTGACAACCCGGATTATTCAGCATGGGTCTTAGCTGATCAGAAAACGGTTATTATCCTTCACGCCTCTCTATCTGAGGAAGCCGTCACGTTGATTGTCGGTCTGTCCACGGCCCGACAAATCTGGACAGCCTTAGAGGCCGCCTATGGCAACTCTTCCATCGAAAAGGTTCACACCATCCGTGATCAGCTTCGAATCATTCAGAAGGGATCTAAATCTGTTGCCGAATATGGCCGGTTATTCAAAACCCTTTGTGATCAGCTAGCCGCTATTGGGCATCCGGTGGATGACAGTGATCAACTTCACTGGTTTCTTTGAGGTTTAGGTCCTTCTTTTGAAACCTTTTCTACCACAATTCGATCCGCCAAGCCTGCACCATCATTTGCTGATTTGCTTGCTAGAACCGAGAGTCACGAGTTGTTTTATCAAGCCCTGCAACGGTCATACTCTCCTACCGTTGCCTTTACCGCCACTCACCAGCCGCAACCTTCGGCTGGTCGTGGTCGCGGCAGTAGGTCATCCAGGGCACCCAATCAGAATGTTGGTCGAGGTCGTGGGAGACGTCCACCTCATTGCCAATTATGTCGAACCAATGGCCACTATGCTAACTTGTGTCCTCGGTTATCATCTTTTGCTTCGCAACCCCCTGCTGATAATGATGACCTTGCCAAAGCCTTTGCTGCTCACTGTCATGTTACTACTGCTGCTCCAGATTGGTATGTTGATTCCGGTGCTACGGATCACATGACGGCTACCATCGATAACGTTACTAATGCCACTCCGGCCTCAGGTACCAATTTTGTTACCTTTGGGAACAATCAGTGCCTTCCAATTTCACATACCGGTTCTTCTCGTGTTCATCATAATGTGGTCTTAAACGATGTCTTGGTTGTGCCTCGTTTAACCAAAAACCTTTTATCAGTGAGTAAACTCACCAGGGATAACCATGTGGATGTTTTGTTTTCTCACCCTAATTTCGTTGTTCAGGATCGGACCACAAAACGGGTGCTGGCCCAAGGCAAATGTGATCAAGGGCTTTATGTTCTGCAATCAAGTCCACAGGCTTTAATCGCCTCCAATAAGACTCCCAAAGCATCTTTTGAAACTTGGCACTCTAGGCTTGGGCATGTCAATTTTGATACTTTATTTTATCTGCATAAACTTGGACTCTTATCATTTAGTGCTTTACTTCCCAAACCAGGGGTTTGCTTATCATGTCAAATGGCAAAAATTCATAAATTACCTTTTGAATTGAACCATAAACGTGCGGCTTTTCCTCTTGAGCTAATTCATTGTGATGTTTGGGGGCCCTCGCCAGTTGAGTCCCATGATAATTTTCGGTATTATATTGTGTTTGTAGACGACCATTCGCGGTTCTCGTGGTTATATCCTTTGTCTCGGAAATATGATGTATATAAGGCTATTGAGGTGTTTGTTACATTTGTTCAAACTCAATTTTCTTGTAAGATCAAAGTCTTTCAAAGTGATGGTGGCACCGAGTTTGTTAATCACCGTGTTCGGGACTTGTTTGATACTAATGGGACTCTTCATCGACTATCTTGTCCGTACACTCCTGCTCAAAATGCTAGAGCGGAACGAAAACACCGGCATATTGTGGAAACCGGGTTGGCCATGCTTTTTAACGCTAATTTACCCTCCACTTTTTGGGTGGATGCGTTTACCTCGGCGGTTCATATTATCAATCGGTTGCCTACTAAGGTGTTGGATGGGAAATCCCCATTCGAAATTTTTTATCATCGTGTCCCGGATTACAATACATTCCGGACATTTGGTTGTCGGGTATTTCCTTACCTCCGACCTTATTCGGAACATAAACTCGCCCCGCGTAGCCTACCGTGTGTATTTATAGGCTATAGCTCCAAATATAAAGGGTTTCGTTGTCTTGACCCTGTCACCTCTCGGATTTATGTCTCCCGCCATGCCCAATTCGACGAGGCAATGTTTCCATTTTCCTCGTCCACTGTTGCCGAGCCAAACCTCGATTTACCCGTCCTCACTTTTTCTGATTTTCCCATTCTTCACCCTACCAACCCTCCTGTTCCCCATTGCCAACCACCTCCCACTAAGCCCTCGCCATGCCCTCTGTGCATGGATTCTCCCTCAACTTCACCACCCATTGCTCCACCTTTGGCTCCTCAACCCACTTCACCAACTGTACCAGCCCCTCCCACTACCATACCGTCGGTCTCGGCTGCTCCACCCCCCTCACCAACTGTACCACCCTCTCCCACTAACACACCGTTGGTCTCGGTTGCTCAACCCATCTCACCAACTGTACCAGCCCCTCCTGTCTTGGCTCCCATCAGTTCGACTCATCCTATGCTTACTCGGGCCAAGGCTGGTATCTTCAAACCTCGTCATATCGCAGATTTGTCTCAACTTAACCACCTTCCACTGCATTCTGCTCTTCATGCTACCACCGACCCGACCTCCTTTAAAACCGCTGAACGGGATCCCAAATGGGTTAGGGCAATGCAACAAGAACTTGCTGCCTTGCATAAAAATAACACGTGGTCCCTTGTTCCTCGTCCTACCAACCGGAAAATTGTGGGCTCTAAATGGCTTTATCGAACTAAGTTTCACTCTGATGGCTCGGTGGAACGTTACAAAGCTCGCCTTGTCGCTCAGGGTTTTTCTCAAATACCGGGTCTCGACTACTCTCATACATTTAGTCCGGTTGTCAAGGCCTCAACCGTTCGTGTTATCTTGTCGCTTGCGGTCATTCATAAATGGAACTTACATCAGCTTGATGTTAACAACGCTTTTTTACATGGCCATCTTGATGAGTGTGTTTACATGGAACAACCTCCGGGTTTTGCTCATCCTAGCTTTCCTCATCATGTTTGCAAACTAAATAAAGCGTTATATGGCCTCAAACAAGCACCTAGGGCATGGTTTCATCGTTTGAGCACCTTTCTTCTTGCAAATGGATTCAAGGGAAGTCGGGCCGACACGTCTCTATTTGTGTTCAAAAGAGACACATGTATTATGTACATGTTGGTTTATGTCGATGATTTGATTCTTACAGGAAGCGATGAGAAAATTATCACATCCTTTATTTCCAAGTTGAATCAGGAGTTTGCTATCAAAGATTTGGGTCGCCTAAATTATTTTCTCGGTCTTGAAGTTACATACTTGAAGGATGGGCTCTTTCTCAATCAATCTAAGTATACCCAGGAGATACTTAATCGAGCTCACATGATGGATGCTAAGCCATGCTTCACACCACTATCTTCTAACATTTCTCTTGTTAAGGATGGTGAACCGTTTTCTGATCCTACACAGTATCGTGCTATAGTTGGAGCATTACAATATTTGACTATCACGCGCCCGGATATTTCTTATGCTGTCAATCAATTGAGTCAATTTTTGAGTGCTCCAACTAGTGATCATTATCAGCAGGTTAAACGTATTCTCCGGTACCTCAAAGGGACTTTGGCGTACGGCTTGACCTTTACTAACCGATCTCAATCAGCCCTTCTCGGCTTTTCCGACGCTGACTGGGCTAGGTGCCTTGAAACTCGTCGATCTACATATGGCTATTCGATCTTCTTAGGGGGGAATCTCGTATCTTGGAGTGCCAAGAAGCAACCCACAGTATCACGGTCAAGCTGTGAATCTGAGTATCGTGCGATGGCCAACACAGCGGCAGAACTTATTTGGCTCTCACACCTGCTTCAAGAACTTCATGCTTTACCTGCTAGTCGTCCGACCCTCCTTTGTGATAATCGGAGTGCCATTTTCCTAACTCAAAATCCTATCTCACACAAACGAGTCAAACATATTGAATTGGATTATCACTTCATTCGTGAGCTAGTTACTGCAGGAAAGTTACACACCCGCTTCATTCCAACCAAGCTCCAAGTGGCGGACATCTTCACCAAGAGTTTACCTCGTCCGCAGTTCGAGTTCTTTCGGAATTTACTTCGGTTGGGCCCGCCACCCTCTCGCTTGACGGGGGGTATTAGCTAGTCTTTATTGTTTAGGGTAGCCTTTGTAATTTTCTTATTCTTGTACCCTTTTTGTGTAACTTTGTATTCTATAAATGTACATCCCCACACATTGGTGGGGCATTCACTTTGCTATTAATCAGAGTTATTCTAATTGCAAATATCTAAAATTACCAAAAAAAAACTATATCATCCTAAACTGAGGAATAAAATTAAAATTCGAAAATTTGGCAAAATGACGTTTATAAATGGAGGTAACCTGTAACACCCTAAAATAGGGGTCAATTAAAACCTGAATAATACGGTAATGGCATTTTAAAACCAAAGTGTATCACCCTAGAACAGGGAAATAATGTACGGTGTATACAAACCCAAATAGAATTGGAGAATACAAATCAACAACCTAATAATCTAAGTTTGTCAAAAATAGATTATAGTTGAGTGTCGTTATTCTCCCAAAATGGTATATCCTCAAAAGCATATGTGTCGGTCAATGAATCTTCAAGAGGACCACTCTCGACAACTTGGTCGTTCACTCAATACCGACGAGCCTCGCCACTAAGAAGACCTGTCATACATGACAACCAGAGAAGCAAGTGTTAGGCTAAAGCCTAGTGAGAACAAATAATTTAGAAATGGAAATTATAAACCCGTTTGTAGTTGTACGGTTGGATATGGTCGTGAGCTAAATCAAAGAGAACAAGTAAACCATTAGTGATCATAACATGGTACAAATAAACACAATCACTTAGTGAGCTCAACTCCTCTAAGTCTGTTGCTCGAAAACATCAAGCCAACCCCTCTAGGTCTATTCTTGAGAGTTCCAAAACAGGAACTCATGCACAATGGAATTACATCTTACTGCCCATGGGACGTTGTCCGACCATATAGGCCCACACCTTACTTACCATGGTGACCCAATACCTATTTCGTGCCAAAGTGGTGAACCTAATGTCCAAAACGGGATATTGAGAACACCGTGCCTATGGATCCATTGCACTAAACCAAAACCAAAAACCAAACTAAAACACCTTCCATTATTGCATTATTTGTCTAAGCATAACAATTTCATACCAATGAACATACATTGGCAACTAACCAAGTTAATGGACTAATAACACACATAAACTAAAATACCATATGCTATTGACAATGCTTGTCTCAATAATAAGGCCACAACATATATCTCTGAACAAAGTCCAACCTTCTCAAAACCCTAGTTTTACTTGGATTTCCAAAAATACAATAAGAGCGAAATGATAACAATGGAATATGTAGAAACCATAATCATCCTTTATTCCTAGTCCATATAAGTTCCCATACCATTTCATTCCTACTCAAAGCCCTAAAATCTCTCAAAATAGATTTTAGGTAAAAGCTTACCAAATCCAAAATCTCATAGTTTAGGAGTATGTGATAAGTTAAATGCAAGAAAATCAACATGTATAAAGTTCAAATATGTAAATGAACTCACCTTGTAAAGTTGTATACAAACCCAAGGTGATGAGAGAACTTAAGAAAGAGAAGAGATGAACTTGGACCCTTAATCACTTGAGTTCCTTAAACCAAAATCAACCTAAATCTACCATATAGCTTCATTTAATGCCTTCATCTAAGAGAATTTAATGAAGATAGAAGAAGCTTACCTAGCCTTGGGAGAGAAATTCGTCCAAAAGCAAGAGAGAATGAGATAAATTAGGTTGGGGCTGGTTTTTCCCCTTTTAAATGCGTGCAGAGGCCGCGCGCAAGTAGTCGCGCGGTTCGACCCACGTAAAGGGTTTCGTGAAGCACTGGAGTCGTGCAAGACAGAGCCTCGCGTGAATTCTGGCGCGGTGCAACCCGCGCGAAAGGTCACGCAATGCACCGGAGACAAAATGTTTCTTTTTTTTTTTGCTACATCACTCAACATTGATTTAGACCGAAACCAAAGGCTAAAACTACACTACGAGCGTGTAAAGATTAAAGGAATATTTACTCACCCAAAATTCGGGGTGTTACAATCCTCCCCAACTTGGAGACGATTTCGTCCTCGAAATCTAGGCTAGGTGAAAAGATACGGATACCTTCGCTTCATATCTTCCTCCGCCTCTCAAGTCACATTGGCACCACGATGGTGCTTCCATTGGAACTTTACCATAGTGACTTCTTTGTGACGAAGCTTCTTCGTCTTCTTTTCCAAAATTGTGTCGGGTTCTTCGACACAACGGTTTCTCTCGTCAACCCAAATTTCTGAGAGAGGGATGACGCTCTCTTCCTCTACTAGATATTTTCGGAGGTAACAAACGTGGAATGTGTTATGGATTCCACTCATTTCCGGAGGGAGTTCCAATTGGTAGGCCTGAATTCCTACTCGTTTAATCACGGTGAATGGTCAAAGGAAACGGGGACTCAACTTCCTGCGCTTTCCAAACCTGATTATTCCTTTCCAGGGGGAAACTTTTAACATAACACGGTCCCCCACTTGGAACTCTATCAGTCGCCTCTTCTTGTCGGCATAGCTTTTCTGTCGACCCTGAGTCGCCTTTAAACGCTCGCGAATACCTTTAACTTTGTCTGTCATCTCTTGAACAATCTCGGGCCCGACAAACTATTTCTCCCCTGCCTCAAGCCAACATACGGGAGTTCGGCACTTCCGTCCATATAATGCTTCAAACGGTGCCATTTCAATACTCGAGTGGTAGCTATTGTTGTACGCGAACTCCAGCAAAGGTAGGTGCGAGTCCCAACTATCCCCGAAATCGATCACACAAGATCTTAACATGTCCTCTAGCGTCTGAATTGTCCTCTCGCTTTGGCCATCGGTTTGGGCATGATAGGTCGTACTCAACTTCACACGCGTACCCAACCCTTTTTGCAAACCATCCCAAAAATACGACGTGAATCGACTATCGTGATCCGAGACAATAGATAACGGCACGCCATGGCGAGATATCACTTCACCAATGTACAACTTCGCTAGCTTGTCCATAGGTAAAGTTTCATGCATGTCCAAGAAATGGGCGCTTTTGGTCAAGTGGTCCACTATCACCCAAATGGTGTCATGATCCCTAAAGATCTTTGGCAATTTTGTCACGAAATCTATAGTGATATGCTCCCATTTCCTTTCCGGAATCTCCAAAAATTTCAAACTCCTATAAGGTCGTTGGTGCTTGGCCTTCACTTGCAAACAAGTCAAACATCGTTCCACGTAGCGCGTCACATCAAGCTTCATGATTGGACACCAATAGTGTAATTTCAAATCTTGGTACATCTTTGTGTTTCCTAGATGGATAGAATACTTTGACTTGTGGGCATCCTCGAGAAGTAGTTCTCGATTTCCCCCGATCTTGATCACCCAAACACGCCCGTTGAATAGCTTTACTCCCCGACTATCTTCCGTCAAAAGCAAATGTTGCTTTGACGTAACTTCTTCCTTGAGGTTCTCTTCTAGCAAGGCTTCTGCTTGGTACGATTTTATGCGATCAATGAGTGTTGACATTAACTAGATTCGTGAAAAGGTGGCTCGAGAACTTCCTCCATAGTCTTTCCTACTCAAAGCATCGGTGACGACGTTTGCCTTACTCAGGTGGTAAAGCAACTCACAGTCGTAATCCTTTAGTAACTCCAACCACCTCATTTGCCTCATATTCAGTTCCTTTTGATCTAATATGTGCTTCAAACTCTTGTGGTCCATGTAGAGAGTACACTTCGTACCGTAGAGATAATGTCGCCACAATTTCAAGGCAAACACCACCGCCGCTAATTCCAAATCATGAGTGGGGTAGTTAATTTTGTGCACCCTGAGTTGTCTTGATGCGTAAGTGATCACCTTGCCCCTTTGCATTAGAACACAACCCAAACCCATCTTCGACGCATCACTTTATATTACAAAATCCTCCGACCCTTCGGGTAGAGATAAGATTGGGGCTTCGCAAAGCTTTCTTTGTAGAGTCCGAAACGCCTTCTCTTGACTCTCAGTCCACACGAACTGCACGTTCTTTCGGGTTAGGGCCGTCAATGGTGAATCTATCTTGGGAAAATCTTGGATGAATCTCTGGTAGTATCCCGTCAAGCCTAGGAAACTTCGGATTTTCAACGGACTCTTGGGAGGTTCCCAGTTCATCATGGCCTCGATCTTTGTGGGATCCACTTTAACCCATTCCTTGGTGACTACATGACCCAAAAACCACACTTCCCGAAGCCAAAAGTCGCACTTTGAAAACTTTGCGTAGAGATTTTCCCGCCTTAGCACTTCTAGAACTTCTCGGAGATGTTGTTTGTGATCCGCCTCATCTTTGGAGTACAATAGAATGTCGTCAATGAACACAATTACCAACTTGTCAAGGAATGGTCGGTACACTCGGTTCATCAAGTCTATAAATATTGTCGGTGCGTTGGTTAGGTCGAACGACATTACTAGAAACTCGTAATGGCCGTATCGCGTCCTAAATGTCGTCTTCGGGATGTCGTCCTTTTTCACCTTCACTTGATGGTATCCCGAATGAAGGTTGATCTTTGAGAAACAACTCGCGCCTTGAAGTTGGTCAAACAAGTCGTTGATCCTTGGAAGTGGATACTTGTTCTTCATCATCACCTTGTTCAATTCTCTATAGTCGATATACATCCGCATCGCACCGTCTTTCTTCTTAACGAACAAGACCGGAGCTCCCCAAGGCGACGAGCTCGGTCTTATAAAACCCTTCTCAAGAAGGTCTTGGAGTTGATTCATCATCTCTTGCATCTCGGAGGGAGCTAACCGATAAGGAGCTCGAGCAATCGGAGCCACCCCCGGAACAAAGTCAATCCGAAACTCCACTTAGCGATCGGGTGGCAAGCCCGACAAGTCGTCCGGGAAAACATCGGAGAACTCGCGCATCACCCTAACATCTTCAAACTTCCTCTTCTCGAGTTTGGTATCTATCGCGTACGCCAAGAATGATGAACATCCTTTCGCTAAACACTTCCGCGCCTTAGCCATAGAGATAACCGCCACTTCTCCCTTCCTTCTTTCACCATTGATTACTACCGCCTCGTCATCTGACACGGGCAGTCGGATCAACTTCTTAGAGCACACAATCTCGGCTTGGTTCTCCGCTAGCCAGTCCATTCCCACCACTACATCGAATCCGCCAATTTGCATAGGCATCAAGTTGATGGGAAACTTCTTCCCTTCAATCTCAAGGGTGAAATTCGTCAAAACATCTTGAATTACTACCTGACTGCCATTCGCTATTTCTACCCCTATAGCATCCTCTAAACTACTCATAGGCGTGACAAGCTTTTGACAAAATGCATCGGATATGAAAGAGAAATTGGCACCCGAGTCAAATAATACACGCAAAGGTACGAAGCTTAGGAGAAACGTACCCAATACCACATCGGTGGATACCTTGGCTTCATCCTCTATCATCTGAAAGGTTCTTCCGAGTGCTCTCGGAGGATCCACTTTCTTCCCACCGGCTCCCCGGTCTTTAACTTCGGGAATTCCGCCCTAACATGCCCCGGATCTTTGCATTTGAAGCATATTTGTCCTTTGACGGGACAATCCCTAAAATCATGTCCCGACTTTCCACCCTCATAGCAAGTTCCGGGAACAAAATTGCATGGGCCGAAGTGTTTGCTTCGGCACTTGGAACACCACCTAGCATCACGCCTAGGATCGGCTCCTAGGTGGTTGTTGTTGTTGAAAGGTCTTGATTTCTTGGAGGTCGTAGAATTTTCCTCCCACTTTCTCTTCTCCACTAAGTGGCTACCCTCTTCCTTATGTCGGTTGTAGGAGTCTTCCATCAATTGTGCTTCTTCAATTGTCTCACGAAGAGTGGAGGCCTTTGACACTCGGACCATTGACATCATATCTGATGGAATGCCCTTGATGTAAGCTTTGATCTTTTCCTTCTCGGTTGGGACTAGATGTCCCACCAACCCCAACTTGTCCATGAATAGACGGTTGTACTCCTTCATAGATTAATTACCTTTTTTCAAGTTTCGGAACTCTTATTCTATCATGTCCATCGATCTCTCATTGCAATATTCTTCCAACAATTTCTCCTTGAAAGTTGACCAACTCAACTTGTCCAAAGTAGCGGCCTCAACAGAAGTGGAGTACACATTCCACCAAGTGAGGGCCGCCCCTCTCAACCTCTGGGGTCCAAACTTGGTTTTCTGCCCCTCACCGCATTCGCTAGTCCGGAAGGCTTGTTCTATTTCCTGGATCCAGTTCATGCACAAAATCGGATCATATGCACCTTTGGATTCAGGCGGTCGGCACCTTAGAAAATCCTTGAAGGAACAAGTCTTCCCTTCTGATCTTGTATCCAAGGTCACGGGACCTTCGGTGGGGATTTCATTTTCGGTACCCCCAGATCCTGTCACCACAACATTTTCGGCAACCGTCTCATGCCTACGGTTATTGGTGTTTCTATCTTCTAGAAGCTTCAAGAATAACTCGTGTTGTTGTGCCATGGCCTTATTCATGGCCAACATCATTCGGTCCATCATTCGAGTTTTCGTCGTCACCTCTTCCATGATAGGTTCCGACATCTCTAGATTGCGTTGGGGAATGCGCTCGGTTCTTCCACCCAACACTTCATTTAGACGGGGAGGCCCTTCCGCCACAGTCACCCGCGGTTGGTCGGTCGTGGATGTCGTCGATTCAGGGCCCTCCGGTCTATTCCGGGTATTAACCATCTCAGTCTGCCATACACATGCGAGAATAGGGGTGAGAAAATAGGCTATAAGAATTTTAACATAAGGAAACGTACTACTACATTCATCAATCGTTATAACAACAGTAGATCAAGCATACTCACGTAAAACATCTTCATAATAACGTTAGCTAAGTGAAATTATGAACATATGATACGTAAGAATTCTCGTTACCATCACTACAACTCTTAATTAGCATAATTTCTGTCGACTCTAAGACAATCATATCTTAAGAGTTTTACCCAATCTCACAAGTCATAGCTTAATGATCTCAGCTTAAGTCTAGGCATCTTACATTCATATCTAGTTCACTTAAACTATAGCTCTAATACCAAGATATAACATCCTAAATGTAGAGAAAAATTAAAATAGGGGTCAATTAAAACCTGAATAATACGGTAATATGACGTCTATAAATGGAGGTAACCTGTAACACCCTAAAATAGGGGTCAACTAAAACCAGAATAATACGGTAATGTCATTTTAAAACCAAAGTGTATCACCCTAGAACAAGGAAATAATGTATGGTGTATACAAACCCAAATAGAATTGGAGAATACAATTCAACAACCTAATAATCTAAGTTTGTCAAAAATAGATTATAGTCGGGTGTCGCTATTCTCCCAAAATGGTATATCCTCAAAAGCATATGCGTCGGTCAATGAATCTTCAAGAGGACCACTCTCGACAACTTGGTCGTTCACTCAATCTCGACGAGCCCCGCTGTTAAGATGATCTGTCATACATGACAACCAGAGAAACAAGTGTTAGGCTAAAGCCTAGTGAGAATAAATAATTTAGAAATGGAAATTATAAACTCGTTTGTAGTTGTACGGTTGGATATGGTCGTGAGCTAAATCAAAGCGAACAAGTAAACCATTAGTGATCATAACATGGTACAAATAAACACAATCACTTGGTGAGCTCAACTCCTCTAAGTCTGTTGCTCGAAAACATTAAGTCAACCCCTCTAGGTCTATTCTTGAGAGTTCCAAAACAGGAACTCATGCACAATGGAATTACATCTTACTGCCCATGGGACGTTGTCCGACCATTTAGGTCCACACCTTACTTACCATGGTGACCCAATACCTATTTCGTGCCAAAGTGGTGAACCTAATGTCCAAAACGGGATATTGAGAACACCGTGCCTATGGATCCATTGCACTAAACCAAAACCAAAAACCAAACCAAAACACCTTCCATTATTGCATTATTTGTCTAAGCATAACAATTTCATACCAATGAACATACATTGGCAACTAACCAAGTTAATGGACTAATAACACATATAAACTAAAATACCATATGCTATTGACAATGCTTGTCTCAATAATAAGGCCACAACATATATCTCTGAACAAAGTCCAACCTTCTCAAAACCCTAGTTTTATTTGGATTTCCAAAAATACAATAAGAGTGAAATGATGACAATGGAATATGTAGAAACCATAATCATCCTTTATTCCTAGTCCATATAAGTTCCCATACCATTTCATTCATACTCAAAGCCCTAAAATCTCTCAAAATAGATTTTAGGTAAAAGCTTACCAAATCCAAAATCTCATAGTTTAGGAGTATGTGATAACTTAAATGCAAGAAAATCAACATGTATAAAGTTCAAATATGTAAATGAACTCACCTTGTAAAGTTTGTATACAAACCCTAGATGATGAGAGAACTTGAGAAAGAGAAGAGATGAACTTGGACCCTTAATCACTTGAGTTCCTTAAACCAAAATCAACCTAAATCAACCATATAGCTTCATTTAATGTCTTCATCTAAGAGAATTTAATGAAGGAAGAAGAAGCTTACCTAGCCTTGGGAGAGAAATTCGTCCAAAAGCAAGAGAGAATGAAATAAATGAGGTTGGCGCCGGTTTTTCCCCTTTTAAATGCTTGCAGAGGTCGCGCACGAGTGGTCGCACGGTTCGACCCGCGTGGAGGGTTGCGCGAAGCACTAGAGTCGTGCAAGGCAGAGCCTCGCACGGATTCTAGCGCAGTGCAACCCGTGCGGAGGGTCGTGCGAAGCACTGGAGACAAAATGTTTTTTTTGCTACATCGCTCAACAATGATTTAGACTGAAAGTCTAGATAAAAACCAAAGGCTAAAACTACACTACGAGCGTGTACAGATTAAAGGAATATTTACTCACCCAAAATTCGGGTTGTTACAAAAACCTTGTGGATAACGAAACATACATCTATATATGAGGTTAGAAAAGTCCTTACAATATTAGACATTTAAAAAAAATAAAAAAAATCTAGAAAAAAAGGAATACGAAAAGATGGATGTTAGGAGATGCCACGTAGGAACAATTGGGTTTTCCTTTAATATAGCGCATTGCGCGGCGGCGATACATTTAATAGAAAATATGTATCAAAGTTAAGATGGAAGATAATTCATTTATATATCACTAATGAGCGATAACGGAAACATACCACATTTCAACATTTGAGAATACTTAAATCTCATAAAGTCTCATTCATTCTTGGTTTCGGCGACTAAAAATTGTTATTAGAAAATATATATGTAAGTTGATATAAAATATAATTTGGTAATTGTTAACAAATCAAATGCAATATAAAACAATAAATTGTTAAAATATAAACGTTTGGAGTTATGTAGCTTTAATATATAAGAGAAGATCAATAGTTGGAGGAGATGAATAGTTTGGAGTTATTTCACTTGAATTAATATAGAAGGAGATGAATGATTTGGAGTGAATGCAAATATATAACAAAAAAACATAAATTGACAAAAAAAGATAGTAGTGGATATTGAGAGAATGAACAAGAGAAAAAAATGAGGTTCTAGGCTTTATGAGAGACCACGTCAAACACCCGTGGTTTCTTCTTTAATATACATATTGATTGATTATTAAGCAATAGGTATTGCTTAGTAATGCATGATCCCTAGAATTTTATGTTTACAAGTAATTACTGCACACGTACAATTTTTTAAAACTTTTTGAACTTCATAAATAAACTAATAACTAACTGATAAACGCATTCAAATACTGGATAATCATTAAATCATATTAATACGACTCAATATTCCATCCTTATCTTGATTTGCAAAAAGAACTCCTATCATCAAAACTAATAATATATCTTTATTTTAAATCTATAATATCATTAAACAAATTAAACTTAGAAAACGAGGATTTTATAAATTTGACATCAATATCGATATATTTTTTGAGGTTTTTTTTTAATTTTTTACCGGGTTGAAAACAGGTGTTTAATGACCATTTCTAATTTCACTTTTATTCAAATGTGATGAAGCAAGATTAAGAGTTCGAGCTCTCACGTTAAGAATCGATATTGGATTGCGTTGTATTGTACATGTACACTTCAAGTTATATTTAATAGCTAAAGATTACAACAAATGATTACGAGAATCCAAATTCAAGCTAAAGTACCATACTATTTCGAATTTGGAGATGGGAGATCATCAAAGTGTTTGGTTGAAATGATCTCCAACATCAAATGACTTCTGCTCCCAAATTAATCACATTTTATTGCGTCATGCTACCTGTGCACACCATGTTAGGCCGCAACATGACGTCGCTTGGTCCTAAATTTGGTTGTATGCAACCTGGCTATTCGATCTAAGGTTGTCCGATCTCTTTACCCAGCAACACGAAACACCATTTGTTATGTATGTTCCTTAATCTTATACTTGTGTGCGACCTAAAGTTACCGGGTAGGTCGCGCCATGGAAAATCTCAAAGGAACAAAGTCAATTTTTTTAAGTATATAATTTTTAGAGTAAATTACATATTTCATCCCTATGGTTAGGTGTTTTTAACGGTACTTGTCCCTATTTTAAAATTCAACAAACCATTCCTTGTATTTGAGTTCTTTTATCAAATTACATCCCTGTGGTTCATTCTTTTTATGTGTTGGGTCTTGTGGTTGGAGTTTTTCAATGAGTTCGGTCACTGAATAAATCAACTACATGTAAGAAAGTAACCACTGTTGAATTTTGAAAAAAGAGACAAGGATCCTTAAAAACAAACAACCACAAGGATGAAACATGTAAATTACTGTAATATTTAATAACAAGGCAAATATTCACACACTTTTCTTATATTTGGTGAGGTTTAAACCATTGACCTTCTTGGAGGCTCAGCTCTATCAGTAACCCGATACTACTGGGCTAATAACCCTTCAACATAACACATTTTCTACAAGACAGATTATATTTTGCAAGTAATTTACGTAATTGTATATCATGGACAAAACAAAAGACTATATTTTACGTAATTGTATATCATGGACAAAACAAAAGACAATCTTCAAGAGAAGTATTTAGTTTAAGAGTGATAGCATGACTCAAATCAAAGCTATAAACGATGTGAGAGTATTTGCCACTTTCATGCTTCAGATGACTCTAAGCTAATACTGGTTTCAGTATCTGGTTTTTCAAGCTCTAGTGTTGCATTGAATCCAAAATCACTCCCAGGGTTAAATGATGACTCTAGTTCTTCTGCACTCTGAATGGTGTTGATCTTGTTATCCTTTACACAAATATTGTTCTGCAAAATGTGTTCAGAGTTTAGAAATTTTCTTCTAGATCAATCATGGAAAAGGGAAAGAATTTTATTCTTTTCTTTGTAACCATGGTCTTTTAGCCTAATTAATCCACTGGGTTCATGCAAAAAGACCAAACTTTAGGTTTTCCATAGCACCTTAGATTATCTCCAACAGCTATGCTAAAATAGATATTTCAGATATTTAGGAACTTTTTTGCTCCTACAGTTATTCTAAAACGTATGCTAAAATAGAGAAAATAAGAGAAGGTGAAAAATATTTTATTAAAATGTATTGAATATTTTAATAATATAATTAATGCTAAAATAGAGTAACTATTGGAGTTTGATGTAAATTTTTTTAGAGATTTTGATTTTCGATACTCTATTTTAGAAAATTATAGTATTGTTGTTAGAGTTGCTCTTACGATAACGAAGCTAGCATTAACTTGCCTTCTTCACATAATCGGCCATGGTGGAGCTAACTATTTCCTGAATAACAAATTTCGTAACGCGGTCTTCACCAATAATTGACAATAGAAAGCTTTTGGGGACCTGCAAAAGTTTCAGCATTAGCCTTCTTGCAGAAAATGCATGATAACAGACTACTCAAAACAACTTTATTTACTTGCCAACTAATACAGACAGAACCATAGTTTTTGTTCATCAAAGGAATTACTCCCTTCATTCCGGAGAAATTGATAAACTTTCCATTTTGGGTAGTCCCCATTAAAATTGCAACCTTTCCTTTATTGGGCAAATTTCAAAGTTACGATTAACTATATGGCCATTGTCATACACTCGTACTAAACAATGCTATTGGTATTGGTCCACAATGTTTTCTTATTTTCTTTCTCATTATTAGAGGGCATTTGAGGCATATAACAAAAGGGAAAACATAGTTGATTGAGAGCAGCCAATTAGGAGGCATTTTCATTAAAATATAAAGACTACAAACATTGGCAGTAATCAACTTCTATTCTTTACAAATAGTCCATCACTATTTGTCTTCAACCTTTTGTTACTTGTACAAAGACTACCAATGTTGGTAGACTTTTTGTTTTCATGAAAATGCAGTCAAGTTAGCTGCTTTTTAATGCAGCTATGTTTTCCCTTTAACAAATAATCAAACAATTCTGAAAAACTGTGTGATTGATGAAACATTACCATCCACCAAAATAGTAATCGCTGGCTTTATGGAAATGAAAATTTCACATCAATGGAGTGTGAAGTTCCAAAATACAAATTAATGTTCTACCATGATTACAACAAGAATGATATAAGTAGTAGAAGTTTCAATGGTTGCATAGTGGCAAACTTGGGAATAAGCAATTTTCTAGAAAGTGAATGATAAACTGGAATAGAAGGAAATCAGACTGTAAACATCTAATTTTGTCTCAATAAATTAATAAAATAGATAGATCATGTGATGTTACCTTGGACGTTTTTCCTGAAAGCCATCATCCACATGCAAAAAAGAAAAGGGGTTAGGATTACCAAACTTGCAAGAATGGAGCGGGATAATAGGTAATATTTACTATGAGTGTAAGAATGTGTAAAGAAACAGTCAAATTGGTCACTGTCATTTTGTTTTTAATCAGCTGACTTGTCAAGCATGACTATTTTTAACATTGTAGCCTTTGTTATTAGTTGATATGCATTTTACTGATGGACCTGCCTACATTGGCATGATGTGTGCAAATACGTTTTAGCCATCCTATATGCAGAAATGGAAAATATTCCTACAGTTTAAATGACACCGGCTAAGAAGACATGCCCATAAGACCCTGAATGAGTAGCTAAACGGGACATGAGTTGATATTGTAGATCAAATTCTGACATTTGCTGCAATGGGCATGATTCTGCCATCATAGTTTAATCACTATCTTTCCACTCAGGTCACAAACAACAGCCAATACAATAGAACTAGGCTGGAGGTTGATGTCAGAGGTTTGAGTTGTTATCATCTGTTCCCAGTCTCCCAGTGGTCTGATATATTTACAAACTAGAACTTCAGAATTGCCACAATCTAGACAAAATTGTCGAAATTAACCTGAACTTCAATATTTTTTCGGACGTTGGGATGGCTAAATAGTTGTGTATTTGCACACATCATGTCAACATCACCAGGTCAATATGTAAAAAGGATGTCTAATGGCAACAGGTACATTGTTAAAATAGTTAGACCCAGTAACTCAACAGTTAATAAGCATAAAGCCAGTAACCAACAAGTTAAAATCATAAAGCCACAACCACAAGGGTTGTGGCATACTGGTTAAGGCCCTGGGAGATGTGGTGGAATATCCCATCTGCCCCGGGTTCAAATCCAGGCGTACACAACAATCATGGCCACTGAGGTTTAATCAGTGCTGATGTCATACAATCATAATGTGCCAAGGGATTAGTCTAAGCATAGCCTAAGACAACCTTCCAAAAAAAATCATAAAGCCATATCAACCAAAACATTAGGGGCTGTTTAGTTCATGTAATTGGAAGGAATTTGAAGGAATTGGAATGGGCAATTCCATTGACCAAATTCCAAACTCATGTTTGGTTTACGGAATGAAACCGATGGAATCCTTCCAATTCCATTGAATTATTTTCACAATTTAAGGAATTCATCATTCCTATGGCTTAAGTGAAGGAATTGAATTCCTACCAACCAAATGCGTGATCAAATTCCATCAAATTCCATTCCAATTCCTTCAAAGTCAAATTCCTTCGATGGATTCCAGTTCCATCAAATTCCATTCTGTGAACCAAACGCCCTCTTAGTTTCATATATGACATGATAGCATGCTTGAACATCACCCCTCTATAAAATAAAAAGAAAATGTACATGTTCTATTAGGAAACAAGTAACATGGTGAAGAGTATACAAGTAAGGCTAGTTACAGAATCCAAACAATGGTCTGAAGGATTTAAAACATGATTTTGGAATTTTTATAACTTAGAACCAGCCATAGAAATTATAATTATATTGCAATTAGTACCTATAATCATATTCTTGAATATTAACATCATGAACTATTAAGATACTTGGTGAACCCGATGAAAAAATAAATAAAATACACCGTCACACAAACACATGTTTCAAGTCTATTAGCTTGGGTCAACAGAGGACTGAAGGAATGTATAAAGCAAATATATGGATGCTAAGATGATGAGGATGCTTAGATAACCAAAACCCTAGGATCCTTATGGAGGAATGATTGTAAAAGAGAGTTATCCATATTAGCAAGGGACTGGTAAAGAGTCAGAGACACACCATTTACATAAACCACCATTAGTCCCATTTTATTTATTAACTTTTCATGAACTCACCAACGATGCAGGAGTGTGTGTACATCATGAATCTTATGCCATGCAGACAATATTACACAACAATAGCAACTGTGCTAAAAAATTGAACACATTAGATACTTTACCTTCTCATGTGTTTGTGGAGATGGGGCTCGAGGCAATGGGCTTCCAGAATCTTAATGCTACAATTACGTTATCCTTTATAGGTTTTGCTTTGTTTCCTTTCTGTTTATCCTTTGTCCTGTTGTGGGTATGTGACTATGTGGTGTGCTTCACAACCTGGTTTAGAGCTTAGATAAAAAGACAGCAAAGTGCCTAATTGTTAATGTTGTACTATAATCCAGAGTATTAAGCCATTGATCCTTAACAAATAAAAAACCCAGGTTAACCTTTGGATGGGAATGAAGCAGATACTTGTGTTATATCCTGCAAGCACGGGCTTAAATTGTTTGCTATACTAGATTTTCATCTTGGAGAGCGAAATTAAGCCAAGGTAGAGACCTCTAGGTTCAAGTTACAGGGCCCAACTTATAAGCACCAAACTTGAATTTGTGGCAACCCAAAAGAAGAAAAATATTGAGGTTTAATGTTGATTGCAGAGGCCTGGGGCTTAGAGAGAGGGGGGGGGGGGGGGGGGGGGGATTGGTTAGGCTATTTGTATATCTTTTTGTGATCACCTATCTTTTGGCTGGTTCGTAGTGTAATTAGCTTTGCAATCGTTTTGAGCAACTTTTACACTGATTTCACTAGTGAAGTAATAATGAAGTTGCACAGGTGTTACTTAGACATACATGGTAGCAAGGTGTAACACCCAAAATTTCAAGTAAGTAACCTACCTTGATCTTCCGTTGTTTTCAACGTTATCTCTTACGATAAGGATTCAATTTGATCGTTATCCCTATTGTTCGCTTGCTCGATGTCACGTGGGGAAGGTTTTACCTTGAGTTAAATCTTTCGGAGTTGAACCGAGTTGAAATAGAAAAAAATAGGCAGGGGGGGGGGGGGGCATGTAATACAGGGTTAGCTGAAAGATACGTAGCTCCAAGATTATCATGCCATAAGGTAGGAACCGACTTCACAGGAACCCGAAGTTCGGGCAGCAGTGTTTGGAGCCACGTGAGCTCAGCAACAGTATCGGCTAGAGCCTTGTATTCAGACTATGTTGATGACCGAGAGACAGTCCGTTGTTTTCGTGCGGACCATGATACTAGGTTTGAACCAAGATAGATAGCATATCCCTCGGTGGATCGACGGTCGTCGGGGCAACCAGCCCAGTCAGCATCTGAGAAGCCAGTCAAGGAGTTGTAAGCAGAATCAGTGTAGGCATGAATGATTGTGCCGGAATCATGCATGATTCGTAAACCATAGTCAGCAGTGCCCTGCAAGTAATGAAGAATTCGTTTGACTGCAGTCCAATGATTTTCAGTGGGGGAATGCATAAATTGGCAGACTTTGTCGACCGCGAAAGTGATATCCGGACGAGACAATGTGACATACTGAAGGGCACCCACAATTTGGCGGTATTTGACCGGATCAGCAAACGTAGCACTATCACCAAGAGCAAGATTAGCAGTAGTGGTCATAGGAGATGAAACCGGTTTAGCATTAGACAGGCCTACGCGTTGCAAGAGTTCAAGGATGTATTTCCTTTGTAATAGAAGCATATCATGACCCTGACTGGTTACTTCAATACCGAGAAAATAAGACAAGCGACCCATATCCTGAACAGCAAAGGATTGGCTAAGACGTTGTACCACTTTGTCAATAGCCTCCGGATTGTTTCCTATCAAAAGAATGTCATCAACATAGACTAGCATGTACAAAATGGTGCCCCTGTGGGAGTAAATAAACAAGGAAGGGTCCGACTTGGAGCCTTGAAAGCCAAGAGAATGAAGGACCGTATAAAGGCGATGAAACCACGCTCTAGGGGCCTGCTTTAATCCATATAAGGATTTGTGAAGTAGGCAAACATGATCGGGTTTGGCCGGGTCAACGAACCCTGGTGGTTGTTGCAGATAAACTGTCTCGTTGAGATCACCATGTAGGAAGGCATTTTGCACATCAAGTTGCCTTAGGGACTATTTTTGTGTTACGGCCAGGGATAGAATGTAACACCCTAGAAACTGCGGAAATAAAAATTTGAAGAAACAATTCGGCAATAGACTAACTTGCGGAATAAGGTGTGACAATTTCATTACACAAACAACCCAACGGTTATAGAGTAGCCAATATTGAGGTAGATAACTGAAGTATAAAACGACATCCTATTAATCTACAAAATATCTAGATTAGGGACGGGTGTCGCTATACTTCCAAAATAAATCTTCAAAAGAATCTCTCACGACCCCAAGGTCGCTCCCTCAGTCCCGACGAGCCCCACTGCTAAGATAACCTGCCAACATGACAACCAAGAGCAAGCGTTAGGCTAACGCCTAGTGAGAACAAGCCAAATAAAAGAGAGTACTAAACCCAATTGATGCCACGCGGTAGTATAGCCATGAGCTAAGTCAAGAAATCCAATAAACCATTAGTGATTAAACATGGTATAAGTAATACCCAAAAATCACATAACGAGCTCAACCCCTCTAGATCTGTTGCTCAAAACATTCAAGTCAACCCCTCTGGATCTATCCTTGAGAGTTCCCAAAACAGGGGGAACCCAAGCACCAAATGGGATTACACCTTACTGCACCATGAGACACTGCCCGACCGTATAGGCCCACAGCCTACTTATCATGGCAACCCAATGCCTATCCCGTGCTAAAACGTGAACCAAATGCCCAAAACAGGGGGCATAGGGACATCGTGTCTATGGATCCATTGCACTAAAACTCAAAGCCAAAGCATGTCATTTCAGAGCATACTCATATTAAATCAGATATACAGGTAATTCATATGAACAACAGTTCAATTCTATAAATCGTGATTCTTGAAAATGTGAGATCTTTAGAAGGCAATTTCCAACGATAATACGTCACTTTGAAACCAGGTTTTCCACATTTCAAATAATACATTTATCACATAGCATTCGTAATACAGACCAATTTAGCTTAAAGGACTCACCTCATATTTCTTCCTAATTATAGCCTGCTTCTGACGATTGCTACCTATGACAACACCGATAATCGGTAAGCCAAAATAAAGACAACTTAATGACTTAAACTCCAGAATACGAACACAACACACTGCCAGAACTCAGTACCGGTCGAACGACCATCCGGTCGAACCCAACCCCGGTCGAACCCCAACCCCGGTCGAACCCGACCCCGGTCGAACCCGACCTCGGTCGAACCCGATGTCCGGTCGAACAATAGCATCGGTCGAACGACCAACCGGTCGAAGGAACTTCCCGGTCGAACAACGGTCCGATCGAACGACGATCGTCTTGTTCATCAAGAACATCAAGAACAGATCGAACACAGAACCCAGATCCAAAATGAGAAAATACTCAGATCTCAAAATGGAACGGTTTAAAACCTTCACAACGAGATTCTACGCGGCTAAAAGCATTCAGATCAAAGCATTAAGCTAGATTCGTACATGGATCTGGAGAAAACCGAACGACCACTTTCTTCCTGCTTCACTTTTCTCTCTCTCTGATTTCTAAAAACTGATATTTGTGATATTTCCAAAATATCTAAAATCTGATTTATATTTATATAACCCAAGTTACATTTTACCCCCTTGAACTTTGGGTAATAGTCAACTTTTCACCCAACCCCAAAATAACGGGTGTTACAATCCTCCCCAACTTGGAGAAGATTTCGTCCTCGAAATCTCAGCTATGGGAAGAGGTGAGGGTATCTCCGCCTCAAATCCTCTTCCGCTTCCCAAGTTACATTAGCACCTCGATGGTGCTTCCACTGAACTTTGACCATTGTGACTTCCCGGTGACGAAGCTTCTTCGTCTTCCTTTCCAAAATCGCCTCAGGTTCTTCAACGCAACGATTCCCTTCATCCACTCTGATCTCGGGGAGTGGAATAACACTCTCCTCCTTTGCTAGACACTTCCGTAGATAGCACACGTGAAACGTGTTATGAATTCCCTTCATTTCCGGAGGAAGTTCCAGCTGATAAGCTTGGAGTCCTACCCGCTTAGTCACAGTGAACGGTCCAAGGAAACGGGGGATCAACTTCCCACGCTTCCCAAATCTAATAATTCCCTTCCAAGGGGACACCTTTAACATAACTCGATCTCCCACTTGGAATTCCATTGGCCGTCTTTTCTTATCGGCGTAGCTTTTCTGTCAATCTTGGGCCGCCTTTAAACGTTCGCGGATGCCCTTGACCTTGTCCGCCGTTTCTTGTACAACCTCTGGTCCGGCGAACTGCTTTTCCCCCGCCTCGAGCCAACATACGGGAGTTCGACACTTGCGACCGTATAACGCTTCAAACGGTGCCATCCCTATACTTGAGTGGTAGCTATTATTGTATGCGAACTCTACCAAAGGCAGGTGCGTATCCCAACTACCCCCAAAGTCGATCACGCATGATCTTAACATATCTTCTAGCGTCTGGATTGTCCTCTCGCTTTGTCCGTCGGTTTGAGGATGGTAGGCCGTGCTCAACTTCACACGTGTACCCAATTCCTTTTGTAAGCCATCCCAAAAATGCGACGTGAACCGACTATCCCGACCAGAGACTATAGATAGCGGCACGCCGTGCCGGGAAATTACTTCATCGATGTACAACTTCGCCAATTTATCTCTTGGTAAAGTCTCCCGCATGGCCAAGAAGTGAGCGCTTTTGGTCAAGCGATCAACTATAACCCAAATGGCGTCGTGACCTTTCAAGGTCTTTGGTAGCTTTGTCACGAAGTCCATCGTGATGTGTTCCCATTTCCATTCCGGAATCTCCAAGGATTGCAAACTTCCGTAGGGTCTTTGGTGCTCAGCCTTCACTTGCAAACAAGTCACACACTGTTCCACGTAGCGCGCCACATTGAGCTTCATGACTGGCCACCAATAAAGCAATTTCAAATCTCTATACATTTTCGTGCTTCCCGGGTGAATGGAGTATTTTGACTTGTGGGCATCTTCGAGAAGAAGTTCTCTATTACCCCCAATCTTGGGCACCCAGACTCGCCCATTGAAAAGCTTCACCCCTCGACTATCTTCAGTCAACAAAAGATGTTGTTTCGCCATGACTTCTCCTTTGAGGTTTTCCTCTAGCGAGGCTTTGGCTTGCGATTCTTTGATTCTATCAATAAGCGTTGAAGTTACTTCAATCCGTGCAAAGGTAGCACGAGAATTTCCTCCGCAGACTTTCCGACTCAAGGCGTCGGCAACCACGTTTGCCTTACCCGGATGGTAGAGCAATTCGCAGTCATAATCCTTCAACTCCAACCATCTTCGCTGCCTCATGTTTAGCTCTTTCTGATTAAAGATATGCTTCAGACTCTTGTGATCAGTATAAAGAGTGCACTTCGTACCGTAAAGGTAGTGCCGCCACAATTTCAGTGCAAACACCACAGCTGCTAATTCCAAGTCATGAGTAGGGTAGTTGACTTCATGCACTTTAAGTTGCCTTGACGCGTAAGCGATCACCTTCCCTCTTTGCATCAGGACGCAACCCAAACCCATCTTCAACGCATCGCTGTACACCACAAAATCCTCCGTCCCGTCTGGTAAGGATAGGATAGGAGCTTCACAAAGCTTCTTCTGTAATGTGCGGAACGCCTCTTCCTGCTTCTCGGTCCACACAAATTTCACGTTCTTCCGGGTTAAGATAGTCAACGACGAGGCTATCTTCGAGAAATCTTGAATGAATCTCCGGTAGTATCCTGCCAAACCTAAGAAACTTCGGATTTCAGACGGATTCTTGGGAGGTTCCCAATTCGTCATTGCCTCAATCTTTGCGGGATCCACTTTTACTCCTTCCTTTGAAACTATATGCCCCAAAAATTGAACTTCTGGAAGCCAAAAGTCGCACTTTGAAAACTTTGTGTAGAGTCTTTCTCGCCTTAACACCTCTAACACTTCACGAAGATGTTGCTCGTGCTCTTCTTCGTTCTTGGAGTAAACTAAGATGTCGTCGATGAATACAATTATCGACTTGTCGAGGAACGGTCGACACACTCGGTTCATCAAGTCCATAAATATCGCCGGTGTGTTGGTTAGGCCGAATGGCATCACCAGAAACTCATAGTGCCCATAGCGAGTTCTAAATGCCGTCTTTGGGATGTCGCTCTTTGCTACCTTTACTTGATGATACCCCGATCGAAGATCGATCTTTGAAAAACAACCTGCTCCTTGAAGTTGATCGAACAGGTCGTCGATTCTTGGAAGTGGATACCGGTTCTTCACCGTCACTTTGTTCAGTTCCCTGTAGTCGATACACATTCTCAATGCATCGTCCTTTTTCTTGACAAAAAGAACCGGAGCTCCCCACGGTGACGAGCTCGGTCGGATGAAACCTTTCTCGAGAAGGTCTTGAAATTGAACCACCATCTCTTGCATTTCGGTAGGAGCCAAACGATATGGAGCTCGAGCAATCGGAGCCGCTCCGGGAATGAGGTCAATACGAAAGTCCACAACTCGATCGGGCGGCAACCCGGGCAAGTCTTCCGGAAACACATCGGGAAACTCGCGTACCACCCTGACATCTTCCAACTTTCGTTGGTCGAGTTTGGTATCGATGGCATACGCCAAGAAAGATACGTATCCTTTCGCCAAACACTTCCTAGCTTTGATTATTGAAATAATCGCCACATCGCTTTTCCTTCCTTCGCCGTAGATTATAGTCGCTTCTCCGTTTGCCACAGGTAAACGGATCATTTTCTTGGAACATACAATTTTGGCCTGGTTCTTAGATAACCAGTCCATACCTACCACCACGTCGAACCCGCCAATTTGCATAGGCAGTAAATTAATGGGAAATTTCTTTCCCTTAAGCTCTAACATGCAGTCTTTAAGGATACTACGAATTAGAACCTGACTTCCATTTGCTATTTCTACCACAACAGCATTCTCTAACTTACTCATAGACATAGCAAGCCTTTGACAGAACAATTCGGATATGAACGAGTAGCTAGCACCAGAGTCAAATAACACACGTGTAGGTACGGAATTTAGAGAGAACGTACCCGACACCACATCGGTCGATGCTTTCGCTTCCTCGGACGACATCTGGAAAGCCCTTCCAGTTGACCGCGGAGGTTCCAACTTCTTCCCGCCAGATCCTCCGGTCTTCAGTTTCGGGCATTCCGCCCTAACGTGCCCCGGTTCCTTACACTCGAAACATAATTGCCCCTTTTGAGGGCAATCTCTGTACGTGTGACCCGCCTTCCCGCATTTGTAGCACACTCCGGGAACAAAGTTGCACGGGCCGAAATGTTTGTTTCTACACCTGGAGCACCACTTGGCATCACGTCTAGGATCAGCTCCTCGCTGAGCGCTGTTGTTGGCATAAAAGGGTTTCTTTGAGGGCATTGAACTTCCCTCCCACTTCCTCTTCTCGACTTGGCGACCACCTTGATCCCTGCCGAGACTGTAAGCATCCTCCATGAGTTGAGCTTCTTCCATTGCCTCCCGAAGGGTAGAGGTCTTTGTCACACGAACCATCGACATCATGTCCGATGGGAGACCCTTGATGTAAGCCTTGATTTTATCCTTCTCTGTCGGGACCAGATGTCCCACAAAACCCAGCTTGTCCATGAAGAGACGACTGTACTCTCTCACAGACATACCTCCCTTCTTCAAGTTCTGGAATTCATCCTTGATTCGGTCTAACGACCTCTCGTTACAGTACTCCTCTAACAGTTTCTCCTTGAAGGTAGACCAAGACAATTGGTCCAGAACGGTCGGCTCCAGCGAAGCAGAGTACACATCCCACCATGTAAGAGCTATTCCCCGCAACATTCGGGAACCAAAAATCACCCTCTGCTCCTCCCCACATTCGCTTGAGCAAAAAGCTTGCTCCATCTCTCGGACCCAGGCCATACAATCTAAGGGATTGTCCGAGCCTTTAAATTCTGGTGGTCGGCAACCCAAAAAAGCCTTGAACGTGCAAGTCCGCGCCGTTCGACTGACGCCCAGGGTTGCAGTCACCACCGGAGAAATTACAGGTCCAGTACCCCCGGATCCTGCCACAATCACATTTTCGCCAACCGTTTCGTGCCTACGGTTGTTAGCGTCTCGGTCCTCAAGAAGTTTCAAGAATACTTCCTGTTGTTGAGCCATGGCCCTATTCATGGCCAACATCATACGATCCATCATTCTCGTCTCTGTCGTCACTTCTTCTATAATAGGCTCATTAGCCTCCAAATTTCGTCGAGGAATATGCTCGGGCCCTCCACCCAGCACATTACTCACACGTACAGTTTCCCCCCCTACGGTCGCCAGCGGATGGTCGGCCGTAGGTATGTCGGCCTCCTGGCCTTCCGGATGACTTCTGGTATTAACCATGGTTCTGCTGAACGCAATCATGCAAAAGAACGGGATAAGGATTACGAAAAACACAAAGAACGTACTTCTACACTTATCAATCGTTATGACAACAGTAATTTAAGTATGCTCACGTAAGACATTTTCATAATAACGTTAGTTAAGTGAAATTATGAACGTATAATACGCAAGAGTGCTTATTACCATCGTTACAACTTTCAACTTGTGCAATTTTCCGTTGACCCTAAGACCATCCTATCTTACAAGATCTACCCCATCTCACGAGTCGTAACTTAATAGTCTCAGCTTAAGTCTAGGCATCTTACAGTCATACCTAGTTCACTTAAACCAAGGCTCTGATACCAACTTGTAACACCCTAGAAACTGCGGAAATAAAAATTTGAAGAAACAATTCGGCAATAGACTAACTTGCGGAATAAGGTGTGACAATTTCATTACACAAACAACCCAACGGTTATAGAGTAGCCAATATTGAGGTAGATAACTGAAGTATAAAACGACATCCTATTAATCTACAAAATATCTAGATTAGGGACGGGTGTCGCTATACTTCCAAAATAAATCTTCAAAAGAATCTCTCACGACCCCAAGGTCGCTCCCTCAGTCCCGACGAGCCCCACTGCTAAGATAACCTGCCAACATGACAACCAAGAGCAAGCGTTAGGCTAACGCCTAGTGAGAACAAGCCAAATAAAAGAGAGTACTAAACCCAATTGGTGCCACGCGGTAGTATAGCCATGAGCTAAGTCAAGAAATCCAATAAACCATTAGTGATTAAACATGGTATAAGTAATACCCAAAAATCACATAACGAGCTCAACCCCTCTAGATCTGTTGCTCAAAACATTCAAGTCAACCCCTCTGGATCTATCCTTGAGAGTTCCCAAAACAGGGGGAACCCAAGCACCAAATGGGATTACACCTTACTGCACCATGAGACACTGCCCGACCGTATAGGCCCACAGCCTACTTATCATGGCAACCCAATGCCTATCCCGTGCTAAAACGTGAACCAAATGCCCAAAACAGGGGGCATAGGGACACCGTGCCTATGGATCCATTGCACTAAGACTCAAAGCCAAAGCATGTCATTTCAGAGCATACTCATATTAAATCAGATATACAGGTAATTCATATGAACAACAGTTCAATTCTATAAATCGTGATTCTTGAAAATGTGAGATCTTTAGAAGGCAATTTCCAACGATAATACGTCACTTTGAAACCAGGTTTTCCACATTTCAAATAATACATTTATCACATAGCATTCGTAATACAGACCGATTTAGCTTAAAGGACTCACCTCATATTTCTTCCTAATTATAGCCTGCTTCTGACGATTGCTACCTATGACAACACCGATAATCGGTAAGCCAAAATAAAGACAACTTAATGACTTAAACTCCAGAATACGAACACAACACACTGCCAGAACTCAGTACCGGTCGAACGACCATCCGGTCGAACCCAACCCCGGTCGAACCCCAACCCCGGTCGAACCCGACCCCGGTCGAACCCGACCTCGGTCGAACCCGATGTCCGGTCGAACAATAGCATCGGTCGAACGACCAACCGGTCGAAGGAACTTCCCGGTCGAACAACGGTCCGATCGAACGACGATCGTCTTGTTCATCAAGAACATCAAGAACAGATCGAACACAGAACCCAGATCCAAAATGAGAAAATACTCAGATCTCAAAATGGAACGGTTTAAAACCTTCACAACGAGATTCTACGCGGCTAAAAGCATTCAGATCAAAGCATTAAGCTAGATTCGTACCTGGATCTGGAGAAAACCGAACGACCACTTTCTTCCTGCTTCACTTTTCTCTCTCTCTGATTTCTAAAAACTGATATTTGTGATATTTCCAAAATATCTAAAATCTGATTTATATTTATATAACCCAAGTTACATTTTACCCCCTTGAACTTTGGGTAATAGTCAACTTTTCACCCAACCCCAAAATAACGGGTGTTACATAGAACACCACGGATGGTGGTCGATTTGACCACGGGACTGAATGTCTCCTGATAATCAATGTCTGGTTGCTGTCGAAACCCTTTGGCGACTAGTCGTGCCTTGTAACGTTTTATTGCCCCTGTTTGGTCCCTTTTCAATTTGTATACCCACTTGCAATCAACGACGTTGGAATTCGAAACACGTGGCACTAGTGTCCATGTACCATTCCGCATCAGTACCGAATACTCGTCAGCCATGGCACTACGCCACTGAGGATACCTGTTAGCAATGTTGTAACACCCATAATTTTCTTCAGTCAGTAAAAGTGGTCTTAGGCTTTATAAGGACAAACCTTGCAAACGGGAGGAATTGCCTTGGATCTCTAAAAGCATCGGAAACATTTCAGGCGAGAAAGGTGAACTTTTGGGCTTCGGTTTGGGTTGGGCGATAGTGCCCCGCGATAGTGACAAGGTCACTATCGCCGTGTCATAATCGCCGAGAGCCAAAGCCTCTCGGTACATCGTCGGCGAGAGTGCCTCGCGATTGTGACCATGCTGGGAGCTCTTGGTACATTATCGGCGAGAGTGCCTCGCGATAGTATCGCTTGGCACAATCGCATTCGGGGTCCAGCAGGTTAAAAACGTGAATTTCACCCTCTTTTCATTATCCACTTCAACCATACCCTCTCCTCTTCTCTCTAAACCGAACCCTTATCCCCATTGTTGATTTTGGGCATTTGAAACACCAAACCTAGAGTGTTTCAAGTGATTCTTCCTCATCTAGCAAGATGTGGAAGCTAGAGTTAAGCTATCCCCATCCTCTCCATCTCCTTCATCATCTTCATCAATTTTCTAGGGTTTTCACCTAGCCCTTTTTATCATTTGGAAGTTTGAGAGTTTATGGCTCATGTTGGTGACCTAGAAGTATTTTGGTTGGTGGATTGAAGTTATGGATAAGGTAATCTCCTCTTTTCTTTATCTATGGAAATTAGGGTTTTGGCTTAAGTTGAGATCTTCACGTATAATGTCTGGGGAAATGATTCTAAGTGCTTGAATACGTGTATTTATGGTTGGAAACTTGTGGATCTAGGTTTTTGGAAGATTTGGCTTGAGGATTCAAGTTTCTTCAAAATGAGCTCAAGTTGGGGAAAAATCTAGATTTAGCCTAAATCTAGCAAGGTGAGTTCAAGTTGATTTGTGAAAACGTTGTACATGCCAAAATGTTCATTTTTAAAGTGTTTATGTGTTTAACATGAAATTATCATTTGTTGAGTCATTTGATGTGTTGAGTCATTTGATGGGTTTTGATCATTTGAAGTGACTGGCCTTAAAAACCTTGTGAAAGCTCCCACATTTGGGATTTTTGGGCATTTTGATAAATGAGTCATATATGAAGGTGTTTTATGATTTATTGCGTAAAAATATATTATTTGGTTAAAAGCGTATTTTTAGTGTTTGTTTGGGAGAAAGGCTTGATTTTGTGTTATGGGACGTTTTGAAAGAATAAAGAGTATTAATCCATTTGGAAAACCATTTGTCCCAATCTAAACTGTATTGGAGTCTGCACATATATTTTGGAGTGTGTTTGCATGACGTGAGTCGATTGCGTTATTTATTTGGGGATTGTTAATCGTTGGTCAAAAAGAGTTTTGAGCATTATGGCTCGGTGTTGACTTAAAAGAGTCTTAGGGACAATTGTCCGGTTTTAGTGGCTCAGTGTAGAGCCCGGTTATGGTTTACATGCTAATGCACCGTGTTGCATATTGATAGTTATTACATGCCGGAGTGTGTTGGCCATTCCTGTGAAGTCATGTAATGTTAGACTGTGTTGCATTGGATCCATAAGCACGTAAGTCAGTCTGTTTTGGGTGGTCAATTGGGTATTACGGGGTTGAACTCCGGTATCCATGTTTTACGACCAGAAACTTTACAAGTAGCCACTAGGAGGGTTGAGTCTGGTGGTGCTACCGAGAAGGTAGGCACTAGGACCTCCGCCACTTGAAGTAATGACCGGGAGATAGTCTTTAAGTGTGTCGGGCCTTCGGGATGGAGTTCTTCGGAATGTTCATCAAGGTCAACTGACTTGAGGTGAAACTTGTTAAAGAAATCGTAGGGACACTTGGGCTGTTATGTCGTGAGGTGTCGTGCGATTAACGTTGCATGGGTGACATACTTTTGTATTCCTCCACTCTCAACGGATACGGGTCTCCCCCGTTGTCGGCTAAAAGCATTTTAAATATAATGACGTTTTACTTGATTGTCATTGGGCTTATGTGGTTGACCGTAAATGAGGACCTTAATATTGGACCTCCCTCCACGTATATTAAGGTTTGAATGAAGTACGTCCTCCTCATGTTTTGATAATTGGTTTCCCTTCAATTTATGGTCGCGTGAGTATTGGTCCTAGCGTCCATGTTTTTGGTAACATATTGTACATGCGGATTTTAACCATGTTGTGTGGGTTGAGTATTTTACCCCACCCGCGTTTGGGTATATTTTGGGATGCAACGTTTTATCCACGTTTCTTAAATTGGGAGTCAATCCCCGTTCTCTTTTCGAGTGAGTTTTGGGTTGCATCAATTTATAAAGAATGTTTTGTAGTGGGATGTCCACCTTTGAAAAATGCATGAAATTGGAAAAGAGTCATCTTCGAGTTTAAAGTAAATCATTTGAAAGATTATGATTTTTAGTTGGGGTTCATTCCTTTAAAGATATATTTGTTCATATAAAACTCTTGAACTCACTAGGCGTTAGCCTAACCTTTTTATTTGTCGGCATGTGCAACAGGCTTCGTTGGGGAATAGTTCTAGTGACACTATGAAAAGAGAAGTGCTAGTTGTGTGCTCGTGAAGTGAGTAGCTTGGTGAAGTCTTCCGCGTTAGTTTTGTGAAGAGCAACTTGTATTGGGGTTATGTAGCACCCGACTTCGGTTTAGTCCTTATATCTTGTTCGAGTTTATATTTGTCGAGGTTAACTATAGAATTCTATATTGAGGTGTATCGAGTTTTGAATAGTAAGAGGAAGTTTTGTCCCTCACTTGATGTTATATTGAAATTTTAAATTAGTTGCTCTTACCAAATTTGAGGGTGTTACAAATGTGTAGGATGGGTAAACCCTTACCATTGCCAACGTGAAGGTTGTCCTCACCGTAGTAGGTCTCAGAGTTATTGAAGCTAGATAGGTCTGGTGCAACATGATGGCTAGAGCCAGTGTCCGGAAGCCAAGCTTGTGACCGGTACTCTGTAAAGTTGGCAGAAGGTGGTTGTCTCGTCCTCATAGTGGCAGGGTCACGATTAGGGCAAAGAGACGGGATATGACCAATCCCACACCTGTTGCATGTGCCAAAAACAGTGTTTTGATTAGAAGCCCAACTAAATTGATTACGGTTACCTCCTCCTTGACTTATGTTGTTGTAGTTTCCGCGTCCACGTCTAGAATCACGTCCACGACCACGGTTATTCCCATATCTGTTGGTGTAAAAGGCCTGTGTAGGTTGTGCATTAACAGTCTGAACTTGAAGACCAAGTTGTGACAGAAGTTGTTGAATCGCTTGAAGCTGATCCGGTTGAGGAGTAGACGAGATGGCACCAGGAACCGTTGAGTTGCGGTTGTTCGTGACAGTCGTGAATGCTTGAAGCGGAGAGAGGTCAGTCGGAAACTTCTTGATCATGTAGTCATGGTCGGAAAGCAAGCCATGGAGTTCTACAAAGGCAGTTGGAAACTGGCGACCATGGAGTGTTGACTTCAACCCGTTGTATTCTTCTCTAAGGCCTGAGATAACTAGCATCACCAGATCTTTTTCTTTCATCGATTCGCCTATATTGGCGAGAGCATCAGCATATTCCTGAGCCTTAGTCAAGTATGCGGAGGAGGTTTCATCAGGCTTCATCTCTAGTTTAATATGCTGAGTTTTTAGAGTGTATTCCCTGGATGACGTGTGAGGAGTGTAGGCACGTTCGAGGGACAACCAAAGATCACGAGAGGTAAGTCCTTGAACGTGTTGGAATGACGCCTCGGAGAATGTAGAAGTAATCGGCATCCGTACGCGTGCATCATTGGAAACCCATGTTGTGTAGTTAGGGTTTGGTTGTAGTGGCTACGGATTCTTTTCCAGATGATGACGATGCTGGGATAATCATTGGTGGACAGGGAATGGTGCCATCAACGTAGCCGAACAAATTGTTTGTGACAAGGAATGGTTGAACCATTGCCTTCCAATAGCCATAGTTGTTTGGCAATAAAGTGAAGCCAAACTTGTGGGAGTTGTGGGTGGTTTTCTCGGTTGGGGTGAAGGTTGCCAAGGTTGTCATCGGTGTTTAGAGTCGGGAGTTACTGTTCACGCCGGAGTTACTGTTCACGCCGGAGTTACTGTTCACGACGGTGGTTGTAGGGTTGCCTTGTGATGGCAGAAAGTGGGACGGCTGCTATTAGGGTTTTGGGAGCGGCGGCTATTAGGGTTTTAGGAGCGGCGACTCTGATACCAAGATAAACTTGGTAATTGTGTATTGTATTATTGTGAAACACGATTACAATCAAGGGTATATATAAGAGAAACATTTACACTCTAAACCCTCTAATATAAATATGTACATATATCACACTTAATTGTCTAACAAGGACGGACGACCCGGTTATTTGCATGAGAACTGGATTCAAGAGATGGAGCAGGCCTTCAGATCTAGCAATTGTGGGGAGAGCCAAAAAGCAACCTTCGTCTCTCAAATGTTAAGAGGGGGGGGGGGGGGGGGTCACTTGGTGGAACGTCTACTCTACCTCTCTTGAGGCCTCGGTGTTGACCAAGTTGAGTTGGTCAACCTTCAAGAAAAAACTGATGGAGGAGTACTGTAATGAAAGGGCAATGGATCGTATTGAGGAAGAATTCCGAAATTTGAAGAAGGGGGATACGTCGGTGAAAGAATACAACCGACGGTTTATGGACAAGCTAGGGTTGGTGGGACATCTGGTCCCAACCGAACGAGAGAAGATCAAAGCTTAAATCAAGGGTCTACCGTCAGATATGAGAAACATGGTCCGTGTATCTAAGGCCATCAATCTCCGTGAAGCAATAGAAGAAGCTCAGTTGATAGAGGAGAAATGAGGGATTTTTGAAAAGAGAAAGTGGGAGGGAAGCTCTACACCCTCGAAGAAGCAAAGGCCTTTCAACAACTATCGGGAAGCCGATCCTAGACGCGAAGCTAGGTGGTGCCCCAAATGTCGTAGCAAGCATCACGGCCCGTGTAACTCCATTGGGACGAATTGTTTCAAATGCGAGAAGTCGGGTCACTTGCGTAGCGACTGCCCGGTAAAGGGAATCACATGCTTCGAGTGCAAGGAGTCGGGCCATATCCATAGCGAGTGCCCCAAGCTGAAAGCTGGAGGAAGTGGGGGAAGAAGGTGGATCCCCCGAGGGCAACGGGTCGAGCTTTTCAGATGTCGACTGAGGAGGCTAGAGCATCATCGTACGTGGTATCGGGTACGTTTCTCCTAGACTCCGTACCTGTGCATGTTGTAACACCCGTAATTTTGGAAATTCCCTTGATGGTAACACGGGAGTCCTTTGACTCTTGAAATGTAAAGATATTGAGAAATCAAGTAAGTTTTGTAATAAAACCATCGGGAATTGAATCGGGCGCGAAAAACGCGAGAAACGAGGGATTTCGGAGGTCCCGCGGGTTGGTAGGCGACCCTAGGGCGCATAACTCGCTGGAGTGATGCTGAGGAAGCGTGCGGTTTACCCCGTGACTTCCAAGCCACGGACTAAACCACAGGACCGACCTGAGGGTTTTAAACTCGATTTTTGGGGATCTAACTTCATTCTCTCATAACTTTCTCCTCCTAAATCCGATTTTGGTGATTCTTGAACCTAGAGTCTCATCTTTTGAAACCTTCCAAGTAGAGATAGAAAGGGATTGAAGATATTGGGTGGATCCAAGGGTTTTTTATCAACGTAACCTACTCATCTTTTCATCTAAAAAGTTAGGGTTTGGTGTTCATCTTCTTTTGTATTCTTAAGGTTTGGTAAATCTTTGTGAATGTTGTGGTAAGGAAACCTTGTGGAATCCTTGGAGCTAGTGGAAGGATTCAAGATCTCACCTAAGGAACTCAAGTTTGTGGGTAAAACATAGATTTAACCTAAATCTAGCAAGGTAAGTTCAAGTTGCTTTGTGAAAACTATGTACATGCCAAAAACGTTTATTTTGATGCATTGAAATGTTTTCTTAACATTTATCAAAATGTGATTATTATTTGTTGAGGGTTACATTTGGTACCGTGGGTTTATCAATCTTGAGAAATGCCCATGCTTGGAGTTTTAGACATTTTGATAACTAAATCATATTTACGGATTCTTTGGATGATTTATCCTATAAATGGGGATTATTTTGGTGGTAATGCATTTTGGTGTATTTGGGTTTTGAAAATGCATATTGTTATGATTGAGACATTTTGGAAATGTAAATGATACGATTTCTATTGGAAAATGGTTTGTCCCAACCAATGATGGTTTTTGAGTTGATCATGTTTTAGAGCATGTGTTTTGTATGAACGTTGGTTGAATCAGTTTTATCGCTTATGATGACTTTTATTGAATAGTCCTTGAGTTGGTGAGTTCTTTGGCTCGGTTTCAACCATGTTGTGTCTTGGGGACATCTGTCCGGTTCCGATAGCTCGATGTGGAGCTTAGGGTATGATTTGCATTTATTGCTTTCTATTTGAGAATTATATGTTTTGAATGTGTAGGTCATTCAATTTGGAGTCATGTGATTTAGACTATAATGCAATGGATCCATAGGCATAGAAGTCGGCCTTACTGGGTAAATGTGGAATAGGATTCCCAAGTTGTAATTTGGAATAGGCATTGGTTACATGAGGTAATTTCTAAATGAACAAACTTATCGTGGATGGTGAGATCGCAATGACTAAAGACTCGGTTTGAGTTGATGTCTGTAATGACTAAAGACCTGGATAGGGTTGATGTCCGCAATGACTAAAGACTCGGTTTGAGTTGATGTCCGTAATGACTAAAGACCTGGATAGGGTTGGTGTCCACAATGACTAAAGACTCGGTTTGAGTTGATGTTCGTAATGACTAAAGACCTGGATAGGGTTGACGTCCGTAATGACTAAAGACTCGGTTTGAGTTGATGTCCGTAATGACTAAAGATCTGGATAGGGCTGATGTCCGCAATGACTAAAGACTCGGTTTGAGTTGATGTCCGATATGACTAAAGACTCGGTTTGAGTTGATATCCGATATGACTAAAGACTCCGTTTAAGTTGATGTCCGATATGATTAAATACTCGAATTGAGTCGATGTTTATAATGACTAAAGATCTAGATTGAGTTGATGTCATAGGCTTTTCCATCCTCGAGACATGTTCATAACATAGATACGTGGCTTAGCTTGGTGTGCCCGCCACGTTCAATGGAGACAGGTGATTGTTTTGGGTATTGAGCATTATCATGTTTCGGCGACATTTCGTATATGGATTGTTATCCATGTTCTGTGGTTTTAATTGTTAAACCTTATTCATGTTTTTGGATATTTTGGATAATAGAGTTTGTCCAGGTTTCAGTATTTAAATATAAATCCTTATTTGTGTTTTGGGTGAGTATTGGGTTTTCGAAGTCCTCTTTGAATGAATGTTTGGTATTGGTATTTTCATCACGAAAATGGTGGGCTTTGAGAAAGACGTTGATTTTATACTTTTATACATACCACTTTAGAAATCATGATTTAAATTCAGTTTAATGATTTATATGCTTATGATGGAAACTCTTGAACTCACTAGCGTTAGCCTAACATTTTTATTTGTAGGCATGTGCATCAGGTTCTAGCAGGGGATTAGTACTAGCGACCCTATGAAGAGATGAGTGCTAGTTGTGTGCTCGAGAAGTGAATAGCTTGGTGAAGTCTTCCACATTATTTTGGGATTAGTAACTTGTTTTGGGTTAAGTAACACCCAACTTTGGTTTAGTCCTTGTATGAGTCTGGAGTTTATAATTAATGAGGTTAAACACGAACTTTTATTTTGGAGGTATATCCAGTTTTGATTTATAGGAAGAAGATCTATCCCTTACTTGATGTAATATCAAAATTTTTAATTAGTTGCTCTTTCAGAATTTGAGGGTGTTACACATGTGTTGTCTGATTCTGGTGCCAGTTTCTCCTTCGTGTCGAGTCTTTTTCGTCAAAAACTTTCCATGACCACTAGTAGCTTAAATGACGCATTAGTAGTAGAAATTGCTAATAGTGGCCAAGTGCTAGTGCGTGAGGTGTTGAAGGGTTGCACCCTCGTGATCGAAGGGAAGGAATTTTCAATTGATTTGATGCCAATGGAAATTGGAAGCTTTTGACGTGGTAATCGGAATGGATTGGCTCTCAGTAAATCAAGCCGAGATCGTGTGCTCAAAGAAGTTAATCTGAATCCCAACTTCGGACGGTAGTATTAGGGGTGTTCACGGTGCGGTTTAGGGCAAAACCACAAACCGCACCGCATATGCGGTTTGAGCATTTTCCCAAACCGCAAACCGCACCGCATATATCTCAAACCGCACCACGAAATGTGGTGCGGTGCGGTTTATGCGGTTTGTACCTAACGCACTTTACACCTACAATTCAATAATTATAAAATTAAAACTTC
This sequence comes from Arctium lappa, assembly GCA_023525745.1. NCBI lineage: Eukaryota > Viridiplantae > Streptophyta > Magnoliopsida > Asterales > Asteraceae > Arctium > Arctium lappa. The sequence continues at coordinate 41,745,571 of CM042057.1, forward strand.
ATTTTGACGTCGGCAATAACTTGATCGTAGTCCAAAAAATAAAAATATTCAACACCTCTGATTCATAAATTAATATTACATAAATATTGCAATTATTCTATATATACATATATGTGTGTGTAATATATAAAATTAAAAATATACATATATATAATGTGCGGTGCGGTGCGGTTTGATAACTCAAAACCACAAACCGCACCGCATAGTGCGGTTTGGAAAAAAGTCAAACCACACTGTGGAAGTTATAAACCGCGTTTTGCGGTGCGGTGTGGGCGGTTTGTGCGGTTTGGCAGTTTATATGAACACCCCTAGGTAGTATGGTGATCGCTTATGGCGATAGGAGGAAAGGTGATGTCGCGATCATCACCATGGCCAAGGCACGAAGATGCCTAGTAAAAGGATGCTCGTCCTTCTTGGCATATGTGATTGATGCTAAGCTCGAGAAGAGAAGACTCGAGGACGTAGAAGTGGTGCGTGAATTCCCAGATGTGTTTTCTGATGATCTACCCGGGTTCGCCAAGTGAAATTTCGGATTTATTTGGTACCGGGAGCGGCTCCGATCGCTAGAGCTCCCTATCGGTTAGCTCCCTCCGAGATGCAAGAAATGATGACTCAACTTCAAGACCTTCTTGAGAAAGGTTTCGTAAGACCGAGCTCGTCGCCTTGGGGAGCTTCGTTCTTGTTCGTTAAGAAGAAAGACGGCACGATGCGGATGTGTATCGATTATAGGGAGTTGAATAAGGTGACGGTGGAAAATAAGTATCTGCTTCCAAGAATTGACGATTTGTTCGACCAACTACAAGGAACGGATTGCTTCTCAAAGATCGACCCACGTTCGGGCTATCATCGGATGAGAGTGAAAGAGGACGACATAACGAAGACTGCATTTAGGATGCGATACGGTCATTACGAGTTCCTAGTAATGTCGTTCGGCCTAACCAATGCTCCGGCAGTATTTATGGACTTGATGAACCGGGTGTGCCGACCTTTTCTCGACAAGTCAGTAATAGTGTTCATCGATAACATTCTTGTATACTCCAAGGACGAGGCGGACCATGAGCAACATCTCCGAGAAGTTTTGGAAGTGCTCAGACGAGAAAAGCTCTACGCTTTCCGATCAACATATACTACAAGTAGGATAACTCCACTTTCCGATCGCTTGTAGAATACTGTATGATCGGACTTACACTTTTGCATTCCATATTTCAGAATAACCTGGCTGAATTTTCCAAACCATGCTCGAGGACTCTGCTTCAACCCATACAATGATTTCAGAAGTCGACATACTTTCCCAGACTCCCCCTGAGCAACAAATCCGGGTGGTTACTCCATATATACTTCTTCCTGGAGAGAACCGTGAAGAAAAACATTCTTGATATCCAGCTGATGCAAGGGCCAATCAAAGCTAGCTGCCAAAGAAACAATCAGTAGAACAGAAGTGAGTTTAGCAACCGGAGAAAAAGTATCGGAGTAATCAGTCATATATTGTTGAGCATAACCCTTAGCAACGAGGCGAGCCTTAAGTCTAGCCATAGAGCCATCCGGCTGATACTTAATAGTGAACACCCATTTACACCCGATTGCCTTTTTGTCAGCAGGCAAATCTACCAATGTCCATGTACCATTATGATCAAGGGCATTCATTTCCTCAATCATAGTCGTACGCCATCCAGAATGAGCCAATGCTTCACCAATAGTTTTAGGAATCGAAGTGGGGTCTATTTGAGCAATAAAGGAGCGCGAAGGGGCAGACAATTTATTATAAGAAACAAAAGAAGCAATAGGATACGTACATTTACATTTTCCTTTCCGAAGAGCAATAGGTATGTTAGGTGATGGAGAAGGAGTAGGAGCATTAGGTGGATCTGCCGACGAAGACGGAGGTAAAGGATTAGAATCTGTCGTAGGACGATGTCGCCTCTGATATACTTGAACAATAGGTGGGCGGTCATGCTCTGAAGTATGCTCGGGAGGAGGTGAGCTAGGAGACGTTACAGAATGTTCTTGAGTAGGTGCAATGTAATAGATTAACAAATCATCATCCTCTCTCTGATGAGTACTGTTGGTGGTGGTGGACATAGAAAAAAAAAGAAATATTTTCATGGAACGAGACATCTTGGGAAACAACATAACGGTTAAGTGTAGGAGAGAAACATCGGTACCCCTTTTGAAGACGAGAGTAGCCAAGGAACACACACTTGAGAGACTTGGGGTCTAACTTGGTGATATGAGGTCTAGTATCTCGCACAAAACAAGTACTACCAAAGGTCTTTGGTTCAACAGGAAACACCGGCTTGTTTGGAAAAAGGACTGAAAATGGAACATCACCACCAAGAACGACCGAGGGCATCCAATTTATGAGAAAGCAAGCAGTTGAAACCCCATCTGTCCAAAAAGGCTTTGGAACACCCATTTGAAATAAAAGTGCACGAGCAACCTCAAGAAGGTGACGATTTTTACGTTCGGCAACCTCATTTTATGCTGAGGTGTCAACGCAGGATGACTCATGAAGAATGCCATTCTGAAACATGTAAGACTAATAAAGACTCAGAAATATATTCTTTAGCATTATCACTCCGCAACGTTTTAATTGAAACACCAAATTGAGTACGTATTTCAGGACAAAAAGACTGAAAGTGCGTAAATACTTCAGATCGGTTTTTCATTAAATAAAGCCAAGTAACACGAGAGTAATCATCAACAAAGGTAACAAAATACTTAAAACCAGTTTTAGAAGCAACAGGACACGGACCCCAAACATCGGAGTGAACTAACTCAAAATGGGACGTAGCCCGCTTATTGACTCTAGGACTTAGGTGAGTACGATGAAGTTTTGCAAATTAACAAGCATCACACTGTAAAGACGACAAATGAGAAAATTGGGGACATAGTTTCTTCAAATTCTGGAGTGATGGATGACCTAATCGACAGTGCATTTCGAATGGAGGCAAGGATGTCTTGGAGCATACGAAGGAGCTAGGTGCTTGAGGTTCAAATATATAGAGGCCATCAGATTCCCGTCCTTTACCAAGGATCCGCTTCGTCGTAAGATCCTGAAAGACACAATAAGTAGGAAAGAATGAGACACTGCAATTTAGACTACGGGTAAGCTTACTGACAGACAGTAAATTAAATGAGAAATTAGGTAGGCTTAAGACTGATGGTAAGGAAATAGAAGGTGTGAGGTTAATGGTGCCAGATCCCAGAACACGTGGAGTGGTTCCATCAGCAATGGTGACATCGGATGAGGGAGCATAGGCATGGAATTCAGAAAAGAGATTACGATTACCTGACATGTGGTCTGAAGCACCGGAATCAATGACCCATTTGGAAGAAGATGATAAAAGACACTGGGCAGATTTACCTGTCTCAACAAAGGCGGCAGTAGCGAGGTTTACGGATGCTGTAAGTCAAGCATATTCATCAGCCGAGATGGTGACAGAATTCTCCGAAGAGGAAGCAACATGTGCAAAGTGACCCTGTTGAGTTTTGGCCAAGAGTTTCTTGCAAGTACGTTTAGTGTGCCCCTGTTCATGGCAGTAATAACACTCAACAACATTATCGGTAGTCTGGACGCGAGAATCAATAACTCGTTCACGAGGACTACTTCGATGGCCACCACGATATCCACCACAGAAGTTACCACGAGATGCCCCACGACTAGCGAGTGCGCTATTATGAGATTGGGGTGGAGGAGACTGAAGGTCCTCATTACGGAGGACTCTAGCAAAGGTTTCCTGAAGGGAGGGAATGGTGGATTCATTAAGAAATTGGGATTTGAGAGCCTCAAATTCTGGTCTCAGGCCAGTCAAAAAACTCATCACAGCAATCTGCTCCCGTTGAGTTTGCATAACCTTTATATCAGCACTGAGTGGGAGAAGAGTATTAAGATCCTCATAGATTTTCTTGAACTCCATAACATAGGTCGTTAATGACCGATCTTGTTGCTCCCCCCGATGAAAAGATTTACATACATTGTAAATACGGGAGATATTATTTTGTCCAGAATACAAGAAGGTCAGATAATCCATTAATTCTTTAACATACTCACAGTGATTAATCAAAGGAGTGACGGAACTCTCGATTGAGTTCCTAATTTGTAGGAACAGTTTGGCATCATCGTGGAACCATTGCTCCTTACCATCGTCAGGGGATCAGATGTAAGGTGAGATGCCTTACCGATACTTCGTAAATATACACGTACCATCTTACTCCACTCAAAGAAGTTGGAGTCGTTGAGTTTGTTATCGGTAATCCGAGTTACAATCGGAATCACGTCCGTCATTACTTGTTTTGCTTTTTCACCCATTAATCACAAGACGAGGTGATACGAACAAAAAATAACTCGTGAATTGAAACCCAAATAACAGAACTTGAATAGAACCAAACCAAACAGAAGGAAACAAACACAAACCTGCTTGTTGCTGATACCCAGCAAGAACCAAACAGAATCTCCAAAAAAAACTTGTTGCTAAACACCAAAACCACTAAAAACTTACAGAAACGAAGAACCAATAGTGGAAACAGATCGGGGATGGCAGAACGATGGTTGTGAAGTCCGTCAGGGTGCGTTTGGTACGCAGACATGACAGAACAGAACAAGATGGAACAGGACAGGACAGAACAGAACAACTGTCCAGCGTTTGGCAAGACATGACAGAACTGGACAGAACAGGACTAGACGAGTTAAATGACGAATCTACCCCTGATGAAAAATCATAGATTACATCACATAAAACTAATTTACATCACAATGGATTATCAAAAACATAAAACTAATTTATCACGATTGAATTTTGGATATGGAAATCAAAACCCAAATTTTATGTTTCGGATTTTAGGTTGTTTCGGGTTTGGGTTGGTCGGGTTTCGGATTGATGTCGGTCTGGTTCGGGTATTATATAATGCAAAAGTTATATATAAATTCAATCGATTGAAAGATTGATGAAATCGATAGCAAATTAAAAAATTTGAAAATATTTCAACAGACTATAATTTACGATTTTCAAAAAATAATTAGATAAAATATATATATATGTATAAATATATAGCATTTAAAATATAGATTTATGTTATTTCGGGTTTTCGGACGGGTTGGGTGGCCAACGATCAAACCCAATCCGAACCCAGATATCCTCCCAAATGTCGGGTTTCGGATTATAGGATTTCGGGGTATTCGGGTTTTGTAAAAACACCATATTTTCGGTTCGGATGCGGATTCGAATTTCGGACTATTCGGGTTTTGCACACCCCTAGCTTGGAGGCGTGGATGATGAGAAGACATGTTTTATGTTTTTAACAAAGGGTATATTAGTCAAAATAATGTTGTTCTACTTAGTTCCACGGGTTGGAGTGGGACAAGTGTGTCCCATGCTTGTTCCACTTAGTTCTAGTGTGTCCCACATATGGTCACGCCAAACATGGGACAAGTCTGTTCTGTTCTGTCCTGTTCCACTCTGTTCTGCATACCAAACGCACCCTCACTGTTCACGCCGGAGTCACTGTTCACGCCGGCAGAAAGTGGGACGGCGGCTATTAGGGTTTTAGGAGCGGCGGTTCTGATACCATGTAGGAAATTGTATTTCTTCTTAATGCTAATTACATATACAAGACCTATATTTATACAAGGCTTAGGGAAATCAAATCTGAATAATTTCCTAATCCAAAGGATTTAGTTTCCTTTTTCTTCTTGCTATTTCCATAACAGTACCCAAATGGAATAGGATAAGATCACCATGAATTTTGTGACCAAACTACCGAAGACTTTGAGAGGTAATGACACTATTTGGGTGATAGTGGATCGTCTGACTAAAAGCGTTCATTTCCTAGCTATGCGGGAAACCTTGCCAATGGATAAGTTGGCGAAATTATACATCGATGAGGTTGTTTCTAAGCATGGAATACCTCTATCCATAGTGTCGGATCGTGACAGTCGGTTTACGTTGAGATTTTGGCAAGCGCTTCATGAAGAATTGGGTACGCGAGTAAATCTGAGTACGGCATACCACCCACAAACGGACGGCCAAAGTGAAAAGACGATTCAAACCTTGGAAGACATGCTAAGATCTTGTGTGATCGATTTTGGTGGCAATTGGGACACCCACTTACCCTTGGTGGGATTCGCTTACAACAATTAGCTACCATTCTAGTATGGGCCCGGCACCGTTCGAAGCCTTATATGGGAGGAAATGTAGAACACCCGTGTGTTGGTTAGAAGCGGAAGAGAAGCAGTTTGCGGGGCCTGAAATCGTGCAAGAGACAGCCGATAAAGTGAAGGCAATATGAGAACGGTTGAAAGCGGCGCAAGACCAGCAAAAGAGTTATGCCGATAAGAAGAGACGACCGGTAGAGTTTCAAGTGGGAGATCGAGTTATGCTAAAGGTATCCCCTTGGAAAGGATTGATTCGTTTTGGAAAGCACGGGTTGAGCCCCCGTTTTCTTGGACCATTCACTATCATTGAACGCATTGGGTTGCAAGCCTATAAGCTAGACTTACCACCGGAAATGGATGGTATTCACCCTACGTTCCATGTGTGCTACCTACGGAAGTGTTTGGCGGAGGAGGAAAGTATCATACCGTTATCGGAGATAAGAGTGGACGACAACCGATGTATCGAAGAGTCCGAAGCCATTTTAGAAAGAGAGACCAAGAGACTTCGACACAAGGAGGTCACGATGGTCAAAGTTGAATGGAAGCACCATCGGGGTGCAATCGGGGTGCAAATGTGACTTGGGAGGCGGAGGAGGACATGAAACGTCGATACCCTCATTTGTTTGAATAGCTTGGGATTTCGGGGACGAAACCATTCTCAAGTTGGGGAGGATTGTAACACCCAAAATTTCAAGTAAGTAACCTACCTTGATCTTCCATTGTTTTCAACGTTCTCTCTTACGATAAGGATTCAATTTGATCGTTATCCCTATTGTTCGTTTGCTCGATGTCACGTGGGGAACGTTTTACCTTGAGTTAAATCTTTTGGAGTTGAACCGAGTTGAAATAGAAAAAAATAGGCGGGGGGGGGGGGGGGGGGGGGGGGCTACTGGGCGAGAATGCCTCGATACGTTCTGGGCGAGAATGCCCGGCGAGAGTGCCAAGGGCATTCTAACAGTGTCACTATCGGTGAGACCAAGGGAGTCTCGGTACGTTTTGGGCGAGTATGCCCGGCGAGTATGCCAAGGGCATACTCGCGTGTCACTATCGTCGTCGAGCGTTTTGGCCTAAAAACTTAGATCTGATAAAAGGGGCTTTGGAGGGTCATTTAAGAAATACACCAAATACGTTTTCTCTCCATCTTAAAGGCGATTTTCAGCCCCTCTTCACCATCTCTCTTCATTGATTGCTAAATCAACTGAGTCAAGGAAGTTATTGCATCTCTAGGGCTCCACCACCATTTATTACAAGATTCCAAAGTGTTAGGAGCTCAACTTTTCATCTCTTCTTCACAAGGGTTTTAGGGTTTCACTAACAACTCTATTGGGTGAGCCATTCTCACTTTCTTGAGTACTTATTTGATATTATCACTATGTTTAGAACATATATACTTCTATTTCACCCTTTACTCACATTATGGTTCAAAGTTGATTTGGAAGAGATGTTAGGGGTTTCACCATTTTTGGGTGAACATGAGCAAGGAATGAAGGTAGAGAAATGATTTCATATAATTATGGCTATATGATGTTTGTTGTTCTTTTCATGGTTATGGACTTGACATTTTAGGTCGAGATGAGGTATTGGGAATTCTTGCTTATTTATGAAATACACATGGAAGTATTTGGTCATTTATTTATGATTATCAATTCCTAATGTTTGTAGTCGTCTCAAAGGAAATAAATGTACACCATAACTCTATGGTTGGCATGAGACTAGCTCTCTTGAATGAGCAGTTAGGGAAATATTGAGGGGAACTATCCCCGATTTGTGGTCGGAGAGAAAGACTAAAGACCCGATTTGGGTTGACGTTTATTTGGCTAAAGACTCGGTTTGGGTTGATGCCTGTGAGGACTAAAGACCCGGTTTGGGTTGATGTCCGTTGAGACTAAAGACCCGGTTTGGGTTGACGTCCGTAAAGACTAAAGACTCGGTGAGGGTTGACGTCCATATAGACTAAAGACTCGATTTGAGTTGACGTCCCTTTTGACTAAAGACCCAGTTTGGGTTGATGTCCCATATGGCTAATGGCTCCAATTATGTTATTATCTCATGTTGGAGTAGGTCCCAATGGGGACCATGTAATTGTGTATTCCGTATATGTGGAATATCACCAAGTTACATGTTGCCTTTCAAGAACTTAAATTACTATTATTTGTCTGACGATCACACTAGGCAATGTCCTAACATTCTTTCTTGAAATGTCATGTAACCAGGTTCTCTTAGCGACGGGGTTCGCAAAGGTTGAGAGTTAGCGTGTTGGCCGTTAGCGGCATCTTTTGGAGATCATGTTGATTGGGAACTTTTGGCGTACAGATTTGAATAGGTGTCTTTTTGGGAAATTGGATGACAATTGTATTAATCTAAACTTAAATGGTTTAGATTAATGTAGTGTCTTTATTAATTTCCAAGTATAGAATTGTAAACGCTATTTACTTTTCCCTATTTTGGGTATTGCTATTTATAGAAATGTCTAGGTTACGACATTTCCCAGGTTTTTCCCCCTGTTTTTAGGGTGTTACACAAGGGGTTGCAATGCTTGCGGTGTGGGATGAGCTTTGTATTTGGAGTTCAACTCTGAGATCATTAAAGAAAGAGTCCCGAAATGTGTATTCTTAACATTAATCAAGGTAGAAATAAGTATAAGGTTCACCAACGAGTCAAATAATAAATTCAAAACACATAATACTAAACACATAGGCAGCATATCCTATATGTCTGACAGAATGACATACTCCCAAATCTCAATTCTCATCAAATAGTTCGGGTGTTGTCACTATTACATCAACACATAATTTAAGGATAATTAAAATTCATGCAAGTATATAGGAAGCATTTCAAAGTGCTTATTTACTATTATTGGACTGATCTTCAAAGTACCACAGAATGATCAGAAAAGAAAAAAACAATAGAAGTTAGAGAAGTTCGCTTAGTGAGCTAAAATAATTGAAAACCTGACCATCAAATAGACCGATACATCAAAAAGATGAATATGGTGTTTAATTTATTATTAACATTACATCCTGAGAGAGAAACATAATTTTTTTTTTTGAAATATAAATCAACCATAAAAGCAATTTTGACATCTTTCTGCCGATTTAGACATTACCTCCTTTTTGTCTGCGGAAGCCTGGAACTGGTGGTGCCGTACGAGCCAAATTTGTCAAAACCTTGTCAAATACGATTTGTGTTTCCTTCCCTGATAATTCCACTTTAACCTGGCAGCATAATATCATCAGTAAGAATAAATTGGAACATGATCCAAATGCAAACAATAAAGCCCTCAGCATTGACATTAATTCGATTATATATGAAAAAGGATAATTAATTATCTCACTAAGCTTAACTCCCACAAAACAACTCAATAGCCTGAACGAAGCTACAATGGTGAGTTACAAGTAATCAGGACTCGCAACTTTCTCTTATTCTAGTTTTCGGTTGAGCATGAATTTTTCAATACTAGTTAATGCTTAAGGAGTTCATATCATTGATATGAGTTCAAACATGATTACCATCATCTTAATCTAGTAGTTCATGAGAAAACAATTTATCTTGAATGGTCAAGAAGATCACGTAGGCCAAGTGTTATAGAATGCATGTATTTCTCAACCATGGCTTAGCTATAGGAACTTTGATCTATTAGTATTAAAGTTGCTACTATGTAAAATTATAGAACTGCAAACCTTATAAATAAGATTTCCAGGTAAAAGTGAAGCTGTTGTTATCATACTTGACATTACTAGACACTTGCATTGACCAAGATGGGGTAACTGCATCAAGCTCCCCAGGCTAAGGTGCTGTAACTTGCTAAAGTGCCCTAGCCAGATTTAGCTTCACATGTTTTCTCTATCACTACATGACAATATGACATCATGCAGTCTAGAATGCCAGGAAGCAATTTCTGCAGTCTACTATTCAGTTAAAGCCCAAAGGGACTTTATCAAGGATTCTTGGAAATTGTCCCAAAGTTCAAGCTTTTTTCTTATATTAGTTGAAATGGAGGGGGGCTTGTAATTAGCCTATATAAAGGAAGATCTACCTTATCACTTTGCAGGAAGTATAGAATGTCTTTCTGGAAATTCTGCTTTGCTTCTTGTTGTTGGTGCCTTGGTGGTTATGCAAAGTAAGCCACTACAATGCTCTGATATTATTAATATCACTGGCAAACATTTGGATGGAGCAGGCTAACAGCAGTCTTCATTTGTTTAGAGGAAATTGTTTTGTGTTTTTCCTAGAGGAGGAGCTAAGTTTCTATTGGTTGGTTGGGGCAAGCGGAGAGCAGTCTTGATTTTTCGTTGTTGTTAAGAATGTGATCATTTTGTGTTTTCTTGAGAAGGAACTAAATTCCTATCGCTTGTTATACTTCAGTAGTAGTCTTAATCGTGCAGTAACAACTCAAATTACTTTTCTCTAGAGATATAGTGCTTTTAGAAGTATATATCTTTTCCGTATAATTGTTAAAGGGTTTTCTTAGGGTTTTATATTTCAATCAGTTGACTCATAGTATATCCTATATATTCCTACTATGAGTACACACTCACACACACACACACTTTGTTCCTGGCTGTGGCGAGCTCCAACGTTCCATCACATGGTACGTCATATTCCGACTCTTCTACTTCTGATAGTACTCATGTATCTAAAATTATCGTGGTCGAACACAACATAAGCATACTTATGTTGGGTGGCTTTCATCATAAATGATGCCTTAGCCACAGGGTCTCAGTCTGGCATGCACACACATACCATATTGAAGTCCTTGTCATTTTGCTTTTATGAGTTTAGGGAAGACATACAAGGTGATATATAGTGTGTATGTAGTTCGCCTATGATATAGTGTTGAACCAGTGTCTTAATACAAAGTCGGAGGCTTGGAGAAACACTTTGTAATATAAAGATTATAAGACCAGAATGAAATGAAGTATGTTAAGTGTTTCTTTAGGGAGGATGTCTTCTGTTATTCAGATCAGTTTTATATAAAGATGGATAGATTGATGGTGATGCTAGGTAAAAGGATGATCGTATTGACAACAAGCTTTGGTGGAGTCATGTGATTGAAAAGTCCTATTAAAGCTAAAAGGCAAGTTCTATAGGACAGTATGCAATCATCTATGTTTAAGAAGCACGATATTAGGCCACCAAAAGAGGAAAGATGTGTACAGAAGACAATTGCAGAAACGTTAATGTTGAGGTGGATGTGTGGTCACACAGCAAGGGATATGTTAGAGGTGAGGATATACAGGAGAAGGCTGGGGTTCCTCTGATTGAGGAGAAGCTGAAAACATCTTCTGAGGTGGTTTTAATCATCTCTGATGTAGAGCTTCCAATACAATAGTAAGAATAGGACATCTATAGCAAGAAGAGTTGGTTAGAAGAGGTAAAGATCGGTCAAGATCGACATGAGGAAGCTGTGAAAAGAGATTTGGACGAGTGGAGTACCAAGGAATTATCCTTAGATGGTAGCGAGTGGCAGACACCACTCGTGTGGCAGCAATCTAGGGGGTTCAATTCTTTAGTTTGCTTTTCGGTTACCCGATTTATAATTCTGTTTCACTGTTACCCTACCCCAATTTGTTTAAGATATAAGGCTTCTTGTTGTTGTATTAAGTTATATGCACACACATAATAGAAAAGTTCGCACATGGTATAGAAATTCTACTTAATCCTTATGCCAGATAGCAAGAGAAAACAAAATCATGACCAGCGATAAATGAGGTACCCTTTTGAGGTACACAGGAAGCCACAGGTTCCGTAATAGGCACCCATCTAATCCTATCTCAGTTATGCATTACTTGGGAAGGACTGCCATCCGTTTGTTGGGGAGACTGGCTGCATTTAGGATCTACCTTTCAACTTAATATGTATTCCTTATGGTTTCTATAAAATTTGCTCAAATGTTACAACAAATACAAAAGGAAGTGTTTTATTTACAGTTGTAATAAGAAGTCGTATAGATTTTGGAAAAGTAAAAACAATAAGTATATATTTTCTTATAATTGAGGTGGCACAACATATAAAATTCCAGAAAGAGTCAGAAGGAATTTGCTGTATAGTTCATGCTTTCGGGCTCACTTGCATCTTATCATCATCTTGCAACTCCACAAGTATACTGGCATTTTTTACTGTTACCAAATTCTCATCCGATATTGAAGCTTCTACACCTGCAATGTATTAAAACTAACTTCTGAACTGTGATTTGAATTAAATGGGGTGAGAAGTTTTGAATGTATAGGAAGGTTTGGGCGAAGGTCACAATCACCTGGTTCAACGGCAGGTAGTGGTCTAACAAAGGAGCTGCCACTCTTACGAGAGTTGCGGGAGTCCAATGTTCTGCATAAAGCAAAAGGTAGAACAGATGAAACATGGAATTCATATTCTAGCATAGGCTATGGTATGACAACTAAATAACTTGGTTCTCAGTGCAAAGAACTATCATGTGTTTACCAAATAATAGCAAGTTACCTCTCATCTAGACTTCGTTTTGTAGAGAAAGAATTGACAGTTGCTAAGATAGGCCAAGTTGGAACATGCACATGGTTGCTCTTAACAGTAGGATTCTGTAGAATCGGATGCAGTATAACAGTTAATGTACATGTACACTAATATATTAAATTTATATTTTCTCGATTTGTCCTTAAAGACAAGAGGATGACTTTGTCATTTGGAGGCCATCCATATTATTTAAATTGATAATTGATATGCATTTTATCCCAAAATGTAATATGATATTTCAATTACTAATATTGCATGGAATTCAGTTAATTGATGAAATTTTCTAACTTTTAAAGAATAAATATCGAATTTGAGCTTGAAAAGTAGTTTGACTTGACCTTAATAATCAACCTACACCTCTCTTTTTCCTAATTGGCAGAGAGAGAGAGTGGGAAGGAGTTTCAAAGAGAACAATAGCACTTGATGTGGAGATCATATGTAACAATAAGCAAAACATAACTCAACAACGGCAGCACCAAAAAAGTCCCTTCTTTTTCAACATCAAGGTGGAATAAAGAATAAATTTCTGTTTTTGAACCATTAAGACACTAGACACTAGCACTGCATTCCCACAAAGAAACAGCAATCGATTACTCATCTTTAAACATGTTTTAACTTCCTCAAGATTCCATAATTAACCAATGGCACCAAGACATGGACACGAAAAATCCATTTTATCTACAATAAGAGGGGGGGCTAGAAACAATCTAACCAATATGACAAATAAGTAAAGCATTTCCTAATAAAACAGTTGATGGAGGCATGGAGCAACGGTTTTGAGGTGGCATTGAAAGTTGAAACTGACTTTCTCATTAATTCCACCACCAAGGTCCATGAAGACTATCCCACATCATCCTTTCACTGCTATACGAAACTACACATCCACGTCCGATAAAAATCTAAATATCACCTATACCCTATGGAATAGGACCACCTCTATTTGATAAGAGAGCCTTCTCTGAAGCTACCCCTCTAGCCTGAATAGGGATCTGCACCTGAATATTTAAACCGTTTAACAGTCATCAGGTACAAGACCGTGAAATGATTGGGCATCTTAAGCCATGTACCCTCCTAATGTCTATATGAACTAGAGGAAACCAAAGTAACAAACACCTCATTCTCTCTACACTATTGAAAGAGCTAATTTGGTGCTAGGTGCTCCTCTCTAATTCTCTCACCAGAAGTAGATTCAACTGCCAAAACCCCTTGTGTACCATTCCTTCTGAAAATCATCACTATAGCTTGGCATAAGTAGAGTAGAATCATCACCAACACCTAAAATCCAAATTAATTAGAATGACAATAGAAAACAAAACCACTAACTTGGTTTCTAAGTAATTGCTTTCAAATTACCATTTAGGTCTTTAATGCATATTGTCTGGGTAACTGGATTACTCCAATCTTTTACCAATTTTCCTTGATTTGGAACCCCAATGTTAACATGGTATTAGAGCTGGAGAACCTATTTACCACCCAAGGGCTCAAAGCAGGCCAAATGTTCAGCATGAAGTGTTAGTCACGCACCGGGCCAATTTCAATTAATCACGCAGTATGTATTATCCTAATAATTGCCGATTAATTTTGAGTTTCAAACAGCAAGAATTAACATGTTCTCTGAAAGCCATGTAACTCCATACAATCAAACAAGGATTCACTGCATTGCAATGCATAGTACTAGCAAGACCATGTAGTAAATGGAAGAAGAAAATATGTAGGGATTGCAGAAAGTTACATTGCAGTCTTTTAATTGGAAAAACGTTGGAGGAATATTCATCGTTATCCTCATGGTCGCCATCATCGTCAAGCTTCTGTAGCTAGGGGCTCACCACTGCTGCCGTGCTCCGCAATGTTTGTTCTGTCCAATCCATCCGGTCCAGCCTTAACGCTGTGTTCTCTATCTAAATGGATGGAAAACAAAGGAAAGAAAATAATTTTTTTATTTGTATTCTTAAAATGGTTTTCATGTTTTTGAAGAGTAAAGAAAGGAAATAGTTTTTGAAATAGTTTTTTATGTTCTTTAACATTAAAGAAATGAAAGGTTAATGTCAATGTTATAAATATACCCTTATAAAAATATATTATTTATAATAAAAGATTGGGTAGTTTTGTAATTTTAATAATTTCAGTAATTTTTTTAAATGGTTTTAATTTATTTCCTTTCATTTTCTTCCATTTCCTCCAACATTTGGGAGGAAATGTTTGGGAAGAAAGATCAATTTTTTCCTTCCATTTCCTTTCTTTTCCTTTCTCTCCTAAAAAAGTTTCAAGAACACGAATGCAGATTAATTCAAGGGAATTATGGATTGGATTCCCTAAACAAAATAATTATATTTATAGTTAACATGGTTTCAATTCTGTTATGAATTTTAGTTCCTTAACCTAACTCCACTAACCAATGCAAATTAATTCAAGGGTAATATGGTCATTTTATCATTTTCCTTTAAAAACATATTATATATATAGAGAGAGAGAGACTCATTCATTTGCTAACCACGGCATTGGTGTTAACCGTGCTAACCAATCTCAACCGTAATCTCAACCGTAGATTGATGAGATCAATGGTCCACAATTAATTGATTTTAATTAAATTAAAATATTCAAAACGGTTATAAAAAATACATTGCATTATGCACAGGAGTACTTTGGTAAAAATACAATACCTTTAATTTGGGAAACATACGCCTACTAAATAAAAAACCCAAATAATTAGGGATTTGATCCCCCAAAATCGTTTTATCCAACAAAACACGCACGAACACCCTGTTGTTGAAATCGACTCCAACAATCCTCTCTATCACGACGAATCAGGAGGATCCGAGTAAAATCCTTTCGATATTCACGATCATCGTCAAACTGGGGATCAAGAAATCGATTTGGAGAAATCGATTTTCAGGATTTCAAGAAAACGATTTTCAGGATTTGAAGAAATCAATTTTCAGGATTTCGATCTGAATAATCGATTTGGAGAAAACGATTTCAAGAAATCTGTTGTTTTCGATCTAAAGAAATCGATTTCAAGAAATTGTTCTACTCACCTAATGATCTCTTTGATAGTGCATATGTGCACACTTGCATACAATGCATATATGCATATGTTTGCTGAAATATTATATGCATATGTGCACACTGGTATCTGATATGCATATGTTCATATTGAGTATATGCATATGTGCACATTGAGCATATGCATATCTGCACACTGATATCTAATATGCATATGTGTACATTAAGTATTGTAAATATGTACATGTTGTATATGTGTATATGTGCATATCAGCTGATCTATTCTGCATTGGTTGAGATACACACTGACATCTAGACATGCATATATGCACACTCGAAATATGGAAATACATTAAATATTAAATATTATATTTAATATTTAGATAACTACCATATTAATAACTCTTTGAAATATGGAAATACATTAAATATTAAATATTATATTTAGTATATAGATAACTACCATATTAATAACTCCTTGAAATATGGAAATACATTAAATAGGCGTGAATTATGAAATGCCCATATTACCCTTTGAGAATTAATAGGATTGAACGCAGGACATAAACTCTAGGATGATTCTGATTGTTAAAAATTGGTTAGCACGGTTAGCACCAATGTCGTGGTTAGCAAATGAAGGAGACCCTATATATATATATATATATGCAGTTATGCACAGAGCGTCATCTCCCAAAGAGATCATCTCTCTCCTTATCAGTTATCACTGTAACTTAGGCCAAAACCTTAACGTATCAAGTTCTTTCTGTTGAAATCGACAATCTCACAAACCAAACTCTCTATAAACTCGAAATCAAGCCATGGTTGTTCTCCAAAAGGAGAGGGTATCGAGACCTCGAAGTGAGTTCCAATTCTATCGACTTTTCTGGGATCTTTCCTCAGCCAATTCGGTTCTTCCCCTTAACCAGTTGAGGGTTTCTATATCGCCATTACTTAAAACCAAGAACTGATCTTGTTGTTGGGTGATATAGAGAAAAAAGTGTACAAAAAGATGAACAATAGGTTCAGTTCTTCCCCAAATATCATTTTTATTTTGAAGAAAGAACACAAGTTTGGGAAGAAATCGTATGCCTCGACTCCTCAATTTTGTGGAAAAGGTCAAATTCATGATATCTTGATTGAATGTGATACAATTAACATCAATGATCCATCTTATTGATTCAAATTCATGGGAAAACCGTGATGCAGGTAAAACAATTTCGATTGAATGTGCTCAGTTTTTTTGTCCCTTCCCCTTCCCCCACATCCGTTTTCCAGCAAAATCGCCCCACACACTACAACTTCGGCAATTCCCCTTCCCTCCATATCCGCAACTCCGACGATTTCGTCACACACATACATTTCGGTTCGATTTATTCATCTGCCCCCTTCTATCGAACCCTTTTGCAGATTCATTTTCCTCAAAAACTCAAAAAGAAAAAAAACTGAGTTTTAGGATAAACTGAGAAACAGAAGCTCTACGATTGAGAAATCTGGTTTCGATTTGAGAAGACATGGATTTTAGTGTTTTCCCGGATGCCACTACCTGCTCATGTAACTCACCACACCTATAGTTTGTGCGTCAACGTGCTTTGGGTCCTCGAACAACAAGTTTTCGTCCAACAACCATCCACCGCCCTCTCCTTGGTCCCTGCCTCCGTCATCGGAGGCAGGTCTGCTTTTGATGGCCTCATCTTCTTCATATTGCCATTATCAACGTCGGTGGTGGGTAGGACTAGGACACACACACACACACACACACACACATATATATATATATATAGAGAGAGAGAGAGCAAATCAAATACACACCTTCCAATTGTTGCACCTCCTACAAATTGATCTCCACCGTTGATCTCGATATATTTATTTTCCTTTTTTATAATTATTTAATATTTAATAATTGGGGTTACAAATGTAATTAACAAATATTAATTTATTTAAGTAATATATTAATAATATTGACTAATAAGGAAACTAAAGATCTATTCCTAAAATATAACATATTGTTTCTTTAGGCTTATTTTTTCCCGCGTTTGACGATGCAATGATTTGCAGGTTTCAACAATGTTTGTATCTTCGAGCAACCATTCTTCATAGGTTGTGAAATCATGGTACGTGGAAATAATGAAAGCGATGAACATAATAGAGGAAAATACATAGTGGATGAAGATAGGTTGTTCGATGAAGATATCACACACGAATATAATACTCCAGATTTGATTTTCGATGAGATGCACGATAAAGAAATCACCCAGATATCAGATGAAGATGATGATGCTGGAGAATGCAACAATCAACTTAGTGTGAATGATATTGTAAACGGAGATTTCCACATTGATGTTGTTGATGAGATCAACATGGATGATGACAATTGTAAAAGAATGTATTTTTTTAATGCTTGTTGTGTATTTCATATGTGCAAATGTTGAAGAAGAAGATATCGAGACCAAAGTTATTAGATATCGTAATGATTAATTGTTGACTAATCAAAATCTAGGCGATCTATAATTTGCAATTTTTATAGATCGGTGGATATCGCAGCAAATATGATATTTGGAAAATTATATGGTTGCATATATGAACATTCGTATATGCACATAATCATTTTGACATGAACAAATTTCATATATGCAATACTCACATATTTGGTTTAGACTTCTCCAGGGTTGGCCCTTGTGCTGGGTCAGATGGGCGGTCGCCCAAGGCAGCAAAGGCCTAAGGGGCATCAAGGCCCAACCCTTAAGTCAGTTATATTAGGCTCATTATTCATCCTTTTCAAATAGACTTTACCCAGTACGTTCTCCATCTACCTCTCGACTATACACTAGATTCGACGGAAGCTCTGGCTCTGGCTCTCGCTCTCAGTTCAACCTACGCTCTCGAATCCACTCCATTGTCTACTCTCCTCTCGGCCTATCGCTTTGTTCTTCTGTCCCTTAGCCCCTCACGGGTTCACGCCGCTCTGATGCGCCTCTAACCTTAAGCCTTTCAGCCTCTCACAATATGCCCTAATCCACTTATTCGACAAGGTATTTTCTTTTCTAATTAGTTGATTACTGATTAGGTTAATAGGGTTAGTAGGTTATTGCTTATTAGAATATTAGGTTAATTACCTATCTGAGTATTTGATTTTTTTCTTTACTGAATATTAGGTATTTGAGTATTTGCTTATTTGTGTATTTTCCGATTTGAGCACATATAAAACCACAAATTAATCCATAGTTTCAACTCAACTTATTAATTATAAATCATGATATCTTGACTTACAGGTCTGAAAAGGGATAGTGAAATAGTTGCATATTGATTTAACTTCACCACAATGTTAAGGGTTAAATTATAGCTATGAGCATTCATCAAAATGCAAGCACTTACATGAAGGAATTTGGCAATTATGCATATTAACTTGTTAAAAGCATATCCATGTCATTTAGTGTTAGAGAAACAACACAAAATTTTGGAACACCACTCTTCATCACCTAATTATATGGAACCCCAAGACCAATACTATGACCGATGTTAATTATATCATCCGAACATGGGGAGAAAAGGAAGCACAAAATCAACTAATTAGTACAATTGGTAGTCATAGAAGAAATGTGTAACTTCAAGCTCATTATGAGAAGCAATTGCTCAGGGCTTAAAGGCAAAACATTTACTTGAAATTACATGCTTCCAAGATACATTCGAAGAAAGCCAGGAAATAACTTGTGAAAGCAAGTATTTCAAATATTGTGCAAAAAATAAACAAATAAATATGTAACAATGATATCAAATGAGAAAAAGAACACCCATGGAAATTTTATGGTTTATATCATATGTGTCCGCAAGGACCAAAAAATTGTCTGCCTGGCATTATTTTTTCAATAAAAACCGAGGTGGGGGATGAACCGCCTAGCTTGACTAGGTTCTAAACCCCGGGATGAACAACCTGGATTGACTAGGTTCCAAACCCTTTAAAATATGTGTGTTCTTTGTTTCTTCGAATAAGGGCATATTGTTGACTCTCCGCCCAGGGCATCTAAAACATAGGACCGACCCTGGACTTCTCATAATGCATATATGCATTTACTTTAGAAACTCGTAATATCAATGTCATATATTGTAACCTACTTCATTTATGCATTCTCCCATATCCACAACATATCTCAGATGCATATATGCCTTTACTCACAGACTTATCCAATACACATTAATATTACCAAGTTTCATATATACATTACTCACATATTTGGTTTAGGTTTCATATATGCATTACTTCACATATTTGTATACAAGCACATATGCACCTCGAATTCTTTGATTTTCTGCATTTTCTGCCATTTTTTTCGAAGAATCAGTTATGTTTTCTCAAACGGAGGTCACGATTGCATCAACTAGAGTAAGTGATTTCTTATAATTGCAGAAAAAATAGATTGCATAGCTGTTGTGGGGAAGGGAAGCGAAGAATCTAGGGAGAATCGGATTACCATTTTCAAAACACGATGCATTCTCCCTATTTTGCCCTTTACGTGCATTTCTATTTTGCACATTTGGTAAGTTAGTTTTCCAAATTTACAATTCACACCCTTTTAAATCTAGACCATTTGATGACAAAATGGATGGATAGGATTGGTTTGTAAGAGGTGCAACATATGCACATTTTCTATTTGAAGGGGCTTATATATTCATTTGTTGTTTTTATGTTTTTAGTAGAAAAGTAAAATAACAATATTACCCCTGACTTAATGGAACAATGTTTAATGGAGTTCGGATAAGGGACCCAATCCAAAATAAAAGTGAAAGCACAGTGACCATCATTGTAATTATTTCGTTTGAGGGGCCCTAAACCAAAAATTTTAATAACCACAGGGACGAAATTTGTAATTTAGTTTTTTTTAATGTCTTTCTTTTTATATTTTTGAGTGAATTACATAAATGGTCCCTCGTGAATAGTTGTTTTTCACGTTTCGTCCCTCGAAAGCTAAAAGTACATTGGTGGTTCAAAAATCGAGTTTTTAAGCCCAAAATCGTCCCTCTCACTAACATGGAACTCCGTTAAGCCTATCATGTGCCCCTCATGTGAGGGGCAATTTGGTCTTTTTTTCCTCCTTTTACATTTTTTCTTTTAAAAAATAAAAAGTTTTAATGTTTTATATTATAAAATAAAAAAAATAATATTAAAACAAAAACTCTCCTTTATAAATCTTATTTCTTTTTTACAGTGGATCTTCTTCTTCATCACCAAATCAAAACCACAAATGTCATTCTTCATCACCAAATCAACACCACCACCAGATTGATTCCATTTCCAGCGTGAAACATCACCACCAATACCTTCACCTTCCTCCCCGTCCCGTTTTCAACGACCCGCCACCTTCAACCCTTCCTCCCGTCTTTTTTCGATGACCCCCACCAAATCACCACCACCTCCAGATTCATGAATGGAACTCGAAGGAAACGAAATATTGATGCAGAAATCACAATATTCAGAATTCGAATGGAACGAAAGATTGATGTAGATGCAGATCCAGATTCATGAATAAAGAAAACCACCGCCGGAAAACTCCTTCACTCTCGCCCTGAAATCCCTCCCGTCTGAAAACTCCATGAAAGCTAAAAGCTCTGAGCTTTTTTCTTCAGAAATCGTTGGATTCAAGAGATAAACTGTGGGATTTACGTAAAAGGGGCAAATGGATATTTGAAATTACAAGTGGGTTTTCTTATTTGTTTCAGAAATGAGTTCCACTTTCTTCTGTTGTTCTTGGTGGTTTGGGGTTTTGACTTTTTGATTTTAGAGACTTGATTTAGGGTTTTCATTTTAGATATTTGATTTAGGGTTTTGATTTTAGAGATTTTTAGGGTTTGGATCTTTTATATATCACATATCTTATTAATGAATTCGTTTAGAGTTGTTTATATTCTTGAGAAATTCATTTTTCTTGCTCTTAAAATTCATGTAAACTTGTTTATATAACTTGTTTTACGTTTGAATATAATTTAGGCTTTGATTTCTTGAAATTATGTTTTGACTTGGGTATGAATGTTCTTGAGTATGGATGTTCTTGACTTAAGAATGAATGTTCTTGGGGATGGATGTGAGATTGGAGAAGATAGGTAAAAAGACCAAAATGTCCCTCACATGAGGGACACATGACCCACTTAACGAAGCATGCCTTAACCGTGTTAGTGGGAGGGACCAATTTAGGCTAAAAAAACTTGATTTTTGGACCACCAATGTAGTTTCAGGTTTCGAGGGACGAAAAGTGAAAGCAGGTATTCACGAGGGACCATTTATGTAATTCACTCTATATTTTATTTATTCTTTGAATTTTGTTTACTTATATTTGTATGTTAACTTTCACTTTATTATCTATAAAGTATTATTATAATACGGTTTTTATGTTTTAGTTAATTTACGTAATTTATTAAATATTAATAATAAAATAATAATATAGAGAATGTATAAAATAAAATTTGGAAACTATATAAACTTTTTATTTGGTGTCATTTTAATCGCCTTGAAGAAAACTTTCTAATTATATATTTTGTTATTAAAGTATTTATTTTATTTTATAATTTAATAAATTATATAAATAATCAAAATATATAAAAGATATGAATAATTTATTACGGGTAAATTGATCATTTTTATCTGTTTTGTACTGTCTAGTTCTGTCTTACCAAACGTTGAACAGTTGTTCTGTCATGTCTTATTTTGTTATGTTATGTCTTGCCTGTCTAGATACCAAACGCACCCTAAATGACTCGGACTTTGCCAAATAAAAAAGAGGAGTAAATGTTGATTTTAGTCTTTTGTCGTTTAGTGAAAAGTCTTAAAGTGGGACCTAAACTTTGATAAGTCTAGAAAGCATATTTTTGTTTTTCATTTTGCTCTGAAATTGGTCCTTGGTTATTAACTTCGTTAGTAATGTCCGTCAAACTCAGGGGCATTTTGGTCTCTTTACTTATTTCTTTGATTTTCTTTCAAAAATTTCAATCATTTTTTAAATAAGAAAAATTAATGATCATTCCTTCGAATTCACCATCTGAAATTTCATTCTAGGATTGACTTGTTGGAAACTCTCACTTTCATTTGTCTTTGAGGATCGATAACTTGGTATTCTTACCGTTATTACTTGTTTTCAGACGATATGGGATGAGTATATATACTTGCATATTCTTCCATTTGATATGGATGATGAATCTATTTTTTCGCCTATTTGCAAAAGGCTATCCTTCTATTAACAACAATGGTACTAGCTACCGATGGAGGTCAGCGGTATGGAGAGAAGTTTAGAGAGGTTGCTAGTCAAATCTTGTTCCTGGCCAGTCGATTCTTGTTCTCGAGTCTGTGTCAAATCAGTTGTTTGGCTCGGTAGCTGAGGAAACGTCGAGAACTAACGTTGTGTTCTTGAAACCTTTTTTACGAAGGAAAAAAGGGAGGGAGGGAAAGGGGAGGAACATAAAAAAGAACTCGTGTTTTTTAAACTTTTTTAGAAGAGAAAAAAAAACATAAGTAAAATAATGATAAGTTTTCTCCCAAAACTTTCCTCCCAAATGTGGGAGGAAAGGGAAGGAAAGAAATTAAAACCCTTTTAAAAATTATTATTATTACAAAACTGTTGTAGGATAAGTGCGTCATCGTCTAAAGGATATGACGATCGAGATAAAGATAGAGATAGAGATAGAGATAAGTATATCAAAGTTAGATTAGAACTGAAATATCTCATAACTATCTACTTGTAACTCATCCCTATTAAAGGGCTTTTGATTAATGAGAATTACAGATTTCCGCTTTCTATTATATTGTTGTTCCATTTGATTTTCCCTTTAACACGTTATCAGCACGTAAATTCAAAAATTAGTCTCAATTTGTCCTTATTTGACAACGATAAACTAGATAGTTGTTCTAGTCATTGCCGATGCCAATCAACATCCGGTTACTTCCGTACAAGTATGTATCTTCATTCTCTATATGTAGCTAATTGTATGTTTGAATTTATTTTCTTTTACTGCCATGATTCATGAAAGTTTTTCTTGTTATCTAATACGCACACTATATGCTTAACGTAGATGATAAATTATTAATTTTAATTCTTAAAAATCGTTTTTAGATCTGATGTTACACTAACTAAAAAAAAGGGTCAAAAAACCAATTGAAACATAATCGAAACCGTATGCTCAAATTGAATTCAAATCCTTAAAACCTATTTTTTTCAATTTCTTCAAACCTTGATCTCGACATGTTGTTTTGATGAATTATTGGTCAAGAAGTCGACCTCGTTTTTCTACTCTCGAATATTGGATGGATGGGTCGATAGGAGAGACGGGCTGCTAGGGTTTTGCAAGAAAAAAAGAGAAAAATAATGCACCTAGGAAGTAGGCGGACATCCAAATTTACATACTTGGGTCGGATCAACGTGTAAGGATCCGTGTGTATTTTTAGAAAGAATGTAAAGTTGGCAACTTTAACTCGCAGACTTTGATTTCTTACGTTTATGCCCTTTTTCTCTTCTAAAATTGTTCAATTTTAATTATTTTTAGCATATTATTGTTATTTATGTAGGTAGGTTTGTTGATTAAATTTATTAAACCATGTTAATTTCCTTATGACTATTATTACCAATTCATATATATCTACATGTTCAACATAAATCATACTCTTTATAATTAAATTTATATTGGAAGTTACACTTCCAACCTTTACATGCGTGATTAGGATCATATAATCATTTAAATGTTTGTCTTATATAAATGGTTATCTTACTCAAATGTTTATCTTAATTAATAATTGCTATAATTCAAATGCTTATCTTGGTTATTAGTTTCTACTCATTAACCTCAATCTTATAAATTATCTTTGGAATTTACACTTCCAATCCCTATAACTTTTGTTATTTTGCCAAAAGCTCCAAAAATAGCATGAAAATGGTAAATTCAAATGTTTATCTTGATTGTGAGTTCCTACTCATAATTTTAAACTCTATATATAATTTCTGGAAGTTACACTTCCAACCCCATATATTTTGGTCTTTACCAAAAACTCCAAATATACTATTAAGATGTTAAAAGTTTGAATTTGACTTAATGTCAAAACCAATATTTATTTGTCTAATGACAAAATCTCTTAAAATACTATTAAGATATTAAAAATAAAATAAAATTGGCTTCATATGACAAACTCATAGTCATTTTGGCCTCATGCCAAATGCTCTATAATTAACAATGTTATATTTAATTTAAATAAATCACAATATATCAACTGGATTTTGTCAAACGGGTGTAAACAACCCTAAGGTTTGTAGGGACTTAAGAAATCCATGTGATTCCCCTACTACCTGGAAATCCAATAGATTGAGTGATTTTTTTCTTCTCAAATTGAAATATTGATGAAGTATTATCAACAAAATGTAAGCATACAAAAATCCAATATTGTTATGATAATGAAATTTCATACATAAAATATTAATTATAATCACAATCCATTGTCATATCAAACATAAAATCATATATTATACCTTATATATGTAAATGGTTGAAACAACTCACCCTGAAATCAACGTCGTAAACTTAAAAGAACCCGAGTACCATAAATGAGTATATAAATCTCCTTTTGAAAGGTACAAGATAATACTTAAAGTCCATCAACTCCCTATTGACCCTAAAACCAACCTCTTAAAAATGTACAAGCAAATACCCTCATGTTTTGAGACGATATATACATCCTAACTTTCATTGGAATACCTTTACTAGAAACCCCAAAGAACTGTGGGATGTCCCGGAAGAAAGAATCGGAAGTATTCATGAATATGTACTTCCCGATCTAATCGTACAGTGGAATGAAACCCACTTACTCGATTACAAAAAGGTAATTGATTTCAACAAAGAAATGTTATATCTAAAATGAGTCTCAATCTCTATGGCAAGGAACTCAAAGAAGGTGACATGATTCCTAACATTATTTCTACCTTTCATATATCAGTAAATATTAATGAACTAATATAAGTTGGAATGTAACCTTTAGACAAACTCATCAACCTACTGCAAGTGGTTGAGAGACACAACAATGTTCTTTCAAATAACAACACCAGATTTGTCGGGACAAAGAAAATTTCCGAGATCAATAATGAAAGTATTAGAGGTGGAAACAACTCTAAAAAATAGTAAGTGAAAGACAATTTCTCACACGTGGCATCTATGTACCACGTGGACAAGACCGTGGAAAGGGTCAGGGTCATGACAATAGTTGGAAGGATTTTTCAATCCTTGGAGCAGAGATGCAACTACTGCCCAGTTGATATTGGATAGTCAAAGAAGAAATACATTAATTACCAATCATTTCGAAAAGGGAACAAGTTGAAAATGAATTATATCATATTAATTTAAGATTGATTAAACATAGGTTTCTTGGACATTTATTTTAAGTATTAAATTTAATTTTTTAAATAAAATCGAATATGTAACCATTATAGATGTAAAGAAATACATCTAAATAAATAACAAAACTATCAATATTCTTCGTTCCATGTAGGAATGTATCGAGGATAACTTGAGTTTTTGTAGAATATTCCACACAATCTAAAATGATAGATAAATACTTATTTTATAATTCATCCAGCCAAAATACTTAGACGATGGACTGTCATTTTCTTATTGGTACAAGATTAATAGGAACCTTGTAAAGATATTCGTATCAAATGGAAATTATAATGGAAATGAGCATATATACATAAGTTCTAATGAATATAAAAGTAAACATATATCATGGAAACTAGTATGTCAAACTAGTAGATTATTAGGTCATCGAAACATTTTTTTTGTCACCAATAAAGAACTTTAGGGCAATGACACATATATGTTTCGACGTGACCATGTGGGACACCATGGTTATGACATAGTGATCCGTATATTGCAAAATACACATAGACACATTCTCTTTCGAGTGAAAGACAAAATGAGGCAAATTGCAACTGTTGACTTCTACAGCAAAAGAAGCAACACCGCCATCATAATATGCCATCTCGAATACCTAAAAGTTTTGTATACCCTAATCCTTAGACAAGATAGGAATGATACCATCCAAAAGCTAAGGACATAATACAAAAATATTCCATTGTTACAACGAATACAAGGTGATACTTATGGACATAAGCAACCAGAATGTGGGACATTAAAGTACTTTATGGCTCTGGTTTCGACACGATGAACGCATGTCGTATTATTGTCCAAATGAAATACTACACTCCTAGCACTAGCTATACGTTTAAGGCTCACCACCTGATTATTTCATCAAGTCTACATGACTTGGAATGCTGAAGAATTTACATAATAAGGATTTGATGTTTATTGCATATGTATTGGGATCAATGTAGAGTTTCCTATACCCCATGTGTATATATAAAATGGTCTCATAGAAGTTGTTATCAAAAGAATATGATGATATCTAGGGTATTGCTAAATGCGCACCAATTTACCCACATCGACCTGGGGTTATGCAATTATTATATGTAGTTTTTTTTTCGTTTTTAGACCCATTACTAGCTAACCAACCTCATACGTACCAGTTGATAACTGGATATAAGCCTGATGTCTCACATTTACACATGTTTGGTTCTGTAGTATATGTGCCAATTACGCCCCCACAGCGCATCGAAATGGGTCCTTAAAGACGATTTAGTATATGTTGGATATGAATTCCCAACAATTATCCGCTAATTTAAATATTTGACTAGTGATCCCTTTACCATTAGATTTGAGTTTGTCACTTTCATGAGACAGTCTTCCCGTCGTTAGGGGGATATAGGAAAAAGGATTTTCCATGGGAACAACAGGAAGTGTCATTGAATATTCCCACTCTGTCTCATTTTGCTCCCCAAAACTTCACAACGTAATGTTGAAGTCAAAAGAATCAGACTCGATACCTAATACGTTTAATGTTATTCCACAAGTGACAAGATCACATATACGAGCTGCAAATATACTCGCAAGGTTAAAAAGTCCCCAATAGGGGCACAACGCATAGTGGAGGTGTGGTTGAGGTCGTAGCTACCAAATGGAAGTGGTGGAAGCTACTTGGTTCGATGGATACTATTCTAAAGCAAGAGAATTGTGAGGCACATCCATTTATCATCAATACACAAAACTCTCATGAGATTGTCTCTAATTATAATTATGTCCATGAATCATCACTGGAGGACGCTTTGAAGTTAATATTGATTCTAGAGATGAATATTAATCTCAAATGAATTATGAGAGTACATATAAGTCAATGGACAGATCATATATAATCATTGATGATTTATTAGCATGTACGATGGCTCATAAGATGATCGAACACGACGACATCGAACCAGACTCAGTTGAATAATATCAACAAAGAGCATATTGGCCTAAATGTAAAGAAACAATCCATAAAGAATTATATTCTTTGACAAAAGGATCGGGTATTTGGTCCAGTAGTGCTAACCTACCAAGTGTAAAGCCCGTAGGACATAACTGAGTCTTTGTCAGAAAGCGTAACGAGAATAATGAAGTCATAATCTATAAGGCTCTCCTTTGGAAAGGTTTCTCACAACGCCATGGATTGACCACGAGGAGACTTACTCTCTCATGATGGATGTTATGACATCCAAATAATTTATTAGCCTAGTAGTTTCCAAAGGACTGGAAATGCAGCTCATGGATGTGGTTACTACATATCTCTATGGGGATCTAGATTCAGAGATATATAAAAGTGCTTGATGGCATTACATTACCAAATTCAAGTAAATCTAAACCACGAATGCGTTTGCAATAAAATTGAAACACTCACTTTATAGATTAAAGCAATCTATGCGGATGTGATATACCTGCCTAAGTGAATATTTGATTGGGAAAGGATATATATATAAGAACGATAAATTGTGCCTTTGCGTATTTATTTAGGAAAACAAGTTCCAGATTTTCAAAGTAGTTTTATATGTCGATGCTATGAACATAATAGGAACTCTTGATGAAATAAGAGAAACCACAAACTACTTGAAATCTAAATTTGAGATGGAAAATCTTGGGAAAACTTGGTTTTTTCTAGCTATTTGAGCTAGGACACCGAGTTTGTGAAATATTAATTCACCGATATGTTAAGTCAGAATCGCATTCAAGATTAAATGAGGGGGTCAAAGTTGTAAAGTTGTAAAAATGTAAGGGTTTAGTTGTTAAGTGCTTATAAGTCAAAGTATTTGACTTTGACATTTAGATTGTGTTGTAAGGTCAATGTTGTTGACCATATAAATAGTATTCTTTAGTTAATATTCATTAGAATGTACGCTTGAGAGATTACATATTAGAGATAGTGTGTGTGAAGAACACACAGAGAGCTTTGATTGAGAAATAGGTATACGAGTTTATGGAATTGTTGTAATAGTTGTTCAGTCAATAAAAGAATGATTCCTACATATTATATGAATGTTTGATAGCTTGGATCTGGAACTAACATTTGGTATCAGATTTGGATCTAATAAATTGAAAAACGAATAACTTGCACCATGTCACTGTGTTTGGATCGAATCTGTATATTTGTTGTTGTTTTGGGCAAATTCTTGCTTGTTTAATGATCGATATATGTTTTAGACAAATCCTATTTGATTTGATTACACTATTGCACTGTAATTGTGATTCAATTTATTGATTTTGTGTTTTTCGAAGTTTTTGAGTTCAGCGCACTGTATCTTGAATTCTTGATCATGATGTATATTTGAGTCGATTTTGTTGTAATTCTTTGTTTGTAATCGGTTCTAGCAGTGATCTTGATCAAATTGGTGCATTTACAGAAGCAAATTCGAAGAATTGAGTGGATTTTGGATCGAATTAAACATTTTTGAGCCGAAACATGAAGAACTCACATGATCTAAAGTTTTCACATGATGGAATTCACATGAAACATGGTGTTTGAAAAAGACAAGTGAGAAATTCTCACGGTGTTGTGTACGAGAAGATCAGTTTTTGCATCGATCTACATACGGAAAGGAGAAATTCACATAGCGAGTTATACGAAAAGTGAAGTTTTGAAATTCTAAGGACATATTTCGCATACTGAAGGATAAGGAAAGTTTGGATTTCGCATCATAAAGGATACAAATTTTGAGAATTCGCATCGCATTGTATACGAATTCTGAGATTTTCGCATAGGGAAGATGAAATTTTACTAAATATAGAACTCGCATATCTTGTTATGCGAAAAGAATCGATACAGAAAGCTTGAGATTGTGAATTTGACTAAGTATGGAATTCACATAAGATTTGCTTGCGAAAAGTTTAAAATTTGAAAACTTTCTAAGTCAGGAACTCGCATCTCAAGTCGTGCGAAAAGTGAGAAACTCGTATCTCACAGTGTGCGAAAAGAAGGAATCCTTATAAAGAGACGTGCGAATTCTGTTCCTGTACGAATTCTTGGTTATTTGGCGCGCGAAAAGAACTTGCTTGGTGTGCGAATTTTGTGAGAACTACAGTGGTGTGTGGATTCCAGACTTAGAAGTTTTTTGGAAGTTTTTATGAAAATATTTCTGAGTTGTATTTTGTTGATTTTCCAAACTAATGATCATTCCAAGCTTATATTTTACAGTTTTCAAGATGCCTTACATTGACGAAAAGGGAAATACTGTTCTAACCAAAAGAGATTGCGCTATCGCTTATATGATAGAGATTCCAGCCCTTGAAGCTGAAAATGAGAATCTGAAGATTCAGAATTCATCTCTTCAGGATCAAATTATTAAACTGAAAGAAAATTCTAAAGTTTCATAGAAAAATTTTATTTGCTCAGATTGTATTTCTAACTCTAAAATTAATTTTGTAGGGATAATTGCATCAAAAGAGAAAGAGATTTCTAATCTTCAAATCAAATTGAAGAAATTTGAAGAGGAATCCAAAATTTTGAAAGCAAGTAATGCAAATTCTACATGGTCCAAAAAAGAATTAATGCAAAGAGAGATTGATGATCTCAGAACCAGAGAAAACATTGCTGGAGAAACATGTGATGGACTGGAAAAGATAAACTCACAAATTTTCTCTGAAAGAGACAAATTGAGAGACAAAGTGTTTAGTCTTGAGGTTGAGATAAATATGTTAAAAGAGAAAGCCTCACAAGAAAAAGAAAATTCAAGAGCTAAAGAGGAGATGAAGAAATTTGAAAGAAAAAGAAATGATTTTGAAATGGAAAATGCTAAGCTTCAGAAGAAGATTTCTGATTTGGAAGCACAAATTGTCAAAGACAGGAAAGAATTTGAGAAGGAAAAGACTGACTTTGAGAGTGAAAGAAAAGGATTTGCACATAAATTTTCTGATTTTTCAAGAAAATCATTTGACGAGAAGAAAGCAGTGGAGCTCAAATGTACAAAACTTTCTAAGCAAGTATCTGATTTTGAGAAAGTTATTATCATGGAAAGAGATAAAGTTGAAAAAGAGAAGAAATTGTCTGAACTGAAGAATATTGGTTTGTTTAAAGAAATTTCAGACAAACGGAAGAATGTTGAGAAGGAGTTTGAATCTGAAAGAAAGATATTTGAGACAGAGATTAAAAAGCTTTCAAAGAAGCTATCTGAACTATCATCAACTGCATTGAAAGAACAGAAGACGAAGTCTGAATTACAAAAAAAGATTGATATATTGTTTGAAGAAAGAAACATTTTGTCAAAAAAAAAATCACATAACTTGAAGGAATCATTTTCAAGGTTGAATTGAGGGCATAACGAAGTTCATATAAAATTGCTCAATCACCTATGAATGATTCAACTACTTCAGAATGTTCATTCAAAACAACTTCAAGTTCACATTTTGCAAATGTTTCTAATAATCCTTTATTTGTTGATTCAGATGATATTGTGTCTAAGCACAAAGATCAGATTCGTCCTACTAATCTTTTCTATGTCAAATCCATTGATGGTTCAGGTACCATTAGAAAGAACAAGTCTCCATAAAAGATGATTTGGAGAAGAAAAGATGTGAAGGATGCTTCAAAGTCATTTGTTCCTACACCTCAACTGAACAAAAAGAACAATGTTCATAAAGGTAAATCTTTTGGTAAGCCTGATTCTTCATACTCTGTAAATCATTTAATCAGGCAAGCACAAAAGAAACTTTGTTGTTCTTACTGTGGAACTGATGATTTTGTTAATAAGTATTATGCTCATAATTGGTTTGGAACTTACAAAATCACTTCTCAACAAAATGAACTTAAAAGATTTGAATCTAATGAGAAGTGGATTCCAAAATCTAACCAGTCTGGACCCAAATACAAGTGGGTACCAAAACTTGTCAAATCTGTTTTACAGGTACCCCAAATAAAGGGAGAGTAAGAGCATTGGCTTTTGAACAAAGCCATTCAAGACCCGATCTTCAATAACAAAGAATATAGACTTCTAAACACATCTGTTTAGGACTCGGAATTCAATGCCAAAGGATTATACTCCGACACATAAAAGAAGATCAATCTTCAAAGGGGAGTACTTATTATTTCTTCTGATAAATTTGTGAATACAAATTTTCAGGGGGAGTTTGATTTCTGAATTTAATCAGGCAAGCACAAAAGAAACTTTGTTGTTCTTACTGTGGAACTGATGATTTTGTTAATAAGTATTATGCTCATAATTGGTTTGGAACTTACAAAATCACTTCTCAACAAAATGAACTTAAAAGATTTGAATCTAATGAGAAGTGGATTCCAAAATCTAACCAGTCTGGACCCAAATACAAGTGGGTACCAAAACTTGTCAAATCTGTTTTACAGGTACCCCAAATAAAGGGAGAGTAAGAGCATTGGCTTTTGAACAAAGCCATTCAAGACCCGATCTTCAATAATAAAGAATATAGACTTCTAAACACATCTGTTTAGGACTCGGAATTCAATGCCAAAGGATTATACTCCGACACATAAAAGAAGATCAATCTTCAAAGGGGAGTACTTATTATTTCTTCTGATAAATTTGTGAATACAAATTTTCAGGGGGAGTTTGATTTCTGAATTTACTTCAATCCTAATAATTCAGGACTCGATTTATTGATTAAGGATTATGAAAATATTAAGGGGGAGCTTATATGTTTTATATTTTTACTGATATATTTTCTGATTTTTCAGGAGGAGATTAAAAGATAAATTGATTGTTACTTTTAGGGGGAGTTACTATTCTCATCGAAGAATTTGTAACGATGACTTTTGGATAATTCTGTTCAGAACCCGTACTTGAGAGTTTTCATTCTTAAGGGAGCTGAAAAGATAAATCTTATTCAGGAAGTTTTATTGTTTGTTTGAGGGGGAGTGAGTTAAAATTTTCACTGTCATATCTTTAAAAAGGAAAATAGAAAAGAACTGAAAAATTAATTTTCACTGTCATATTCATATTGTTCTTATCTAATGATTTGAATTTTTACAGATATTAAGAAGGAGAATATCTGATGTTTTTGTCAAAGGGAGCATATTGGATAAAATATTCATTTCAAAAGGAGTTGAGAATCCTATGCCGAATGTAAGTATTTCTGATTCTTTATCTTACATACTTTGAAAAAAAGAACGACTTTCAGGTGTGAAAAATATTTTCTTAAATGTTCAAACCACTTCGTGTTCTCAAACGTTTTATGAATTTTGAAGTGTGCTTTTAACTGTTTTTCATATCGATACTTTCATGCTTAACTAACCCTGTGTTTCTCAAAGACAAATGCTTGTGTATTGTCTTGTCTTTAAACTGTCAAGTATTCTTATTGACTTTGTTATTACCATGTCTCAAAAAGATACATCTTTCGATGGTAATACTCTCGTTTGAAATTCAAAGTTGATTGAGTATCAAACGTCATTTCTTAATAATTGTGCTTTCATTGTCAAATTTGTTTATATTTGTTCATATAAACAACTTTCGATTATTTGGTATCCCATAATATTTTTCTTCATGATATTTGATCTGATCGAATCATTGTCAAATTCTCAAAACATTTCTATTCATTTCATGATATTCATTCATTCTAACTGTTTTGAGAGATCTTCAATGTTCAAAATGCTCAAATTTCATTCTTATTTTCATGAGCATGCATTTTCTGATAATGATATCTTGTGTTTATCTGTCAAGATAAACTGTTGAGCAACATCACTTTTAGGATAAAATACATGGGATCAGTGTGAGAACTTCAAAGAACTTCTATGTGTTAATCCAAGAACACTGATTCTTTAGAGAGAGAAAGTAGAGAGAGAGACTTGGAAGCGCAAAGTAGTAAAATGTATTCAATATGCGTGTGTTTCTTACAACAAACCATGACCAAAGGGACTTAAATACCCTTGGTCAGATACAAGACAGATAAGCACTAAACACAGTATTTGACCAAGCCCTAAAAATACAATGATTACTATAAAATCAGACCTAACAATCTCCCCCTTAGTAATCATTGGCGCTTTGGTCTTCAAAAATCATCTTCTATAACAGCATGGACCAACAAAGCGACTTCGAGAAACTTTCTGACTTTTAAAGGAAAATTTTCTTCTCAGCATCTTTCAGATAAAAAATTTCTTTGCTGCTTAAGCTCTAGACGATACACCTCTTTTGAATGATCTTGAATGAACTGTGATGTTCGGAGCAGGAACAACAAAAGAATTTGTTGTAGTTGAGAGAATAGAATCTTTGAGCGAATCTTGATCAGCAGATAAACTTTTGAGCTCTTTTTCTCTTTAACTTTTTCTTGACTTCTCCCCCTCATGACCTTGATGATCTTGATCAACTTGGTCATGCAAATGTTGGAGACAAGAAAGTGTAAAATCTGCAAAATCAAAACAATAGAGAAAACAGGGAGGTTTGCGCTTCATGTTGGATGCGCAAACCAAGGTTTGCGTTTCATGAAGGGAGCGCAAAGCAAAGTTTGCGGTTCAAGAAGGAAACGCAAAGCAAGGTTTGCGTTTCACGAAGGAAGCGCAAAACAAAGTTTGCGGGTTGTTACCTCAAAAACAGATATAATCTTTGAAAAATATTCTCTTTGTTCACTCCCCCTTGAATAATGCATTAACCTATTAAAATATATTTATGAGAACACAATGATCTAATATCAATGTAAAAGAAAAATATACTGAATATAAATTTTGAAACAACTAAACATATAAAATTTTAAACACTAAACAAATAAAAGTCTACTTAGTAAAATATCACAGATTTATCAATCATTTGAAATCAAACATATGTTATTGGATACAAGAACAAGTTTCATTGCATATCAAGTTAAAACATGTTCAGTTTCAAAAACTTCCAGCAATCTATTCAGTGTGCTCACATGCGAATCTTCGATTATCTTCAAGAAAATGCAATTCTAAAAATATTATAGAGAACTTTGCATATACTCACACTAATCCATCAAAAATTAAGATTTTCACAAATTATAGGTTTATCGCAACTGAAACATATCACCAAGTATCATGAGATGTGTGCTCATTGGCATCTTTTAGCAATGTGCTCATTGGCATCTTAACATGAGTGTGCTCTTTGGCATATTTTAAGCTTGTGCACTCTGGCATCTTTTGATCAAAAAGTTTATTAAGTAAAGAACATGCCGTAAACGTAACTTTCTATCTGACCCTATTTCAGGATTTGGGTCGGCCGCTCCCAGACCAGTTGGCCTTAGGGGACTAGGTGTCAAGAACCCCTTGGAACTTACTCTCCCAGATCAGAAAGGCTACATCGACATATCCTAAACCCATTCATACCAGTAGAACATGACTTTCGATCTGGTTCTATTAAAGGATTTCTGTTCGATCACTCCCAGACCAATTGACCTTAGGGGACCAGATGACAAGCATCCCGAGGAACTTACTTTCCCAAACCAGAAAGGCCACAGGTACAAACTTTTAAACTTAGAGATTTCTGTATTTTATGAAATTATAATTCATCTCAATCACTCAGTTCAACATCTAAGTGCTTAGCCCATATTTTCATTCCGATCTATAATTCTGATTAATTAGGTAGTCTAAGCAAAGTAAACTATAAAAATTCCGAATCTCACAACTTTAAAGCAGTAATAAAAGTTTCAAACATGTTGCTGACTTTTCGACTTTTGTAAGACTTGAAATTTGATCATATAAAAACTTTAATATAAACAAAAAAACTTGAAAATTTATCCTAGACACATATTTTATTCAAAAGAAAGAAAAAAATGTAAAACTTTTACTTTATAGACTAAAATTTGTAAATATTTAAACTTTTAATTGATATTTAGTCAGAACAAAATAACATTCAACTATTTCATCTTTTACATTTTATAAAATAAATTTGTGACTCATATAAAAAAAATTTGGGTTATACAAATTCACGAGATAGACAAACAAGCTCAGATTCTTAAAACATTGAGAAAAACTGGAATAACATCATATACAGAGATATATGCAACAGAAATAAAATTGATGTACTCACAGTATCTCATATAGTCAGAAGCTTAAAAGCTTTGAAGAACGAGTTCTAAACTGATTTGTTTAGAAGTCGTAGTCTATGAAGTACGGGTCCTGAGCTGAAATACTCAGAAGCCAATTTCCCTTACTCCCCCTTAACATGTGATGACTGCAACTTTAAATCAGATTGAGATTTGGGTACCCACTTAAATTTGGGCCTGTTTTTGTTAGTTGCAGTTCGTATGGGGAAAGAATAAACAGAATTGACATTTAAAGCACGAGGAATATTATCAGAGAAATAATCACAACTATCAGAAGAGAAAGCATAATCATCAGAACTAGAATCTGAGGAAGAACATGAGACATGTTTTGAAATTCGAAACATTTGCTTTCTAGAATATTTTGAAATTTTATTACATTTAGCAAATGAATCACTGTTATAAAGTTTGTCTACACATTTATCCTCATCAACAATAGATTCATCAGATGTCCGCCTCGCTCTCCAGATTTGCTTCTTTGACTTGCTCACAGTCCTATCTGAAAGAATAGAATCAGAAGAATTAGAACAGTCAGAAATTTCCTTTTTATTTTCCTTAGAATCAGAAGATAGGCTAGAAATAGAATCTGATTTTTGAGAAAATAAATTTTCTTCAAGACTATACGTCATGAAAGAAAGAATAATATCAGATTCAATTTTCTTCAAAATATTTTGATCTTCTATCTGATCTTCAAGATCTATGATTTTTCCTTCTAATACTAATGGAGGAGTATATTTCTTCGAATCATAAATGATTGGAGAAATATTTCCTTTATCAGAATCAGGTGCATAAGGAGAAATAAAATCACTAGACATTGAATATTTGATAGGAGATATATCATTTAAAACTCTTCTTCCTCTTCTTGATTTTTCAGGAAAATATTTTGCATTTTCACTTGTATAAACAAAAGGAATTTCATTTTTCTTGTTATTTGTCCTTTTCTCATGTTCGATTTCTAACACTTGCTTCTCATTCATCCAATCAATTTTAAATTGAGGAGCATAATGAGCAAGAGTCAGATAATCGTATTTATATAATGTTGGGGATTTTTCAATCGCATTGTTTAAACAATGAGGATTTTCAAAACCAAGACCCCATCTTTGTTTTAAAGCCTCTTCACTCCTCGGGTTGTTCATATAAATTGTTTGTTCAGATTGGTCTTTTCGATAAAGCTTTTCTTCTAACTTATTTATTTTATCTGAAAATTCATCTTTTAAATTAGTCATAGCTGTCAAAGATTCAAGATAAGTCTTATTTGAATTTTCCAAATCCTCCAATTTCTTTTGAAAGATGTCTTTTGTATTTTGTAAAAAGGATTTTTCATCTTTCAAAGAAATTTTCAGTTTGTCAATCAAATCTGACTTTTCAGAATTTAGATTCTTTTCAGATAAAATCTTTGAACGCAAATCAGATAAAGCAGTTATCATGATATCAAACTGAGAGGTAATAAATTTGTAATCAAATTCAGAGTATACCTCATCCTCATCTGTTTCAGAGTCGTGTGACTAGTCATCTCCGATCAAGCACATCTGAGCGATCTCGACATTTGAAGCTTCATCATCGGAATAATCCAGCCAGAATTCTTCCTCGGACAGCAAAGCAGTTCCGTCCTCTCTCTTTTCAGCCAATTCCACTTTCTTTCTGTAGTATGCCGAATCCCTAACCACCTTTGCTCTACACTCCTTTGACATGTGACCTGGCTTTCCGCAGTTGTAGCAAGCAGCATTCTTTAGCTCGGGTACTTTCACTTTAGGACCGGAAGTGAAACGATAAGAGTTGGAACCCGACTTTGGTTGGAATTTCTTCTGGTAGTGCTGAGAAAGAAGGATCATTGCTTTCTGTAAAGCCTCGCCATCATCTTCAGTTGATCCGGTGTAAGCATTTTCAGACAATGATTGTTCAGATATTTGCTTCGTAAGAAGAGCAACCGGATCTACTGTTTTCTTCTTTTTATCCATCTTGGCCTTTTTATCTAACACCAAGCTTTCATCAGTCATCAGAATCTCGTAAAGTTCTTGAATCTGCATTGTGGAGATTCTGACATCATTCCTTAATCTGTGGCATGATTTATTCCACTCAGACTGAAGAGCATTAAGGAATTTCAGATTCGTCTCAAGAGCAGTCTTTTCCACTTTAATCTTTCTGAGATCATTAATCACAGTGCAAAACCGGTCAAAAGTCACCTTCAGAGATTCATTGTCCTTTGCCTTAAATTCCTCAAAGTTATTCATGAAGCGTGTCTGGCGTATTTGAGTAGCAACTGATGACCCAAGCATGATCTTTTCTAACTGAGTCCACATCATGTTTGGATTATGCTTGAAACAATCAATTCTATTGTAGATTGAGTTAGGCAGTGCTAGCATCAAATTGGACTTTGCTTCTCTATCGGCTTTTTCACGTTTGATTTCATCATCAGTCAAAGAAATGTCATTTTTCGGTTTGATGAATGGTCCTTCAGTAAACGACTTCATCATATTTTCTCCATTTGTCTGACGCTCAATGAAATTTATGAACCTATCTTGCCACTGTGTAAACTCATCTTCGTTGATTAAGACTGGTGGACGAGTATCAGTTCCCAATTGCATCATCAGATCATTTGAGTAGAATCTTGCTTGAAGAGCAAACTTGGCAGAATCCATTGCTGATGTACCAGAAAATCAAAAATCAGATTGAATTAAAAAAAATTCGAAAAATATTACAAATTGAAAATTTGAAAAACACTTGTTATGACACAAAGTTTAAAAAAAATAAAGATGACACACTAAAAAAAAATTCCAGACTCTTTTTTTTTATTTTTATTTTTAAACTA
The DNA here is from genome assembly GCA_023525745.1 of Arctium lappa. Lineage (NCBI taxonomy): Eukaryota > Viridiplantae > Streptophyta > Magnoliopsida > Asterales > Asteraceae > Arctium > Arctium lappa. The sequence goes on from CM042057.1 coordinate 41,784,423, forward strand.
AGTCAGGGAGACGCGCAAAGAGAAGCTTTTCGATTGAAGTGAGACGCGCAAACTAGACGTTTGCGTTTGCAGAGAGGATGGGTCAAAATTGTAAAAATGTAAGGGTTTAATTGTTAAGTGCTTGTAAGTCAAAGTATTTGACTTTGACATTTAGATTGTGTTGTAAGGTCAATGTTGTTGACCATATAAATAGTGTTCTTTAGTTAATATTCATTAGAATGTACGCTTGAGAGAATACAGATTAGAGAGAGAGTGTGTGTGTGAAGAACACACATATAGCTTTGATTGAGAAATAGGTATATGAGTTTATGGAATTGTTGTAATAGTTGTTCAATCAATAAAAGAATGATTCCTACATATTATATGAGTGTTTGATAGCTTGGATCTTGAACTAACATGATCACATATGTCTAAAATAATCAGGCAATTTAATATGGACAAAGCGTACCCGGTTAGCACTCCTATGATCAGTCAAAGTGTTGGATATAAGGAAAGATCCATTTCGTCTAAAGGATGGTGACAAAAAAACGTTGGGAGTTGAGATTCTCTATCTAAGTACAATATGCGTATTATCGTACTTAGCACAATACACTTGACTGTATATTGTATTTCTTAGTGAACTGGTTAGCTAGATTTAGCTCAGCGCCAATGCAACGTCATTGGAATGAAATCAAGTTAATATTTTGGAACCATTGACATGGGCTTATACTTTCCTTATAGAAAGAAAAATGAGATTGATAATGGAACTTCAATACCTACTTAAAATGTAAGCATCAAAGTACTAGCTCTTATAGAAAAACACCAAACAATGTTTTGGTATGTCTTTGCTGATATTAGGCATATGTCTGGCCCATACAAAGGTTGTTCCCAAACTGGATAAGGAATTACCACTGGGAACACGTCGATTGCTTAGAAGTAAGCTAAGCAAACCCTTGTAACTACCTCCTTGAACTAATCCAAGAATATTACTATCCATGAGATAATTAAAGAATGTATATGATTAAGGATTATCATTACACATATTAGATGAGCTAGTAATGTTAAGTTCAACCAGTATCCTACTTGCATAGATAGAAATAATGCATCATGTATCGAAGAAATGAACATAAGATACATCAAGGATGATAACACAAAGCATATTCTGCTTAAGTCTTATACAATCAGCAATAAGAAAACTCTCCTCTAGATCCAAGTGAATCAAGTAAGATGTCAGGAGAACATGACACATTTTACCAAATCATTACCTAAAACCATATATTGGGAAACATGTAGAAAGTAAATGCAAATGTTTTCAAACCCCTTTGATTAATGCACAGATCAGGGGGAGTAGTAGACAAAAGGGGGAGTCTACTATACACGTGACATTGGTATGTTGTGCTCTTTCCTTCAACCAAGGTTTTATTTTTCCCATTGGGTTTTGTTCCTTGGTGTAAGGTTTTAGTGAGGCAACAATTTATATACCACCATGTTTTCCTAACTCTTATGATTAATGTACGAATCTAAGAGGAAACTAGATTCAAAGAAAAGTCTATGTATTGCAAAGAAGCTGGTGCGTTGTACTCTTTCCTTCGTCAGACTTTTATTTTTTTCCCCACTGGGTTTTCATTTTGGCGTAAGGTTTTAACGAGGCAACAATTGTGCACCATCACTCCTTTGACTCGACACAAGGGGGAATGTTGTAGGATAAGTGTGCCATCGTCTAAAGGATATGACGATAGAGATAAAGATAGAGATAGAGATAAGTATATCAGAGTTAGATTAGAACTGAAATATCTCATAACTATCTATTTGTAACTCATCTCTATTTAAAGGGCTTTTGATTAATGAGAATTACATATTTCTGCTTTCTATTATATTGTTATTCCATTTGATTTTCCCTTTAACATAAAAACTATCCAATCTTTCATTTTAAGGGGATATATTTTAAAGGGTATATTAGTAAAAATGACATACTTTTTCTTCACTTTCTCTCATGTTCAAGAACATGAAAATTTATTTTATTTTATTTTTTTCCTTTCCTTCCTTTTCATTCTCTTTCGAGAACACAAATAAAAAATTTGTTTCATTTCCTTTCTTTTTGTTACGTTTCTTTTCTTTTCTCCCCAAATTCGAGAACACAACAAAAAGTGAGAAGAAAAGTGGGAAATCGATTTCCTCAAATCTCTGAGACCATGGCAGTGGGAATCAATGGCAATGGGAGAGGCGCCAAAAAGTTTTCTAGGTCGTGGTGAAGACCCCTCTGTGTGTTCATTTACATATATAATGATGAGAGTAAATTACATTCCCACTTCCTGTGGTTTGCTAATATTTTGGATATGGTCCTTAAAACACATTTATTACACTTCGGGTACTGCGGTATGCAAAAACGCACGCTCTAGGTCCCTCACACTAACAAATCTTGTTAACCCTGTTAAGTATGAGAATATTTTTGTCTTTTTACCCTCTCTTTGTCCTTTTCCTGATAAAAAATTAAAAAAAAATGATTATTATTATATTACTTTTCCTTATATATATATATATATACCACAACTTGTTCCTTCACTTTATTAATACTATCATCGGCTAACTTCCGGCACCACCTCCAACCACTTCTCTCTACTTTGGTGAACCACCTCCACCCCCTTCGTCCTCATCCATTTGAAACCCACACTGACCTTCCATATCCATCATCATCATATCCTCTTCAATGTCACCTTCCTCCCTCAGATTTGTCTCCATTATGACCATCTCCTTAGCTCACCCAAACACCACCGCCCCATCCTTCGGTCTTCCTCCATCATAAATACCACACAGAAAAACCACCCAAACCACCTCGTGAAGGTTAAAGGAAGGTCAGTTGCAGGTAGGTGTTCATCAGAGAAGTTGTGGGTGGTGTTTTCATGCTGTGTGACCTCCCATATCAACCTTTGTTTGTGTACATATTTATATGGTGAGAGAGAGAGAATGGGGGGGGGGGATAGGGGAGATGTATTTTGAGGGCTACTGATGGTAAGATGAGTCTCGGTGGGGGTAAGGTGGGGGTTAATGTGTGTCATGTAGGTGAAAATGGAAAGTCGGTAGGTTTGAGGTCTGGTACAATACCGACGATTTTTAAGTCGGGGAAGAAGAAATAGTGATACGGTAGGTGTGGATTGGGGGCGAGGTAAGATGTCGGATGGGTCTCGATGAATGTGGGATGGTGGTTAATGTGTTTGAGTATATGTAGGTGATGTAGGTGAAATGAAAGGTTGGTAAGTTTTGCCGATGACTTTTCAGCCGGAGAAGAAGAAATAGTGATGGGTTAGATTTCGGATAATTGTGTGTCCCACTAAATGTGCAAATCAAGAAGATAACAACAAGAAATCCAAATAAAATGCCATATTATTGATCTTGAATTAAACAGTGTACAATGCTTTCTCTCTCAATATTTCTCTCTCTAGAAATATGATCTTTCAAAGTGCTACGCTATCAACAAAGGAACAAAAGTTATTTATACCTATGAACATTACAAAGACAAAAACAACAAGCTAAACTAACACCCTTGACTTTGTAGACTTTCCCCTTTAAGAAGCTTTGACTTTGACTTTGCTTTAAGAGGCTTTGACTTGAGCTTTGACTTTTAATTCCCATGATCTTGGATCCAACATATTTGTGCACTAACAATCTCCCCCTTTGGGTTCAAGATCATCTTCAAAAATAAATTTGACGATAATGAACAATCTCTTCCTTTCTGTCTGATCCTTAGCAAAATCAATCTTCCCATTTTGCATGAATACTTTGATAAAACTCTTCAACACATTGACAAACTTCTCTTTCTTTGAAATGTCTTCAGCTTTTCTGTAATCTCCCCCAAATTTTGTGTTTAAGAACTATAACAATCTCCCCAAGGTTATAAAAAACTCATTCAGACTTCAGAAAAGAAATTATCTTCAGATTCAACTCACTTTGTTTTAGCTAATAATCTTCAAAGAAAATTTCAGCAAACTTTCATCAACTTTTCTTGATTTCTTGAAATATCTTCACCATGAACTATCACAAATCTTTCAGCAATCAACATTTCTTTAAATTATTTCTCTCAACAATATTTCTTGAAATTAAATCTCCCCTTTTTGATGATGTAGAGCATAGAAATCATCAAAACTCTCTTCAAGAAATATCATAATACTCTGACCAGTGATCTTTCCAAACGAACATTTGAACCATCCGTCAATTCCTAATATATTCATCTGAATCTTTTTAAATTCAGACAAATAAGAATGTAACCCTGAATCAACAAATGAATCAGTTAATTTGCCTGTAAGTAGCACAGAGCCACTTTGTGCAACGGATGCACATTGGAAAGAGCTTCTTGATGTTCACTCCCCCAGGGCTTCTATTCAATCATCGAAAATCACAAAGGAATTTTCTATGAACGTTATGACAAGAAAACGTATTCCTTGTGTGCTTGTGCATAGTGTAGAATTATTGAAGCTACTTAGGCTTTTCAAATAGGCGTAAAGTGTGTAAACCATTGAGACAACAACAATATTACACGGACTCGATGTGCATGAACGAAGTGCGAAGGTGGGGCAACTTTCCTTCTTTTTCAATATCCACATCTTCTAAATGAAGACGAGATATATTATGTGTTGCTTCCCCAATAAAATTTGAAACATCTTCTTGTTGAGAAAAAAGATGAGTAGTTGGTGGGGTTTAATTCAAGAGTTGGCATGTGCTAGTGCCTGTTTCAATTATGGTCACCAAAAAATGTGAACCAACAGTACATGTGGTTGCCTGGCTCAGAAAGTGGTTGGTGCAGAGTTCTAATATTCTTTTAACCCTGTTCTCACACCCTCTTCCTTTTAATCTTTTAATCTCACTTCTAAGCAAACTCTGTTTTACATTTTACCTCATCACACCCCACACTTTTATATTGACACCTCGCCTCTCGATCATTCGGGATAACTTCTTGGGTAGGAAACACTGGTTATCGTGAATCCGTAGAAGTTCTTTAAAGCTCACACAATTCCCATATATTTTGTTCTAATTAGCAAAATGTTGCTCAATAGTTTAATTTTGCAGTTAAAGCACAATAGTACGAAATACACGTCAAATAGATGTATGCTCAATTAGATAATCATGAAGATTTGAGCATTTTAAAACCATGAAAGATTTTCTCAAAACAAATATATTGAAAGAATGAAATGAATACAAAAGATTTGCTTGAGAATTTGACAGTGTATTGAAAAGTTCAAATATGAATGATATATCAATAAAAGCTTAGGTCATGAAAAATTGGATGTTGTCTATTCGAATCAAATATATACATTCTTGAAAGAAACGCTTTGAATGAAAGAACTAGCGCTCAAATATCAATGAAGTACAAAACGGGGTTTATTACCATCGAAACATTGTTTCATTTTGAGACATGGTAATAAGAAAGTCAATAAAAGTATGAAACCGGTGTGTGTGAATACTTGACAGTATATAGAAAAGATAATACACAAGTATTTATCTTTGGAAACACACGGTTTGTTAAACATGAAAGCTCATAATAATGAAAACATTTAAAATCACACTTCTAAATTCATGAAATCTGTTTAAGAATCGAGAAGTGGTTTGAACATTTAGAAACATGTTGTCATGTCTAAAAGTTGTCCATCTTTCAAACACAATGGGATTAAGAGTAGAATAATCCTTATGCTCAACATTAATCTCATAAAGTCATCTCCAAAGTCATAATTTATATTATCATGTAAGCTCCCCCTCAAAATCTGCAATCAGTCAAAAAGTCGTCAAAGCAATAAAGTCTTATTGAAAGAAAAACATTTATTGAAAAATAAAGACATGAAAAGTGAAGTAAAACGTTGACAGTACGAGTTATAAACTGAGTGTTTAGAAGTCAATGTCCTTACTCCCCCTGATTATATGCATCATGAAATTTGTGAGTACAAAATATATGCAGAAATTTCTCTAACTCCCGCTAAAAGTATGATCGTCTGATCTTTGTGTCACATTCCCCCTGAAATCATGAACAGAACCTTTCAGTGTAGATATCATTCAGATTAAAAATAAAGAAATGAGGAAAAATTAAAAATTAAACTGTACTAGGTAAAATGAATTATGTTTTAAGATTCAACATACCTAATTTCGAAATGAGAAGTCCAAAGGTTTAGTGAATAAATCAGCTAATTGGTAATCCGTGTTTACAAAGTAAAATTCAATTGTACCTTTTTCGACATTATCTTTTATAAAGTGATACCACACGTCAATATGTTTGGTCTTTGTGTGCTGTACAGAATATATGCAGAAATTTCTCTAACTCCCGCTAAAAGTATGATCGTCTGATCTTTGTGTCACATTCCCCCTGAAATCATGAACAGAACCTTTCAGTGTAGATATCATTCAGATTAAAAATAAAGAAATGAGGAAAAATTAAAAATTAAACTGTACTAGGTAAAATGAATTATGTTTTAAGATTCAACATACCTAATTTCGAAATGAGAAGTCCAAAGGTTTAGTGAATAAATCAGCTAATTGGTAATCCGTGTTTACAAAGTAAAATTCAATTGTACCTTTTTCGACATTATCTTTTATAAAGTGATACCACACGTCAATATGTTTGGTCTTTGTGTGCTGTACAGGATTAGCATATATGACTATCGCACTCTTCGAATCACAATAGATTGGGATTTTGTTGAATTAAAAACCATAATCTCGTAGATGTGTCCTCATCCACAGAACTTGAGAGCAGCAACTTGCAGCAACTACATATTCTGCTTCAGCGGTTGATGCGGAAACACATAATTGTTTCTTGGACGCCTAACTAACGAGCTTGTCTCCCAGAAATTGTGTGTGACCCGAAGTGCTCTTCCTGTCTAGCATACAACCTGCATGATCTGCATCTGAATATGCTGTGAGCTCAAAACCAGTATCTTTAGGATACCACAAACCAAGGTCTGCAGTTCCCTTCAGATATCTAAAGATACGCTTTACAGCCGAGAGATGGGATTCTTTAGGCTTAGCTTGATATCTAGCGCATAAATAAGTAGAGAACATAATATCCGATCTACTTGCCATTAAGTACATTAATGAACCGATCATTCCTCTATAGGTTTTAACATCAACAACTTTTCCCGAAAGATCAGATCCGATCTTAGTTCCCGGTGCCATCAGGGTACCAATTGGAGTACAATTTTCCATTTTAAATTTTCGTATCATAAATGTACTTCGCTTGATTAATGAAAATCCCCATTGAAAATTGTCTAACTTGTAATCCTAGAAAGAATTTCATCTCTCCCATCATACTCATTTGAAATCTGGACACCATTAGAACAGAAAAGTTCTTACAATACTTAGGGTTTGTTGAACCAAAAATTATGTCATCGACATATATTTGAATAAGAATGATATCAGCTTTTCCTTTTTAATAAAGAGAGTGGTATCGATTTTACCTTTCGAGAAGCCTGACTTGACTAAAAACTTGGATAAAACAACGTACCAGGCTCAAGGAGCTTGCTTTAAGCCGTAAAGAGCCTTGTCAAGGATATATACATGATCTTGTTTATCCGCATCAACAAAAGCTTCAGGTTGCGAGACGTAGACCTCCTCCTTAAGAATGCCATTCAAGAAAGCCGTTTTCACGTCCATTTAGTAGACGACAAAGTTCTTGTGTGCAGCGTAGGCTAGAAACATACTGATTGCCTCAATACGCACAACTGGAGCATGTGTCTCGTCATAATCTATGAATTCCTATGGACGATATCCTTTAGCAACAAGTCTTGCTTTGTTTCTTACAACGATACCATCCTCATCCTTCTTGTTCTTGAACACCCATTTCGTGCCAATGATAGTTTTTCCTTCCGGTCGGGACACGAGTCTCCAGACTTTAAGTGCTTCAAATTGGTTGAGCTCTTCTTACATGGCTGTAATCCAGTCTGGATCACAAAGAGCTTTTGAAACTTTTGAAGGTTCAATCTTACTAAGAAATGAATCAAACATGCATTCATTCATTGTTGCAGACCTACTTTGCACCGGTTTTGACATATATCCAATAATTTGATGTACCAGATGCTCTTTGGTCCACTTGTATACATGCCAGGCGGGATAAAAGAAGAGCGAGGTATAGTGAGAAAGCTCACCCCTGCCTTTAGACAATAAAGCCTTCTTTTACATCCCATCCCCTAGACAAATCAATAGTAAATGCTACAAGCCATTGTTGTTCTTTTGACGATGAACCACTCCGGTACAACAAGCTAAAGTGACCTCTACGCTTCGTCCCTGGTGCGTAGGGCCGGTCCCCGTGTGCTAGAGGGAGGACCAGAAAGGGAGTGAATTAGATTTTGATTGATCATGTTGATCATCTAAATATCCACTTTCTTCTTCTTGTTCAGTTTGAGTTACAGTTGAAGTAACTGGTGTAGAAGTCTCAGTTGGTTGACCATTTGATGTCTGTAGAATAGGCATTATTGTGTATCCAACTGAATTTGTGACTTCTGTCGCAACATTGTCATGTGCAAATACAACTGATTGAGTAGTTGTTTGAACTTGAGTTTCAGTCTGAATCGGGGAATTTGATTTAGTTGAGACATTTGAAGTGATTGGTTGATGACTACTCGAATCTTCAGATCTATCAATCACAACAGGTTTAGTCACTTTAGAACCAAGAAACTCATCATAAAAATGTTCAAATAATAAATCTAATTATGTTAAATGAGATATAAATGAAGATGCTTTATCAGAATTAGAAACGTTAACCACAGGTTCTGGACTGATTTGTCCAGAGGCTAATACTCCTGTAATAATGGGTTCTGAAATGCTGTGTTCAGAAGCAATTTCTTCATCAAATGTAACATTAACGCTTTCAACAACAATACTTGTTTTCTTCAAGTAAACTCTTTAAGCCGCAGATGATTGAGAATAGCCAATGAAGATTCCTTCGTCATCCTTAGAACTAAACATGTTCAAGCTCTCCTTATCGTTCAACACATAACACCTGCATCCAAAAATGTGAAAATGTTTAATGCTTGGTGTTCTGTTGTTAATCAAAGCATAAGGCGTTTTACCGAAACGACGATGGATGATAGATCTATTATGTGTATAACAAGAAGTAGATACAACTTTAGCCCACAAGAATAAGGGTAAGTCTGACTGGTTTAGCATCGTACGTGCAACCTCAACTAACGTTCTGTTTCTTCTTTCAACCACCCCATTCTGTTCTGGAGTTCTGGCAACAGAAAATTGATGAGTTATCCCGACTGATTTGAGATAATCGTCAACTTTTTGTTCTTAAATTTCGTGCCATTATCAGTTCTGATCAACTTTACTGTCTTCTACAAGTTCACTTGGACACTTTTTAGAAACGATATAATGATTTGCGGTGTCTCGTACTTTGATCTCAGAAATTTAACCCAAGTGTATTTGGAATAGTCATCCACAATCACTAGAACGTACTTTTTTTTTACCGTTGATGGTTTGAGTTCTCATCGGACCACAAAGATCCATATGTAATAATTCTAAAGGAGCTTTTGTACTGGGTTCAGGCTTTGGCTTATGTGAAGCTCTCTTCATCTTGCCTTTCTCACATGCATCACACATATGTTCTTTTTCATACTTAAGTTCAGGTAATCCTTTCACCAAATTCCCAGTCACCAACTTGTTGATGTAGCGAAAGTTGAGGTGAGATAGCCTTCTATGCCATAACCAACTCTGTTGCATAGAGGCTTTTGACAGTAGACACACAATATTATCTGGCTTTACATTGGACAAATTGATAGTGTAGAGGTTTGACTTTCGCTTACCGACCAAGAGTTATTTCCCGTCTTCAGTTCTTACACAACATCTCTTGGATTTAAAATTTACCTCTAAATCCTTATCGCAAAACTGACCAATGCTAAACAGATTATGTCCTAATCCTTCAACATAGCTCGCGTTCTTGATCGTTATGTTCTCTTGCACAACTTCGCCGTATCGCAAGATTGGTGAAAACTGGTCATTTCCAAACCTCACGTTGCCACAAAATTTCTCTGTATAATTAGATAAAATATCTTTCTGCCCTATCATATGCTTGGAACAACCTGAATCCAAGTACCACATATGACGGGTCTGCACATGAGAAATCAAGGAACAACAGGTTTAGGTACCCATTTATAGATGGGTCCAGTCATGTTAGCACAAGATTTTGGCACCCATTTGATTTTGGTTCCTCTTATCATTTGAAAAACTTTTGAAACATAAGAATGAAATATATTGTTAGATCACATATCTATTGGATTCAAGATCATCCAATCTGAAGATCGCAATCTGAAGCTAAAGCCGGAACGTCAACTCTCGATATTAAAGTCTATGTTTGTTTGTAATAAATGTCAAAGTAATTGTTTGTTATTGTATTGTTTAAGTAATTAATCTTGTTAGTTAGTTATTAGTTTAGTTAGTTTATTATAGTTAGTTATTAATCGTTGTTATTAATCAATACAGGTTGGTAATCGATATTGTGTTGTTAATCTATAAAACTTGATAAGTATTGTTGGACCGACAATTGGTATCAGAGCCTGATTAAGATCAAAATCAAGTTTTTAAAGAAAATGACTCTGTGTTCTTATTGGAAAATCGATTTCGAAGATTTAAGGTGTTTTAGGTGTTAAAATCGATCAGGTTGTGATCGATTAGGTTGCTAGATAGAGTTGTGAGTGTTTGATTTCAGTTTAAAGCTTAAATCGAGTTCCATTTTGTGATTTTTGTGGTCTGAAAGTCGAGTTTATAAAGTTACTGTGCCATCGATTTACTTTTTAAAAAGTGATTTTTATCGAGATCAAGTGGTCACAATCAGTTCTAGAAGTGTTTGTAGTCATATTGGTAGAGTTTGGGTCTGTTAATCTTGGAAAAACAGGTTGAAAAGTCGAATTTATCGAAGTACAGACGAACTTACGCAAACCAGAACATGAACTCATGCAAAGCTCATTTTGCGTAACTCACTTTGCGCAACCAACTCAATATGCAAAGTCCACTTTGCGCAACCAACAGGACACGCAAAACTTACTTTGCGCAACCAACTGCATACGCAAAGCTTACTTTGCACAACTCAAGCAACACGCAAAGTCCACTTCTCGCATCCAACGGCTTACGCAAACACCACTTTTCGCAACACTCTTGAAACGTAAACCTCGAACACTACTTCTCGCTATAAGAAGGAAACACAAACCTCAGTTCAAATGATCTTCTTTTCACGATAAGCTCAAGTCAAGTTTGCGCAACCCTCTCGAAATGCAAAGTTCACTTTGGGCAACCCTCTTGAAACGCAAAGTTCACTTTTCGCAACCCTCTTGAAACGCAAAACTCACTTTGCGCAACCCACGTGATACGCAAACCTAAGTTTGCGCAACCCACTTGACTTGCAAACCTCACTTTGCGCAATCAACCTCTCGTGCAAACCTTCTCAAAACGCAAAGTTTTTTTTTCCAGACTTAGAATTTTTCTTCAAAATGACATCCAGAGAAGCCCTTGCAATCGGAACTGACACCAAGCCACTAGTTCTCTTTAAAGGAGAATACGAACAGTGGAAAGATAGGTTCCTAAACTTTGTTGACAGACATGAGCTGGGTGATTTCATCAGACAGTCGATAGAAGAAGGGGTTATGAAACCAATCATGACGACTCGTTTGGCTGGAACCATGCCGACTTAGGTTGAACTTAAGTATCATGAGCTAGAAGATGATAACCTCAGAAGAGCTAAAGGCGACAGATTAGCTAAGTCATAAATTCTACAAGAAATTCCAAACAAAATCTATGTAAAGATTGACAGCTACAAGGCCTCCGACAAAGAAATGTGGGATCAGCTTGAGAAGATGATGCTGGGCTCGAAGGTTGGGAATCAACTTAAAATCTCCAACTGCCTAAACAATTATGAAGAATTTAGAGGCAGAGTGGGAGAAACTTTACAAGAAACCTATGACAGGTTTGTGACCTTGCTGAACGAACTAAGCAAGAACAAGGTCCACAAATCTCAAATCGAGCTGAACGTCAAATTCCTGAGTATTCTACAACCGGAATGGAAAAGATTTGCCAGGCAGATGAAGCAGATCAAGGATCTGAATGAGATTCCACTTCATGAGGTGTATGAAACCCTCAGACAAAATAAAGAAGACGTGGATGAAATTCTAGATGAAAAGAGGCAGAAAGGAAAGACATTTGAAGACACAGTTGCTCTTGTTGTCAGGAAGAAGAAAAAGAAGACAATTGTGTATGAATCAGAAGAAGATGAAGCTTATGAAAACTCTGACATGGATGAAAATGAACAACTGAAGCAAGCAATGATTCTGCTGACAAATGCTTTTCAGAAAAAGTTCTACACGAAGCCGAGTTCAAACAGTCGGAGATATTCTTCTGGTCCGAACAACTACATCCACAAGGAAAGGGTCGAAGGAAGTAGATATGAAGGAAAGAGATTTGAAGGGAAAAGAACAGAGGAGAGGAAACCTGGAGAGAGAAGATATCAGTCTGAAGGAAAAAGAATAGAGGAGAGGAAACCGGAAGAGAAAAAGTTTAAAGCTGAAGGATCCAGTCAGTCAGAACCACCAACGTGCTACAACTGTGGCAAAACAGATCACTATACCAGAGACTTCCGAAGACCAAAAGTCAGAAACTCCGATTATTACAAGAACAAGATGCTTCTTGCAAAGCAACAGGAGGCTGGTAAGGCACTGATGGCTGAAGATGAATACTGGCTTGATCATTCAGACGAGGAAGAAGAGGAAGAAGAAAGAGATGAAGCCGTCAACATGTGCTTGATGGGAAAACAAGAATCAGATGATGAAGCTGATTCAAATGATGAAGAAGAGGAGGTATGCGATTTATCGTATTCAGATTTCATGAATAAAATGCATGCCATGATTTTAAAACAACAAGAGTTAGAGTCGAATCTTAGCAATGAAATTGCTGAGAAGAAAGTATTGGTTGAGGTTTTACATAGAGATAATGACACCAACGCAAAGAAAAAGACAACAATTCTTAAAGAGAATTCTGAACTCAAGTCTAAACTGACAAAAAGTGAGATTGATATATATGAGCTTACAAAATTGCATTTTTCATGTACCAAAGAAAACTTTTCTTTACTTGGTAAATTAAAAAGTTTGGAAGAGAAGTTGTACAAAATGGGTCAAACTGAACAAACTATTCATCTGAACAAACCCAAAGAGGAAATAGAGAGACGGGGAATCGGTTATAAGAATCCTCACTATCTTCAAAAAGGGATGTCTGAAGTGCCAGCACTTTATGATCATCTTTCTATGAAATTAGCTCGTCGAATCCCTGAGTTTAAAACTTTCTGGACTAAACTATCAGAAGAGGATGAAGCCAACAAAACTGAAAAACGTTTGAAATCATCTAAAGTTCACCTTCCATTTTATTATGCGAAGATGAATAATAGTTATAATGAAAATCCAATATATCAAAAGAAGAAAACTCTTTCAAGTGATTTCTTTCAAAGTTATTCTGAAAAAGAAATGGAGGCGAAGCCTATTTAAGGTAAACTATATGTCCCTCCTCTTGTTTTAGAAAGTAAAATTTCTGAACTCGAGAATTCTTTATCAGATGAAAGACTTTTGATAAATATTGAACAAAAAGTTTTTACAACTGTGTTAAAAAATGTTATTATTTCTAAGGCTTCAAACTCTGAGGATATGTTTGGTTTAACAAATAAAGGGTTTGATTTTATGAACGCTGACGGTGGTTTAGATGATTGTTCTAATCAATTTGACTTTAATGCAAAACTTCCTAACCATTCATCTTTTGTTAAGAAATCTTTAGGAAAAACCAGTATGCCTGTTAACAGTGCAAAATCAACGAAAGTTGATAACTCAGTTTCTGTGAAAGCTAAAAATGCTAAAGGTAAGATTACATCTAGGCATTCACAGAAACCAAACACTACTGGTAATTCGAAGAAGAAGCATTCGTTTGTTGCTCAAAAGTGTAACTCACCAGTTTCACATGTTTCAGATCTGAGCAAGCAAAGGCCAGAAGTTAAATCTTTGTGGCAACCGAAACAGAAGCTTGACAAGACTGTTAAATTGTTTTCTAGTGTTAATTGTAGTGAGACTTAGCCTAGTAAAGATGTCTTAATTGCTGATATTGATATTTTGAACTCAAAACCTGCTGTTTCTCGTAAACAATATACAATGAAGCATTTATTTCAGTTATCTTTATCTGCTAGAAAGTCTTCTATTTATGATAAACATATTTCTACTTCTTGTCAAGATTCTGAAGATTGGTTTGGCAATTATCATGTGCATTCATCTCATTCTAATTCTTCAAATGCATTTCAAAAGAAAAGATGACCCGATTTGAAATGGGTACCAAAATCTTGTGCTAACACAGTAGGACCCAAATTCCAGTGGGTACCTAAGGCTAAATATGTGTTGCAGGCACACCAAGTTTAAAAAGGGAGCTTACAGATATGACTTCTAGACAAATCAGTCTAGGACTCGTTCCTCAAAGAAACTAGGTTCTTGAATACAACAGTTCAAGACCCGCACTGCAAAGATAAAACGATGGTTTCTGAACACGTCTGTTCAGAACCCGTGCTTAAGAGAAATAATGGCTTTTAAACACATCAGTTCAAGACCCACTCTTCCATGCTTAAAAGTCTTAAATTTTGATTTATGACTATCTAAATCTATTGTTTTGTTATTTCTCTTGTGCAGATCCGTCATATGTGGTACTTGGATAGCGGATGCTCCAAGCATATGACTGGACAAAAAGATATGTTGTCCAATTTTAAAGAGAAGTATTGCGGATCAGTCAGATTCGACAACGACCAGTTTTCTCCAATAATGGGATATGGTGATGTACAACATGAAAATGTCACGATCAAGAAGGTGAGCTATGTTGAAGGCTTACGGCACAACCTGTTCAGTATTGGTCAGTTCTGTGACAAAAGCTTAGAGGTCAATTTCAAAGCCAAGACGTGTTCAGTTCGCACTGAAGAAGGCGAGGAACTCTTGGTCGGCACAAGAAAGTCAGACCTCTACACAATTAACTTGTCAAAAATCTAGAACGACAAGCAGGTTTGTCTATTAACGAAAGTCTCGAAGCAACAAAGTTAGCTATGGCATCAAAGGATCTCTCACCTCAACTTCAGGTACATCAACAATCTGGTCAGAGGAAAGCTCGTCAAAGGACTTCCAGCGCTCAAATATGAAAGAGAACATCTTTGTGCAGCATGTGAAAAGGGAAAGATGAAGAGGGCACCTCATAAACCAAAGCCTGAACCAAGTACAAGTGCTCCGTTAGAGTTATTGCATATGGACTTATGTGGTCCGATGCAAACTCAGAGTCTAGGCGGAAAGAAGTACATACTCGTGATCGTGGACGATTACTCGCGATACACATGGGTCAAGTTTCTACGTTCAAAGGATGAGACGCCAGATGTTCTCATCACATTCCTAAAGACGACCCAGGTGAATCTGCAGAAACCGGTCAAGTTTCTAAGAACAGACAATGACACAGAGTTCAAGAACCAAAAGGTTGAAGAATATCTCGAATCTGTCGGGATTTCACATCAATACTCTGCTGCTCGTACGCCTCAACAAAATGGAGTGGTCGAAAGAAGAAATCGTACGCTAGTCGAGGCTGCTCGTACTATGCTAAGTCAATCAAACTTACCTCTATTCTTGTGGGCTGAAGCTGTATCGACCGCGTGCTATACACAGAATCGCTCCATGATACATCGCAGATTCAAGAAGAATCCTTATGCTTTAATCAAAAACCGAACACCGACAATCAAATATTTCCATATATTTGGGTGTAAGTGTTTAGTGTTAAACGATAGGGAGAGTCTCAACAAGTTCAGTGCCAAGGCGGACGAAGGGATCTTCATTGGTTATTCCTCGACATCAACTGCACTCCGTTTTTATCTGAAGAAGTCAAAGATGGTGATTGAAAGCATCAACGTCACGTTTGATGAAGAGATGGCTTCCGAACAACACAGTTCAGAACCCGTTATAACCGGCGTACTAGCTTCTGGGCAACTCAGTCCAGAACCTGCGTCTCAACAGAATAAATCAGATGAAGCATCAACATCAACTAATAATATATCTGATTTAGACTTATTATTTGAATTGTTTTATGATGAATTTCTTGGATCTATTGTAAAGAAATCCGTTATGGTTGACAGGATGGAAGACTTAACGACTACTCATCTAACCAGTTCAGATGTTCCTATTGAATCCAACGCCCCGATTCAACAAGAAGTTCCAATTCAAATGCCGACTCCAACAGTTGAAGAAGTTCCATGTGATGAAGAGACAGAAGTAGCTGAACCAGTAGAATGTTCTGTACAGATCCATCCACAGCCGGAACAAACTATACCTGCTGAGCCTTCTGAACCTATCACTTCAACTGCAATCATAATTCCTCCTGAACAACCTGAAGAAGGTACAAGTGGATTTATAGATGATACAACTGACATACATTCATATAATCCACTGCCTCATGAACATAAATGGACCAAAGAGGACCCGCTAAGCCAGATCATTGATGATCCATCAAAACCGGTGCAAACTAGGTCAGCATCAATGAATATGTGCATGCATGACTCCTTTCTGAGCAAGTTCGAGCCAACACGCGTATCAGTGGCACTTACTGATCCAGAATGGGTGATCTCAATGCAAGAAGAGCTGAATCAGTTTGATGCACTTCAAGTCTGGAGACTCGTACCAAAGCCTCAAGGTAAAACCATAATAGGTACGAAGTGGGTTTTCAAGATAAAGAAAGACGAAGAGGGTACCGTTATCCGAAACAAGGCAAGACTAGTAGCCAAAGGATACATACAAGAGGAAGGAATCTACTATGACGAGACATATGCTCCTGTGGCGCGATTAGAGGCAATTAGAATGTTTCTAGCCTACGCAACACACAAGAACTTCACGGTCTTTCAAATGGATGTGAAGACAACATTCCTGAATGGAATTCTAAAGGAAGAAGTCTACGTCTCTCAGCCAGAGGGTTTTGTCAATCAAGAGAAGCCGAATAACGTCTACATTCTCGACAAAGCACTCTACGGTCTGAAACAAGCTCCTCGAGCCTAGTATGATGTCATTTCCAGTTTTCTAGTAAAGTCTGTTTTTTCAAAAGGAACGGTGGATACCACTTTGTTTATCAAAAAGGAAAAAGCCGATATCATTTTAATTCAAATCTATGTAGATGATATTATCTTTGGCTCTACAAATCCTAAGTGCTGTAAGAATTTTGCAAACCTTATGGTGTCTAGATTTCAGATGAACATGATGGGAGAGATGAATTTCTTTCTCGGTTTACAAGTAAAACAATTTTCATCGGGTATTTTTATCAATCAATCAAAATACATTATGGATATTCTTCGGAAGTTCCAAATGGAAAATTCAAAACCGATTGGTACCCCAATGGCACCAGGTATTAAGATTGGCACCGATCCTTCGGGAAAGGCTGTTGATGTTAGGACTTATCGAGGGATGATAGGTTCTTTAATGTATCTTACTTCTAGTAGGCCAGATATAATGTTCTCAACATGCTTATGTGCACGATATCAGTCCAATCCTAAAGAAATCCATATGTCTGCTGTGAAGCGCATATTTAGGTATCTAAAGAGCACTGCAGATCTTGGTCTGTGGTATCCTAAAGATACTAGTTTTGAACTAACAGCCTACACAGATGCAGATAATGCAGGTTGTATGTTAGACAGGAAGAGCACGTCGGGACATGTACAGTTCCTCGGTGATAAGCTCGTAAGTTGGGCATCGAAGAAGCAACTTTGTGTTTCAACCTCCACGGCCGAAGCAGAATATGTAGCTGCTGCTAGCTGCTGTTCTCAGGTCTTATGGATGAGAACTCAATTGCGCGACTACGGTTTCCACTTCAACAAAATCCCGATATACTGTGACTCCAAGAGCGCCATCGCAATATCAGTGAATCCTGTTCAACACACCAAGACTAAGCACATAGACGTCAGGTATCATTTTATTAAAGATCATGTTGAAAAAGGAACAATTGAACTTTTCTTTGTAAAAACTGATTATCAACTTGCCGATTTGTTTACCAAACCTTTAGACGAAAAAATGTTTACCTTTCTTGTCTCTAAGCTTGGTATGTTAAATCTAAAGATTTAATCAGTAGTTACCTATCAAAGTTTTCTAAATTGTATACTTTTTCATCATTTCTTCATTCTTAACTCTGATTGATATCTGCACTTCTCTATTATGTTCATGAACCAAGGGGGAGTATGAGATAAAATTGACAATTGGTCAATATTACTTCGAGGGGGAGCTCATAAAATTTTGCATGTACCTTTTAATGCCAATTTTTTTGTAATGCAAGAATTTAGGGGGAGCTCTTCAAGACAAAAGGGGAGTACGGATACGACTTCTGATTATTTCTGATCAGAACTCGTACTTTAAAAAGTTTTACTGCTTTTTGTCTTTTCAATTTAAGTGAATACATTTTACTTTGACTTGACATAAGACTTTTGCAGAATTTTTGAGAGAAGCTTACAAGTTCATATGTTTATGACTTTACGCTTATCTTCATGAGATGAAAGATCACACGTTAAGGTATAATCCTTTATCTTAAATCTCATATATGGTTGAAAGAAGGACAACTTTCAATCATTGGAAAACATTGTTTTTAATGTTCAATTCCCGATTTTTCATCAGATTTTATATTTTGGGAGTGTATTTTAAATGTTTTCATGATCTAAATTGTGCTTTAACTGAAATAGTTAAACCAATCTGAGCTTCACGTGCATCATAGAAAAACAAGAATTTCATTGTGCTAGGAATTAACACAACTTCAATGGAATCACCTTAACCAGTGATTTCTACCCAAGAAGTTAATCCTTAGTGATTGAGTGTGAGAAGTCAAAAGAAATGAGTGTGATTAGAGTAAGCAAAAAGTTTAAAAGAAAGAGTGTGTGAGAACAGAGTTAAAAGAATATCATAACTCTGCACCAACTTTTTCTGAGTCGGGCAGCCACATTTCTAGTGTTTCACAATTCTTTTGTGATCATTATTGAAACAAGCAACTAGCCCATGCCAACTTTTGATCAAACCTCACCAACTACTCATTTTCTACTCAAATACAAAGTGTTTCACATTTTCTAAGGGGAAGCAGCACATATGCTATCTGATTTTCATTTGGAAAATCTGGATATTGAAAAGAAGGAAGTCTGCCCCACCTTCGCACTTCAATCATGCACATTGAGTCTGTGTTTAACTTACTGTTGTCTCAGTGATTTACACAAATTTGAGCCCTATAAGCAATCATCAAGAGCTTAATTCTTTCTATCACAAGCACGAACACACAAGGAATTTGTTTCTTTGTCATAACGTTTATAGAAATAACATTTGTGGTGTTTCGATGATTAAATGGAAGCCCTGGGGGAGTCAACATCAAACAGCTTCTTTACATTGTGTATTTGTTATACACAGTAACTTAGTGTTACTGACAAGCAAGTTAACTGATTCATTAGTTGATTCAGGTGTTACACGACTACTTTGTCTAGATTTGCAAAGATCTGGATGAATATCTTATGAATTGACAAATCAGAGGCTCCGAAAGATAGACATTTCTTACAAATAGTTTTGATGAAGTCGTTGCACTTAACATGAAAAAGGGGGAGAATGACTACACAAGAAATGACAAAGATCACATGTTTCAAGAATCACGTCTAAGATTGAAATCTTCAAAAGCAAGTATCCTGAAGACATGCTGATTTCAGAGCTAGAGAAAGAGATTGCATCTTCTGAGCTGAACAAGAAGACTGAATTGCTAAAATCTTTTTAGTAATGATCTTGATCCAAAGGGGGAGATTGTTAGATCACATATCTATTGGATTCAAGATCATCCAAACTGAAGATCGCAATCTGAAGCTAAAGCCGAAATGTCGACTCTCGATATTAAAGTCTAATGTTTATTTGTAATAAATGTCAAAGTAATTGTTTGTTATTGTATTGTTTAAGTAATTAATCTAGTTAGTTAGTTATTAGTTTAGTTAGTTTATTATAGTTTGTTATTTAATATCTTTGTAATAGATATTATTTAGAAATAATATCTAGATATTAAATCTAGATATTATGTTAGGTAGTGTGTTAGACACACTAGATCTTTTAAGCAAGTGTATCTCAATCTCTCAATCAGATCAGATTAAGACAAACACAAAAACACACACAAACAGGTGTAAAAGAGAGAAAAACAGAGAACACAATCTAGAGCTTGAATCGATCAACCTTGTAACCTTTGTTATATATCAATACAGGTTGGTAATCGTTATTGTGTTGTCGTATTCTATAAACTTGATAAACGTTGTTGGACCGACATATATGATATGAACCAAAACAATGATCAGAATATTGTCGAGTAACAAAATCATTTTTACGAGATGTGGATGATTGAGTAGTAGACGGATGTAATTGGATCAATTGCTTTATTGTATAAAACTTGTAAGGGTGTACAAGTTTTTGTTTATGAGAAGCAAACTGATCAATTTTATCACAATCACTAACACTAATCCTACTACTATTCGATACAGAACATGATTTTGTAGACTCGTTAATCTTCTTCCTTGGTCTCCACTCAAGTTTTCCTTCAGACCTTTTCTTTCTCATATCTGAAACATATGAATTTTGAGTGTTAGAACTGTGAGATTTCTGAGATTGTTTCTTTCTTGACTTACCAATGTTGATCCGTTTCGGTGAGTGACTTTTCTTTTGTTTCTTACCTTTGGCATAATAGGTGCTCACAGAAATTGGTTCATCAACTTTCGTTGATGATTCACCTTTTTCATAAACAGTTGGTAAACCATTAGAAGAAATAACAAATTGAGAATGATCTGGAAGTTTTGCATTAAAATCAAATTGTTCAACACATTCATCAAAACAATCATCAGAGTTCTGAAAATCAATCTCTTTATCAAACAAAACATCATCATCATTAGATATATGAGCTTTGGAAGCATTTGAAAATAACTTCTTATCCTTTGAAACATCATATTTGAAGTCAGTATTTAAGAAAACAGTGGAAAATATCATTTATTCTAAATCAATCAAAATTCTCTCTTCTACTAAAGTATTCTCAAGCTCAGAAATTTTACTTTCCAAGATGAGTGGAGGAACGTAAACTTTACCTTCAATGGGTTTTGCCTCCATCTCCTCAGTAGAGTAACTTTGAAAATAATCATTTGAGAGAAACTTTGATGGTTTAGAATTGTAGTTTTTCATAACGGAATGGTAGTTGCATTTTATATTTATTTTTCCGGTTTTCATCTTCTTTAGCCTCTACCTCATCAGATGACTTTGTCCATTTAACTCTGAGTTTAGGGTGTTTCTTTGTCAGGTGTAGAAAATCAAAATCATATAAAGCAGGCGTTTTAGAAATACCCTTTTTCAAATAATGTGGGTTATTGTAACCAATACCCCAATATTCATTGAAAAATGTAACCTCTTTTGGTTTATTGAGATGAATGGTTTGATCAATCTGACATCTAGTATAAAGTTTTTCTTCCAAACCACTGATCTTTTCAATCAAAGTTTTATTTTCTTTCTTTAAAGATAAACACTTTTTAGCAACCTCTTTTATCTCGAATTCTCACATTTTAAATTTAGAAGATGTTTCAGATAATTGATTTTGAATTGCAGTCTTTTCTTTACCAAATGTATCAATGTTTTTTTTAAAGACTCAATCAATACAGTCTTCTCAACAAAGTCTTTGTTGAGTTTCAGTATTTCTTGATTTTTCTTTTCAATGACACCTTTATCATGTTTAAGTTTGGACTGCAGATCCTGAAGTTCAACCATCATGGATTGCATTTGTGAAAGAAAATCAGATTCAGTCATATCATTTACCTCATCAGAATTTTCCTCGTCCGAATCCTCCTCAGCAACCTTCTGTCCCATCAAGCACATATGAGCAATCTCTACTCTTTCGCTCTCGGAACCGATAACATCCAACCAATGATCGTCTTCAGCCATAAGAGCTTTGCCCGCCTCTTTTTGCTTTGCCAAGAGCATTTTTTATAGTAATCAGAATTCTTTACCTTTGGCTTCCTACAATCTTTGGCAAAGTGTCTGATCTTGCCATAGTTGTAGCACTTGACTGGTTCAACCTCTTTCTTCCAGATACTTCTTTGTTTCAGGTTTCTTCTCCTCAAACCTTTTACCCTCTACTCTTTCTTTGTGCTCATAATTCTTTGAACCTGAAGAATACCGTTAGTTGTTTGATCCAGGCTTCTTGAAAAATTTCTTCTGAAAAGCCCTGGTCAGAAGTAACAGTGCTTGCTTCAGGTTTTCTCCATCATCAGACTCATAACTATCACTTTCCTCTTGTTCAGACTCAGAAATCACCACTTTCTTCTTCTTTTTCAAACTAACAGAATTCTTTTCTTTTCTCTTTACCACTAATGCTACTGGATCATCCAATGGTTTCTCAACTTTCTTCTATTTCGCTCTTATCTCCTCTATCTCCTCCTCATTCTGGTGTAAAGTCTCATACACCTCATGTAATGGAATCTCATTGAGATCTTTCATCTGTTTCATCTGTCGAGTAAATCATTTCCATTCTGGCTTCAAGATGCTCAGAAACTTCACATTGAACTCTATTTGAGATTTATTCACTCTGTTCTTGCTTAGCTCATTCAGAAGAGTGACAAATCTGTCATATGTAGCCTCTAGACTCTCACCATCTTTAGCTTTAAACTCTTCATAATTGTTGAGGCAGTTTGAAACTTTCATCTGATTACCCACCTTAGAACCTAACATCATATTTTCCAATTGATCCCACATCTGTTTACCGGTTGCTTTGTAGCTGTCTATTTTCACATAGATTTCATTCGGTATTCCTTGGAGTAGAAAAGATTTGGCTAATTTATCACCTTTGTACCTCTTTTTCTTTTCGTCTGTATACTGATCTGGATCTAGTTCATATACTTCTGTGACAACCTCTTCTCCATTTTCTTCCGTAGTATGAGGTTTCCTTGGAGGTTTCATGAGACCTTCTTTCAGAGACATTCTAATATACTCCCAAGATCATGTCGGTCAACGAAGTCCAGAAACCGGTCTTTCCATTGCTCATACTCTCATTTGAATAAAAACGGTGGTTTGACATTCGTTCCGATAGCAAGAGCATCCCTAGAAGTCATCTTGATCAAATGCACATATATTTATACACAAAATCAGAAAAAATGAAAATTTACTGAAAACTCAGTCAGAAAAATGACAAGTATAGCATCCTCATGCAACTATGAAAGCTTTTCGCACACAAGCTAAAATTAGCACACGAAAGAACAAACACTCTCACTTTTCACACGTAAAGGGATGCGAGAAGTTACAATTCGCACGTTGTTGTATGCGAAATCTTGCTTTTCGCACGCCGAACTAGGCAAATTTCTCACTTTTCGCACAACGTGAGATACGGATCCTGGCTTTTCGCACAACTAAGGCTGCGAATTTTTGACCTAGAATCTTTTAGACCTTGAACTTTTCGCACACTAAGCTTATGCGAATTCTACACTTAGCCAAATTCACCACTTTTAACTTCACGTATCGATGTGTGTTGTGGACTTAGAAAATTTTTAGGCCTCTAGATGCGAATTCCTCTAAATTCGCACACAATGGGATGTGGATTCCCACTTTTCGTATCCGGTATTATGCGAAATTATCTCTTAGACTTTTAAACTTCACTTTTTGTATGCTGACACGTGTGAATTCCTTCCTTTTCGTACAAGGCTGATGTGAATTCTTAACTTTTCGTACACTGTGTTATGCGAGTTCTATCCTTAGCTTTCTCAAGTTTCACAAGCCATGTGAAATATACTAAAAAACATGCGAAAAGTATAGATCTTGCGTGTTCTTGGGTTTTCGGCTGAAAAACGCTTCAATCAATCAATAATCCATTCAAATCTTCAAATTGGCTTCTGAAATTGCATCAATTTGTCCACGAATTCAACTAGAACAGATTACAAGCAATTGATTTTACCAAAAACAACAACAATTACAACTCAATCAAGAATACAGTGCGTTGAAGTCGAAAACACAAACAGATACAAATTCAAGAAATCGACATTGAAATTATGTGAATTTATGATTACAACTTGAAGGAAATGTGTTCTAAAACTATATATGCATAGAAATCAACAGGAATTACGATAAAAAACACATAGAATCAAGAAATTGATTCTTAGTCAGACAGATGTGCGGGTTCTTGAGTTCGACCAAAAAATTCACATATCTTTTATTGAACTTCTCTAATTTCGTGCTTGCTATGATACCAATTGTGTGTCCCACTAAATGTGCAAATCAAGATGATAACAACAAGAAATCCAGATAAAATGCCATATTATTGATCTTGAATTAAACACTGTACAATGCTTTCTCTCTCAATATTTCTCTCTAGAAATATGATCTTTCAAAGTGCTACACTATTAACAAAGGAACAAAAGCTTGTTAGTGCACAAATATGTTGGATACAAGATCATGAAAGTCAAAGCTCAAGTCAAGCCTTCAAGCAAAAGCCAAAGTTCTTTGTAATAAGTCAAAATCAACTTGTTTTAGTTTTTGTCTTTGTAATTGTACCTTAGTATAAATAGTTTTTGTTTTTCTTTCTTGTAAGCGGGTAAGTAGAATGTGTGTGCAAGTAAGGAGAACTTAGCCGTATACATCTAGAGAGAGTCTTAGAGAAAGAAAGTAGAGAGAGAAAGCATCCTGTGTAATCGTTTTGTAATCTTTGAATTGGAGATCAATGACAAATGACAATTTGAATTGAGTTTGTGGTTGATAATCTTGATTAGAACTTGTATTGTGGGACACACAATTGGTATCAGAGCAGAAGTTCGATTGAATTTTCAAGAAAAATGCTTCGCACCCTAAGTTTCTGAGTTTCGATCGATTTGTGAATTTCAATGTGTAATTGAGTGAATTAGTGATCGATTTGTGTTCGATTAGCATCATAGAATCAATTTTTATAGATAAGAATCACTATTGCACTGTAATTTTGGATTCAATTAAAATTTTTGTGATTTTTCACTCGAACACTGTTATCGTACTGTGAATTGATCAAATTCTTTGATCATGTTTGTTCTTGGAGGAATTGATGCCCAAGGGTTGTTCTCGATCGTATTGTGAGCAAAGTGTCAAATTTTGTGATCAAATTCCAAGATTTGAGTTGAAATCTGTGAATTCAGAGTAAAAAATGATCGAGATCTAAAGAACTCGCATAATACTTGAAGAACTCGCACGAAGAACTCACATAGTGAAGGATTTCACTTAGCTTTTGTTTTTAAAAAAGACAAGTATGGAATTCGCATAAGAGTGGTGTACGAAAAGCACATAATTCGCGTACTGCTTTATGCGAGAGGTGAAGAATTCGCATAACTCCTTTATACGAAAAGTTGGTGGAAAAATTTTCTAAGGACAAAATTCGCATAGGCCTTTATGCGAAAAGTGGAGAATTCGCATAAGGAGGCATACGAATTTCGTAGAATTCACATAAGTGTTTCATACGAATTCTTGAACTTTTCGCATTGAAAATCAAGAAAATTTTTCTAAGTGTTGAATTCGTATATCCCTGTTATACGAAAAGTTCATGCGAAGAGCTTAAATTTCAAAATTTTGTTCAAGTCAAGAATTCACATAAAGTCATATGCGAATTGCTCAGAATTCGCATATAACGTCGTGCAAATTTCTCATATTTCGCTTATAGCGACGTGCGAATTACGTAGAATTCGTTTATCAAATCGTGAAAATTGTTCCTTGTATACGAATTGTGATCTAAGTGTTATGCGAATTGTTCAGTTTCTGCGAATTCTGGTGTTCATTTTTTACGAATTGCTCAGTGGTGTCAGAATTCTTGACTTAGAAAATTTTTGGAAATTTATTTTTCTGAAAAATCTTTCTAAGTTTTTTTGAATACTGATTTCTTTTGAACTAACGATCATTTTAAGTTCTTATTCTACAATTTATTTGTCAGGATGACTTCAAGGGATGCACTCTCTATCGGAACTGATGTCAAACCACCAGTGTTGTTCAAAGGTGAATACGAACAGTGGAAAGAAAGATTTCTGGACTTCATTGACAGAAATGAACTTGGTGATTACATCAGACTATCTTTGAAAGAACTAGTGATGAAGCCTCCAACAAAGATTCATTCTACTGAAGCTGATGGAGTAGAGGTAGTGAACAACGAATATCCGATGGATGTAGCGGAATATTCTGAAGAACAGAAAAAGAGACTCAAAGCTGACATGCTAGCTAGATCTTTTCTACTCCAAGGTTGTAACACCCCGGATTTCCGTTGTGTAATCTTGTTATTCTTGTGTTAAGCTTTTGTCGTTAGCTCCGTGTTTGGTTTGTAGTAGAGTTTGGATTTTTGTGAAGTTTGGGGACAAACAGTGAACTACGCGAGTTACACCGCGACTAGAGGTCGCGGCACAACCCGCGTAACCCACTGTTTTGTGTGAGTTTCAGGGAACTACACGAGTTACACAGCGACTAGAGGTCGCGGCACAACCCGTGAAACCCACTGGATGATTTAGGGTTTTGGACACGGGCGAGTTATGCCGCGAGTTGAAGTCGCGGCATAACCCGCGAAGTTGCTTGGACCGTCTTAAGAGGTTCAGTTTCCCAAAATCACTTTATCTAAAATCTAAAATATCTCTCTCTCTCTCTCTCTCTAAAGTCTCTCTCTCTCTAGAGTTTGGAAGATTATAGTCGGTGTTCGATCCGAGGTTTCGGTGTTTTAAGCTTCACCTCTACGTCGTGGTCGTTATCTGGTTTTCTGGGTTTTATTCTGAAAACCTACCGGTGAGTTCCTACTACCATTTTACAAACTTTATACATGTCAAAACTCTTATTTGCGAAATCCGAAGTATTTCTACGGTATGATTTCATGTTCTCTACATTTTGATATAAATGAAGTTTTTGGTGATTTTCGGGGTTCCCGATCAGTTTTGACTAAAATGACGGGTCCCGCCTTATCAGAAGTAAAATGATGTTTTACTCGCCCATGTTTGTGGCTTATTGAAAGAAAGTATATAAACTGGTTTTATGATTATCTTTCTTACCAGCAGTTGGTCTGGAAAACAACATTTTGAAATATAAATGTGTTGATAGCTATATATCTAGCTTTATTGGTCACATGAAATATTGTGACAAGTTCTGACTGTACTAGTGGATCCCTAGGTATCGAGTCGACTTATGGCTGGGAAGGATATGCCCCTTCCGTTGTAATGGCTGGGAAGGATATGCCCCTTCCGTTGTAGTTAGCTATATTTGATCCTCGGGGGCAACTTAGGTACGGTTATGTGAGACCCGATCCTAGCCATGGTTCAGATGTAGTCTAATGAACGAGTATGACATGGTTCCTTGGGGGCCCTCCCTCACATCGTAGTACGGACTGAAGAGTTCGTGGCCATGGTTCCATGTATTTAGCTCATAACTCGGATTTGGTGGTCTACTTTGTGTTGCACCACAATCCTTGGTAAAATGGTCCTTTTTGTCATCGTTTAATGAGTTTTGGACCGAAAAGGCCCGGTTGTGGCGAAATTTTATCTTTATAAACTAAACCTTTATGAAAAGATTTCCTTATGATACTGATGTTTATATATTTTGAGCTTTATAACTGTATGTTCTCACCAGGCTTTAAGTCTGACACCTTTTCTCAAATGATATGTATAACAGGTTTCCCTTAGCGGTGGGTTGCCGAGGTTTTGAGAGACGGGTTTGGTCTCGGGGCATTTTGAGATGACTAGTATTGTTTCAGGGCATTTGTTAAGTCACATTCTCTTGGTACATTATGGATCGTCAACTGATGTAATCTTGATATAGGTTTCTAGATTAGTTTGTTGACGAACTCCATATCGATGCAGGTTTTTGTAAAGTCTTAAGGACTGATCCCCTTCTTGGGAGTTTATTATCAATACGAATGTCATGTTGCCAAGTTTTACAGGTTTTAATTTACTCTGATTTTTAGGATGTTACAGGTTGGTATCAGAGCTCTAGTTTAAGCGAACTAGGCATGAATGTAAGATGTCTAGACTTAGACTGAGTATGCTAAGAATTGATCTGCGAGATTTGGGTAGAACTTCTAAGATGGGTTAGTCTTAGAGTCAACGGAAAGTACGTTTATCAAGTGTTGTAATGGTGGTGACAAGAACCATTATGTGTTATATGTTCATAATTTCACTTAGCTAATGTTATTATGAGGATATTGTATGTAAGAGTGCTTGATTTGCTATTAATATGACAATTGGTAATGTGGTAGTACGTTTCCTTTCGTGTTTTCCTATCTCTCTCTTATCTCTTTCTCTGCTCTGTGTAGCAGTTCAGAATGGTAGGTACGCGCGGAAGACCGCGTACTCGTGTTGATGGTCTGGAAGCGACAACCTCTACAGCGGGTCAGACGGAAGGAGTTGAGGTTATCGTTCGACCACCTGTTCAGCAAATACTAGGTGGGGGGCCAGAGGTCATTCCGCGAGTAGACCTGGCTTCGTCCCACCCAGTCATCAGGGATGCTAATCCCCAGTCCGAGTTGTTGGCCAGCGTGATGTTGGCAATGAGGGAAGAGATGGCGAAGCAGCAAGAGTTTCTGTTGAAAGCGATGGAGGATCGCGACGTAAATCATCGGAGAAGTGAGACGGTGGTAGAGAACGTCGTAGCAGGTTCGGGATATGATGGTATAAGGGTCACGGCGGTAGAGCGCGGAACTTCTGGTGCTCCGGGGAACAGGAAGAGTTGTTCCTATAAGTCCTTTCTGGGTTGTGGACCTCTAGAATTCTTCGGTTCAGATGACCCGACAGTGTGTGTAAAGTGGATCCGAGCGGTTGAGCAAGCTTTTGGCTCTTCCGAATGTGGTGATGATCAGAGGGTGAGGTTCGGTACCTAACTGCTGAGGGACACTGCAATCATCTGGTGGAATATCATCCAATCCACTCTATCTACTGAAGTGTTGGCTCAGTTGTCTTGGTCCGAGTTCAAGAAGAAGTTGCTAGAGGAATTCTGCAACGAGAGAACGATGGACCGAATTGAGAAAGAATTCCGGTTCTTGGTAAAGGGAAGCCTGACGATGAGAGAGTACACCCGTCAGTTTATGGAGAAGCTTGGTCTGGTGGGGCACGCTGCCCCAACAGAGAAAGACAAGATGAAAGAGTATCTCAACGGCTTGCCAGCGGACATGCAATCAATGGTCCACAATTTCAAAGCTTCTAACCTCCGAGAGATGGTTGAAGAAGCTCAATTCATGGAGGAAATATTCGCGGAGAGCAAGTCTGAGAAAGCAGTGGTGGTGCCTGATAAGAGGAAGTGGGAGAGCAGTTCAGTACCTCCCAAGCGGGCCCGACCTTTTGTCGGAAACCGCAACTTCAGCAGTTATCAGGAAGCAAAGTGGTGACCGAAGTGTCGAACCAAGCACCACGGTAGCTGTAACTCCACTTCTAGATTCTGCTTCAAGTGCGGTTAGAATGACCACACCGCTCATGACTGTTCCGTCGTGGGGATGGTTTGCTACGAGTGTAAGGCACCGAGGCATGTGAAAAGAGATTGCCCGAAGCTCAAGTCGGGTAGTGCGGCTGCAAGGAAGGAGAACCCTCCGAAGGTTCCGGGTCGAGCATTTCAGATGACGGCCGAAGAGGCCAGAGCATCTACTGACGTGGTATCGGGTACTTTCCTTATAAACTCTGTACCTGCTCGTATTTTGTTCGATACGGGTGCTAGTTTCTCTTTCGTATCTGAATTGTTCCGTCAGAAAATTTCTATGCCCACTACTAGTCTTGAGGATGCATTAGTGGTAGAAATAGCTGATGGTAGTCAAGTTCTGATCCACGAGGTCCTGAAGCAGTGTACTCTTAGTATCGAGGGGAGAGAATTCTCAATCGATCTATTGCCGATGTTAATCGGGGGTTTCGATGTTGTGGTCGGCATGGATTGGTTGTCAAACAATCATGCCGAGATCGTATGTTCCAAGAAGTTGATTCGACTTCCCAACCCCTCTGGTGAAGTCGTTGTCATCTATGGTGAAAAGAGAAAGGGTGAAGTGGCAATAATCACAATGGCAAAGGCACGCAAGTGCTTAGTAAAAGGATGTTCGTCTTTCCTAGCCTGTGTGGTTGATGCCAAGTTAAAGAAATCAAAGCTGGAAGATGTGAAGATCGTGCGTGAGTTTCCAGACGTCTTTCCGGACGACTTGCCCGGGTTACCACCCGATCGTCAGGTTGAGTTTCAGATTGATCTTGTGCCTGGAGCAGCACCAATTGCTAAAGCTCCTTACCGTTTAGCACCGTCGGAGATGCAAGAGATGATGGCTCAACTCCAAGAGCTATTGGAGAAAGGCTTCATAAGACCGAGTTCGTTACCTTGGGGAGCTCCGGTCTTATTCGTCAAGAAGAAAGATGGCACAATGAGAATGTGCATCGACTATCGTGAGTTGAATAAAGCTACAGTAAAGAACAGACATCCGCTTCCAAGAATAGACGACTTGTTCGATCAACTTCAAGGAGCAGGTTGTTTTTCCAAAATCGACTTACGTTCGGGTTATCACCAAGTGAAGGTAAGAGAAGATTATGTTCCGAAGACAGCTTTCAGAACGCGTTACGGCCATTACGAATTTCTTGTAATGCCTTTTGGTCTAACAAACGCACCAGCTGTGTTTATGGACTTAATGAATAGAGTGTGCCGACCATTCCTTGACAAGTCGGTCATTGTATTCATTGATGACATACTCGTGTACTCCAAGAGTGAGTCAGAGCACGAGCAACATTTACGTGAAGTTCTGGAAGTTTTGAGAAAAGAAAAGTTGTACGCCAAGTTTTCCAAGTGCGACTTTTGGCATAAAGAAGTACAGTTTCTGGGTCACGTAGTCACTTGGGTCGGAGTGAAGGTTGACCCCTCCAAGATTGAAGCTATGATGAATTGGGAGCCTCCTAAGAGTCCGTCCGAGATCCGGAGTTTCTTGGGTCTGGCGAGATACTACAGGAGATTTATCCAAGACTTTTCAAAGATCGCTTCTTCCTTGACAGTTCTGACTCGGAAGAATGTAAAGTTTAAATGGACCGAAACCCAAGAGAAGGCGTTCCGGATCCTTCAAAAGAAGTTGTGTGAAGCTCCGATCTTGACGTTACCTGAAGGGTCGGAAGATTTCGTTGTATACAACGACGCTTCAAAGATGGGACTGGGTTGTGTGTTGATGCAACGAGGCAAGGTGATCGATTATGCCTCGAGGCAACTTAAGGTACACGAGCAGAATTACCCAACCCATGATCTAGAGTTAGCAGCGGTGGTGTTCGCCTTAAAGCTTTGGCGACATTACCTCTACGACACTAAATGCACTCTTTACACAGATCACAAGAGCCTGAAATATGTCTTTGATCAGAAAGAGCTGAATATGAGGCAAAGGCGGTGGCTCGAGTTGCTCAAAGATTACGACTGTGAGTTACTTTACCATCCTGGTAAGGCAAACGTGGTAGCCGATGCGTTGAGTCGGAAGGACTATAGCGGTTGTATTCGGGCTACCCATTCGAGAATCGAGTTGCTGTCTAGTCTTGTTGAGAAGATCAAGGCATCGCAGATGAAAGCACTGTTAGAGGAAAATCTAAAAGATGAAGTCATGATGAAGCAGCGTTTACTCTTAACGGAAGATAGCCGTGGAGTAAAATTGTTCAGCGGTCGTGTGTGGGTACCCAAGATTGGGGGTAACCGTGATCTGTTGCTAGAAGATGCTCACAAGTCCAAGTATTCCATTCATCCGGGAAGTACAAATATGTACAGGGACTTGAAGCTTCACTATTGGTGGCCGGTAATGAAACTTGATGTGGCACGTTACGTTGAGCGTTGTGTGACGTGTTCGCAAGTTAAGGCCGAACATCAGCGACCATATGGGAGTCTTCAGTCTTTAGAGATTCCCGAGTGGAAGTGGGAACATATCACTATGGACTTCGTGACGAAGCTACCTAAAACTCTTCGAGGTCACGATACCATTTGGGTGATAGTTGACAGATTGACAAAGAGCGCTCACTTCTTGGCTATGCGCGAGACTCTACCGATGGATAAGTTAGCAAAGATTTATATCGATGAGGTGGTCTCGAGGCACGACATACCATTGTCGATCGTGTCGGATCGCGACAGTCGGTTCACTTCGAACTTTTGGGATGGGTTTCAGAAAGAGCTTGGTACTCGAGTGAAGTTGAGTACGACTTACCATCCGCAAACCGACGGGCAGAGCGAGCGAACGATCCAAACTTTAGAAGACATGTTGAGGTCTTGTGTCATCGATTTCGGGGGTAGCTGGGACTCTCACCTGCCTTTGGTGGAGTTTGCTTATAACAATAGCTACCACTCGAGTATTGGAATGGCACCTTTTGAGGCGTTGTATGGGCGAAAGTGTCGGACTCCCGTGTGCTGGCTTGAAGCGGGAGAAAAGCAGTTCACCGAACCTGAGATCGTGCAAGAGACTGCCGATAAAGTCAAGTGCATTCGTGAAAGAATGAAAGCGGCACAGGATCGACAGAAAAGCTATGCAGATAAAAAGAAACGACCGATGGAATTCCAAGTAGGCGACCGCGTTATGCTTAAGGTGTCGCCGTGGAAAGGCATTATACGGTTCAAAAAACGTAGGAAGTTGAGTCCTCGTTTCCTCAGACCTTTCAAAGTGCTTAAACGGGTGGATTTGCAAGCCTACCAGTTGGAACTGCCATCGGAGTTGAGCAGAATACACAACACGTTTCATGTTTGCTACCTCCGGAAATGTTTAGCGGTGGAAGACAGCGTCATTCCCCTTTCAGAGTTAAGAGTAGACGAAGGTAACCGTTGTGTGGAAGAACCCGACGCCATCTTAGAGAGGAAGTCTAAGAAGTTGCGTCATAAAAAAGTCACCTTGGTCAAGGTGCAGTGGAAGCATCACCGGGGAGCGAATGTGACGTGGGAAGCCGAGGAGGATATGAAGCGAAGATATCCTCATCTTTTCGAATAGTTAGGATTTCGGGGACGAAATCATTCCCAAGTTGGGGAGGATTGTAACACCCCAGATTTCCGTTGTGTAATCTTGTTATTCTTGTGTTAAGCTTTTGTCGTTAGCTCCGTGTTTGGTTTGTAGTAGAGTTTGGATTTTTGTTAAGTTTGGGGACAAACAGTGAACTACGCGAGTTACACCGCGACTAGAGGTCGCGGCACAACCCGCGTAACCCACTGTTTTGTGTGAGTTTCAGGGAACTACGCGAGTTACACCGCGACTAGAGGTCGCGGCACAACCCGCGAAACCCACTGGATGATTTAGGGTTTTGGACACGGGCGAGTTATGCCGCGAATTGAAGTCGCGGCATAACCTGCGAAGTTGCTTGGACCGTCTTAAGAGGTTCAGTTTCCCAAAATCACTTTATCTCAAATCTAAAATATCTCTCTCTCTCTCTCTCTAAAGTCTCTCTCTCTCTAGAGTTTGGAAAATTATAGTCGGTGTTCGATCCGAGGTTTCGGTGTTTTAAGCTTCACCTCTACGTCGTGGTCGTTATCTGGTTTTCCGGGTTTTATTCTGAAAACCTACCGGTGAGTTCCTACTACCATTTTACAAAATTTTACATGTCAAAACTCTTATTTGCGAAATCCTAAGTATTTCTACAGTATGATTTCATGTTCTCTACATTTTGATATAAATGAAGTTTTTGGTGATTTTCGGGGTTCCCGATCAGTTTTGACTAAAATGACGGGTCCCGCCTTATCAGAAGTAAAATGATGTTTTACTCGCCCATGTTTGTGGCTTATTGAAAGAATGTATATAAACTGGTTTTATGATTATCTTTCTTACCAGGAGTTGGTCTGGAAAACAACATTTTGAAATATAAATGTGTTGATAGCTATATATCTAGCTTTATTGGTCACATGAAATATTGTGACAAGTTCTGACTGTACTAGTGGATCCCTAGGTATCGAGTCGACTTATGGCTGGGAAGGATATGCCCCTTCCGTTGTAATGGCTGGGAAGGATATGCCCCTTCCATTGTAGTTAGCTACATTTGATCCTCGGGGGCAACTTAGGTACGGTTATGTGAGACCCGATCCTAGCCATGGTTCAGATGTAGTCTAATGAACGAGTATGACATGGTTCCTTGGGGGACCTCCCTCACATCGTAGTACGGACTGAAGAGTTCCTGGCCATGGTTCCATG
Source organism: Arctium lappa (assembly GCA_023525745.1). Classification (NCBI taxonomy): domain Eukaryota; kingdom Viridiplantae; phylum Streptophyta; class Magnoliopsida; order Asterales; family Asteraceae; genus Arctium; species Arctium lappa. Next base: position 41,818,542 of record CM042057.1, read on the forward strand.
TATTTAGCTCATAACTCGGATTTGGTGGTCTACTTTGTGTTGCACCACAATCCTTGGTAAAATGGTCCTTTTTGTCATCGTTTAATGAGTTTTGGACCGAAAAGGCCCGGTTGTGGCGAAATTTTATCTTTATAAACTAAACCTTTATGAAAAGATTTCCTTATGATACTGATGTTTATATCTTTTGAGCTTTATAACTGTATGTTCTCACCAGGCTTTAAGTCTGACACCTTTTCTCAAATGATATGTATAACAGGTTTCCCTTAGCGGTGGGTTGCCGGGGTTTTGAGAGACGGGTTTGGTCTCGGGGCATTTTGAGATGACTAGTATTGTTTCAGGGCATTTGTTAAGTCCCATTCTCTTGGTACATTATGGATCGTCAACTGATGTAATCTTGATATAGGTGTCTAGATTAGTTTGTTGACGAACTCCATATCGATGCAGGTTTTTGTAAAGTCTTAAGGACTGATCCCCTTCTTGGGAGTTTATTATCAATACGAATGTCATGTTGCCAAGTTTTGCAGGTTTTAATTTACTCTGATTTTTAGGGTGTTACAAAGGTATTCTCAATGAGATCTATGTGAAGATAGACAACTACAACGCAACTGGTAAACAAATGTGGGATCAAACTAGAGAAAATGATGTTAGGATCAAAGATTGGCAATCAGCTGAAAGTTTCAAACTGTCTCAATAACTATGAAGAGTTTAAAGCGAAGGAAGGTGAAAGTCTAGAGGCTACGTTTGACAGATTTGTTACTCTTCTGAATGAGCTGAGCAAAAACAGAGTAAAGAAATCTCATATTGAACTGAATGTAAAGTTTCTGAGTATCTTACAACCTGAGTGGAAAAGATTTACTCGTCAAATGAAGCAGATGAAATATCTCAATGAGATTCCTTTATATGAAGTTTATGAGACTCTACGACAGAATGAGGAAGGAGTAGAGGAGATAAGAGATGAAAAGAATAAAGTTGAGAAACCTATAGTTGATCCTGTTGCCTTGGTGATTAAGAGAAAGGAGAAAAGACCAGTGAGTCTGAAGAAGAAGAAGGTGATGGTGTTTGAATCTGATGAAGAGATTAGTGATGATTCTGATTATGATGACGGTGAGAACCTAAAGCAAGCAATGCTCCTATTGACTAAGTCTTTCCAGAAGAAATTTTACAAAAAGCCAGGGTCAAACAATCACCGGTATTCGTCAGGGTCAAAGAATTTTGAGCACAAAGAGAGAGTAGAAAGTAAAAGATTTGAAGAGAAGATGCTTGAAGCAAAGAAGTATGGGAATAGGTATGAGGAGAAGAAAGAGGCTGAACCAGTCAAGTGCTACAATTGTAGCAAAGTAGGCCATTTTGCCAAAGACTGCCGAAAGCCAAAAGTTCGTAATTCTGAATACTACAAGAACAAGATGCTTCTGGCCAAGTAGAAAAAAGTTGGCAAAACATTAATGACTGGAGATGATTACTGGTTGGATCACTCTGAGCCTGAGAGTGACAAGGAAGAAACTGCCCATATGTGCTTCATGGGTCAGAAAGTAGTTGAAGAAGATTCTGATGAGGAGGATTCTGAAGAGGTATGTGATATGTCTGAATCTGATTTCTTAACTCAAATGCAATCCATGATGGTTAAACTTCAGGATTTGCAGTCTAAACTTAAACGCGAAAAAGGTATCATTGAAAAGAAAAACCAAGCAACACTGAAACTCAACAATGATATTGTTGAGAAGAATGTATTGATTGAAACTTTACACAAAAATATTGATACCAGTGCTAGAGAAAAGACTGTAATCCATAATCAATTATCTGAAACATCTTCAAAATTCAAACTGTGTGAACTTGAGATTAAAGAGGTTGCTAAAAAGTGTGTATCTTTAAAGAAAGAAAACAAGTCTTTGGTTGATAAAGTGAATGTTTTGGAAGAAAAATTTTATACTAGAGGTCAAACTGAACAAACCATTCATCTTAATAAACCAAAAGAGAGTAGTGAATGTTGGGGTATTGGTTACGATAACCTACATTATTTGAAAAAGGGTATTTCTAAAGTGTCTACTTTATATGATTTTGGTTTTCTAAAATTGGCACCTAAATATCCTGAACTCAGAGTTAAATGGACAAAATCATCAGATGAGGAAGAAGCTAAGGAAGATGAGAAAATGAAAAATAAAACTAAAATGCAACTTCCATTTCGTTATGAGAAGTTGAACTCTAGTTACATTTCCAAACAGTCAAAATTTCTTTTAATGATTATTTTCAAAGCTATTCTACAGAGGAAATGGAGGCAAAATCGATTGAAGGCAAAATTTATGTTCCTCCACTCATTTTAGAAAGTAAAATTTCTGAACTTGAAAACACTCTTGCAGAAGAGATAATTTTGACTAGACTAGAATAAATGGTATTTTCAACTGTTTTTGTAAATACTGATTTCTCAAAGTCTTCCAAAGTTTCTAAGTCAAATGATGTTAATGTTCTGTTTGATGAAGAGTTTAATTTTCTAAACTCTGATGATTGTTTTGATGAATGTGTTGATCAATTTGATTTTAATGCAAAACTTCCAGATCATTCTCAGTTTATTTTAAATTCCAAAGGTTTACCAAGTGTATTTGAAAAGGGTGAATCATCAACGAAAGTTGATAAACTGGTTTCTGTGAGTACCAAACATGCCAAAGGTAAGAAGAAAAACAATATGCATTCACAGAAACAGATTAACACTGGTAAATCTAGGAAAATACAATCTTTTAAATCTCACAGTTCTAACTTTCAAAGTTCATATGTTTCAGATGTGAAAAATAAAAAGCCTGAAGTGAAATCAGAATGGAAACCAAAGCAGAAAGTTGGAGAGAGTACAAAATCATTTTCTGATACTGAATGTAATAGGTTTACGGTTAGTGTTACTGATGTAATTGGTAATATTGTTTCTCATAAAACAAAACTTGTATCTTCTTACAAGACTTGTTCAATAAAGCAATTGCTCCAATTTATCCGTCTTTTAATAAGTCTTCTGCATATCGTCGAAATGATTTTGTGACTTGACAATATTCTGATTGTTGGTTTGGTACTTATTATATACATCATTCTCATGTTTTTCAAAATAAAATGGGACTCAAATTCATATGGGTGCCAAAATCTTGTGCTAACTTGAAAGGACCCATATATAAATGGGTACCTAAATCTGTTGTTGTATGATTTCTCCTATGCAGACCCGTCATATGTGGTACTGGGATTCTGGTTGCTCCAAGCATATGACCGAGCATAACGATATTTTATCTAATTATATAGAGAAATTCTACGGCAACGTCAGATTTGGGAATGACCATTTTTCACCAATCTTGGGATATGGAGACGTAGTGCAAGAAAATGTAACGATTAAGAATGTGAGCTATGTTGAAGGATTAGGACACAACCTATTCAACATTGGTCAGTTCTGTGACAAGGATTTAGAGGTGAATTTTAAGGCCAAGCGATGTTGCGTTAGAACTGAAGATGGTAAAGAACTCTTGGTCGGGACGCGAAAGTCAAATCTTTACACGATCAATCTGTCAAAAGTCAAGACTGATAATGCGATGTGTCTACTTTCTAGAGCCTCTATGCAACAAAGCTTGTTATGGCATAGAAGACTATCTCATCTCAACTTCCGATACATCAACAAGTTGGTGACTGGTAATTTAGTTAAGGGTTTACCTGAGCTGAAATATGTCAAAGAACATTTGTGTGTTGCGTGTGAGAAAGGTAAGATGAAAAGAGCTTCTCATAAGCCTAAGCCTGAATCGAGCACAAGTACTCCTTTAGAACTGCTGCATATGGATCTCTGTGGTCCAATTCAAACTCAAAGCATCAACGGAAAGAAATACGTCTTGGTGATTGTGGATGATTATTCAAGATACACTTGGGTCAAATTTCTAAGATCGAAAGATGAGACACCCGATGTCATCATCTCATTCCTAAATACCGTTCAAGTGAACTTGCAGAAGACAGTTAAGCTTCTTCGAACTGATAATGGCACATAATTCAAGAACATAATTGTTGACGATTATCTCGACTCGGTCGGGATAACACATCAACTTCTGCTGCCAGGACTCCGGAACAAAATGGGGTAGTTGAACGACGAAATCGGATTCTTGTTGAGGCTTCACGAACGATGCTGAGCCAGTCCGATCTACCTTTATTTTTGTGGGCCGAAGTTGTCTTTACTGCATGTTATGCGCAAAATCGCTCAATCATTCATCGTCGGTTTGGTAAAACACCATATGCTTTGATTAATAATAGAATACCTAGCATTAAACATTTTCACATCTTTGGATGCAGGTGTTTTGTGCAGAATGACAAGGAGAATTTGAACAAGTTTAGTACTAAGGCTGATGAAGGCATTTTCATTAGATATTCTCAGACATCTGCTGCATACAGAGTTTACATGAAGAAATGGCTTCTGATCAAAGCAGTTTAGAACCCGTTATAACAAGAGTTTTAGCTTCTGGACAAATCAGGCCAGAACATGCGTTAATGTTTCTAATTCTGATAAAGCGTCAACGTCAACATCTCATTTAACATAATTAGATTTATTGTTTGAATTTTTCTATGATGAGTTTCTTGGTACTAAATTGACTAAACCTGTTGTGATTGACAGATCTGAAGATTCAAGTAGTAATCATCCAATCACATCAGATGTCTCAACTAAGGCCCTGTTTACTAGCTGCTGACCGGACTGAATCGGTCAGCAGATCTGACTCGGTCAGCGGTCAACATGTTTACCAAATATCTGATCGGACTGAATTCTGACCGAAGTGCTGACCGAAAACTTACCCGTCCAGTATCAAAATCATGCTTACCCCAGTCAGATTTTTTATTTCCATAAGACGCCCTTCCTTTCATCCAGTTGTTAGAGTCGAATCGGAAGGTGGCCGAAAATTTCTGGACGATAAACTGTGCTTCAAAATCTCCGGGAGGATATCGGCTTCGTTGTCAAGGGTTTGGTGAATTGGAGGACGATTAGAGGCGACGACGGTGGGATTATTGGTTCGTTCAACGAGACGACCGACGACGTGCTTGGATTCTTGTAAGAAGTAAGCACCTTCTTTACCTGCTGCTAATCTTCCGACGATGAAACTCATCTGAAAAAACCTGAAACTCGGATCGAAGTTGGTTGATTTTGGGGTTTTGCAGATGATTTTGTATGTGGTGGTTATATATAGGGTGAGAAGAAGAAGTTGTGGTGATGTTTGATGATTTTTAATTAATTAATTTATTTATTACTATTATTATGTATTTAACTATTTATTATGGTGGATGGCTTAGAAGAAGAAGATGGGGGATAAAGGAAGAAAATCCCATTGGAAAAACAATATCTGGTAATGGAAAGTGGAAACAATGGGAGAAAGTGAAAAAATGTGTTGTTTTTCTGCCATTGGTTGAAAAATCTTTTGAAGTATGAAAATTTCTTTTTTTCTTCCATTAAATTATTAGTAATAGAAATAATTTCACTTTATTAAGCATATCAATATAAAAATGTTAAAATGGTCATTTTCTTTTGGTAAGCACTTACCACAAAATATTTGGTAAACATTCTTATCCGGATAGCTCTTATCTTAGACAACTCTTACCTAGGACAACGCTCTTACCCATACAGCACTTACCCAGAAAGAGTTGGTAAACAACCCCTAAATCTGATTCCCCGATTCATGAAGAAACTCAAATTCAAACACCTACTCACTTAGTTGAAGTTACTAATGAAACTACCGATCCAAAAGTTACACATTCAGTTGGATGTACGGTAATGCCTACTCAATAGACATCAAATGTCCAATCCACTGAAACTTCTGCACCGATTACTTCAACTGAACCCCATACTGAACAAGAAGAAGAAAGTGGATATATGGATGTTCAACATGATCAATCTGCATCTAATCCACTTCCTCATGTATACAAGTGGACCAAAGAGCACCCGGTTCATCAAATTATTGGAGATCCGTCAAAGCCAGTGCAAACTAGGTCTGCAACAACAAATAAATGCTTATTTGATTCATTCCTGAGCAAAATAGAACCAACAAAAGTTTCAGAAGCTCTTTGTGATCCTGATTGGGTTACAACCATGCAAGAAGAGCTCAACCAATTTGAAGCGCTTAAAGTCTGGAGATTGGTGCCCCGTCCTGAAGGAAAGACAATCATTGGCACCAAGTGGGTATCCAAAAATAAAAAGGATGAAGATGGTGTTGTTATTCGAAATAAAGCAAGACTTGTAGCCAAGGGACACATACAATAGGAAGACATAGATTATGATGAGACGTATGCACCAGTTGTGTATATTGAGGCGCTTAGAATGTTCCTAGCCTACGCTGTACATAAGAACTTTACGATCTATCAGATGGATGTCAAGACAACCTTTCTGAATGAATTATTAAAAGAAGAGGTGCACGTTTCTCAACCTGAAGGATTCGTAACTGCGGACAAACCTGATCATGTCTATATACTAGACAAAGCACTTTACAAACTCAAACAAGCCCCTCGAGCCTGGTATGACATATTATCCAAATTCCTTGTCAAGTCTGGATTTTCAAAAGGTAAAATTGACACCACTTTATTTAAATGGGAGAAAGCTGATATCATTTTAATTCAAATATATGTGGACGATATCATATTTGGTTCAACTAATCCAAAGTATTGTAAGAATTTTTCTAACCTCATGGTGTCACGTTTTCAGATGAGTATGATGGGAGAGATGGACTTCTTTCTCGGATTACAAGTTAGACAATTTTCTACGGGGATTTTTATAAATCAAGCGAAGTATATTGCTGACATTTTAAAGAAATTTAATATGTCAAATTGTACTCCAATTTTAACCCCGATGGCATCAGGAACTAAAATTGGAGCTGATCTTTCGGGAAAAGCTGTTGATGTTAGAACCTATAGAGGAATGATTGGTTCTTTAATGTATTTGACGGCTAGTCGGCCAGATATTATGTTTTCTACATGCTTATGTGCTAGATATGAAGCTTCGCCTAAAGAATCCCATATGTCGGTTGTAAAGCAGATATTTAGATATCTGAAGGGAACTGCAGATCTTGGTTTGTGGTATCATAAAGATACAGGTTTTGAGCTAACAACGTATTCAAACACAGATCATGCAGGTTGTATGCTAGACAGGAAAAACATGTCGGGTCACATTCAATTTCTTGGAGACAATCTCGTAAGCTGGGCATCAAAAAAACAAGTTTGTGTTTCCACTTCGACTGCTGAAGCAGAGTATGTTGTTGCTGTCAGTTGCTGCTCTCAAGTTTTGTGGATGAGGACACAACTTCGAGACTATGGTTTTCAGTTCAACAAGATTCCAATATATTGTGATTCGAAAAGCGCCATTGCAATATCAGCTAATCCTGTTCAGCACACAAAGACTAAACATATTGATATGAGATATCATTTTATCAAAGATAATGTCGAAAAAGGTACAACTGAACTTTACTTTGTAAACACAGATTATCAACTTGCATATTTGTTTACCAAGCCGTTAGACGAAAAGAGATTTAATTTTTTCATTTCAAAACTGGGCATGTTAAAACCTTAAGACATAATCTGTAGTTACCTAGTACAGTTTATTTTTGTTATTTTTCTTCATTTCTTTATTTTTAATCTGAACGATATCTACACTGAAAGGTTTTGTTCATGTTTTCAGGGAGAGTGAGATATTTCTTAGATGATCTACTTTCTAGGGGGAGTTATAAATTTTGTTGCATATATTTTTCACTGACATATTTTGCGAATGCATATGTTCAGGGGGAGTAAGGATATTGACTTTTGATTACATTTGATCAGAACTCGTTCTTAAAAGTTTTATTGCTTTCATGTCCTTATTTTTCAATAAAGTTTGTGAATAAGACTTTGTATTTGACGACTTTTTGACTAAATGAAGATTTTGAGGGGGGGATTACGTGATCATATCTATCATGACTTTGGAGCTGACTTCATGAGATTTAAGATTAGCGTAAGGATTATTCTATTCTTAATCTCATATATGTTTGAAAGATGGACGACTTTCAAACATGAAAACATGTTCTTAAACGTTCAAACCACTTCTCGATTATTAAACAGATTTCATGAATACATAAGTGTGATTTTAAATGTTTTCGTTATTTTGTACTTTCATGTTTAATAAACCATGTGTTTCCAAAGATATATACTTGTGTATTATCTTTTCCATATACTGTCAAGTATTCATACACACCGGTTTAGTACTTTTATTGACTAAGTTCTTACCATGTCTCAAAATTTGAACTTAATTTTCGATGGTAAGACACTCCGTTTGAACTTCATTGATGTTTGAGCGTTAATTCATTCAAAATGTTTCTTTCAAGAATGTCTATACTTGTTCTTATAGACAATATCCAATTTTTCATGACCTAAGCTTTTCATGATGAATCATTCATATTTGATCTTTTCCATACATTGTCAGATTCTCAAACAAGCAATTTGTATTCATTTCATTCTTTCAAATATACTTGTTATGAGAAAATCTTTCATATTTAAAATGCTTAAATCTTCATGATTATCTTACTGAGCATACAAATATCTGACATGTATTTCATATTGCGCTTTAACTGAAAAAGTTAAACCAATTGAGCAACATTTTGCTTCTAGGACAAATACATGGGAATTGTGTGAGCTTAATTGAACTTCTATGGATTCATGATAACCAGTGTTTCCTACCCAAGAAGTTATTCTAGAGTCATCGAGAGGCGAGGGGTCAATATCTGAGTGTGGATGTGTGATGAGATAAAATGAAAAGAGAATTTGATTAGAAGTGAGCTTAAATGTTAAAAAGAAAGAGGGTCAGAGATCAGAGTAAAAGAATATCAAATTCTGTACCAACTTTTTCTAAGTCGGACAACCATATTACTGTTGTTTCACAATTCTTTCGTGAACATCATTGAAACAAGCAACTAGCCCATGCCAAGTCTTGCTTAAACCCCACCAACTACTCATTTCTTTCTCAACAAAGAGATGTTTCAATTTTTCTTGGGGACGCAACACATAATCTATCTCGTCTTCATTCGGAAGATGTGGATATTGAAACAGAAGGAAGTCTGCCCCACCTTCGCACTTCGATCATACACAATTGAGTCTGTGTATTACTGTTGTTGTCTCAATGGTTTACACATTTTGAGCTTTATAAACATTCATGTTTAAATTCTTTCATACACAAGCACGAACACACAAAAAATTTGTTTTTCTGTCGGAACGTTCATAGTTTAACCTTGTGTTATTCGATGATTGAATGGAAGACCTGGGAAGTGAACATCAATAAAACTCCTTGTACAGTACATTCGTTGTACTAAGTGACTTCGTGTTACTTACAGGCATATTAACTGATTCATTTGTTGATTAGGGGTTACATTCTTATTTGTCTGAATTTGCAAAGATTCGGATGAATACATTATGAATTGATGGATGTTCAGTAGCTCATTTTTGAAAGATCATGGTCAGAAAATTATGACATTTCTTGAAGAAGTTTTGATGATTTCTATGCTCTACATCATCAAAAAGGGAGAGACATGGTCAAGAAATGTTTGAATCTGAGGATGTTACATGTTTGTATTTGGGAGAAGTAATTTCAAGAAATATGATTTGAAGAACAATTATTATTTGTTATGGGGATATTGTTCATGATTTGAAAGAAAAAGTTCAAAGATTCGGAAAGTTTGTTGAAGATTTGCTGAAAGTTTCTTTGAAGATGAATTGCTGAAGAAAAGTGAGCTAAATCTGAAGATAATTTATTTTCTGAAGTTTGGAAGAGATTTTTATTACCTTGGGGAGATTATTAAAGATTCTTGCAAAAGATAATTACAGACTTTGGAGGAGATTACAGAAGATCTAAAGGTAGTTCAAAGAAAAGACAGATTGTTTTTTAATAGATTTACCCAAAGGGGGAGATTGACTTTCAAAGCAAAATTGTTTGTCAGAAACTTAAAGAAAGAGAATGTTCTTGAAAAGGGGAGAATGTGCTTTAAAGATGAAATTCATTTGAAGAGAAGTACAAGTTTATCCGAAAGAGGGTGATTGTCATTTGATGCTGAAATTTATTTTGAATCCAAAGGGGGAACTTCAATGCATATCTTTTTTAAGATGATCTTGAATCAAAAGGGGGAGATTGTTAGTGCACAAATATGTTGGATACAAGATCATGAAAGTCAAAGTCAAAGCTCAAGTCAAACCTTCAAGAAAAAGTCAAAGTTCTTTGTAATAAGTCAAAGTCAACTTGTTTTAGTTTTTGTCTTTGTAATTATACCTTAGTATAAATAGTTTTTGTTTTTCTTTCTTGTAAGCGGGTAATTAAAATGTGTGTGCAAGTAAGGAGAACTTAGCCGTATACATCTAGAGAGAGTCTTAGAGAGAGAAAGTAGAGAGAGAAAGCATCATGTGTAATCGTTTTGTAATCTTTGAATTGGAGATCAATGACAAATGACAATTTGAATTGAGTTTGTGGTTGATAATCTTGATTAGAACTTGTATTGTGGGACACACAAAGCTATTTATACCTATGAACATTACAAAGACAAAAACAACAAGCTAAACTAACACCCTTGACTTTGTAGACTTTCCCCTTTAAGAAGCTTTGACTTTGACTTTGCTTTAAGAGGCTTTGACTTGAGCTTTGACTTTTAATTCCCATGATCTTGGATCCAACATATTTGTGCACTAATAGACTAGAAGTTAGGCTCATGTTGGATGCTTTGGCGGTTGCTTTAAACCTTGTTGTAATTTAGTTGTCGTTTTATTTATTTATACTTTTTTTATAGTTTTGGTATGATTTGTTGTTGAACACTCACAATAATGGATGAATGTATAATCTCTCGGTTGAAAAGTGATAAAAATTATGCATTACAGATACAAACTGTATAATTAATGCATGTGTATTTACTCTTTTTGACATATCTACTTGTCTTTCTCTTGGGGAGTATGCTGGGGGGTCAGAATTGCGATATGTGTTATTTTGGTTTTTGTATCACAAATTCCTTCTTTATTTGTGCTTGCTTGGAGCGCTATTTTACTAGAAGTAGTGCTATATTTATTTGAGCTTCCCTTTTTCTTTTATCGAGCATGATGATTTGAATCGGGTTCGAGTGATTGTTTCCACGATCAAGCTTGTTTTGGTTGATCATTCCTATTGCGAAAAGGACGATATAGATATCCATGTCTATTGTATACATGACTTCTTCGAGAAATATTATGCAGGAATATGGTTGATTTTTTTTTTCAGATGAGATCCTAAGATTAATGAAAAGGTGGTTTGTCAATGATCAACAATGCTCTCAACATTTGTACCTAGAATGCCTTTTGCTTTCTAAGTTTTTCTATAGGCTGCATAAAGGTAGGAATGTAATTAATTGACTAAGGACTATCAGCTTGATTGGGCCAGCTCTTTGAAATAAAATTGCTTCTATTTCTTATGTGATAACATGTTGGCAATTACAGATAAAGTACTAATGTGTATTTTTATTTGTTAGTTGTAATACAATGTACTCCTTTTTTTGCTCGCTTCTGTTTTTTTTATAAAAATGTCAGATACCTGGGATAGACTATGTTGTATCTGTGAAAGGTTCAGGTCCACATGATATTCAGTATGATTATCAGCAAGACAGGCCTCCAAAAGAGGTAATTGTCAGTCGTAGGTGTGTAGAGGTACATGTCAAAAGGGCATGAACACCCTTTTAGGAAGAATGAAGCTTATATGCTAGGCAACCATTCATGGAAGGACCTATTGGCTTTGCTACCCAAAAGGAAGTTGAAGTATTGTAGATAATGGCATGGGACTAAAAGTGATGGTTAATTTTCACTCGACAAACCATTCTTGTAATTTACTCTTCTGACGATGATTTATATGCAAACATTTGCCATTATTTTTGGTTTTCATGTTTATATATCTCTCTTGACAAGGAATTTTTACAATAGTTCCTTTTCTGGTCAAGGTCGTCTCTATTAAATGTGAATACGAAACATCATTGGATAGTACAACTGTTGCATCTACTAAAAGATAGATAAAACCTGATGTGGGTTCAGGGACCTTATGTGATAGCATGTTGGCAATTAAAGATAAAATATTTGTGTGTATTTTTATTTGTTAGTTGCAATACAATCTACTCCTTTCTTGCTCGCTTGTGTATTCATGCATTTGGTATTAATATTGACGTGATTATTATTCAGGCAAGCCAAGGATGTTGAAGGCATTAAAAAGATTATTGCATTTATAGTAAGTACACATAAAACTACTGTTATCTTTGTTGATCTTTTATCAATCACCTTACAGTTTAATCCGCCAGAATTGCCTACGTCTTTTAGTTTGGCTGATTTTTATTTGTTGTGATATTTGGGCTTGTGATTATTATATGAATTAGGATTATAATGGGTCGTTCTTAATGTGGATTTTACCACCCCTTCTGTGAGTACCAATTTTATATTATAATTAATAATACCCAAAGTTTTTTTAGTGTTGTGGATGACTTGTGTGAAATAAAATGCTTGCAAAAAAGTCAAACTAAAAATTAATTGAGATTGGAGAATTGTATAGAATGACTTATACGTAGTATTATATAGGGTTGTTCATCAGTTGACATCAAATGGATGTGAGGGGAACTGAACCGATCCAATCATCCATTGGATGTTGGATTTTTCCAACTGAACCGATCCGATCATCCATTGGATGTTGGGTTTTGTTGGATTTTTCCAAACCAATGGATGATTGGATCAGTTTGGTTCCATAAATTAGATATTCTTATTGGATATCCATTGGATCAGATTGGATATCTATCGAATATTCTTATTGGATATCCATTGGATCGGATTGGATCCATCCAACATCCAATGGATGATCGGATCAGATCAGATCCACTTAATGTGTTAATTTAATCCAGTTTTTTAACAATGAAATAAATTGATTAATCACTTTTAATATGTGTTAAAACCAACACAAATGAGACTAAAAATTCAAAAACCAACACAAAACAGATTCAAATTTAAGCAAATTGCAAACAAATTAATTGGATGATAGTTGGATGGATAATTGGATGTTGGTCGGTTCGGTTCGGTCGACTTTGGTCGGTTCTGGACTGTCATCCAAGAACCGACCTATCCAAATTGGATGTTGAAATTTTCAATCCAATCTGATCCAACTACAATTGGATATCCAATCATTGTTGGTCGGTTCTTATTGGATCGGTTGACTTTCTGCACACCCCTAGTATTATATATGTACCTTAACGATGAATTTTCATGTTCTTGGACATATTTCAAGATCTAAATTGTTTGTTTAGATAGTAAGTTGTTTTTTTTATTTTAATGGTGTAATTATCTACAAAAACAAGTGTAAAAAGTCGACACAACACTAAATATTTTACCTATAAACAAAAGTTCACTACTTAGATTAATCTTTTAGCAAGAAATTTAGATAAAAGTATATTGATTATAATAAGTTTTTTTAATTGCCATAACTATTTCATTTATATACATTGATTATATATTAATTGTAATAGGTTTTAACTGATTTATTTTATCATGTATACTAAAATATATTAAAATTCTCACAAGCATTTCATTGATATACATTGACTTATAGTAATTAAAAGAAGAAGAATATGAAAAGTTGAATCAATTAATAAGTTATATTTCTAGGGTAGAAGAATATTATCGATTTATGATGGAGGTTGCATATAACCGAATGAATTTATTGAAAAATAATTAATAATTGATTGTTAGAGAGAGAGGGGGGGGGGGAAGAGGTAGAGGTCGTGCAAGGAGAGGGAGTTTATGGTTATTTGGAGGTTATTTTAAATTGCAAATATGTAAAAATACCAAAAAAAAAATCATGTGGATAATAAAACAAACATCTATATATAAGGGTAGAAATTTTTTTACAATATTAGACATTTCGGGCTGGAAACGGTCACTTTTGGGCTTCGGTACGGGTCATGCGATTGTGCCCACGATTGTGACGGATGTCACTCTCGCGAGGCACAACCGCGGAGAACGTACCGAGAGTTGGGGATAAGGGCGCGAGAGTGCCTGCGCGATTGTGACAATGTCACTCTCGCGGGGCACAATCGCCAATATTGTACCGTAGGTGGTGATTCTCGGGCGAGAGTGACACTGTCACTCTCGCGAGTCAAGGTCGCGGTCGGGGTGCAGACCCTTTAAAACTCATTTTCACGACCTAAACCTCATTGTTTTGACTTGGGAGCTAGTTTGGGGAGATTTCTTGGTAAAAGGTAGGGTCTTTCCTCATTGAATACCTTTGGGGTTTAAGCATTAAATGCTTATTGGTGACTCAATATAGGTTTGGGGTAAGCTTTGACCTCAAGTGATTTAGGAGTTAAAGCTTCAAGTGGTTCTCATCATCTCCATTGTTCCTCTATTTCTAGGGTTTTATATAATCCTTACAAGGTGAGTTCATTTCTCTTCTTCTAACCTTAATATATGTGTATATCTCTTGTATTTTGATCTTTCATAATTTTAAGACCTAAATGTGGGTTTTGGAAATATTAGGGTTTGCAAACCTAAGTGAAAATGTGGTGAGAGTATTACAAGTTTAAAAGAGATGGTGTTTTAATATCCACACCTTTGACAAACATCTTTGATTTCTTGGGTTGTGGTGCATACAATGGAAGTGTTGGGTTCTATTTGGGAAAAACAAGTATTTGGGTGAAATAACCATAATGTTGATTTATATGTCGAATATAAGTATAATGTTTTAAGGATGGATTGTTTTATTGAAAGTTCATCTATTTGAGTGTTAAGTTTTATATGTTGGTAATCTCTTGCATACGATTTATCTATACCTATGTTTTATATGAGCATTGTACATGCTAGTTGTTGGTGTTTAGTATTAGTGCAATGGATCCATAGGCACGGTGTTCCTATGTCCCCGCTTTGGACATTGGGATTCACCACTTAGCAAGGAATAGACATCGGGTCACCATGATAAGTAAGGTGTGGACTTATACGGTCGGACAACGTCCCATGGGCAGTAAGGTGTAATTCCCTTGTGCTAGAGTTCCCCGCTTTGGAACTCTCAAGAATAGACCTAGAGGGGTTGACTTGATGTTTTCGAGCAATAGACTCAGAGGAGTTGAGCTCAATATGTGATTGGTGTTATTTGTACTGTATCTAATCACTAATGGTTTGTTTGGTTTATGGTTTTTAGCTCATGGCTATACACTCCGCGAGACTCCGAATGGGTTTAGTATTAAATTCCTATTTGATTTGTTCTCACTAGGCTTTAGCCTAACACTTGTTCTTGTTGTCATGTTTGGCAGACTTTTAAAGCGATGGGGCACATCGGGATTGAGAGAAAGACCTTGGGGTCGTGTGTGGTCTTTTTGAGGATACATAGTGATCAATACAGATGGATTTTGAAGATACATATTTTGGAAGTATAGCGACACCCGACCATAATCTAGTTGCTCATTGTAGATTAGTAGGTTGTCGTCTTATGCTTCATTTATTGGGTTGTAAATTACCATACATTATACCCCGTTTGGGATGGCACACTTGGATTTTCTGAAATGTCTTCCCTCATTCCACAGGTTTAAATTATCCCCTATATTAGGGTGATGGAATTATCCTATTTTCAAACGTTATATTGTCGAATTTTCGAATTTTATTTTCCGCATGTTTTTAGAGTGTTACAAGTTGTTATTAGAGCATTAGTTTAAGTGAACTAGGTATGAACGTAAGATGCATAGACTTAAGTTGTGACTGTTAAGCTATGAACCGTGAGATGGGGTAGAACTCTTAAGATAGGTTGGTCTTAGAGTCAACGGAACTTGCACAAGTTGAAAGTTGTAGTGATGGTAACGAGAACTCTTACGTATTATGTGTTCATAAATTTCACTTAGCTAACGTTAGTATGAAGATTTTTTACGTGAGTATGTTTGATTTGCTATTATTATGATAATTGATAAGCGCAATAGTACGTCTCCTTGTGTTAATTATGTGAACTCGTTTCTTACCTTGCGGTGTATTCGTGTGTGACAGACTCATGGTTAATACCCAAAACCGACCGGAAGGTCAAGAGGCCACAATATCCATGGCCGACCAGCCGAGGGTGACTGTTGTGGAAGAACCTCCTCTCGTAGTAAATGCACTGGGCGGGGGACCTGAGCATATTCCCCGTCGCAACATAGAAGCAGTTGATCCCATAATAGAGGAAGTGACGGCAGAGACGAGAATGATGGACCGTATGATGTTGGCTATGAACCGGGTGATGGCCCAACAACAAGAGATGTTCCTCAAACTCCTAGAGGACCATGTCAACAACAACCGTAGACCCGAAATGCTGGAGGAGAACGTGGTTGTGGCAGGATCTGGGGGTTCCGGACCCGTAATCCCCTCCAACGAGACCGCAGATCCGGGAGTCAAGAAAGCAACGCGGGGTTGCACTTTCAAGGCCTTTCTGGGTGGTCGACCACTAGAGTGTAAAGGCTTAGATGATCCGATAGCATGTGTGACTTGGTTACGTGAGATGGAGCAAGCCTTCCGATCGAGTGAATGCGGGGAGGAACAAAAAGCAGTCTTTGGTTCACAAATGTTGAGAGGCGCGACCCTCGCTTGGTGGAACGTGTATTCCACTTCCATCGAAACGACTGTCTTGGCCAAATTGTCTTGGGCAACGTTCAAAGAGAAACTGCTAGAGGAATATTGCAACAAGAGGTCGATGGACCGAATAGTGGATGGGTTCAGAAACTTGAAGAAGGGTAACTTGTCGATGAAGGAGAACAACCGTCTGTTCATGGACAAGATAGGGTTAGTGGGACATCTAGTCCCGACAGAGAAAAATAAAATCAAGTCTTACATCAAGGGTCTTCCATCGGATATGATGTCGATGGTGCGGGTATCAAAGGCCTCCACTCTTCGGGAGGCAATCGAAGAAGCAAAACTTATGGAAGGCGCTTACAATCTCGGGAAGGAGGAAGGTAGCCGTCAAGGCGAGAAGAGAAGATGGGAGAGCGGCTCAACACTCTCAAAGAAGCCTATATTTGCATGTACCAATCCCCGTGGCACCGACCCTAGGCGCGATGCCAAGTGGTGCTCCAAATGCCAGAGCAAACACTTCGGTCCTTGTAACTTCGTCCCCGGGACCTGCTACAAGTGCGGGAAACCCGGGCACACATTTAAAGATTGTCCCGTCAAGGGGAAATTATGTTTCGAGTGCAAGGAGAAAGGGAACATCAGGGCGGAGTGCCCAAAGTTGAAGGCCGTCGGGGCCGGTGGGAAGAAAGTGGAGCCTCCGAGGGCAACCGTAAGAGCTTTCCAAATGACAACAGAAGAAGCCAAAGCATCAACCGATGTTGTGTCGGGTACGTTTCTTCTAAACTCCGTACCTACGCGTGTGTTATTTGACTCGAGTGCTAGCTACTCTTTCGTATCAAATGTATTTTATCCTAAGCTTGCCATGTCTAAGAGTAGTCTAGAGGATGCTTTAGTGGTAGAAATAGCTGATGGCAGTCAAGTAGTGATCCGGGATATTGTAAGAGGTTGCGCTTTTCTCTTTGAAGGGAAGGAATTTCCTATAGACTTGATGCCTATGCAAATCGGTGGATTCGATGTAGTTGTGGGAATGAACTGGTTGTCTAAGAACCAAGCGGATATTTTATGCTCCAAGAAAATGATCCGATTACCCGTTGTGAATGGAGAGCCGACGGTGATTTATGGTGAGAAAGGGAAAGGCGAAGTGGCGATCATCTCTTTGCTTAAGGCACGAAAATGTTTGTCAAAGGGATGCTCATCCTTCCTGGCATACGCAATCGACACCAAACTCGAGAAGAAAAAATTAGAAGATGTTAGGGTGGTGTGCGAATTTCCCGAGGTATTTCCGGAAGATTTGCCCGGTTTACCACCCGATCGCTTGGTAGAATTCTGTAATGATCTTATTCCAGGGGCAACTCCGATTGCTCGAGCTCCTTATCGGTTGGCCCCTACAGAGATGCAAGAGATGATGACGCAACTTCAAGACCTTCTTGAAAAAGGTTTCATTCGACCGAGCTCGTCGCCTTGGGGAGCTCCGATCCTGTTCGTTAAGAAGAAAGACGGCTCAATGAGGATGTGCATCGACTACAGAGAATTGAACAAGGTGACGGTGAAGAACAAGTATCCGCTCCCAAGGATCGACGATTTGTTTGATCAATTGCAAGGCGCGAGCTACTTCTCCAAAATTGATCTACGGTCGGGTTATTATCAAGTGAAAGTGGCGAAGGACGATATTCCAAAGACAGCATTTAGGACGCGATACGGTCATTACGAATTTTTAGTAATGCCGTTCGGCCTAACCAATGCACCAACGATCTTTATGGACTTGATGAACATATTGTGCCACCCGTTTCTTGACAAGTCGGTAATAGTGTTCATCAACGACATCCTCGTGTACTCTAGGAATGAAACGGATCATGAGTGTCACCTTCGTGAGGTTTTGGAGGTGTTGAAGCGGGAGAAGCTCTATGCAAAGTTTTCAAAGTGCGACTTTTGGCTCCGAGAAGTTCAGTTTCTGGGTCATGTGGTCACGAGGGATGGAGTGAAGGTGGACCCCGCAAAGATAGAGGCGATGATGAATTGGGAACCTCCCAAGAGTCCGTCTGAAATTCGGAGCTTTCTAGGACTAGCGGGATACTACCGAAGATTCATTCAAGACTTTTCAAAGATAGATTCATCATTGACGGCCCTAACGCGAAAGAATGTTAAGTTTGTTTGGATCGAGAATCAAGAAAGATAGTTTCGAACTCTACAAAGGAAACTTTGTGAAGCTCCAGTCTTGTCCTTGCCCGATGGGACGGAAGACTTTGTAGTTTATAGTGACGCGTCCAAGATGGGTTTGGGTTGTGTTCTTATGCAAATGGGTAAGGTGATTGCTTATGCGTCAAAGCAACTCAAAGTTCATGAAGTCAATTACCCCACCCATGATCTGGAGTTAGCCACGGTGGTGTTTGCATTGAAATTATGGCGACACTACCTCTACGGTACAAAGTGTACTCTTTACACGGACCACAAGAGCCTGCGGCATATCTTTGACCAAAAGGAACTAAATATGAGGCAACGAAGGTGGTTAGAACTGTTGAAAGATTACGATTGTGAATTACTTTATCACCCCGGGAAGGCAAACGTAGTCGCCGACGCCCTTAGCCGAAAGGACTATGGAGAGAGTTCCAAGGCCATTTTTGCACAAATTGAGTTAGCCTCAACACTCATTGACCGAATTAAGGTGTCGCAAGCCAAAGCCTTGCTTATAGAAAATCTCAGGGGAGAGATTATGTCAAAGCAACACCTACTTCTGACAGAAGATAGTCGAGAGGTGAAACTCTTCAATGGGCGAATTTGGGTGCCTAAGATTGGGGGTAATCGAGAACTTCTCCTCGAGGATGCCCATAAATCGAAGTATTCTATTCATCCGGGGAGCACGAAGATGTACCGGGACTTAAAATTGCATTATTGGTGGCCGGTCATGAAGCTTGATGTGGCGCGCTATGTGGAGCGATGCGTGACTTGTTTACAAGTAAAGGCCGAGCACCAACGACCGTATGGGAGTTTACAATCCTTGGAAATTCCAGAATGGAAGTGGGAGCACATCACGATGGACTTCGTGACAAAATTGCCGAAGAATTTGCGAGGTCATGACACTATTTGGGTAATAGTAGACCGCCTGACCAAGAGCGCTCATTTCTTGGCCATGCGGGAGACTCTATCTATGGACAAGTTGGCGAAGTTGTACATCGACGAAGTGATATCTCGACATGGTGTACCGTTATCTATTGTCTCTGATCGTGACAGTCGATTCACGTCGCATTTTTGGGATGGATTGCAAAAGGAATTGGGCACGTGTGTGAAGTTGAGCACGACCTACCATCCTCAAACCGACGGTCAAAGCAATAGAACAATCCAGACGTTAGAAGACATGTTGAGATCTTGTGTAATCGACTTTTGGGGGAAGTTGGGACTCGCACCTAACTTTGGTGGAGTTCGCGTACAACAATAGCTACCACTCAAGTATAGGGATGGCACCGTTTGAAGCTTTATACGGTCGCAAGTGCCGAACCCCCGTATGTTGGATTGAGGCGGGGGAGAAACAATTTGCCGGACCCGAAATTGTTCAAGAGACGGCGGATAAAGTGAAGGGCATACGTGAACGCTTAAAGGCGGCTCAAGACCGACAGAAAAGTTATGCCGACAAAAAGAGGTGACCGATAGAGTTCCAAGTGGGTGACCGTGTTATGCTGAAAGTATCCCCTTGGAAAGGGATCATCTGATTCGGGAAGCGTGCAAAGTTAAGTCCCCTTTTCCTTGGACCTTTCAAAGTACTTAAACGAGTAGGACTTCAGGCTTATCAGTTGGAACTTCCTCCGGAAATGGATGGAATCCATAGCACATTTCACATGTGTTATCTTCGTAAGTGTCTAGCGGAGGAGGAGAGTGTTATCCCACTCTCCAAAATCAGAGTTGACGAAGGGAATCGGTGTGTTGAGGAACCCGAGGCGATTTTAGAAAGAAAGATGAAGAAGCTTCGTCACAAGGAAGTCACGATGGTGAAAGTTCAATGGAAGCACCACCGAGGTGCTAACGTGACTTGGGAGGCGGAGAAGGATTTGAAGCGGAGGTACCCTCACCTATTTTCCTAGCCGAGATTTCGAGGACGAAATCTTCTCCAAGTTGGGGAGGATTGTAACACCCGTGTTTTCGGTACGTCTCTAATTTGGTATTTTACCCTAAAATATAGTTTAATATTGAGAGTGGGAACGTTCGGGCTGGAAACGGTCACTTTTGGGCTTCGATACGGGTCATGCGATTGTGCCCGCGATTGTGACGGATGTCACTCTCGCGAGGCACAACCGCGGAGAATGTACCGAGAGTTGGGGGTAGGGGCGCGAGAGTGCCCGCGCGATTGTGACAATGTCACTCTCGCGGGGCACAATCGCCAATATTGTACCGTAGGTGGTGATTCTCGGGCGAGAGTGACACTGTCACTCTCGCGAGTCAAGGTCGCGGTCGGGGTGCAGACCCTTTAAAACTCATTTTCACGACCTAAACCTCATTGTTTTGACTTGGGAGCTAGTTTGGGGAGATTTCTTGGTAAAAGGTAGGGTCTTTCCTCATTGAATACCTTTGGGGTTTGAGCATTAAATGCTTATTGGTGACTCAATATAGGTTTGGGGTAAGCTTTGACCTTAAGTGATTTAGGAGTTAAAGCTTCAAGTGGTTCTCATCATCTCCATTGTTCCTCTATTTCTAGGGTTTTATATAATCCTTACAAGGTGAGTTCATTTCTCTTCTTCTAACCTTAATATATGTGTATATCTCTTGTATTTTGATCTTTCATAATTTTAAGACCTAAATGTGGGTTTTGGAAATATTAGGGTTTGCAAACCTAAGTGAAAATGTGGTGAGAGTATTACAAGTTTAAAAGAGATGGTGTTTTAATATCCACACCTTTGACAAACATCTTTGATTTCTTGGGTTGTGGTGCATACAATGGAAGTGTTGGGTTCTATTTGGGAAAAACAAGTATTTGGGTGAAATAACCATAATGTTGATTTATATGTCGAATATAAGTATAATGTTTTAAGGATGGATTGTTTTATTGAAAGTTCATCTATTTGAGTGTTAAGTTTTATATGTTGGTAATCTCTTGCATACGATTTATCTATACCTATGTTTTATATGAGCATTGTACATGCTAGTTGTTGGTGTTTAGTATTAGTGCAATGGATCCATAGGCACGGTGTTCCTATGTCCCCGCTTTGGACATTGGGATTCACCACTTAGCACGGAATAGACATCGGGTCACCATGATAAGTAAGGTGTAGACCTATATGGTCGGGAAGCGTCTCATGGGCAGTAAGGTGTAATTCCCTTGTGCTAGAGTTCCCCGCTTTTGAACTCTCAAGAATAGACCTAGAGGGGTTGACTTGATGTTTTCGAGCAATAGACTCAGAGGAGTTGAGCTCAATATGTGATTGGTGTTATTTGTACTGTATCTAATCACTAATGGTTTATTTGGTTGATGGTTTTTAGCTCATGGCTATACACTCCGCGAGACTCCGAATAGGTTTAGTATTAAATTCCTATTTGATTTGTTCTCACTAGGCTTTAGCCTAACACTTGTTCTTGTTGTCATGTTTGGCAGACTTTCATAGCGATGGGGCACGTCGGGATTGAGAGAACGACCTTGGGGTCGTGTGTGGTCTTTTTGAGGATACATAGTGACCAATACAGATGGATTTTGAAGATACATATTTTGGAAGTATAGCGATAACCGACCATAATCTAGTTGCTCATTGTAGATTAGTAGGTTGTCGTCTTATGCTTAATTTATTGGGTTGTAAATTACCATACATTATATCCCGTTTGGGATGGCACACTTGGGTTTTCTGAAATGTCTTCCCTCATTCCACAGATTTAAATTATCCCCTATATTAGGGTGATGGAATTATTCTATTTTCAAACGTTATATTGTCGAATTTTCGAATTTTATTTTCCGCATGTTTTTAGAGTGTTACAGGCACCAACATAAATCATTGATTTTGTTATGAATATGAGATATTCAAGCATATTGGTCGTTCACGCTACTACTTAGTTAATTAAATCAGGTACGATTTCGATTCTTCTACCTTTGGTATCCTAATGAACGTTGATACATTGATAAATTGATTAAAATTGTGTTGTTGCATACTATGGTATCAGATTTAGAACATATGAATATTGTGTCATATTTGTTAATTTTGTTTGAAAAAAAAACTATTTGTTTATTTTATGATAAACACCTCACAAACGAATTGTAAAAGAAAAAATGATGAAACTTTTTTTTATCTTGTGGGATGGATAAGGTTCAAAAGAAAAAAAAAAGACTTAAAATCAATTCGTTTTTGATAATAATCAAGCAAAAAAGACAAATATATTTGTTTATTAATTTATCAAATATACAATTTTATTTTGTATGATTTTATAACAAGTTTTTTTAGTTTATGTATTGAGATATTATGGTGTAAATCAAAATCAATTTAATTTTGGTTCGGCATAATTTAATTTTAAAATTGAGATAATATAACTTTTAGACATGCTATTGTTATTAATTTATCATATTAGGTATATATTTAGTTGTTTAAGTGATTAATTTAATCTTTTTAATGGCATTCACTTATTTAAGTCAATCACATTATATTTATATTATGATTGATTAATGTTTGTCATGTTATTGGTTGTTAGTAGTTTCAATCCAAATAACATTTAAGGTTATGTAATATTTTTAAAATTAATTATTTTATTCAAGTAACTATCAATTTAATTATAAAATTATAAATTGAAATTAAGATAACAATTTGTAAGTTATATTTGTGGGTAGGATTCTTTACGAATCCATGTGTTTGATATGGTATAATTTTCTATATTTTGTTTCAATTTCTCATTCACATGTATTAAAATTATATTTGATATGTTAATTGATTTAGATCAATATTGTTTATTTTTTTTACCTATTAATTGAATTTGGGTTATTAATTTAATTTAGACCTTTTAATTATACTAGTTAACTTAATATAATTGATTAAAAACTTATCATTATCTATTCAACCATTATTGTTACAATTGGCAAATACGATTTCTTTTATATGATTTTATTATAGCCTTTTGGTACTGATAATGTATATTAAGTTAGATTGGTTAATTTTTATTTGTTTATTTAAGTTAATCGATTTACTTTGGTATTAAAATATTTAGTAATTTAGTTTTAGAATTGTCTTCTCCACATTATCTAAATGCTTATTTTAATAATAAGTTCCTACTTATAATTTCAAGTCTTACAATAATTTTAGGAAGTTACATTTCCAACCCTTATATATTTTGGTTTTCTTTTACCAAAATCTCTTGAAATACTATTAATGTACTAAAACCTTGAAATTGACTTCATATGCTAAATTCATATTTATTTTGACTTCATACCAAAAGCTCTATAATTAACAATGCTATATCCAATTAAATAAATTGCAAGATATCGAACAGATTTTGTCAAACGGGTGTAAATAGCCCTAAGGTTTGTAGGGATTTAAGAAATTCATGTGATTCCCCTACTACCTGGAAATCCAATAGATTGAGTGGTTTCTTTTCGCAATATGAAATATTGATGAAATATTATCAACAAAATGTAATCATACAAAAATCCAATATTGTTATGATAATGAAATTTCATACATAAAATAATAATTATAACCATAATTCATTGTCTTATCAAATAGAAAATCATATATTATCCCTTATATATGTAAATGGTTGAAACAACTCATCCTGAAATCAATGTCCTAAACTCAAAATAACTTGAGTACAAATATGAATATTCAATGTAAAAACTACTTTTGTCGAAAAGGTACAAGAATATATACCTAAAGTCCATCAACTCCTTATTGATCCTAAAACCAACCTTCTGAAAAGGTACAAACATCATGTTTTGAGACGACATATAAATTAATTTTCATAGGAATACATTTACTAGAAACCCCCAAAGAACCGTGGGATTCCTCGAAAGGAAGAATAGGGAGTATTCATGAACATATGCTATCCAAACTAATTGTACAGTGGAATGAACCCCACTTACTTGATTACAGAAAATGTAACAACCCAAATTCAACATAGCAATAAAGATAAGCATAACATTCCCCAAAAACGGGTCCCAATACAAAACTTCGAAAGTAAAGGATTAACATAGTCCAAATGTATAAGTTCTATCACAACCGAGAAACTATAATTGCATCTACAGCGCGACTAAGGCTTCGCTTCCCGCCTAGCTAGCTCTTAACATTTCTCTTTTCCCTTTGTAGAAACGGCAACAGACCCCTTACCTGAAAAAGGGTTTTTAAAAGAGAGAGAAAGCGAGGGTTAGACCGAAAGGTCTAGTGAATTCCCAATCTTTGACTTGACGATAAGAAAATGTTTATTTTGAGAAACAATAAATAAGAATAATTGAATAAACACATCAATTAAATATTACTTGAAACACAGTTCCAACATTCTCACACCTGTGTTCTCGGGGGGGCCCAGTAGATCCCATACGGCCCCCTCGTAGATGTCGTCGTCCGTATACAAAGGAAAAAAATTCCAAGTATACGAACCAACCATCCCCGATGGTTAAAATATATCCATGGCTCGCAAACAATAGTTACAACACATTCTTGTCATAAAGGCGATATATGTACTCATATGCACAAAATAATCGACGACAGCTCTAATGATCATAAAGCTTCAACGCAAGGCACATATATAAAACCAATAAAGTGTTTGCAAATGGATACCCCATTCAGTTTAAAAATAGTTTAATAAGGGAACTCACCTGGTTGGATGAAGGTCGACACACCCGAAGAACTATCCTCGGATAAAACGAACTCCTACATTCCACATTAATAAGACGAGTATAATTTCTACCATTGCTCTAATATTTACTGTGTTCACAGACCGATTGGTAAAAAGGTAGTTGGAAATTTCTAAAGAAGGCAGACCTGGGCGCATACCGGGAGACCACGCCCCGCATGATCTCACACCGGGCGGTCCCGGTCAGGGCGGCCCCGATCGCTCTCATACCGGGCGGCCCCGGTCGCTCTCACACCGGGCGGCCCCGGTCATTCCCACACCGGGCTACCTCGGTCAATCCCACACCGGGCGACCCTGGTCCGAACGGTCCGGTCGATGGAAAAAAGTCTAGTTCGAGGGTAAGGAACATCCTCAGATTCAAGGCGACAACACACAGTGTCGGGTAACCATCGATTGCTACCCAACTTGACTAACACATATGATTTGACTCATAATCATAACTCAAGTCCCATATCACTATTTCTTTTTTCCAAACTGACCGGGCCCAAAATCGATTCAACAAGGATATTATTAAGCTTCCATAAATCTTACCCAACCAGAAAACCTTGAAGAAAATTATAAATGAATTCCTAATTCTAAAGGATATTGGAGATTTACCTTTGAAGAATGATTTCCCCAATTTGACCTTAGTTTCTCCCAAGAATCGATCAGTCTTTCTCTTTCCCTTCTTCTTCTCTTTTCTGTCGACGCACACATACACACACACTCACAGTGAAAATCCCAAAATGAGGAAATGATTAGGGTTTTTGCCCTTTTGTGACTACATTTGCACATAAGTCCCCCAACTTCATTATTTTCAAATTTTTACACCATTTATTAACTTAAAACTTTGACACCAAGGATTTACGATTGTTACAACACTCCCCCCATTAAAGGGATTTCGTCCTCGGAATCTTCTTGTTGAAAAGGTACGGGTATTTGGTGATCATGTCCGTTTCTAGTTCCCACGTGGCTTCTCGCCCCTTGTGGAACTTCCATTGGACCTTTACTAAGTTGATATCCTTTGTCCTTAAGCGTTTGACCTTATGATCCACAATTGCCTCCGGTTCCTCGACGAAGTTCAATTTCTCATCCACTCGCACATCCTGTAAGGGCACCGCCATATCGACATCTGCAAGACACTTTCTCAAATTTGAGACGTGAAAGGTGTTGTGAATGCCCTTCAATTCCCCGGGTAATTCCAATTTGTATGCCACTTCTCCAACTCGCTCAATAATTTCAAAAGGACCAATATATCGTGGACTTAACTTCCCTTTCTTTCCAAAGCGAACCACCCCTTTCCATGGTGATATTTTCAACATCACTTTATCCCCTATTGAGAAATCAATATCTTTTCGTCGTTTATCCGCATAGCTCTTTTGACGGTCTCGCGCTACCTTCAATCTTTCTCGCACTTGAACAATTTTATCCGCAATCAGCTGTACTAACTCTGGTACAGCCATCTGCCTTTCTCCAACCTCATTCCAACACAAAGGAGTTCGACATTTCCTACCATAAAACATCTCATATTGTAACACCCCGTTTTCACTATTATAATAATAACAAAATTATGTCCATTTAACTATCTTAAATCTTCAAGATAAAGGTAAATAATGTTGATACATGATCGATAATTTGAGAAATATATTCGATAAGGAGATATATATACATTGGATACAAAAGTTAAGCTTTTAAATATCAAAATATTGATATCATTGAAAAGATGGTAATTTGAAGATTTATAAAATATTTTTGATGGAAATAAATAAGAGAGAAATATATCTGATTAATAATTACGGAGATGAAAATATATAATATAAATCAAAATATATATACATATTTAAACATTTAAACAATTAAATATGAAATATATATATATATATATTATTAATAATAAATATTTAAATATTATTTCTTTTTAAAAGGTTTTGTCGTTTTACTCAAAATAGCTAGTCGTATGGATTTTTATGAAATGCGACTAATATGTTTTTGTGACCAGCGATTTATGACGATCACGATGAAACTTTCAGATTTGAAAATCGACAAAGTTTTATTTATAGGACTGATTCAATATTAAATATATCGTTTTTATTAATTTTATAGCCCAAAAGGATTTATAAGTTATATAATGCATATACTTTTGGACTCGGTGATTTACATAGATCATACCGACGCTTTCAGATTTGAAAAAGAATAACGTTTTTATTTTAGGGTAATTTGAACAGGACGATAGAAATGTGTCATTTATGGATTATAGAAATATCGGATTAATACCAAATTTTATATTTAAATACGTTGAAAAATCTAGATTCCGAAAATGTCAAAAAGATCAAAATACGATTACGGAAATGTATACAATTCCGAAAAAGGTATAGCAATGACATGCCTATGGGTAGGTACTATCGCATAAGTCCCAAATATATGTTTATATTGACGTTTGGGATCACATATACAAAGTTATACAAGATAAAGATAATAATATAATTAATAAATAAAATTTATTTTTTTATTATTATATATTGTGTAAATATAAGCAACGTAGGGACGAAGAAAAAGTAAAGCTTTGAGAATTTTATGAATTTTGAATCTGCCGCCTCAATTCTAATTCATTTCATATGTTGTCAATTCAACTATAAATACACACATACATTTTACTTCATAATACACATTCAAAAACACCAATAGTAAATTAAAGAGTTACACCTAGTTTAGGGTGGTAATCAAACATTGCGGTTAAGCAATTAAGGTAAATAAGTTATGAGATTTACTGGGATACATATATGCTATATAAATGTTTTTATGCATAATTAATATTTGAAATGATGTTTTGGAATGTTAGCCTTGCATGAGATAAGATTATGCTTATAATGCATTTATGAGAAAGACATGTATTTTAGATATGACATTTGAAATGTTTTGTGCATGTGAAAGTATGGCCATGTTAAATACCCGACGGGGTATAAGAAATGAGGACGTCTTGCAAACGTACCTCAGGGGGAAGATCCTGCGTGGAACCCCAGGGATCTAGGATCCTGTTGAGAATGTTTGACATACTTACACATATGAGATATCGCACTAAAAGAAAATGATGTTTTTACTGAAATGGTTTATGCATCAATGTTATTATGCATAATTATGAGAAGTGTATGGAATTAACATTCATGCACTAAAATGATATATTTTATGAAAGATGATTTCTTCATGAAACCATAACTGCTCACTAAGCTTAAAGCTTATGTACTCCATATATGTATCTCAGGTAAGATCAGGATAAGACATGATGGGATCGCACGACGAGTTCTAGTTCTTAAAATAGCCGTTATAAATGTTAGGCTATTGAGCTGTTGTTGGAACGCTTCCGCAGATGTAAAGTTAATGATGTTATGGAAGGAAAAAAAAACGAGGCGTCACAAGTTGGTATCAGAGCATTAGTTTAAGTGGACTAGGTTGCCTTAAATTAGATATAAAGACTTAAACTTTGAGGACGACACTGAGTTTTAGAATTCTACATTGTCGTAAAATAATTAACTTATATATAAACTCAATCAGATTATTCCGCTAATTGATTATCCTGGTCGATATAACCATATGGGATGGTGTCTAGAAAGGTTGAAACGGTTGAGTTGTGGATTTTCGAAAGGTCGCAGTTGCACCGAAAGGATCCTGGCTCCCCGTGATACCGGCCTGGCTATTTCATATTGGTAGTCAGATGGATTTGTAAGAAGTGACGATCTGAATAAAAAAAGATCCATGGTATGAGAAAAATGGATTATCATCTCGTGCAAGATTAAAACCATAAGATTTGAGATTTTATGCTCTGATAAAATACTTTAGTAAGAGTTCCTTTACTATGTTGGAGAGCGATGATCAAATACCAGATACTCAAGTAATATGTGAGATGACAATTAATAACTATATTGATCAGGTTTAACCAAAAGATTATTCTCAAATGTACTCAGTATATGCTTAGATCAATGCGACTGTATTTCAAAATAACAAACTATGTTAGGAGTCCATATTATTTAGTCCAAAATTATTATTGAAGGTATTATGTATCAATACATCTAGCATACACAATTATGGCTCAGAAAGAAGATTATGGAACACTTCTATGTTGTCATTTTTTTAACAAGAATGTCCAGAAATGAATGGTAGAACAACATATGAGGGTGTCATGAATGTAACCATGTTGCTAAGTGTTTTGGTATGCCAAAGTTATGGTTAAGGTAAAGGCTGAGCTATTGGAGTAATAAACAATAAGAATATTGTTCTGTTAGTTCATGAAAATTTTGTAAACTACTAGAGAATGCGATAGAGGCTTGTGTTAGTGACAAGTCTTTGAGGTTGTAACCAAGGATGTTATAGGTGGAAAATATATTGATTAACCATCTAAGGTCAAGAAATATGCATAGAGATTTGAGTTTAGTTATCTTATATACAATGAATATAGGAGCATGTGATTGTGCAGAGTACAAATATAGCATTGGGTTCTACATATGTGAAAATTTAGGACAAATATAAAAGGAGTTTATAGAGAGATGTACTTGCCATAAGTGCGATATGGTGGGGATATCGGATCAAGTTGCCCTAAGCTTCAACATAGTTCAACAATAATATAGAGGTTGACATGAGAAAGTTTAGTTAAGAATGGAAATGAGAAGGAGGAACCAGAGGTAAGGATTATGGAATATGTCAGTACAACAAACGAGGTCAAAGGAATCACTGACATTGACAATGTTTAGGTCCATTTCTTGTCAATAGTTATTATGCCCTAGTTTATTCAATTCATGTACATCTAGAAGATTAATTTCCGCTACTAGAATAGATAACTTAAGCAATTACAATAAGAAATACGTAGTGCTTGCTGCAAGTGGTCAGATAAAGGTTAAAGAAATTGTGGAGGCTTGTTCAATCGATATAAATGGAAGAGTTACCTTGTTAAGTTGATGTATATATATGAGTTTCATATGATTTTGGGGTGGAATAGTTGACAAAGAATGACATTAAGGTGATATGTAAAAAGAAGATGATTAAGATATGTAACCAGAATGGAGGATCTGTGGATAATATAGATAGATTGATGAAATAGGAATTATATCAGTGATCAAAATAAGTAAAATAAGTAGGTGCTTGAGGAAATATGTGTTGCATTTATGTTATACATACAAGATGTTAAGCAAGAATGCAAGTTATAGAATGTGTTAATATAGTAAATGAAAATCTAGAATGTTAGTCCAGAATTCAAGCAATCAAAACACAATTAAGCACAAATCTATGAAGCGTTAAAGGAGAGAGTTTAGAGAGAGAAAGTCACAAGTATATTGATGTCACAAGTCTCTCAAGATACAAAGATCTCACCATGAAAGTTACAAGGAAAAACAAAGGAACAAAGGCTATTTATATGGGTCAAACAAGCCTTGACCTCATACAAACATTACAAGATAAAACAACATTACAAAAGACAAATTCATTCAAACATTGACTAAACAATCTCCCCCTTTTGGATCAATTTGTAAATCTTCTAACACGATTATCTCTGATCCCCAAAAGTGATTCAAAACGTCTGATGCATTTCCTGAATTCAATTCTATCATCCAAAACGTCTAAAGCTCTTTCCACAACGATTTTTGTCTTTCCTTGGCAAACGGTCACCAGCAGCAAATCTCTGTCTTTCACTTTCTACATGCCTGCTTTTGAGTTGAAGTCTGATCACCTTGAGCGTTCCATCAGAATATTTAACAACTTCAAAAAAATCAAAGGAACCTCTTCTCATTATGCCATTCATATATAAAACTCCAAACTCAGGTTCTTCAAGCACAGTAAACAAAGGATAGTTCTCTAAGTCTGGAAGAGTCATGTTTAGATTTGTCATGTTCACCCTTCTCTGGTTGGTTTCTATCCCTAACTGGAAGTCATAGCAATAAGTGTAGTAGATATGCCTCCTGACAAATCTCTTTATTGTTTCCAGAGCAAAGGTAATATTCTCCTTCCGAATGACCATGTTTCTTAACTCATGGTACATGTACTCCAGATCACCACACTTAGATAATGAAAATCAACTTCAGAAAAAGTATATCCTTCCATATCTCTTCTCTGGACAATAAAAACAAGATACCAAAGCTTGATGAACTTCTTCAGACGAACTTCCTTCACAAAAAAAACTATCTTAAATTTGCTCTTCACAATTCTTTGCACTTGCTTCAGATAGTTTAGCATATCAACATATTCTTGCTGATATTCTCTAGGTTTGTCTTTCACTCCCAGAATTCTAAAGATATCTATCGGTCTGATGCGGTGCACAAAAACTTTCTTTTTCTCTTTCTCAAGAAATGGAACCCTCAGAAAATGTCTTATCTGTCTAAGCTCAGCTTATGTGGGACCAAACTCTTATTCAGTTGCATTTGTATTAGAAGGACCAACTTCATCTGTATTGGGCATATCGGGAATGTGAACAACTTCATCTTGTTGATCAGTACTGCTTGGTGGAATAGATTGGCTATGAGGACTAGGATGCCTTGGAGGACTTGGTTGAGTAGCAAGAACTTCAAAAACATCAGAAAAATTAAATTCTTGTAAAGTAGGAATGTCAGGCACTTCAGAAAGGTTCGGCTCGGGAATCTCATTGTGAACAGGACTTAGGTGAATATCCTCAGGAGTTCCCCGTTCAAACATTTATTGCAAAAGAATTGTATCCTGATTAGCTTCCAACAAACTGTCAAGAACACTTGCTTCATTCTCTGATTTTCCTATAATACCAATAGAAATTTTTTCAAGTTCAAAATCGACCTCATGCAGAGAACGACACTAAATGTATAGTCATGTAGGATTGATAGAGATGCATACATGAAATGGTTGTCGTGAAATAAGATTTGTTCATGCTATAAGATGTTGATTTTAAAATGTGTTTTCAAAGACGCATGAACATGAAACCGATAATGTTTTATTAAACGCAGTGGTAGTGGTTGTTAAAAGTTTGTCGTAAGAGCATGACAAGTGGGTTATGCCAGGATATAAGTTTACCGTGAGAGCGTGGAAAAGTGTGTCACGCCCGATGGATCACAACCACTGTGTGTAGTCTACATTGTCAAGGTTATTTTAGAAATTTGCATGTGCAATTATATATATATAAAATAAAGTTATTAGACTGACAGTAAATTATGCGATAAACGATATGGTTTGAATGACAATGTCAAATGAAGTGTGGTATACTACTAATGCGGTAAGAAATATGACTTTAAAAAAAAGGGAGTATGGAAAGAATCAGAGTACGCAGCGAAAGCACGTTGTTGCTAAAAAAGAATTTCTTTTTGTACGCTACTATTTGAAATATAATAATATCAATATAGTATGACAGGAGAAATGTATACAAACAAAATTGTGATTAGTAAACATGAGAGAAAAGTTATAGTTTAATAAAAAAAATTATATGGTTACTTAAATCATTTCCATACCTGGTATTGACAATTGTTAAGGAAATACAATCATCATACTTGGTGTTGACATTGTGGTTAGTAGAGTAAAGCTTTAAGCCAGTACTACAAGGATAAGTAGTAATTTGACTCTCAAATATCAGTATGAGATAATTGATGTGCAGACAACCAAGAGTATCTATAAATGACGGAATTTGAATCTAAATGGAATTTAACTACATAGTAGGAGATATAATTGTATCAAAAAGTATACGATAGTTTGGAATCATGATCGAGAAGTGATTTTGAATATGCGGATATTCAGATAATAAATTACGTCAAGTAAGAAAATGTTTGATGAAATTATTTCCCTATGATAAGTTATGACGAAGAATCTAGTGTCAAAAAATGCAATCAAAGAACTTAATGGTTGGTATAGGCAATTGTGGATTAGTAGGATGAACTTTTTAAGTCTATGATGTATGGATAAGTACTGACGTAAGGTGATCATTAGATGATTAAATATTGGTTGGAGATATCCAATTTGCAGAGGAGTTAAGATACAGATAAAATAAGATGTTTGAATATATGTAAATGATAGGAAAATTAAGTGTATCCAAAAGAGATCAACATGTAGTAATTGTGACCTAATGCTACAATAAAGGATTAAGAATATTTAGATAGTAGATACCATCAAATAAAAAAAATGGATGAAAGTTTGAAGTATTATATTTAAGACTCTGATATTTCTAAGTTATAAATTGAGAAACTCCGAAACAAGGAAATAATCTAGATGTTAGTCAATTGTAAGTATCATTACGGACCAGAGGCTACTACATGGGAAATAGAATAAGAAATAAGAAATTGAAGTTGATAGCTACTACGAATCAATTTCGAGGATCAAATTTTTATAAGGAGAGGAGAATTGTAACACCCGTTTTCACTATTATAATAATAACAAAATTATGTCCATTTAACTATCTTAAATTTTTAAGATAAAGGTAAAACATGTTGATACATGATCGATAATTTGAGAAATATATTCGATAAGGAGATATATATACATCGGATACAAAAGTTAAGCTTTTAAATATTAAAATATTGATATCATTGAAAAGATGGTAATTTGAAGATTTAGAAAATATTTTTGATGAAAATAAATAAGAGAGAAATATATTTGATTAATAAACACAGAGATGAAAATATATAATATAAATCAAAATATATATACATATTTAAACATTTAAACAATTAAATATGATATATATATATATATACGAATCGTGTGAATATATATATATATATATATATATAATATTATTAATAATAAATATTTTAATATTATTTCTATTTAAAAGGTTTTGTCGTTGTACTCAAAATAGTAGTCGTATGGATTTTTATGAAATGCGACTAATATGTTTTTGTGACCAGCGATTTATGACGATCACGATGAAACTTTCAGATTTGAAAACCGACAAAGTTTTATTTATAGGACTGATTCAATATTAAAATATATCGTTTTTATTAATTTTATAGCCCAAAAGGATTTATAAGTTTTATAATGCATATACTTTTGGACTCGGTGATTTACATAGATCATACCGACGCTTTCAGATTTGAAAAAGAATATCGTTTTTATTTTAGGGTCATTTGAACAGGACGATAGAAATGTGTCATTTATGGATTATAGAAATATCGGATTAATACCAAATTTTATATTTAAATACGTTGAAAAATCTAGATTCCGAAAATGTCAAAAAGATCAAAATACGATTACGGAAATGTATACAATTCCGAAAAAGGTATAGCAATGACATGCCTATGGGTAGGTACTATCGCATAAGTCCCAAATATATGTTTATATTGACGTTTGGGATCACATATACAAAGTTATACAAGATAAAGATAATAATATAATTAATAAATAAAATTTATTTTTTTATTATTATATATTGTGTAAATATAAGCAACGTAGGGACGAAGAAAAAGTAAAGCTTTGAGAATTTTATGAATTTTGAATCTGCCGCCTCAATTCTAATTCATTTCATATGTTGTCAATTCAACTATAAATACACACATACATTTTACTTCATAATACACATTCAAAAACACCAATAGTAAATTAAAGAGTTACACCTAGTTTAGGGTGGTAATCAAACATTGCGGTTAAGCAATTAAGGTAAATAAGTTATGAGATTTACTGGGATACATATATGCTATATAAATGTTTTTATGCATAATTAATATTTGAAATGATGTTTTGGAATGTTAGCCTTGCATGAGATAAGGTTATGCTTATATATGAGATCTCGCACTAAAAGAAAATGATGTTTTTATTGAAATGGTTTATGCATCAATGTTATTATGCATAATTATGAGAAGTGTATGGAATTAACATTCATGCACTAAAATAATATATTTCATGAAACCATAACTGCTCACTAAGCTTAAGGCTTACGTATTCCATATATGTATCTCAGGTAAGATCAGGATAAGACATGAAGGGATCGCACAACGAGTTCTAGTTTTCTTAAAATAGCCGTTATAAATGTTAGTCTATTGAGTTGTTGTTGGAACGCTTCCGCATATGTAAAGTTAATGATGTTATGGAAGGAAAAAAAAACGGGGCATCACACATATGGGGCAACTTTGATGCTTGCATGATAGTTATTATTGTAAGAAAACTCAATTAATGGTAAATGGTTTTCCCGTGAGCCTTGGAAATCCAAAACGCACGCTCTCAGCATATCCTCCAAGGTTTGAATAGTTCGCTAACTCTGACCATCGGTTTGAGGGTGATACGCTGTACTCATCTTGATTTTCGATCCCATCTCCCGTTGGAAGCTCCTCCAAAAATTTGAAGAGAACTGACTATCCCGGTCAGACACAATCGACAGAGGCACACCATGGTGGACGACAATCTCGTCGATATACAACTTCGCGAGTCTTTCCATAGAGTAGGTCTCCTTGATAAGCAAGAAATGCGCCGTTTTGGTAAGCCGGTCCACGATGACCCAAATCGCATTGTAACCCTTCGAAGTTTTCGGTAACTTAGTCACAAAGTCCATCGTGATCTGTTCCCATTTCCAGACAGGGATGTCTAACGGTTGGAGTTTTCCGTACGGTCGCTGGTGCTCCACCTTTACTTGCAGACATGTCAGGCATCTTTCCACGTAATGAGTTATGTCTTTCTTCAATTCCTCCCACCAATAGTCTAGCCTCAGATCTCCGTACATCTTGTTCATTCCCGGGTGGATCGAATACTTCGACTTATGAGCTTCCGCTAGAATGATCATCCTCAAATCCTCCCGTTGTAGCATTTCAGTCCCCGATTGTCCTCCACTAACAAACTTGTAAGGCCTACTACCCTCTCAGCCTTAAGGTTCTCAGGCCTCAGGGCTTCCACTTGGAACCATTTAATCTCCTACAATAATGTTGGTGTCACCTTAACCCTCGAAGCTATCATCATTAGGTTTTCACTTCTTCCCTTTCGACTTAGGGCATCGGCTACCACGTTAGCCTTTCCGGGGTGATATTCGATCTTACAGTCATAATCAGTTAATAACTCCATCCATCTTCGCTCACGCATATTCAGCTCCTTCTGGTCAAACAAATGGCATAGGCTTTTGTGATCCGTGAAGATCTGACACTGCGTTCCATAAAGGTAGTGTCTCCAAATTTTTAGCGCAAATACCATGGCGGCCAAGACGAAATCAACCAGTATTAGCGCTAATCCTTAGCCAAGATAGGAATGAGACCATCCTAAATACAAGATGATATTAATGGACATAAACATCTAGAATGCGCGTCATTAAAGTACTTTATGGTTCTGGTTTCGACACGATGAACGCATGTCGTATTACTCTCCACATGAAATGTTGCACTCCTAGCACTAGTTATACGTTCAAGGGCTCACCACCCTGATTATCTCATCAAGTCTATATGACTTGGAATGCTGGAAAATTTATATCATAAGGATTTGTTGATTATTGTATATGTATTGGGATCGATGTAGTGTTTCCTATACCCCATGTGTATATATAAAATTGTCTCATAAAAGTTATTATCAGAAGAATATTAATGGTATCTAAGGTATTGGTAATGTTCACCAATTAACCCATATCTACCTGGGGTTATGCAATTATTATATGCAGTTTTTTCGTTTTTAAACCCACTACTAGCTAACCAGCCTCATGCATACAAGTTGGTAACTGGATATAAGCCTGATATTTTATATTTACGCATGCTTGGTTGTGTAGTATATGTGCCAATTGCGCCCCCACAACGCATCAAAATGGGTCCTTACAGACGAATCGATATATGTTGGATATGAATTCCCAACAATTATTCGCTAATTAGAATCCTTGACTAGTGATCTCTTTACTGCTAGATTTGCAGATTGTCACTTTGATGAGACAGTCTTCCCGTCGTTAGGGGGAGATAGGAAAAAGGATTTTCTATGGGAACGACATGAAGTGTCATTGAATATTTCCACTTTGTCTCACTTTGATCCCCAAAACTTCACAACGTAATGTTAAAGTCAAACGAATCAGATACGTTTAATGTTATTCCAAAAGTGACAAGATCACATATATGAGCTGAAAATATACTCACAAGGTCAAAATTCTCCAAATAAGGGTACAACGTCGCTGGAAAGTGTGTTGCAATCACACATGGTGGAGGTGTGGTTGAGGTCTTAACTCCCAAAAGGAAATGGGGGAAGCTATTTGGTTCGATAGATACTCATCTAAAAGAAGAGAAGAGTAAGGCACAACTATTTATCATCAATACATAAACCTCTCATGAGATTGTCTCTGATTATAACTATGTCTATGAATCATCACTGAAGGACGCTCCAAAGTTAATATTGATTCCAGAGATCAAAGAAATCTCAAATGAATTATGAGAGTGCATATGAGTCAATGGACAGATCATACATACTCATTTATGATATATTTGTTGGGAACTGAAGATTCTACCAAGTGTGGTTAATGCTGCTAGTACAGAATTACTACTGCTGATTACTACTGCTAGTTCAAAGTTAGTACTGCCAGAGTACTTTGAAGATTAATACTGCTGAGTATTACTACTGCTAGTTCAATTAATACTGCTAGTCAAAGTTAGTGCTGCTTGAACAAAGTTAGTACTGCTTAGCTAGTTAGTACTGCTAGTAGTTAGTACTGCTTAGTAGTTAATGCTGCTAGAAGAAGTTAATGCTGCTGAGCATAATTAATGCTGCTTAAGAGATTCGGATGGAAAGAATGACAGCTGGATAGTCTGAAGATACATATGGAAGCTTAGAGATATACATGGAAGATATACTGAAGATTTGTTTATTCTTTGTAATTATCTTTTGATTAGTATATGTATAGAATAGATAGAAAAAAAGAGAATAATTAATTAGAAGTTCTAGAGAGAAATCAACCTCAAGGCATAGATCCTAATTCTAGAGAAGTAGAATTCGTATTGGTGAGCCTGTTCATCAATATTGAGGTTGAGTGTGTAATCTTGTAGCTTCAAGCTTTCAATACAAGTTTACCAGTTAGTGATCTTATACTGTTATTAATTTACTGTTTTATAGAATATCAAAGTGTTATTCCGCAACTTCTTTGATATTGTTTCTGAGAATTAATTCTTGTTGAGAATTCGATCCTGACAATATTCCGCATATATTTTTGCTTATGAGATGATAGAGCACATTGACATCGAACCATGCTCAGTTGAATAATATCAACAAAGAGAAAATTGGCCTAAATGAAAAGAAGCAATCCAGGAGAATCATATTATTTGACAAATGAACAGATATTTGGTTTGGTAGTGCTAACCCATCAAGTGTAAAGCCTGTAAGACATAGATAAATCATTTGTCATAAAAGCATAATGACAATAATTAACTTATAATGTATGAGGCTCTCCTTTGGCGCAAGGTTTCTTACAACCCCCTGGATTGACCACGAGAAGGCTTACTCTCCCGTGAGGACATTATAATGTTCTGCTAATTAATTAGCCTAGTAATTTCTAAAGGACTAGAAATGCAACTCATGAATGTGGTTACCACATATCTATACGGGGATCTAGATTCAGAGATATATAAAGTGCTTGATGATATTACATTACCAAAATCAAGTAACTTTAAACCATGAAATACGTTTGCAATAATATTAAAACACTCACTTTAGAAATTAAAGCAATTTATACGAATGTGGTATACATGCCTAAGTGAATACTTGATTGAGAAAGGACATTCAAAAGGACATTCAAAGTTTGTTGAGGTTATATATATATATATATAGGGTGCGTTTCTTTTGCAAACCAGTCAGATTGTGCAAACTTTGTGAACCAATCTTAGTCGTTCATCAAGTCTAATGAATATATGATTTTATTATGTTTCCTAATTTAAAATCATGATTATAATGAATAAACTTAACATTTTCCATATATATCACAATCATTATTAATGAATCATAATCATTATCCATAAATATATCTATTGTTTCTTAAAATAGTGGTTTGCATAGTTTGTACAAATTGCTTGGTTTACAAAAGAAACGCACCATATATATATATATATATATAAAGGAGAAACTAAAGCTAATGATGTGGCATCTCTAATGATGTGGCATCTCCTAAGCACCATAAACCTACCTTTCTTTTTTCTTAGTTTTTTGATTTTTTAAAATATTTGATATGTTAAAGACTTTTTCATCCTTATACTAAAAACATAAAATTCATTGGGATAGGGTTATTTTGGTAATTTTAAAAAGTTTAACCTCCAAACGTTTTCATATTCATCCTTAAAGATGAAACCTCCAATTCTTGAAACCTTCAAACCCTTTCATGTGCTCATACATCATGACTTGTCCATCAAATGCCTTCTTCTTTCTCTCCATCACTTGATGTATTATTCATTTTACAAACCATTATTCTTCAATAAAATCGTTTTTCAGGTAAACTCTCTTTCTCCCTCTCCGTCACTTGATTTATTCTTTCATTTCACAAACTGTTATT
The DNA here is from genome assembly GCA_023525745.1 of Arctium lappa. Taxonomy (NCBI): domain Eukaryota; kingdom Viridiplantae; phylum Streptophyta; class Magnoliopsida; order Asterales; family Asteraceae; genus Arctium; species Arctium lappa. The sequence continues at coordinate 41,858,305 of CM042057.1, forward strand.
ATTCAACAAAATCGTTTTTCAGGTTTGCTTTGAGGATAATAACCGGGTATTTTCCTTATTGACTTTTATTGGGATATTAGAGTTTTTTTTTTTTACTTTTGTCTTATATATTTTTCTTATGTTTTTTTTTCAATGGAACCGGGGGTTTGTTCTAACTCTTACTAAAATTAATATTTATTTACATGACACTTGAATATAATAATATATATTTTTTTATTTACATGACACTTGAATATAATGATATAATATTGTTTCGTCTTCTATATTTTTCTTATGTTTTTCCCAATGGAACTCAGGGTTTGTTCGGTAGTGGTTTTTAAGTTTTGATAGCAATGACGATGCGATAATCGAATTTTGCAAGTACGTAATACAATCTATGATATATATACATATATATAGGGGCCTAATCAAATGAGAACTAGATAGTATGTGGTAACCGTGAGATCCAATATGAGCCACTCATTTCATATAATTAATGTTATTTTTAAAATAAAGTAAAAGGATAATTTGGTAATTTAACAATTTGTATTTATTAATTATAAATAAAATCATTAATTACTCAATCCATAATTACCTAATTGATTACAATTTACCCTACTTATCATTTTGAAACGGATGATAACCCACGTCTCTCCATAGTGGTATCACAATATATCATAGTGGTATCACAATCTATTACAGTAGGTATCACAATGCATCTTATATGCATTTTGAGTATCATGCTCATGATCGTTTGAATGTATATTCTTTTTTTAACATTGTCGATGTTTTTAGGTATCACATTGTGTATTATAGTTGTATCACAGTGGCACTATAGTTGTATCACAGTGCGACTTATATTTACTTTGGGCATCACACTGATGAATGTTTGTATGTGGGTCTCGGAGGTCAAATTTTAGAGAGAGAGAGGGAGAGGAGAGGAGAGCGAAAAATCATAATACCTAAAATGCAATTTAGTTAAAATTTAAAATCAAATTACCAAATATATTAATTTCCTAATTTATTCTTTGATGTGTGGATGAGATTGAATCTCACAGTTATCACAAAATACACAGTTCTCCCTTGAATGCCCCCTATATATAAGCAATTTGTACAAACTATGCAAACCACTATTTTAGGAAACAATAGATATATTTATGGATAATGATTATGATTCATTAATAATGATTGTGATATATATGGAAAATGTTAAGTTTATTCATTATAATCATGATTTTAAATTAGGAAACATAATAAAATCATATATTCATTAGACTTGATGAACGACTAAGATTGGTTCACAAAGTTTGCATAATCTGACTGGTTTGCAAAAGATACGTCCCCTATATATATATATATATATATATATATATATATATATATATATATATATATATACTTGTGTTTGGGCCCATGCATTGCATGGTGACGATAATATTTTTAAGGGAGCATTGAACTGAGTTAAGATAAAACATATATATTCTGTGAACAATTATTGATATACAATATAAAACATAAACGTATTTTCATAAGTGGTTAACTTGCATATATTCATCATTGTTTGTTGCTACAATGAGTTTGTGATACATCGATAATATGTTATTATGTTATTTAGAACTCAAACAACATGTCTTACAACCACATCACTATTTGTTGGTCCCGAAGGTGCTAAACAAGTTTGTAGAAGAGGGGGGGGGTTGAATACAAACACAGAATTTAAAGTTTAATAAATTGTTTATTGAAGAATCAAAATACAATTTACAAGTTTGTTGCGGAATAAGATTAAGACAGACTCAATCTAAACAAACTTAAGAACCACTAAGTTAATTGCACAAGAAGTTCAAAGAATGGGGGTTTAGAGATATAGAAAACAAGGGTTTCTATCTTGAGTTCAAGGATGAAGCACCCATTTAGATGAAGGGGTGAACTTCCTATTTATACCCTATGCATTAAATGCATGGCAGGATACTTTACACGTGGCGTTCACAGATTGGCTTTGATAAACTAACTTTTGGGAGACATGCTTTCGGCCGGGTCATGAACAGTGTAGTAGACAGAGTTGTTGTACGAATGATTGCAGAGACTTGTCCGTTCTGACACATCGTACTAGGTTGTGCAAGGATAGACAAAAGGAAACTTGAGGCATAAGCTTTGTGATCGTTTGATTGCTGAGTATCTCTAAGTTCAGAGATAAAGAGGTTCAGCTATCGCTGAAGCTTTTTCTCATGTTCCTTCGCGTATTGGTAGAGTTGTCTTTGCTTCACTGATATCCGCATCAGGTCACTAGTAGACTTCTCTTTGTTCAACAGCCTCGTCTTTGATTCAGCTATGAACATCTGTTGACGCGAGACTTGTCTTCAGGGATTACGTTGGTTGTTTACTTTAGGAACTATCAGTGATAACTGAACAGACTCAGTTTGATCACTGATAGTGAAACACTAATACATAGAAATGTTTATAAGAAAAACTATCAGCGATAACTGAACAGACTCAGTCTGATCGCTGATGGTGAAACACTAATACATACTAAAACGTAATTTTCACTAAGCATAGAAAAGGATCGTTATCAAATCACTGAGAGAGTTTGGATCAACAATCTCCCCCTATTTGATAATGACAAAGTAACTGAAGAAAATTACTTTATGATTCAAAATGATGGAATAATCAGGACTCGTAACATACATGTCCCAATTACTATTTTGAGGGATCTTTTACAGCACTGATGAAGTTAAGTACTTTACTGAAATTTCATTAATTCAGGAATAGAATTACAAGGAATGAAAATTACAAGTAAATTACTAACTACTGTAAGTACAACTAATAGATTACAGAAGAGAAAACTAATCTATCAGCTATAAGAAGATTTAGGAGGATTTATCATATACTCAGGTATTTCTTCTCCTTTCTGTCTTCGTTCCAAAGATTCTTGGCTGATAATTTCTTTGATTTTCTCAGCAGCAGGGAAGAAGTCACACCATAAGCATAATAGATCCTTGAGATGATTCAGAGGACAGATAGGAATCTCAGAGACTCTTTGAAATCTGAGTTCCTCATCATCATCTCTGAAGAATATTCCATAAGGATGATCAATTACTTGACCAGCTTGGAAAGGACCACCAGGAGGCAGAGATAAATCCAGAACTGAAAGATCAGGAGGAGGACCAAACAGTGCATCTCTTGAAAATTTGATAGAAGTTTCATTCCTGATGATGGCGACGTCTTCAGAGGAGGAAGACCCGATTCTTCTTTTGAGTTTCTTGGGATTGGGAGGGATAGGAGATGGCAGGTTCAGTACAGAAGTGACTGTTGATGAGAGCTTTAAGAAGTCCTTCAACGTAGCCTCTGTATGTAGATTTCGATTTCTTCAGCGCATCCCAGAATTCTATCCACTCTGTAAACCCGAAACCTTCAAGTTTGGAAACGTACATAGCTTTCTGAGTTCCATCCTCTCTGGTAATCTGCATGGTCACTGAGAGTTGATCCTTCTTCTTGTGACCAGAGATAGTCACGGCTGTTATTGGAAGAAGATCAGAGCGATAATCCACCTTCTGTTTGCACGATTCAATGGACTTATCGTTGATCTCTTGTTCTTTGGATCGTTCCTCTTCAATTTCTTTCAGCAGTGCAGCTTGAACTTCCACAGGCTTTCTTTTCAGCTTCTTGTCCTTGACTTGAGAAGATTGAATCTTTAAAGCGAGTTGGGCATCTCGTCTGCATTCAGCGATCAGTTTCTCAGCTTTGGCAGATTCTTCTCGTTCAGCTTTAGTGAGGAAGTCGAGCTCTGAGAAGGATGTTTGAAGAGGGACTTTCAGCCGTTGACTTTCTAGTTGAGAGATCATTTCAGCTCTTTTCTTCATCACTTCCTCTGACCAATGAGATGGTTGAGAGGGCCTTCCTGGATGGACCAGGGAATCTTCTTCTTCTTCATCATCAATCTCAGCGATAGAGATTGGGATTATTTCTTCAGCGATAGCAGCTGGGATTATTTGTAGTTCAGAACCCTTAAGCAGGGGTGAGAACTGTCTGGATAGAAAAATGAAGGAAAGAAGGGATAAGTGTATATTTTTAGAAAAAGAAAGAGAGGCTAGAAGGAAATAGGGGTTTGGAAAGAGTAGGAGAGTGGTACAATTGAAAGACATACCTGAGAAGGATGCTCCCCCTCAGATTGTGATCCAGTCCTCAAGCATTCTTCAGCGATTGGTTGCTTGTCTTTGCTCTGCGAAGGAGCGCTTGAAGATGTATCACCTCTCACCCCTGTTTTGACAACCTCTTGCGAAGTTGTCCCTGATGAAACGTTCGGCTTGGAGAACCACATAGATTGGTCTTCTTCATCGTCGTCGTCATCATTGGAGGGTTGATCCTTTTCTTGATCAACAAGATCTAGATCATCTTCCTCTTCATCATCTTCTTCCTCATCATCTTCAAAGAGAAGAGAATGAATAGATGAGGAGGGTTCTTTCGCCTTCTCCCCCTCAGATTGAGAGGGAGGTTTCTTTGAAGTCTTAGCTTCCCCAGCAGCAGCGATAGAAGTTTCTTCAGCTTTCTCCCCCACTTTGTCATTATCAGCGGTAGGGGGTTGCTCAACTGCTGGAGTAGCTGTTGAAGCTTTTAGCACTTGAATGTCAGCCTCCAGACACGTGACCCGTTCTTCAACTGCAGGGATGTCGCATGTGGCATCATGGATGAATTCCACAGCGATGTTGAGATTTGTCCGATCATCTTCAGTGAAGGAGGGAGGCAGCGCTGGAGCTGTTTCAGATACCTTTTGGAGAAGTTGCTGTAGAAGGGACGTGCAAAGATCAACCTTAGAAGAGAGATCTCGAACTTCAGTGGTAAGAGACTCAAATCGTCCCTGAAAGAGTTGAGAGGACTCTCTGAGTTGGACGACTTGTTCTTCTACAGCTGATAGTTTGGAGTTCTCAACTTTGGATGAGCAGGTGGCTGTCAACCTTTTCAGCTCCTCACCAGCTTGATTAACGGCGCTGGTGGTGTTGTTGATGGTGTTGGTGAGAGCGTCCACCTTTTCTCCCAGACTGTTGACATGCGTGTCAACAGACGCCAAACTAGGACCTGAAAATGATATCAGTTCAGATATGGGCTTATTTGGAGAGGTGGGAAAAGAAGTGTTTAGGATAATAGGTTTACCTGAAGTATCAAACATTTTTTAGAACTGCAAAGATTCCTCAAACGTTTGATGTTCAGGTCCTATAGGTAAAGAGGCGGTAGCGGGTTCAGAGACCAAAGAAGGAGAGGGAAGAATTATGGGGATAGAAGTAAGGTTGGGGTTAATCTCAGCGGATGAGATAGTAGGTGGGGTCACTGATGGTGTGACAGCGATTGAAATCGCTGACACGGCAGGTTGAGTGACTGCTGGAGTTGTGGAGGAAAGACCCACAAAAGCATCTAAGGAAGCTTGTTGAGAAGCTCCCTCAGGTATAGTACTAGAAGGAGTACTTTCCTTAGTCTTTTTGGCCTTCTTAGAAGAACCAATCGGACCAGCTGATGGTCGTTTGGAAGTAGTGGTAGCGACAGGGATAGCAGACGAAGGAACCGTATGCGTGGTCGCTGAAAAAGAAGAAGAATGGAGAGAGAGACGAGAACAAAGGAGAGAGATGCTTACCTCGTTGGCGAGTGGCTTTACCTCCAGTGATCGTTGACCTATCCTGGCAAAAGTGCCATCATCTTTGGTGGGATAGGTGTTGGGATAGAGGAACTTGATGTACGTACATATGAAACGTACGTACGAGATCTTGGGATCTCGTTCAGGCTTCTCTAATCTCGACCTCAGGTCTTCAAAGATGGCAGTGGCGTAGTCAAAGTTTTGACCAGCGATAACTGAGTAGGCCATTTGCAGTTGTGTTTTGCTGGCTTGATCCAGCGAACCACTCTTCCCGCTCATGCACTGAATTATGTGCGAGAAGATGAAGTTCAGTTGTGAAGGCATCTGAGCTTTGAGAATCTTGGTGAGCTTTTTGTTGGGAATAGACGATCTCGGTTTGTTTTCCCAACAATAACCCATTGCATCCAAAAAGGAGATCAGCTCAGCATCAGTGGGGAGTGCGTCGAACCCACTCTTTGGTTTGTCAGGGAATCTCAAAGATTTCCTGAGGCTAAGAGCGGTCATGCTCCCTGGACCCAAATCCGTGCTGAAGGAGATAGCAGGGACTCGTTCACCCTTTTTGTTGGTGAGTTCAGTGGCATCAGCAGTGAACCAGAACTGCTGGAGTAGAGTCTTTGAAGGCTTAGGATCCACAGTGATCGCGTATGCTATGCATGATTGTTTAAGAAATTCAGCAGCTTCCACCAGATGTGGGTATTTGTCAGCTTTAAAGTCGAGTCTTCCCAAATGATTACATTTAGTAATCTCAACTTCAGTGATAGCGAATCGCACATGCTTGGAAGCAACGATTGAAGATTGTGCCATTTCTGTTATGGAAAGAAGCATAATAGAAGAAATGATTATGATTTAAAAATAATATGATTACCAGTTTCTCTACATGAGGGGAAACTGGAAGAATATCAAGTTATTTTAGGAAGAGAAAAATAGTGTTCTGGGTAGAAAGAATGAAGAACACTTTAAAAACCAAAAGGTTTTTATTTTTAAAAAAAACATAAAATCAGAAAGAATGATTTTTAGTTTTAAACAAAATAAATTATAAAATCCATGAAGAACAAGAACGAGTAGGATTTTAAAAAAAAATAGAAAGCAGACAAACAATGCGCATAAACATGAAATAAACCTGTTTATTTCGAAGACGAAGATTTGCAGATTCAATATTCTGGGTTTACTTGCTTGAGTGTTTTGAAAGAGAGTATTTCTTGCTATGAAAGTTTTGAAAGCGTAAACCGTATAAAGGAGAGAAGAATTCCTTTTATACAAAGAGATAGAGGAGAGAGAAAGAATGAAGCGGGGAAAAAATCATCATGACATTGACACGTTCCACAAAGTTGATTGGATAGAAGAGCAATGGACGAACGTGTCAAAAAAGGCGTGTCGTGGATTATCCGCTCAAATGACGTCATGGGAAAGAGACGTTTCATTTTTCCGTTTTGAAATTATCACTGAAGAAAAATCAGCGATAGAATTTTCTTTTTGAAAGTATCCCTGTTGAAAAGATAGGGATAGATTTTCTTTTTAAAAGGATCACTGAATATAAATATCAGTGATAAATTTAATTTCAAAAAGCTTTTAATCATTTGAAGAAAAATTCAGTGATTAAGATTTATATTTTTAGAAAATATCTCAACTGAATGAAGATTCAGTTGTAGGGATAGAGAAAACATACCTGAGAGTCAGAATATTTATCAGAGAATGATGAAGGGAAACTTTTGATTACTGACACAATGCATGAATGCTGAAGAATTATTCTTCAAGATTCAGCATTCCAAGCTCACTGATGAGAAAGTTGAACCTTGTCTCATCAAGGGGTTTGGTGAATATATCAGCAAGCTGAAAGTCAGTAGGGATAAAGTGAAGTTCAATATCACCATTCATCACATGATCTCTGATAAAGTGATATCTGATCTCTATGTGTTTTGTCTTTGAATGTAGCACTGGATTATTTGCTATAGCGATAGCACTAGTGCTGTCGCAATAGATAGGAATTTTTGACAGCTGAAGGTCATAATCTAATAGTTGATTTCTCATCCATAAGATTTGAGAACAACAGCTTCCAGCGGCTACGTATTCAGCTTCAGCTGTGGAAGTGGACACAGAATTTTGCTTCTTGCTTGTCCAACTTACCAGCTTTCCTCCCAAGAGTTGACATCCACCAGTGGTACTCTTTCTGTCAAGTTTACATCCTGCAAAATCACTATCAGAATAACCAGTTAGATCGAACCCTGAGTCTTTGGGATACCAAAGACCGAGGTTAGGAGTTCCTTTCAGATATCTGAAAATTCGCTTTACAGCGATCAGATGGGATTCCTTGGGTTCAGATTGATAGCGTGCACATAAACAAGTAGAGTACATGATGTCAGGTCGGCTTGCTGTGAGATACAACAGAGAGCCTATCATTCCTCTGTAGGCAGTGACATTAACAGGTTTTCCAGAAGGATCTTTGTTAAGTGTCAGGGGTGGTGCCATAGGAGTTTTCATCGCTGAAGTTTGAGTAAGATCAAACTTTTTCAGCATATCTTTAACATATTTACCTTGGCTGATAAAAGTACCTTTGTCAGATTGTTTAATCTGAAGACCAAGAAAATATGTCAGCTCACCCATCATACTCATTTTATATTCTTTCTTCATTCTTTCAGCGAAGCGAGTACACAGAGATGGGTTAGTAGAACCAAATATTATGTCATCGACATATATTTGTACAAGAATTATATGACCTTTTATCTTTCTGAAAAATAACGTATTATCAATCTTGCCACGTTCAAAATTTTCAGAGATAAGAAAAGATGAGAGAGTGTCATACCAAGCACGAGGGGCTTGTTTTAGACCATAGAGAGCCTTATCCAATTTATAAACATAATTTGGATGCTTAGGGTCATAGAACCCTGGTGGTTGTTCTACATAGACTTCTTCATTCAGCTTTCCATTTAGAAACGCTGATTTTACGTCCATTTGATAGACGATGAAGTCTTTATAGACTGCATAAGCTAAGAATAGTCGAATTGCTTCGAGCCTGGCCACAGGGGCAAAGGTTTCATCATAGTCTATGCCTTCCTCTTGTCTGTATCCCTGAGCAACAAGTCGAGCCTTGTTGCGGGTTACAGTTCCATGTTCATCTAACTTGTTTCTAAACACCCATTTGGTGCCTATTACAGTTTTATCAGATGGTCTAGGAATGAGATTCCAAACTTTGTTTCGAGAGAATTCAGTCAGCTCTTCTTGCATAGCACTGACCCAGTTTGGATCTCTGAGGGCATCATCAGTCTTCTTTGGTTCTATTAAAGAGAGAAAGTTTACAAAGAGACAGATATTACCTGAGCTTCGTCGTGTCTGAATACCTGCATCTGGATCACCAAGAATTTGATCTATTGGGTGATCTTTGGTCCATCGCTGAGCAGGAGCATTATTGCTTAACTCAGAGGTTGGATCAACAATTTGAATGTTTATCGATGATGACGATTGAGGTTCATCAGCGATTAACTGTTGAGTAGATTCACTTGAGAGGTTTTCAGACGAAGGTAGATTTGATGGTAGGAGTGTGTTTAGAGGTTCAGCTGAAACCCATGAGTTGGATTCAGCGGTAGGATGTATAATGTTTGGATCATCATCAGCGACTGGAGGATCTGAATGTTGATGGTTAGAGAAGAAAGGTTCAGTTTCTCTGTAGTGAGAAAGCATCCAAGCATTTAACTCTTCATTGTCAGCGATTGGTTTGGAGTTCGCTGAGCGAGTTTCATCAAAAGTGACGTGAATTGTTTCTTCTACGGTTTGTCTTCTCTTGTTGAAAACTCTGTAGGCTTTGGAGATGGAGGAATATCCTAGAAATATTCCATCATCAGCTTTTGGGTCGAACTTTCCAAGTTGATCTCTGTTGTTTAAGATAAAGCACTGACAACCAAAGATATGAAGAAAGCTGATAGAAGGCTTCCTTCCAACAAAAAGTTCATAAGCTGTCTTCTCAAATCGCTTTATTATCAGCGATCTGTTTTGAGTAAAACATGCAGTGTTTACAGCTTCAGCCCAAAATTGAGTAGGGAGATGAGAATCGCTGAGCATTGATCTAGCAGCTTCTATGATCGTTCTGTTTCTTCTTTCAGCGACTCCGTTTTGCTGAGGTGTTCTTACTGAAGAGAAGCTGTGAGAGATTCCCTTGTTCTCAAAGAAATTGTTCAGAGAACTATTTTTGAATTCAGTTCCATGATCACTTCTTATTGAACGAACAGTAAGATTGTTCAGCACTTCCATCTTTTTCACAAAAGATATTAGTTCTTCTGGAGTATCACTCTTACAGCGAAGAAAGATAACCCAGGTGTAGCGAGAATATTCATCTACAATGACAAGTGTATATTTCTTTCCAGCTATTGATTGGATGTTGACAGGGCCAAATAGATCCATATGCAAGAGCTGAAGAGGACTTGTCACTGAGGAAACTTGTTTCGACTTGAAACTTGCTTTTGTTTGTTTTCCTTTTTCACATGCTGAGCAGAGAGATTCTTTAGCATATGAGTGCTGAGGAAGACCAAAAACCAGTTCCTTAGATGAGAGAGAATTCAGGGTTTTGAAGTTTAGATGAGAGAGCCTTTTATGCCATAGCCAGTTGACATCAGAAGAGGCTTTAGATAGAAAACATAAGTTTTCAGTGATAGTAGAGTCCATATCTATTACATAGACATTTTCTCTGCGATGACCACTGAGAGCAAGTTTTCCTTTCTCATTTAACACTGAACATGCTTTCTTAGTAAAGCGTACTTCATAGTCTTTATCACATAGCTGACTGATGCTTAGAAGATTATGCTTCAGTCCATCTACATAAGCGACTCTTCGAAAGGTAGTTGTCCCATTGCTGAGGACACCAAACCCTCGGGTAAATCCTTTACCATTTCCACCAAAGGTCACAGAGGGACCTTTTTCTTCCTTGTAATCAGTGAGCAGGTCTCTTTGTCCAGTCATATGACGAGAACATCCACTATCAAGATACCAGATGCCCTTTGATCCCTGCACACATAAGGAAGATTAAGCGTTGTTTGGTACCCACTTTTCAATGGGTCCTTCAGAGTTAGTGGATAAGGTAAGTTTAGTAGCATTCTCAGTTGATGAAAATTCAGATTCAGTGGTAATCTTCACTTTGGTTAATTTCTTAACCTTTGTGGAATTTTTCACCTTGGTTGATTTTTCAGCCTTGGTGACCTTCTCAGCTTTAGAAGCATTTTTCTTCACTTTAGCTATTTTATCAGCTTTAGTGGCAGTTGGACATTTGCTTGCAATATGATCAGTAAAACCACAGTGATAACACTTTCTGTATCTAAAAATGGTTTTAGGACCAGAAGAAGGTTTTGCAAGTTTAAGATGAGCAGGGCCAGGTCCAAGAAGACTTTTCTCTTGAGATCTGGGAGGAATTTTCATTTCTTCAGATCTCGAAGGTTTAAGGTCAATCTTCAGCTTTGGAGGACAGAGATCAAAAATTTCTATCACAGAGCTAGAGGATTGCTTAGCTGAAGGTTTAGAAGAAACTTTCAGCTTTGCTTTCCTGGTTGCCTTCTGAGGAAGGAGAATGGACTTTCCTTTATCCGTAGACTTAGTGTCTTTGGATTTTTCCTCAGGGATGGGATTTGAAGAAGAACAGGGATAGAGTTGATTGTAAGAAGTGTCAAAGAAGGAGGTGACAAAGGTTCCAAACTTAAGGGAGGAACTCTCTTTCTTAGGATCGTCCTGAGGTGTCCAAAAACCAAGACCAGTTTTATCACTATCAGGAGTTTGAGCATTTATTATCTCAGAGATCTTTGTTGATGATTTGCACCATTTTTCAACATGAGCCTTTTCTGTTTTTAGAGCAGCGATGGCTTGTTCGCGTTCAATACTGATGATTTCATTTATAATGACTTGATCTTTTCAACTTTTCTTCTAAAAGATTTAGTTCTTTGATCTTTTCATGACATTTCCCCAGCTCTTGAGTTAAATGAACATTTTTGTTCTCAGCTTGAGTTTTGTCGTTTAGGGCATTATAAAGGTCAATCGTCAGTACATCAACAGCACGACTTCTCTCAGCTTCAGGTAGAGAGGGATTTGTAGAGATAGATACCTGAGATGATATGTAGCTCATAGAAGATTCAGATGGTTCTTCCACTTCTTCTTTAATCTCAGCCATGAGGCAAAGATTAGCGACTTCTTCTTCATCAGAAGATGATTCTTCTGATTCAGCCCAGTCGTGTTCTTCAGCGATGAGACCTTTACCTTTTCGCTGATAGCTTTTCAGCTTTTGATATTTGTTCTTCAGCTTAAGGTATTTGTCATCACTGGATCTTCTTGAGGTAGAAGGTTTGAAGACCTTTTTCGACCTGCACTCACTAGCAAAATGTCCAATCTTTTCGCAGTTATAGCAAGTGGCAGTAGCCTTATCAACCGGAGTTGATTTTGGCTTTTCAGTAATAGAGAGAGGTTTACTTCTTCGGAAGTTACTCTTTCTTGCAAATCTCTTAAAAGAGTTTGTCAAGAGTGCTAAGGACTCATCAAACTCTGAAAGATCAGGGTCTGATAGATCCTCAGATTCAGAATCTAACTCAGTGATAGTGAGAGTAGATTTTTGAGATGGAATTATCTCTGAAGAGACTAAAGCAACAGGAGTGCTTTTAGAGTCTTTAGAATCTTTTATAAGATTCTTTTTCAGTAGATTAGATTGCTCATAGTTGAGCAGTATTCCATATAGAGTGCTTAAGGAGAGAGTATGTAAGTCTTTTGTCAGCTTAAGGCATATTGAATAACTGTCCCAGCTTTCAGGAAGACATTCCAAGAATTTTGTTAGGACCTCAGAATTAGAATAGGTCCTACCAACAGTTCTTAGGTCAATTATTAGGCAGTTAAATCGCTGATGAACGTCAGAAAGAGATTCATTCTTACCAGCGATGAAACTTTCATACTGTCTTACCAAGTTAATCTTTCGAGTCTCTTGGATTTCAGTGGTGCCCTCATATTGAACACATATGGTTTCCCACATTTCTTTAGAAGTTTTCAGATGCATGATGGAATGGAAAACTTCATCAGGCAGAGCCATTGAAATAATGGTCTTTGCTCTTGCATCTATGCCTACCTTCTTTTTATCTTCATCACTCCACTGTCTTATTTCCTTAACGACATATCGTTCAGGGACAGCTTCAGTGGTGGCAGTAGCGGGAACCGCAGCTATAATTCTAACAGGTTCATAGGGTCCGTTTTCTATATATTCAGGTATAGTAGGATCCGCACCTTCAAGAAATAGCATCATTCGATTTTTGCATAGAGAAAAGTTATCTCTGCTAAATCGAGGAGGTTTAGAAAGTGAACCATTATCATAGTAGTTTGTGTTTGTGTTTAATGCCATTTTAGAATAGCAAGGAAGAGTATACAGCAAGATCTTGTTTATTAGATTTAAACAAACTGCTCTGATACCACTTGTTGGTCCCGAAGGTGCTAAACAAGTTTGTAGAAGGGGGGGGGGGTTGAATACAAACACAGAATTTAAAGTTTAATAAATTGTTTATTGAAGAATCAAAATACAATTTACAAGTTTGTTGCGGAATAAGATTAAGACAGACTCAATCTAAACAAACTTAAGAACCACTAAGTTAATTGCACAAGAAGTTCAGAGAATGGGGGTTTAGAGATATAGAAAACAAGGGTTTCTATCTTGAGTTCAAGGATGAAGCACCCATTTAGATGAAGGGGTGAACTTCCTATTTATACCCTATGCATTAAATGCATGGCAGGATACTTTACACGTGGCGTTCACAGATTGGCTTTGATAAACTAACTTTTGGGAGACATGCTTTCGGCCGGGTCATGAACAGTGTAGTAGACAGAGTTGTTGTACGAATGATTGCAGAGACTTGTCCGTTCTGACACATCGTACTAGGTTGTGCAAGGATAGACAAAAGGAAACTTGAGGCATAAGCTTTGTGATCGTTTGATTGCTGAGTATCTCTAAGTTCAGAGATAAAGAGGTTCAGCTATCGCTGAAGCTTTTTCTCATGTTCCTTCGCGTATTGGTAGAGTTGTCTTTGCTTCACTGATATCCGCATCAGGTCACTAGTAGACTTCTCTTTGTTCAACAGCCTCGTCTTTGATTCAGCTATGAACATCTGTTGACGCGAGACTTGTCTTCAGGGATTACGTTGGTTGTTTACTTTAGGAACTATCAGTGATAACTGAACAGACTCAGTTTGATCACTGATAGTGAAACACTAATACATAGAAATGTTTATAAGAAAAACTATCAGCGATAACTGAACAGACTCAGTCTGATCGCTGATGGTGAAACACTAATACATACTAAAACGTAATTTTCACTAAGCATAGAAAAGGGTCGTTATCAAATCACTGAGAGAGTTTGGATCAACACTATTATCGAATATATAATAGGATAGGTAATTTAATTAATCAATATGCAAGGTTGGATCACATTAAGTATCATAATACCAAGTTATTATAGGAACTCTTTCCTCATAAAAATAGTATTATCATCAACTCTATAATTTGGCACAAATGCATCATCTCTTCTTTAGCTATTATAATAGCTCTTACTCCATAAACAATACGATTACTATCAACTTTATAAGTTATCACGTATCTTATTGAGATATACATACATCATTCTTTCCATTTAACATCTTACCAACATAGGATAATCAAAACTGACGTCACATTTCAATATTTAAGAAAACTCAATTCTTATGATGCCACATCAAATCCACCTATTTTATACACACTTTTTTATTCCAATATTTCAACTTCTCACCAATGTGGGATAACTAAAACTCAACCACAATTCATCATTTGAGAATACTCAATTATCATAGTGCTGCCTCAAGACCCCTTATATATATATATAGAGAGAGAGAGGTAGGTTCATACGAGAATGGTAACGATTTAAAGGAATAAAGGGACAATCCTGGACCAATCATAATTAATAAAATATTAATTTATTATTTTAAGAAAATTATTTTCAGAAGGGTATAATTGTCATTCTTTTTACTGCTTAATTTTGGATAGTTTATAATTTTCCTAATTCCAAGCCATTATCCAATCAAACCAAATCCAAATTGATATGGATCAATTACAGTATTCAAACCAATCCCGATTCTGTTGCAAAATTGATATGGATCGATTCACTGGAGGATTCTCATCGGACTCTACCTGGACGATCCACGGCGATTACGGCTTAATTGGGATCAGCGACACTAGAGGCAATAGCATATTGAGCGAGTTCGGATGGAACTTCCAGCAACCACCGCCGGAATTCGATCGGATCGATTATGGAGGCTGTTGTGGTGTACCGGAGGAGACTAATCCTACTACTAGTGTGGTTGTGGTTCAGTCTCAGGCCGGATCTGTTGAAAACAAAGGGGATGTATCGGTGTCAAATCCTTTGGTTTCATCCAATTCGTTTGAGGATCGACCGGAGACTTCTGCAGCTTCCGGTGATGCCGCGTCTAGTGGTAAACCTCCATCGTCGGAGACAGGGTGAGTTAGTGGTAGTGGTATTAGTAGGGGTAGCAGAACCTACCATACATTAGACGTTCATATTCACGGGAGAAATATATATTTATATATATGTAACCATATAAGTGCGAGTCTAGATTGTTTTTTCTTCATATCTGAAAATTGAAGTTCCATATACAGTGCGAGTCTAGATTGTTTTTTCTTCAAATCTGAAAATTGAAGTTCATGGAGATTTCATTTCATATGGTTATTACTAATAAGATCACCTATGATGTTGTATTGTACATTGATGGTAATTACTTATTTTACTTTGTCTTCTTTCAGATGCATTAAATTTACAATGATAATACCAGCAGGTCACTTGTGATTACCTTGATAAACCAATCTTGAATTCATTATACCAGGGATCACTTGTGATTACACCATGATAAACGAATTTTGAATTCATTATACCAGCAGATCACTTGTGATTAACATGATAAACCAACTTTGAATTCATTATAGCAGCGAATCACTTATGATTAACATGATAAACCAATTTTGAATTAATTATAGCAGCGAATCACTTATGATTACCATGATAAACGAATTTTGAATTTTATAGCAGCAGATCACTTGTGATTAACATGATAAACCAAATTTGAATTAATTATAGCAACGAATCACTTGTGATTACCATGTCAAACGAACTTTGAATTCATTATACCAGCAAATCACTTGTGATTAACATGATAAACCAATTTTGAATTAATTATAGTAGCGAATCACTTGTGATTACCATGATAAACGAATTTTGAATTTATTTTCAGAAAAATGGGGAAAGATTGAGATATGTTGAGATAAATTAGGAAGGGATTTCTTTTTTGATTTCCATTATTAAAAAAAAGGAAAATTCCACTTTTACCCCTGCAATTACTATTTACACGTAATTGAATTTATTTTTGTTTTAATTTATTAGATAAAATGGCATTAATTTTATCAACCATTGATTGAATCTAATCAAGGGTTAAGATGTATCCCTTTATTACTTTAAACACTCTATGTTCTCGTTTGAACCCACCCCTATATATATATATATATATATATATATATATATATATATATATATATATATATATATATATATATTGATAAAGGGTTGGGTTCACGTGAGATTAACATGTTTTCGTGAGAACCGTGAGGCCACGATCTTACACCTGAAACTTCACCGCAAAACGTTGTGAAGGTAAAAAAAAGTCCAAACATTCACAGTGTTGTTGTGAATGTTTTTACCTTCACAGTGTTTTGCTGTGAAATTTCAAGTGTAAAAACATGATCTCACGGGTCTCACGAAAACAGGTTGGTCTCACTTGATCCCAAACCTATAATAAATATTATATCAACTATTTCCCTAAAAAAATTAAGATTAATATCAACTCTTGTCATAAATGCATCCCTCCTTTTGCCAATATGTACTCACATCTATTTTTTAGTTTAGCATCTTCTTACCAAAGTGGGATAACCAAACCGAACACCACATTTCAATGCTTTTGGATACTCGATTCTTATGATGACACATCATTCTTGTGGTTTTACTTACATATATATATATATATATATATATATATATATATAAGTTAGTAGATTTTTTTTTGCAAAAACAGGGACAACTAAAATAAGCTAACCCTTATAGAAATAGACTTTTTGTAAAAAGAGGGACAACTAAAATGAGCCAATCCTATGAGTTTACACAAAGAATTCCCCTCCTCCTTAATATACCTATTTTATTCTTCTAATCTTTCATATTTCAATCAATGTGGGATAATAAAAAACAACCAATTTTCAGGATTTGAGTATAATACTCAAATCTCATGGTGTCAACTCATCATCCTTGGTTTTATTTCAATGTATATTAAACAATAGAGACTTTTTATAAAAAGAGGGACAACTAAAATGAGTCGACCTTATGAGTTCACACAAATAATCCATCCACTTCTCCTTTGGTATACCTACTTTATTATTCTAGTCTATTCATATTTCAACCAATGTGAAATAATAAAAAAACAACCAGTTTTCAAGATTTGAGTAGTACTCAAATTTCATGGTGACAACTCATTATCATAAGTTTTACTTTAATATATTTAATAATAAAGAATAGAGAATAAATTTTGATAAAAGAAGTGATGGCTAGAATGAACCAACCGTTATATAAATAGTGTTTTTACAAAGAGAGGGACAACTAAAATAAGCGAGCCCTTTGACTTCACACAAAGGAGCCCTTTGACTTCACACAAATGAATCATTTCCTCCTTTGATATACCTAATTCCTTCAACCATATGAGTTCACACAAAGGAACCATCTCATCCTTTGATATACCAAATTTTTCCTTATAATCTTTCATTTTTCCACCAATGTGAGATAATCAAAATAAGCACATTTAACTTTGAATAATTCTTCTTCTTTAATTGATATAATAGATAAAGGTATATTACATTATTAAAAGAAAGCTTTATTAATAATGAATTATTTTATCATGTAAATTGTATAATATAACTCTTACTTCATGGAATGTTCTAGCCTTTTATATATACTTCTTCATATACAACATCTCTTTCTGATCAATCACAAATCACATCTCATTACCTATGGTTGTTCTATAAATATATATCGAGAGTTTCTGATATACATTGATTGATTTTGGATGATTTACTTTTTTTAATTTGTTTTATATAATAAGATTTCCATAACAGTGGGAATTTTTAGGGTCATATAAAATAAGACCAACCTATCCGTTTCTTATACCCTACTCATATCAATCTCTCATATTCTAAAAGTCTTACTAATCACCTATAACTGTTGTGTTAATATATATATATATATATATATATATATATATATATATATATAGGGAGAGGTTTAAATGAGAAATGTTAAGTATGTGAGAAATAGAGAAATGATCCTAGCTATTCATCTAGTCAACATTTGTTGCTTTGACCGTGAAGCACTGGATAATTCCTTGCGTTGTCTGTAGAAGATAGAGGGGTAGCTTCATAAAATACTTATTCCAAAGTTTTGACAATCAAGAGATGACTTGAAATCGTATAAGCATTTGAAGCTACTAGTTGAGTATTCTTGAAGCTACTGGTTGAGCATTTGTGTAGAAATTGCTCTTGAAGCTATTGGTTGAGTTTGAGCATTTGTGTATAAGTTGCTCTTGAATATGTTGGCTAAGCATTTCATTGTGAAGAAATTGCCTATGAAGTTGTTGGTTGAGCATTTGTGAAGAAACATCAATCTTGCACAACCAACATCCAGAACCAGAATGAGAATGAGAATGAGAATGAGAATGAGAATGAGAATGAGAATGAGAATGAGAATGAGAATGAGAATGAGAATGAGAATGAGAATGGTACCATGCAACAACATTCTTTAACCTTCCTGCATAACAGTGTCCCAACTAAATTAAAAGCATAAAATCAAAAAATTAATGTCCATGGGAAATAATTGACCAAAAGATCACTCTCTTGAAGTTGTTGGTTGAACATGTGCAGTGAAGTTGGATTTCTTGATTTGATATTTTGATTCCGTAATATGTATATCAACATGGGTATATGGAAAGTCACATGTTGAGGATAGTTCGAATTTCTCATTCATATTCATCATCTCGCCACTTCCCATTTTTGGCTCACAAAAGCTGGATTACGTCATTATGTTAAACAAATTATTACAAAAATGTAAGTCGCATTATCTTTTCGATTTACTTTTTTTGTTAGATAAACCAACAGATAACACTTATATTACATGGAAAACTACAGTAGATCAGACTCTGTTATGCAGCCAAGTATGAATCCAATATATGGTAGCCTACAACTTTAACTTTATGCTAATAACATTTATGTCGATCCTTTGTCTTTCCTTTGTCTTTGTCCATTTGCTGAAACAAACAAAATACATTAAAACAGAATCACATAATGGCTGAGCATAACATGTGCAAATTATAAGTGGTAAACATCAACCTTCCAGTTGTCATGCTATTTACTTAGTGATGGCAATCAAGCTTCAAGGATATCTAACGCTCATCCAAAAGACCTTAGAACAAAAATATAGAGGATAACTAATACGCATATTATTCATTCAACGAAAGATCATCGATTTATATATTGACTTTATGATATGGGTATTTTATTAAAATCATAAATTGATCACCAAAGTTAATCCTCAAACAATTAAGTGAACTAGTGAAGTGTTACCATCAAATCATTTCTTAAGTGGCTATGATTTTTAAATCAAGATCAACTTTAGGTCCATATAAGCACAACTTAACAAATGTGGAATTCTGATAATGTTGAGAAAAGTTCCAAATTCAAAAAAATGCTTTAATGAGTGTAATATAACATTTAAAGCAGCGACGATGATTAGAATAAGAAAAAGTATACAACAATCCTACATAAGCAATACTTTCATAACAAGTTTGGAATATATGTAGAATGAAGTGAAGCATACTCACTGGTGACACCATAATGAATCAAATAATAGGCATCACCATCAAACTTCTACTAGATTAGTCTACTCAGGTTGGGAATTATACGTGCTAAATGCTATTCTACAAAGATCAAATCAAAATCAAAATCAAAATCAAAATCAAAATCAAAATCAAAATCAAAATCAAAATCAAAATCAAAATCAAAATCAAAATCAAAATCAAAATCAAAATCAAAATCAAAATCAAAATCAAAATCAAAATCAAAATCAAAATCAAAATCAAAATCAAAATCAAAAACAAAAACAAAAACAAAAACAAAAACAAAATCGAAATCAAACTTGAAATCAAAATCAAAATCGAACTAAACTAACAAAGGGGAGAGAAATCGAAATCAAAATCAAAATAGAAATCAAAATCAAAATCGAACTAAACTAACAAAGGGGAGAGAAATCAAAATCAAAATCGAAATCGATATCGCCTCTCACATCGAAATCAAACTTGAAATCAAACATGCTTATCAGTATGAGATTAATCAAGCATATAAGAAGAAGAATCGGATTCCTTCCACCTACAAAGCAAACGAAGTCTTCAAATCGTATGAGGAGAAGAATAGAGGATCGATCGTCTCTGGGTCTAGAACTAAAATCAACAAGGCTTTCAAAAAATTTTATTAGAAATAAAACAGGGTTTTGTAAAATGACGGAAATACCCCTCACGTGGGAGGCATGTGAGGGGTTTAATGATCCATCTTAAACGGTAATGGATGGAGGGACCCAATATGAAACAAAAGTGAAACCACGATGACCATGACTGTAATTAATTCTTTTGAGGGGCCCTATCCAAAATTTCTAAAAACCACAAGGACCAAATCCGTAATTTACTCTATATTAAAAATAAATCAAAATAAGAAGAAAAAAGATAAATAGACATTTAATTTCCATGTCTGTCTATAGAGTCCTGGATGAAAATACATGCATAGATAGTGGTCTAATGACAAGGCCGATGATGGAAGCTCGGGACGGAGCCATATGATGTGGGCTTTTGGGCACACGAAAAAGGGGAAGTGGATGGAGGATGCTTCTCAGCTAGAGTTGGATCTGGGGTTGCTATAGAAAGCTTCTCATTGATCCACCTCTTGTTTCTTACTTTAATATATATAATAGATAGATTGATTATTGATTTCATGGTTTTATTTTTGTTTTTCCTAAGCAATTTTTGGGGTAGACATTTTGTATCTAAAGGGTATGCCCTTCCGTATTTCGTAATTTTTCCTTTTATATTGAATAAATTTTTCCCGAAGGTTTTGTCCTTTCTTCCCAAAGAAAAATTCATCATGTATGACACACTGTTGGTAGTCTCTTTGTCCATGACTTCTAGAAGAGTAAATTGTTCAGACTCGCCACCAGGATAGACACATACACTATTATTGCACATCTAGGTACTCATTAACCGCAAAAGAACAAAAAACATCTAAAACATTTTAGAGCAGTCGACGGACATTGCAACATGGTGTTGGAATGTCAAGATGTAGATAGAGGTTAGTTTTCAGCATAAGTTCACGATGGTCTGACTTGTGTCCAGTTTTGAATTGTGGATTTCAACCTTATGAGTAGGTTCACGTATGAATATTTGAGGTATTAGATTCATGCTTTCTCCCAACTAATTAAGTGGTGATCATTCTGTTTCGGCGAATCTTTGGGTTAAAGCCTGGTCTGCTTGCGTATGGTTGGATTTGATCTGATGGGTTATTCGTTCGACGGCATGTTATGTGATGGTGGCGTACCATCTTGGAGAACCTTCGCGAATAAAGGTAGTAGCGCGGTTCGTCGTTAGAGATGTAATATTGGGATGTTAGTGTCACATTAGGTGTCAACTTTAATTCGGCAAAGCCAATCCGGAATGAAAACTTTGACGGTACACCCACGTTTGCAGTATAGTCATTTGAGGATAGGTTTCGACATCCGGTTTTGAGGATAATGACCGTTGGAGTGCTTCGGTGCACTTTCGAGGAATCCTGTGTGCTGATGGGGCAATTTAATGGTGTTAGACGTTAGCAATTAAGTATCGATGATTAAGATTATCTTGTTGAGGTAAAGGTTTATAGCGACTGAATATTGGATGTTGAGCATAGTTTGGAGTTGCGCAACAATCGAATTTGAATAAACCGACTCCATGTAGATCGTATTGGCACGTCCCTTGAAGGAAGGCTTTGCCAATAGCAAGGGCGAATTACTAAGGAATTTTGGGGATTCTTTGAGTTTGGTGTTGACCATTGCGATTCGGATCCAGAATCGTGTTGAACTAAAACGAATTTGTCAAAGAAAGGTTGAGGTCACAAGCTACCCTGAAGGTAGTAGGTGTCACTTAAGGTTGGGAGGCAACCGAGGTCGCATGGTTAGAAATTACTCCAGTAAAGTGCGACGTTCACACTAGTATGAGTGTAGCATATCAAGGCGGATACTAGATATGGGAGTCTTCACGAAAATCAGTATGACAATTGCGTCAGGAAGTTGTCAGGTTTTGGCAAAAGGATGAAGTGAATTAAAGACAACCCCTTGGGAAGAGAGACGGTCGATTTGGGAGAATGACATATTTGAGGTATACGATTAGTTCATTACCCTCTTGGGGACCAAGGAAACCCAATAAGTGCTAAGGGTGGTAATGAAATGCCTTGGGTGAGAAATAGATTTTGGGGACGAAATCGTTCTAAGGTTGGGAGGACTGTAACACCCGTGATTTTCGGTAAGTAAAGGTCACACAGACGTTTTTTGGAACTTGTAAATGGTGGGATTTTGTTGGTAAAACATTATTTAAAGCCCCTTAGAGTATCGTGAGTGTTGGCGTTGAAAACGTTGAGTTTCGGGGCTTGGGAAGGGCCATGCAATAATGCCCGGCGACTATGACAGTGTTATAGTCGCACTGTCACAATCGTTGAGATTGTACCGAAGGCTGGTACACCCTAACGACAATGACCAACGACATTGACCAGGGCATTGTAGCCTGGCAATGTCGCACAAAAGGGGGTTGTTGGTTGATAAATCCGATTTTCAGCTCATTTCTTCATTTCTCATTTCCCTTTCTTCCCAAACTCTCCCTAGAGCAAACCTAAAACGTATTTGGTGATTTTGGGTCATCTTTGGCTCAAATGTTTGGGTATTATGGAGGTGAACCATCAACAAGTTATGGATTGGAAGCTAGGATCAAGAGCCTCTATCTTCATCTTCAACGTCAGGCTTCATTTTAGGGTTTTCTAGGTTTTCACCAAAACCTAAGTGGTAAGTTCATTCTTTACATTTCTAAACCTTATTATAAGATATAAATACTCCATTGATGATTCCCTAGTGATGGTGTTTCTCGAATTTCGGATTTGATGATTTTGGAGAAATTAGGTCAAAATTTGGGTTTTGGCTAAAATGGGGATTTTGATACAAAATGTTTGGGTAATGATCCTAAATGGTTGAATATGATTATTTATGCCTGGAAAACTTGTGGATCTAGGTTTTTGGAAGGATTTACTTATGGATTCAAGTTCCTCGAAGGAAGCTCAAGTTGGGGTAAAATCTAGATTTAGTCAAAATCTAGCAATGTGAGTTCAAGTTGATTTGTAAAAACGGTGTACATGTCAGAATATCCATTTTTAAATGTTTACATGTTTTACATGAATTTATCAACTGTTGAACTAATTGGTGGGTTTTGATTATTTGAAGTGTTTAACTTTATAAACTTTGTAAAACACCCACATTTGAGATTTTGGACATTTTGATAAATAAATCTTGAGTATTGGTATTTTTAATGATTTGTTTTAGAGTCTGAGATCTTTTGAGTATAAATGCACTTTTAGTGTGTGTTTAGGAGAAATACTTGATTTCGTGTTATGGGACATTTTTGAAAGAATAAATGGTATAAACTCACTTGGAAAATGATTTGTCCCAATCTAAAACCATGTTGGAGTTTATTTATGTAGTTTGGAACATAGGTTTGCATAAATACGGGTTGTTTACGTTTTATTGTATTTTATGTTTCTTTTACAAATGGTCAGTGGATTTGGTTGAGCTATATGGCTCGGGTTTTGACTCGGTCGGGTTTTGGGGACATTTGTCCAGTTTTGATAACTCAACGTAGAGCTTTGGTCATGATTTATATTTATATGGGATTTACACATTTCAAATGCGTTATTTCATTCGTTTGGAGTCATATAATGTTTTAGACCTTATTGTTATGGATCCATAGGCACGGTATTCTCAATGTCCCGTTTTGGACAAGTTCACCACTTTGGCACAGAATAGGCATCGGGTCACCATGGTAAGTAAGGTGTGGACCTATATGGTCGGGTAGTGTCCCATGGGTAGTAAGGTGTAATTCCAATTGTGCTTGTATGTTTTGTGTGGATTTGGATATCTCAAAGTATATATCCAGAGGGGTTGAATTTGAGTCTCCAGCAAAAGATCTAGAGGGGTTGAGCTCGATATGTCTTATGAGTATAATCCATATGTTTTAGTTTTCTACAATGTTATGTGACCTACTTTTGTGTTCTGTCACATGTGCAATGTAATCGGGTCTCCCCCGTCATCGAAAGGTGTTGTTTTGGATATGGAGTTTTATAACCCATGTTTTCGATGACATTTTGACTATGGGTTGTTATCCATGTTCTAATGTTTTGAATATTGAATCTTATTCATGTTCTTGGATGTTTTGGATGATAGAGTTTATCCACGTTTTCGGTATTTGGTTATTAAAGTATAAGTTATGTTTTACGTGAATTTTGGGTTTTGGATTTATATTCGAAGGAACGTTTTGTATCGTGGTTTTAATCACGAAGATGGTGAATGTTGGAAAAGAGAATGCCTTCAAACTTAATGTATTTATTTTTAGGAAATCACGTTTTAAAACCATTCTTAAAGTTTATTGTTTTACATATTTATGATGAAAACTCTTGAGCTCACTAGGCGTTAGTCTAACCTTTTTATTCGTCGGCATGTGCATCAGGTTCCGGTTGGGGAATTGTTCTAGCGATACTGTGAAGAGATGAGTATTAGTTATATGCCCGATGGTGAGTAGCTTGGTGAAGTCTTCCGTATTTTGGAGATAGTGACTGTTATTGGGTTTTTAGTAACACCCGTCCCTATTATAAACCTTGTATAAGGTTTGAATGGTGTTTATAGAAGTTAAACCTTAAACTGTTATTGTAGGTGAATCAGTTATCGATGTATTTAGAAAATTTTAAATTAGTTGTTATTTCCAGATTTGAGGGTGTTACAAGTCAGTATCAGAGCTTAAGTTTGAGAGATTTATGTGTGAATTTTGGATACCTAGACTCAAAATAACGTTATTTTAAGTGAATGAAAGTGAAATTGCACCATTAGACACTTTAAGATAGGATATTTTGAGGTTGATGGAGTCACTAGGAACGAGTCACGTCGAGGGTAGCAAGGATGATCATGTATCAATCATATATGTGTTTGGAAATCTCATTAATTTTGTATCTGTAATCAAATTTGTTGATTTTTCGTGTTTTTTTCAGCGGTTTGCGCCATATTCAAAGTTTGCGCGAGTTCTTCAGGGACTTTGCGCTAGTTCGTCTTGCTGAGTTTAGAGTTCGTCGAGTAAAGTCTAGGTTTGCGTCTCCTTAATCTAACGCAAAGCAAAGTTTGCGTCTTCTAAGTATCACGCAAATCAAGAAAAGAAAAGAGTTCATCTTCACGAAAAGTTTGCGTCACTCTTGCATCACGCAAAGCTAAGGTTGTGTTTTCAGTGATTCACGAAAAATCAAGTTCTCACCACCTAAGTCTCACACTAAGTCAGGTTTTCGTCATCAGTTCGTCGCGTGAAGTATAGTTCTCGCCAACTCAGTATCACGCAAACACAAGTTTGCGTTAGCTTCTCTTCACGTAAACTCAAGTTTGTGTCATTGTCGCCTCACGCAAAGTTTGTTTGCGCCTTCAATTATTCACGCAAATCTCAGTTTGCGTCTCCAACTGCTCACGCAAACTTCCAGTTTGCGCCATTTCTTCCGTGTTCCAGACTTAGAATTTTTCTGATGATATGGATTCTGTAAAGTTTGCGTATCAAGCTCAGTTTTACAAAAATGATCTCATGATGTCATTGGGTACAGAAAATCGTCCTCTGGTTCTGATTGATGAAAACGAGTTTACTCAGTGGCAAGATAGGTTTCTGAATTTTATAGAGCGTTAAAAGAATGGAAATGACATGATGAACATTTTATCTGAAGGACCTTTTGAAAAACCCAAGTTGGCTTTTGGATTATATAAGCCTACCAAAGAATATACACTTGATGAGTTATCTCAGTATCAAGCTGATCGTGATATAAAGGCAAATCTGATAGCCTTGCCAAACTCTATCTACAACAGGATTGATTGTTTCAAAAATCATCCTAATCTTATGTGGCGACAACTAGAAAAGATTATGATTGGTTCTTTAGTTGCTACTCAACTCCGACATACTCGATACATGAACAACTTTGAAAAATTCAAAGCCAAGGATGGGGAGTCATTGAAAACTGTGTATGACGGATTCTGTGTCGTGATTAATGATCTGAGAAAGATAAAAGTTGAAAAGACTGAGCTTGAGACAAATCTGAAATTCCTCAATGCACTTCAACCAGAGTGGAACAAATCTTGCCATAGATTGAGGAACGATGTCAGAATATCTACAATGCAAATCCAAGAGATGTACGAGATTCTACTGACAGATGAGTGCATTGTAACTGAGAAAAAGGCCAAACTGGACAAGAAGAACAAGAAGTCAGTAGACCCGGTTGCTCTTCTCACGAAACAACTGGCAGAACAAACATTGTCTGAAAATGCTTATAACGGGGCTACTGATGATGATGGTGAGGCGCTCGAGAAAGCAATGATCCTTCTCTCACAACATTATCAGAAAAAGTTCCAAACTCGGTCGAGATCCAACAATCTTCGCTTCAATTCCGGGTCAAAGAATGTCAAAGTGCCCGAGGCTAAGAAAGATGTTGCCTACTTTACCTGTGGAAAGTCGGGTCATTTTTCAAAGGATTGTCGAGTGAAGGTTGTTCGGGATTCTGCTTATTATAGAAAGAAAATGAAACTTGCCGAGAAAAGAGAGAACGAAACTGCTTTACTTGTGGAAGAGGAGTATTGGTTGGATCACTCCGATGATGAAGCTGCAAATGTGGAAACTGCTCACATGTGTTTCATCGGAGATGATCTGAATGATGATGATTCTGAATTTGATTTCACATTCATTGCCTCACAAATGAATATCATCATATCTGCTTTACATGATCTTCGCTTAAAGTTATTATCTAAAAAGAACTTAAATGCAGAAAAGTCAGATTTGATTGACAAATTGAAAATTTCTTTGAAAGATGAAAAATCTATTTTGATTTATACTAAAGAAATATTTCAAAAGAAATTGGATGATTTGGAAAATTCAAATAAGACTTATCTTGAGTCTTTGACTGAAATGACCTATTTAAAAGACAGTTTTTCGGATAAAATAAATAAGTTAGAAGAAAAGTTATATCGAAGGAACCAATCTGAGCAAACTATTTATTTGAACAAACCGAGGAGTTAAGAGTCTATAAAAGAAAAATGGGGACATGGTTTTGAAAATCCTCATTGTTTAAACAATGCAATTGAAAAATCCCCAACTTTATATAAATACGATTATCTAACTCTTGCTCAATATGCTCCTCAATTTAAAATTGATTGGATGAATGAAAAGCATGTGTTAGAAATTGAAAATGAGAAAAGGATGAATAATAAGAAAAAGGAAATTTCTTTTGTTTATACGCATGAAAATGCAAAATATTTTCCTGACAAATCAAAGAGAGGCAAAAAAAGGTTTAAATGGTATATCTCCTGTCAAGTCTTTGGTGTCTGATGATTTTGTTAATGTTTATGCTACTAAATCTGATAAGGAAAAATATCTCTCCAATCATTTATGATTCTAAGAGATATACTCCTCCATTAGTATTAGAAGGTAAAATCATTGATCTTGAAGATAAAATGGACGATCAAAATATTTTAAAAGAAACTGAATCTGATGTTATTCTTTCTTTCATGACGTCAAGTCTTGAAGAAAATTTATTTTCTCAAAAACAAGATTCAGTTTCAGGTCTTTCTTCTGATTTTCAAGAAAATAAAAAGGAATTTCTAAAATCTGAAAACCTTTCTCAAAAAATTTCTGACTCCGAGGTTAGTTCAGATGTATTGCTTGATCAGATGGGTGTCTTAGGTAAAATTGCTTCTTCAGTTTCCAATATTAAAACGAAAATTCTTGATGAATCTTTTACGCTCAATGACGATTATTATAAACCAAAGCGTAAAAGAAGAAGGTCAAAGAAGTCAAAGAAACAAGATAAAGTCATTTCTGATAATTCTAATTCTTGTACTTCAATGATTTCAGATAGGACTTTGAGCACTTATTCCACGCAAATATGGAGAGCCAAGCGGACATCAGATGATTCTCAGACTGATGAGGATAGATATGTAGACAAACAATATAAAAGTGATTCAGTTGTTGTTTGTAATAAAGTTTCAAAATACTCTATAAAGCAAATGATTCAAATTTCCAAAAATGTCTCATATTCTTCTTCTGATTCTAGTTTAGATGATTATGCTTTCTCTTCTTCTGATTCTTCTGTTCATTCTTGTGATTATCTCTCTAGTGCTTTATATGTTAAATCTAACAAGTTTATCCCCATAAGAACTGCAACTAACAAACATGGGCCCAAATTCAAGTGGGTACCAAAATCTCAAATTGCTTCTAAGTTGCAGGCATCTAAAATCTCAAAATTCAAGTGGGGTACCAAAATCTTAAAAGATGCCAAAGAGCACACTCATGTGAAGATGTCATAGTGCACAATGCTAAAAGATGCCAATGAGCACACATCTCATGATACTTGGTGATATGTTTGAGTTACAATAAACCTGTAAATTTGTGAAAGTCTGAATTCTTGATGGATTAGTGTGATTACATGCAAAGTTCTCTATTATATTTTTAGAATTGCATTTTCTTGAAGCTAATCGGAGTTCACATGCGAGCACACTGAATAAATTGATGAAAGTTTTTGAAACCGAACATGTCTTAACTTGATATGCAATAAAACTTGTTTCTGTATCCAAACACATACATTTAATTTCATCTGATGGATTTTATTGTGATATTTTACTAAGTAGAATTCTATTTGTTTATGTTTAAATTTTTATATATTTAGTCGTTTCAAAATACATATTCAGTATATTTTTCTTTCTACTTTAATGTTACAATTATTGTGTTCTCATATCTTTTTTAAATGGGTTTGTTCATTATTCAAGGGGGAGTGAATAAGGAGAAATTTTTGAAAAGATAATATCTGTTTTTGAGGGGGGGGGGATCTGATTTTTTACATGAATGCTAACTTGAATTGTCAAATTTAGTGCATTTGTGTAGGGGGAGTGAAAGAGCTAATCAGGTAAAATTTTCTGAGTTTAAGTCAGCTTTGCGCCAACAGTTGGTAGCGCAAACCTCACTTTGCGCCACCTTCGTCTAGCGCAAACTTTACTTTGCGCCACCAAAGTGTCGCGCAAATCTTCCCTCTTCCTCCTTTTTCTCTGATTTTGCAGATCTTAAGTTGTCTCGTCTCCAACATTTGCATGACCAAGTTGATCCAAATCATCAAGGTCATGAGGGGGAGAAGTTAAGGAGAAGTTAAAGAGACAAAGAGCTCAAACGTTTATCTGCTGATCAAGATTCGCTCAACATTCTATTCTCTCAGCTTACAAGTTCTTTTGCTGTTTCTGCTCCGACTACCATATTTATTCAAGGTCATTTAAAAGAGGTGTGTCGTCTAGAGCACAAACTGATGAATCAACTGTTCTTTCAAGTTTATTCCAAATTGGTCCAGTCTTGTCAAGGCAGCAAAGATAACTCAAACTGAAAGATGCTAAGAAGAATTTTTTTTTAAAAGTCAGAAAGATTTCCAAAGTCACTTAGATGGTCAGTACTGATTTAGAAGATTGATTTTGAAGACCACAGCGCCAATGATTACTAAGGGGGAGATTGTTAAGTCTGATTTTATAGTAATCATTGTATTTATAGGCTTGGTCTTATACTATGTTTAGGTTGCTTATCTGTGTTGTATTGACTAGGGTATTTAAGTCCCTTTGGGCTTTGGTTTTTGTAAGGATTCACGCTCATTCTATAGAATTTACTCTTTGCGCTTTACATTGTCTCTCTCTCTCTACTTTCTCTCTACTTTCTCTCTCTAGATTTAGAGGATTCTTGGATTATCAGTATACTTAGACTACTTTGATGTGACGATCGTCGGGGTAGTGAAGAAGTTTCTAAGTGGGTAGCCGTTAGAAGAGGTTGATGATTTTAATATTCATCACTTAGGGTGACAGTAAGCACGATGATTGCATTAAGTGGACCGTTTCGGGTCGGAATGATTGGTTGGACTAGAACCATAGACTTATGGAATCGACATTATTCGAGGAGGAACTGTAAGGTGAACCAAAGAAATCTTCTATTATTGCCTTAAGATGTTTAAACATCCGGATGACGATAGTTTGACTGGAAATTGGGAAGCGTGATTTCGAGACGTTGAGTGCCGATCAAATTCATACATGAAATTTAATTCTAAAATAAAATTGCATAAATTATTTCTCATGTTTCCAAATCATCATGGGGATTATACTATGAAATCTTGGAAAAAAATGTTTAGCACACACAAGATTTTAAACCATGAATTTAAACATGCATAAAATTATTTTATTGCATGTGGTTGCAATCTTTGTTGAGACCTTCTTTATTCTTATTGTTGTCCAACGCTATTTTCGGATATTGTGATGTCCATATTTTGATGTTGTTTAAGGTCTTGGACAAGTAACTGCGACTTATGACTTTAACATTGGATCTCTTCCACATGTGTTAAGGTTTTGACGAAGAGTTATCTTCCACTATTTTGGTGTTTGAGTTTTGTGGGGATTTTTAGTTCATGCGAGTTTTGTTGAAAAGTTTCACTTTATATCACATTGCAATAAAAAAGAAATTTTGGAATTATGACATTTTAGTCATCACTTTGTCTTATGCTATTTGAATATGGGGACGAAAGTCTTGGCACCATTTGATTTTTGGGTGTCATTGAGTTTTATGGAGATTTTGTTGGGTCTTATGGAGTTCCATTTTACGACATTTTGCGTCGCGTAGATAAACTTTGAAACGTGTATACTTGAATTGTTGTGTACGTTAACTTACTGGTTTTGTTTAACATTTTGTCTCCTGCGAGTTTTGCACATTTCTTTTCGCAACTGTAAGTGACGTCTTGAGAGTTTTGTTGGTGAATGTTATCTCATATGTTATTTTGGGAAGTTTCAATGTTGTGTGATTTCTCTTTGGATTTTATACAAGAGTATTTCGTTGTATGCTATTCAGTATTTGAATTGATTTATACTTTTGGGGTGAGTAAACATATAAAGGACCTCTGATGGTTCGTGTTGGATTGTTATTGTATGCATTCTTCGGTTGTTGATTTTACCGTTATTGTTTCATGCAATGCATGATATAGACTCGTTGGTATACTTGATTTTGCAACCACTAGTTTGGACAAAACATTTGCGCTAAAGTTTGAAGTCGATATAAATTATTTTACATTTGACCAAATCGCAAACACTTATCGTTTTACTAAATTTGGTAAATAAACTGATGTATGTGGGCCTTGTTGAAATTTTATTCCACATCATTTTATGGTTAAATGGGAATTTTTGTAACTTGATTACGTAAAGTTCTCCTTCTAGAGTTTATACAAACAATTGTTGCACACCACTTTAGTGCGGGAAATTATTTTACATACATGGCATAAAGTGATGCATGTTCGGACCATAGCCGTCCATTTGAAAAGGTTGTTGCACATTTTTTATTGCTGTCATTATTAGCTTGGGTAATATTCGAATGACTTTCGAAATTGTTTTATATGTGTGGCGTTTGTGACCACTTTGCACAACCGCCAAGTAAGCGGTAGCGGATTTTACATGTACGATTAATGGTTATGGAGCTTTTTGCGTTGGAAAAATCTTACGGAATTTTCAATTAGTATATTTGTTGAATCCTACAGTTGAAAAACCTTGAACTCATTAGGTCTATAGATTTAAACTCTCTTATGAAAAGAATTGTGATTTGGGACTAGAGGAGTCCTCGGGAATTGAAGTGTCGGATGATCCGACTTGTGGCCAGTTTTGAACTGTGGATTTCAAACTTATGAGTAGGTTCACGTATGAATAATTGAGGTATTAGATTCATGCTTTCTCCCAGCTAATTAAGTGGTGATCATTCTGTTTCGGCGAATCTTGGGGTTAAAGGCTGGTGTGGCTGCTTGCGTATGGTTGGATTTGATCTGATGGGTTATTCGTTCGACGACATGTTATGTGATGGTGGCGTACCATCTTGGAGAACCTTCGCGAATAAAGGTAGTAGCGTTGTTCGTCGTTAGAGATGTAAGATTGGGATTTTAGTGTCACATTAGGTGTCAACTTTAATTCGGCAATGCCAATCCGGAATGAAAATTTTGACGGTACACCCACGTTTGCGGTATAGTCATTTGAGGATAGGTGTCGACATCCGATTTTGAGGACAATGACGTTGGAGTGCTTCAGTGCACTTCCGAGGAATCCTGTGTGCTGGCACTATAGGGAAACTTTATTGGTGTTAGACATTAGCAATTAAGTATCGATGATTAAGACTGTCTTGTTAAGGTAAAGGTTTATAGCGACTGAATATTGGATGTTGAGCATAATTTGGAGTTGCGCAACAATCGAATTTGAATAAACTGACTCCCTGTAGATCGTATTGACACGTCCCTTGAAGGAAGGCTCTGCCAATAGCAAGGGAGAACTACTAAGGAATTTTGGGGATTCTTTGATTTTGGTGTTGACCATTGAGATTCGGATCCATAATCGTGTTGAACTAAAACGAATTTGTCAAATAGAGGTTGAGGTCACAAGCTACCCTGGAGGTAGTAGGTGTCACCTAAGGTTGGGAGGCAACCGAGGTCGCATGGTTAGAAATTGCTCCAGTAAAGTGTGGCGTTCACACTAGTATGAGTGTAGCGTATCAAGGCGGATACTGGATATGGGAGTCTTCACGAAAATCAGTATGACAGTTGCGTCAGGAAGTTATCAGGTTTTGGCAAAAGGATGAAGTGAATTAGATACAACCCCTTGGGAAGGGAGACGGTCGATTTGGGAGAATGACATATTTGAGGTATACGATTAGTTCATTACCCTCTTAGGGACCAAGGAAACCCAATAAGTGCTAAGGGTGGTAATGAAATGCCTTGGGCGAGAAATAGATTTCGGGGACAAAATCGTTCTAAGGTTGGGAGAATTATAACACCCGTGATTTTCTGTAAGTAAAGGTCACCCGAACGTTTTTGGAACTTGTAAATGGTGGGATTTTGTTGGGAAAACATTATTTAAAGTCCCTTGGAGTATCGGGATTGTTGGCATTGAAAAGTTGAGTTTCGGGGCTAGGGAAGGGTCCTGCGACAATGCCCGACGACTATGACAGTGTCATGGTCATACTGCCACAATTGCTGAGATTGTACCGAAGGCTTGTACACCCCAGCGACAATGACCAACGACATTGACCAGGGCATTGTAGCCTGTCAATGTTGCACAAAAAGGGGGTTGTTGGCTGATTAATCCGATTTTCAGCTCATTTCTTCATTTATCATTTCCCTTTCTTCCCAAACTCTTCATAGAGCAAACTTAAAAGTATAAGTTATGTTTTGCGTGAGTTTTAGGTTTTGGATTTATATTCGAAGGAACGTTTTGTATCGTGGTTTTAATCACGAAGATGGTGAATGTTGGAAAAGAGATTGCTTTCAAACTTAATGTATTTTATTTTGGGAAATCACGTTTTAAAATCATTCTTAAAGTTTATTGTTTTACATATTTATGATGAAAACTCTTGAGCTCAGTAGGCGTTAGCCTAACCTTTTTATTTGTCGGTATGTGCATCAGGTTCCGGTTGGGAAATGGTTCTAGCGATACTGTGAAGAGACGAGTATTAGTTATATGCCCGATGGTGAGTAGCTTGATGAAGTCTTCCGCATTTTGGAGATAGTGACTGTTATTGGGTTTTTAGTAACACCCGTCCCTATTATAGACCTTGTATAAGGTTTGAATGATGTTTATAGAAGTTAAACCTTAAATTGTTATTGTAGGTGAATCAATTATCGATGTATTTAGAAAATTTTAAATTAGTTGCTATTTCCAGATTTGAGGGTGTTATAAAAATCTCTTATAGTTAACAAAGATGGATTTATTAACAAAATGTTTCATCGATTGAGAGACATTTATCTTGTGTTCTAAATAAAATGAAAGAAAAGTATTGGATTGGTCTTATATACATAGTTTCTCATTAATTGAGAAAGAAGAATTGTAGTTTTTCTTTGTTCAAGAAACAACTCCATAAATTAGTTGCTCATTTATTGTTTTTTTTTGTGTTACTCAATATTTTCATCATATTACATATAGTTTATGGATATTATTACCATTTTTCTTACATATGATTTGTCTTTTGAGTTTGTTAAATATAAATTTTGGATTTTATTTTTTTAACAAGTAACAGAAAATACAAATTGCTAATGCGTAGGTTGGTCTGCTAGAACAAGAAATTTTATGGTTTGAACACCCGTTATCGAGCGAATATTTTTTAAAAGTTTTTGATCACTCGACCATAATAACCTTAAATTTTAGGGAAAAGTTCAAAAAACCCCAACGGACTTTAGTGTTTGGAGTGATTAAATCACTGGACAATTTTTTTGAACAAATAAGTCCTTAGACATTTCGAAACCTGTTAAATAAATCCTTAGACTTTAGGTAACCTGATGAATACATTCTTATTACTTGAAAATATTACTTGCAACCTACATATGAGGTAAAACTACAAATTAAAAAAAAAGGCCACCTACTTTATCTTTGTACAAATTAAAAATGGGAAAATTAACTATAATAGTCAATCTCATCACCCAATTTAATTTTAACCACTTTTTAAAGCTTTTTCTTAAAATAGCCAAAGTTTGTGCAAAATATTTTTTTTCCATCGTAAGGTGTTTTTTTCCCAAAAAGATTAAAAAAAAACATCTTTACGTAAAAAATTTATGTGTTAAGATTCACTTTCTGCTTGTAGTTTTGGAAAAAAATTATACTTTGCATCCTTATAAAGTAACAATTAGTTATTTAATTTATTTTATATCAATTATTTTTTCATTTTTCATTTTTCATTTTATCATATTAACACACATAATCATATATTAACTAACATATATAAAAAAAAATTACAAATTACATCGTTATAATCGTTTCGTCAATACGTTCAAAATGAATTTAAGATTGTTTTTGAATTTAATCTTATATTATTCAATATCATAAATATATACGAATTATTTTTAATACTTAATTTATACCTTTAAGGTTACAGATTAATCTTGTACTATTAAATAAATAACTCTAAAGGATATAAAGTGTAAGTATTAAATATAATTCGTACGTATTAATGATATTTAATAATATGAGATTAAATAAAAAAATAAATATTAGGTTCATTTTAAACGTATTGATGAGAAACTTATAATGGTGTAATTTGTAAAAAATGTATTTTTTATGTATTTAAGTTGATATACGATTATGTGTGTTAATAAAATAAAGGGTTAAAATGAAGAAAAAAAGGTAGAAGATATAAAGTAAATTAAATAACAAATTATAAAGATGTTTTCTATTTATTTTTTTTGCCAGAAAAAATCCTTAAGGGAAAAAAAAGTTATGCCAAAACTTTGGCTATTTTAAAAAGACATTTTGAAAAGTGCTTACAAATGAATTTGATTGATGAGATTGCCTATTTTAATTATTTTTTTTATTTTTTTATTTGTAAAGTGATAAAGTAGTGACATTTTTTTTGTTTTTTTTTTTCAATTTGTAGTTTTACTTGTTATATAGGTTGCAAGTTGCATCTTTAAGTAATAATGATGTATTTAACAGGTTTCTAAAAGTCCAATGATTTATTTAGTGTGTTTTGAATTGTCTAAGAGCATCTCCAATAGAATTGCTAAAATAGAAAATTTTGGTTTTTTCTTTACTATTCCACTCCAACAGCTTTGCTATATGGTTTGCTAAAATAGAGAAAAATCAAAAAATATCTAAATATAGAGAATTCTATAATCTCTTAATTGGAGATAAAAAATATTATTTTATTCAATCCAACCAATAAGATTCAATTTTTAACATTTTATTTTAAGTTTTTTTTAAAAAGTGTATTGAGATGATAAATTATGGAATATTATAATAATATAAATAATGATTGATTCTCAGGGTCGGTCCTGACATTTTGGATGTCTGTGGCGAGAGGCAAAAAAAATGCCCTTTATTACGCAAACGAAAATCAATTTAAAGGGGTTTGGAACCTAGTCAAGCTAGGAGGCTCATCACAAGTATTTTTCATCACAGACATTCGCATCACAGACATTCGCATCACAGGCATTGTCTAATAATAAACTTATTTAAAGACCCTCGCATAGATTGAACAATTTCTTCTTGTCTTGTCTTTTTTTTCTTCGTTTTCGATTTTGAGCATCCGAGGGTTGTGATCGAGGATACATATCTAATATCTTAAACAACTAAACACGTGATATAGAGGAATAGAGATTAAAAGGATAACACCTGATTTAGTCGTGGTTGGTGAAATTGTCACTTGTCAAACTTGATGAAAATTAGAAGCTGAATAATGAATAATTGAATACTTGAAGTCTTCAATTAATCTAGTTTCTGCAACCATTAACAAAAAAAACAAGTTAATAATCATCACAAAATAACAAGAAAACAACAATTTAAAGAATTAAACATATCACTAATAATCTAATCTAAACTAAAAAATAAAACAAATAACCAATTAATGATTAAACCAATAACCCTGAATGGCTAAATAGAAAATACCTGCAGGCTTCTTGTTGGCCCCATGACTGCGTCGGCCAGAACCCAGAAGATTGGCAGATTCACGATTCAGATTGCGCTGGAAGAGTGGAACTTTGGAAGTCTGAGTCTGGATTCTAGAACACAGTTACACAGACCACATGTGACAGGTCCAGTAGTCGATGAGATTGAGATGAAGATGGTTGGAACTTGTAAACGAGATTACCAGAGAGACACGAGAGTGAGTGGAGAGTGTGAGCGTCGATTGAGAGAGTGAGAGGATGAGAGCGTGAGCGTCGAAACTTCGAATGTCAGATTAGGCAAACAGGCAGGCGTTTTACCGTTTAGCGAGACTGTGAGAGGCTTATTGAGAGAGTGAGAGAGGAGAGTCGTCCAACATCATTGAAGCAGGTTTGGGCTTATTTTTTTATAACGGTTACCTTTATTTTTGGCCCAAAATGAACCTACCTTGTATAAAATTGGGCTAGAAAACTGATGCCCTTAGACTTTATGATGCCCTGGACTGTCGCCCCACTGGCCTAGGCCCATGGCCGACCCTGTTGATTCTCTAAAATAAAAAAGCTGTTGGAGTTAGAAGAAAATGTTTTTAGAGATTTTGACTTTCCATTCTCTATTTTAGAAAAAATTTAGCAATGTTGTTGGAGATGATCTAAATACTTATTTGTTCCAAAATTTTGTCCAATGACTTAATCACTTCAAACACTAAAGTCCATTGTTTTTTTTAGACTTTTCCCTAAATTTTATACATTGAATAAATGATTTAAAACCACATAAAATCATAAAATTAACATCGTGTGATAGGAATAAAACTGAATATAAAATAAGACTAGAAGCGTACTCGCGCAATGCAGCGAGATACATCATGATTTTAATGTTTCTTTTTATTTTTTGTTTTTTATCGATTTACAGTACGATTTTGGATGATTTTTAGAGAGTGATAATTTTTATTTATAAATTTGTTTAATTTATACTTAATAATATAATGTTTTTTATACAAAAAAAATTAAGTAGCTTGTTAAATTCATTAATTATCTTATATATTTTAAATTTTTTATATTTAAATTGAGATGTTTATTGTTGATCCAAACTCTCTCAGTGATTTGATAACGACCCTCTTCTATACTTAGTGAGAATTACGTTTTAGTATGTATTAGTGTTTCACCATCAGCGATCAGACTGAGTCTGTTCAGTTATCGCTGATAGTCTTTCTTATAAACATTTCTATGTATTAGTGTTTCACTATCAGTGATCGAACTGAGTCTGTTCAGTTATCACTGATAGTTCCTAAAGTAAACAACCAACGTAATCCCTGAAGACAAGTCTCGCGTCAACAGATGTTCATAGCTGAATCAAAGACGAGGTTGTTGAACAAAGAGAAGTCTACTAGTGACCTGATGCGGATATCAGTGAATCAAAGACAACTCTACCAATACGCGAAGGAACATGAGAAAAAGCTTCAGCGATAGCTGAACCTCTTTATCTCTGAACTTAGAGATACTCAGCAATCAAACGATCACAAAGCTTATGCCTCAAGTTTCCTTTTGTCTATCCTTGCACAACCTAGTACGATGTGTCAGAACGGACAAGTCTCTGCAATCATTCGTACAACAACTCTGTCTACTACACTGTTCATGACCCGGCCGAAAGCATGTCTCCCAAAAGTTAGTTTATCAAAGCCAATCTGTGAACGCCACGTGTAAAGTATCCTGCCATGCATTTAATGCATAGGGTATAAATAGGAAGTTCACCCCTTCATCTAAATGGGTGCTTCATCCTTGAACTCAAGATAGAAACCCTTGTTTTCTATATCTCTAAACCCCCATTCTCTGAACTTCTTGTGCAATTAACTTAGTGGTTCTTAAGTTTGTTTAGATTGAGTCTGTCTTAATCTTATTCCGCAACAAACTTGTAAATTGTATTTTGATTCTTCAATAAACAATTTATTAAACTTTAAATTCTGTGTTTGTATTCAACCCCCCCCCCCTTCTACAAACTTGTTTAGCACCTTCGGGACCAACAAGTGGTATCAGAGCAGTTTGTTTAAATCTAATAAACAAGATCTTGCTGTATACTCTTCCTTGCTATTCTAAAATGGCATTAAACACAAACACAAACTACTATGATAATGGTTCACTTTCTAAACCTCCTCGATTTAGCAGAGATAACTTTTCTCTATGGAAAAATCGAATGATGCTATTTCTTGAAGGTGCGGATCCTACTATACCTGAATATATAGAAAACGGACCCTATGAACCTGTTAGAATTATAGCTGCGGTTCCCGCTACTGCCACCACTGAAGCTGTCCCTGAACGATATGTCGTTAAGGAAATAAGACAGTGGAGTGATGAAGATAAAAAGAAGGTAGGCATAGATGCAAGAGCAAAGACCATTATTTCAATGGCTCTGCCTGATGAAGTTTTCCATTCCATCATGCATCTGAAAACTTCTAAAGAAATGTGGGAAACCATATGTGTTCAATATGAGGGCACCACTGAAATCCAAGAGACTCGAAAGATTAACTTGGTAAGACAGTATGAAAGTTTCATCGCTGGTAAGAATGAATCTCTTTCTGACGTTCATCAGCGATTTAACTGCCTAATAATTGACCTAAGAACTGTTGGTAGGACCTATTCTAATTCTGAGGTCCTAACAAAATTCTTGGAATGTCTTCCTGAAAGCTGGGACAGTTATTCAATATGTCTTAAGCTGACAAAAGACTTACATACTCTCTCCTTAAGCACTCTATATGGAATACTGCTCAACTATGAGCAATCTAATCTACTGAAAAGAATCTTATAAAAGATTCTAAAGACTCTAAAAGCACTCCTGTTGCTTTAGTCTCTTCAGAGATAATTCCATCTCAAAAATCTACTCTCACTATCACTGAGTTAGATTCTGAATCTGAGGATCTATCAGACCCTGATCTTTCAGAGTTTGATGAGTCCTTAGCACTCTTGACAAACTCTTTTAAGAGATTTGCAAGAAAGAGTAACTTCCGAAGAAGTAAACCTCTCTCTATTACTGAAAAGCCAAAATCAACTCCGGTTGATAAGGCTACTGCCACTTGCTATAACTGCGAAAAGATTGGACATTTTGCTAGTGAGTGCAGGTCGAAAAAGGTCTTCAAACCTTCTACCTCAAGAAGATCCAGTGATGACAAATACCTTAAGCTGAAGAACAAATATCAAAAGCTGAAAAGCTATCAGCGAAAAGGTAAAGGTCTCATCGCTGAAGAACACGACTGGGCTGAATCAGAAGAATCATCTTCTGATGAAGAAGAAGTCGCTAATCTTTGCCTCATGGCTGAGATTAAAGAAGAAGTGGAAGAACCATCTGAATCTTCTATGAGCTACATATCATCTCAGGTATCTATCTCTACAAATCCCTCTCTACCTGAAGCTGAGAGAAGTCGCGCTGTTGATGTACTGACGATTGACCTTTATAATGCCCTAAACGACAAAACTCAAGCTGAGAACAAAAATGTTCATTTAACTCAAGAGCTGGAGAAATGTCATGAAAAGATCAAAGAACTAAATCTTTTAGAAGAAAAGTTGAAAGATCAAGTCATTATAAATGAAATCATCAGTATTGAACGCGAACAAGCCATCGCTGCTCTAAAAACAGAAAAGGCTCATGTTGAAAAATGGTGCAAATCATCAACAAAGATCTCTGAGATAATAAATGCTCAAACTCCTGATAGTGATAAAACTGGTCTTGGTTTTTGGACACCTCAGGACGATCCTAAGAAAGAGAGTTCCTCGCTTAAGTTTGGAACCTTTGTCACCTCCTTCTTTGACACTTCTTACAATCAACTCTATCCCTGTTCTTCTTCAAATCCCATCCCTGAGGAAAAATCCAAAGACACTAAGTCTACGGATAAAGGAAAGTCCATTCTCCTTCCTCAGAAGGCAACCAGGAAAGCAAAGCTAAAAGTTCCTTCTAAACCTTCAGCTAAGCAATCCTCTAGCTCTGTGATAGAAATCTTTGATCTCTGTCCTCCAAAGCTGAAGATTGACCTTAAACCTTCGAGATCTGAAGAAATAAAAATTCCTCCCAGATCTCAAGAGAAAAGTCTTCTTGGACCTGGCCCTGCTCATCTTAAACTTGCAAAACCTTCTACTTCTGGTCCTAAAACCATTTTTAGATACAGAAAGTGTTATCACTGTGGTTTTACTGATCATATTGCAAGCAAATGTCCAACTGCCACTGAAGCTGATAAAATAGCTAAAGTGAAGAAAAATGCTTCTAAAGCTGAGAAGGTCACCAAGGCTGAAAAATCAACCAAGGTGAAAAATTCCACAAAGGTTAAGAAATTAACCAAAGTGAAGATTACCACTGAATCTGAATTTTCATCAACTGAGAATACTACTGAACTTACCTTATCCACTAACTCTGAAGGACCCATTGAAAAGTGGGTACCAAACAACGCTTAATCTTCCTTATGTGTGCAGGGATCAAAGGGCATCTGGTATCTTGATAGTGGATGTTCTCGTCATATGACTGGACAAAGAGACCTGCTCACTGATTACAAGGAAGAAAAAGGTCCCTCTGTGACCTTTGGTGGAAATGGTAAAGGATTTACCCGAGGGTTTGGTGTCCTCAGCAATGGGACAACTACCTTTCGAAGAGTCGCTTATGTAGATGGACTGAAGCATAATCTTCTAAGCATCAGTCAGCTATGTGATAAAGACTATGAAGCACGCTTTACTAAGAAAGCATGTTCAGTGTTAAATGAGAAAGGAAAACTTGCTCTCAGTGGTCATCGCAGAGAAAATGTCTATGTAATAGATATGGAATCTACTATCACTGAAAACTTATGTTTTCTATCTAAAGCCTCTTCTGATGTCAACTGGCTATGGCATAAAAGGCTCTCTCATCTAAACTTCAAAACCCTGAATTCTCTCTCATCTAAGGAACTGGTTTTTGGTCTTCCTCAGCACTCATATGCTAAAGAATCTCTCTGCTCAGCATGTGAAAAAGGAAAACAAACAAAAGCAAGTTTCAAGTCGAAACAAGTTTCCTCAGTGACAAGTCCTCTTCAGCTCTTGCATATGGATCTATTTGGCCCTGTCAACATCCAATCAATAGCTGGAAAGAAATATACACTTGTCATTGTAGATGAATATTCTCGCTACACCTAGGTTATCTTTCTTCGCTGTAAGAGTGATACTCCAGAAGAACTAATATCTTTTGTGAAAAAGATGGAAGTGCTGAACAATCTTACTGTTCGTTCAATAAGAAGTGATCATGGAACTGAATTCAAAAATAGTTCTCTGAACAATTTATTTGAGAACAAGGGAATCTCTCACAACTTCTCTTCAGTAAGAACACCTCAGCAAAACGGAGTCGCTGAAAAAAGAAACAGAACGATCATAGAAGCTGCTAGATCAATGCTCAGCGATTCTCATCTCCCTACTCAATTTTGGGCTGAAGCTGTAAACACTGCATGTTTTACTCAAAACAGATCGCTGATAATAAAGCGATTTGGGAAGACAGCTTATGAACTTTTTATTGGAAGGAAGCCTTCTATCAGCTTTCTTCATATCTTTGGTTGTCAGTGTTTTATCTTAAACAACAGAGATCAACTTGGAAAGTTCGACCCAAAAGCTGATGATGGAATATTTCTAGGATATTCCTCCGTCTCCAAAGCCTACAGAGTCTTCAACAAGAGAAGACAAACCGTAGAAGAAACAATTCACGTCACTTTTGATGAAACTCGCTCAGCGAACTCCAAACCAATCGCTGACAATGAAGAGTTAAATGCTTGGATGCTTTCTCACTACAGAGAAACTGAACCTTTCTTCTCTAACCATCAGCATTCAGATCCTCTAGTCGCTGATGATGATCCAAACATTATACATCCTACCGCTGAATCCAACTCATGGGTTTCAGCTGAACCTTTAAACACACTCCTACCATCAAATTTGCCTTCGTCTGAAAACCTCTCAAGTGAATCTACTCAACAGTTGATCGCTGATGAACCTCAATCGTCATCATCGATAAACATTCAAATTGTTGATCCAACCTCTGAGTTAAGCAATAATGCTCCTGCTCAGCGATGGACCAAAGATCACCCAATAGATCAAATTCTTGGTGATCCAGATGCAGGTATTCAGACACGACGAAGCTCAGGTAATATCTGTCTCTTTATAAACTTTCTCTCTTTAATAGAACCAAAGAAAACTGATGACGCCCTCAGAGATCCAAACTGGGTCAGCGCTATGCAAGAAGAGCTGACTGAATTTTCTCGAAACAAAGTTTGGAATCTCATTCCTAGACCATCTGATAAAACTGTAATAGGCACCAAATGGGTGTTTAGAAACAAGTTAGATGAACATGGAACTGTAACCTGCAACAAGGCTCGACTTGTTGCTCAGGGATACAGACAAGAGGAAGGCATAGACTATGATGAAACCTTTGCCCCTGTGGCCAGGCTCGAAGCAATTCGACTATTCTTAGCTTATGCAGTCTATAAAGACTTCATCGTCTATCAAATGGACGTAAAATCAGCGTTTCTAAATGGAAAGCTGAATGAAGAAGTCTATGTAGAACAACCACCAGGGTTCTATGACCCTAAGCATCCAAATTATGTTTATAAATTGGATAAGGCTCTCTATGGTCTAAAACAAGCCCCTCGTGCTTGGTATGACACTCTCTCATCTTTTCTTATCTCTGAAAATTTTGAACGTGGCAAGATTGATAATACGTTATTTTTCAGAAAGATAAAAGGTCATATAATTCTTGTACAAATATATGTCGATGACATAATATTTGGTTCTACTAACCCATCTCTGTGTACTCGCTTCGCTGAAAGAATGAAGAAAGAATATAAAATGAGTATGATGGGTGAGCTGACATATTTTCTTGGTCTTCAGATTAAACAATCTGACAAAGGTACTTTTATCAGCCAAGGTAAATATGTTAACGATATGTTGAAAAAGTTTGATCTTACTCAAACTTCAGCTATGAAAACTCCTATGGCACCACCCCTGACACTTAACAAAGATCCTTCTGGAAAACCTGTTAATGTCACTGCCTACAGATGAATGATAGGCTCTCTGTTGTATCTCACAGCAAGCCGACCTGACATCATGTACTCTACTTGTTTATGTGCACGCTATCAATCTGAACCCAAGGAATCCCATCTGATCGCTGTAAAGCGAATTTTCAGATATCTGAAAGGAACTCCTAACCTCGGTCTTTGGTATCCCAAAGACTCAGGGTTCGATCTAACTGGTTATTCTGATAGTGATTTTGCAGGATGTAAACTTGACAGAAAGAGTACCACTAGTGGATGTCAACTCTTGGGAGGAAAGCTGGTAAATTGGACAAGCAAGAAGCAAAATTCTGTGTCCACTTCCACAGCTGAAGCTGAATACGTAGCCGCTGGAAGCTGTTGTTCTCAAATCTTATGGATGAGAAATCAACTATTAGATTATGACCTTCAGCTGTCAAAAATTCCTATCTATTGCGACAGCACTAGTGCTATCGCTATAGCAAATAATCCGGTGCTACATTCAAAGACAAAACACATAGAGATCAGATATCACTTTATCAGAGATCATGTGATGAATGGTGATATTGAACTTCACTTTATCCCTACTGACTTTCAGCTTGCTGATATATTCACCAAACCTCTTGATGAGACAAGGTTCAACTTTCTCATCAGTGAGCTTGGAATGCTGAATCTTGAAGAATAATTCTTCAACATTCATGCATTGTGTCAGTAATCAAAAGTCTCCCTTCATCATTCTCTGATAAATATTCTGACTCTCAGGTATGTTTTCTCTATCCCTACAACTGAATCTTCATTCAGTTGAGATATTTTCTAAAAATATAAATCTTAATCACTGAATTTTTCTTCAAATGATTAAAAGCTTTTTGAAATTAAATTTATCACTGATATTTATATTCAGTGATCCTTTTACTAGAAAATCTATCCCTATTTTTTCATCAGGGATACTTTCAAAAAGAGAAAATTCTATCGCTGATTTTTCTTCAGTGATAATTTCAAAACGGAAAAATGAAACGTCTCTTTCTTAACTATGACGTCAT
The DNA here is from genome assembly GCA_023525745.1 of Arctium lappa. NCBI lineage: Eukaryota > Viridiplantae > Streptophyta > Magnoliopsida > Asterales > Asteraceae > Arctium > Arctium lappa. The sequence goes on from CM042057.1 coordinate 41,902,854, forward strand.
TTGAACCGACAATCCACGACATGCCTTTTTCTGACACGTTCGTCCGTTGTTCTTCTATCCAATCACCTTCGAGGGACGTGTCCATGTCATGATGTGCATTTGTTTTCCCGCTTCTCTAACATTCTCTCTCCTCTGTCTCTTTGTATAAAAGGAATTCTTCTCTCCTTTATACGGTTTACGCTTTCAAAACTTTCATAGCAAGAAATACTCTCTATCAAGAACACTCAAGCAAGTAAACCCAGAATATTGATTCTGCCAATCTTCGTCTTCGAAATAAACAGGTTTATTTCATGTTTATGTGCATTGTTTGTCTGCTTTCTATTTTTTTTAAAATCCTACTCGTTCTTGTTCTTCATGGATTTTATAATTTATTTTGTTTAAAACTAAAAATCATTCTTTCTGATTTTATGTTTTTTTTAATAAAAACCTTTTGGTTTTTAAAGTGTTCTTCATTCTTTCTACCCAGAACACTATTTTTCTCTTCCTAAAAATAACTTGATATTCTTCCAGTTTCCCCTCATTTAGAGAAACTGGTAATCATATTATTTTTTAAATCATAATCATTTCTTCTATTATGATTCTTTCCATAACAGAAATGACACAATCTTCAATCGTTGCTTCCAAGCATGTGCGATTCGCTATCACTGAAGTTGAGATTACTAAATGTAATCATCTGGGAAGACTCGACTTTAAAGCTGACAAATACCCACATCTGGTGGAAGCTGCTGAATTTCTTAAACAATCATGCATAGCTTACGCGATCACTGTGGATCCTAAGCCTTCAAAGACTCTACTCCAGCAGTTCTGGTTCACTGCTGATGCTACTGAACTCACCAACAAAAAGGGTGAACGAGTCCCTGCTATCTCCTTCAGCACGGATTTAGGTCCAGGGAGCATGACCGCTCTTAGCCTCAGGAAATCCTTGAGATTCCCTGACAAACCAAAGAGTGGGTTCGACGCACTCCCCACTGATGCTGAGCTGATCTCCTTTCTGGATGCAATGGGTTATTGTTGGGAAAACAAACTGAGATCTTCTATTCCCAACAAAAAGCTCACCAAGATTCTCAAAGCTCAGATGCCGTCACAACTGAACTTCATCTTCTCCCACATCATTCAGTGCATGAGCGGGAAGAGTGGTTCGCTGGATCAAGCCAGCAAAACACAACTGCAAATGGCCTACTCAGTAATCGCTGGTCAAAACTTTGACTACGCCACTGCCATCTTTGAAGACCTGAGGTCGAGATTAGAGAAGCCTGAACGAGATCCCAAGATCTCGTACGTACGTTTCATATGTATGTACATCAAGTTCCTCTATCCCAACACCTATCCTACCAAAGATGATGGCACTTTTGCCAGGATAGGTCAACGATCACTGGAGGTAAAGCCACTCGCCAACGAGGTAAGTATCTCTCTCCTTCGTTCTCGTCTCTCTCCCCATTCTTCTTTTTCAGCGACCACGCAGACGGTTCCTTCATCTGCTATCCCTGTCGCTACCACTACTTCCAAACGACCATCAGCTGGTCCGATTGGTCCTTTTAAGAAGGCCAAAAAGACTAAGGAAAGTACACCTTCTAGTACTATACCTGAGGAAGCTTCTCAACAAGCTACCTTAGATGCTTTTGTGGGTCTTTCCTCCACAACTTCAGCAGTCACTCAACCTGCCGTGTCAGCGATTTCAATCGCTGTCACACCATCAGTGACCCCACCTACTATCTCATCCGCTGAGATTAACCCCAACCTTACTTCTATCCCCATAATTCTTCCCTCTCCTTCTTTGGTCTCTGAACCCGCTACCGCCTCTTTACCTATAGGACCTGAACATCAAACGTTTGAGGAATCTTTGCAGTTCTACAAAATGTTTGATACTTCAGGTAAACCTATTATCCTAAACACTTCTTTTCCCACCTCTCCAAATAAGCCCATATCTGAACTGATATCATTTTCAGGTCCTAGTTTGGCGTCTGTTGACACGCATGTCAACAGTCTGGGAGAAAAGGTGGACGCTCTCACCAACACCATCAACAACACCACCAGCGCCGTTAATCAGGCTGGTGAGGAGCTGAAAAGGTTGACAGCCACCTGCTCATCCAAAGCTGAGAACTCCAAACTTTCAGCTGTAGAAGAACAAGTCGTCCAACTCAGAGAGTCCTCTCAACTCTTTCAGGGACGATTTGAGTCTCTTACCACTGAAGTTCGAGATCTCTCTTCTAAGGTTGATCTCTGCACGTCGCTTCTACAACAACTTCTCCAAAAGGTATCTGAAATAGCTCCAGCGCCGCCTCCCTCCTTCACTGAAGATGATCGGACAAATCTCAACATCGCTGTGGAATTCATCCATGATGCCACATGCGACATCCCTGCAGTTGAAGAACGGGTCACGTGTCTGGAGGCTGACATTCAAGTGCTAAAAGCTTCAACAGCTACTCCAGCAGTTGAGCAACCCCCTACCGCTGATAATGACAAAGTGGGGGAGAAAGCTGAAGAAACTTCTATCGCTGCTGCTGGGGAAGCTAAGACTTCAAAGAAACCTCCCTCTCAATCTGAGGGGGAGAAGGCGAAAGAACCCTCCTCATCTATTCATTCTCTTCTCTTTGAAGATGATGAGGAAGAAGACGATGAAGAGGAAGATGATCTAGATCTTGTTGATCAAGAAAAGGATCAACCCTCCAATGATGACGACGACGATGCAGAAGACCAATCTATGTGGTTCTCCAAGCCGAACGTTTCATCAGGGACAACTTCGCAAGAGGTTGTCAAAGCAGGGGTGAGAGGTGATACATCTTCAAGCGCTCCTTCGCAGAGCAAAGACAAGCAACCAATCGCTGAAGAATGCTTGAGGACTGGATCACAATCTGAGGGGGAGCATCCTTCTCAGGTATGTCTTTCAATTGTACCACTCTCCTACTTTTTCCAAACCCCTATCTCTTTCTAGCCTTTATCTTTCTTTTTTCTAAAAATATACACTTATCCCTTCTTTCCTTCATTTTTCTATCCAGACAGTTCTCACCCCTGCTTAAGGGTTCTGAACTACAAATAATCCCAGCTGCAATCGCTGAAGAAATAATCCCAATCTCTATCGCTGAGATTGATGATGAAGAAGAAGAAGATTCCCTGGTCCATCCAGGAAGGCCCTCTCAACCATCTCATTGGTCAGAGGAAGTGATGAAGAAAAGAGCTGAAATGATCACTCAACTAGAAAGTCAACGGCTGAAAGTCCCTCTTCAAACATCCTTCTCAGAGCTCGACTTCCTCACTAAAGCTGAACGAGAAGAATCTGCCAAAGCTGAGAAACTGATCGCTGAATGCAGACGAGATGCCCAACTCGCTTTAAAGATTCAATCTTCTCAAGTCAAGGACAAGAAGCTGAAAAGAAAGCCTGTGGAAGTTCAAGCTGCACTACTGAAAGAAATTGAAGAGGAACGATCCAAAGAACAAGAGATCAACGATAAGTCCATTGAATGGTGCAAACAGAAGATGGATTATCGCTCTGATCTTCTTCCAATAACAGCCGTGACTATCTCTGGTCGCAAGAAGAAGGATCAACTCTCAGTGACCATGGAGATTACCAGAGAGGATGGAACTCAGAAAGCTATGTACGTTTCCAAACTTGAAGGTTTCGGGTTTACAGAGTGGATAGAATTCTGGGATGCGCTGAAGAAATCAAAATCTACATACAGAGGCTACGTTGAAGGACTTCTTAAAGCTCTCATCAACAGAGTCACTTCTGTACTGAACCTGCCATCTCCTATCCCTCCCAATCCCAAGAAACTCAAAAGAAGAATCGGGTCCTCCTCCTCTGAAGACGTCGCCATCATCAGGAATGAAACTTCTATCAAATTTTCAAGAGATGCACTGTTTGGTCCTCCTCCTGATCTTTCAGTTCTAGATTTATCTCTGCCTCCTGGTGGTCCTTTCCAAGCTGGTCAAGTAATTGATCATCCTTATGGAATATTCTTCAGAGATGATGATGAGGAACTCATATTTCAAAGAGTCTCTGAGATTCCTATCTGTCCTCTGAATCATCTCAAGGATCTATTATGCTTATGGTGTGACTTCTTCCCTGCTGCTGAGAAAATCAAAGAAATTATCAGCCAAGAATCTTTGGAACGAAGACAGAAAGGAGAAGAAATACCTGAGTATATGATAAATCCTCCTAAATCTTCTTATAGCTGATAGATTAGTTTTCTCTTCTGTAATCTATTAGTTGTACTTACAGTAGTTAGTAATTTACTTGTAATTTTCATTCCTTGTAATTCTATTCCTGAATTAATGAAATTTCAGTAAAGTACTTAACTTCATCAGTGCTGTAAAAGATCCCTCAAAATAGTAATTGGGACATGTATGTTACGAGTCCTGATTATTCCATCATTTTGAATCATAAAGTAATTTTCTTCAGTTACTTTGTCATTATCAAATAGGGGGAGATTGTTGATCCAAACTCTCTCAGTGATTTGATAACGACCCTCTTCTATACTTAGTGAGAATTACGTTTTAGTATGTATTAGTGTTTCACCATCAGCGATCAGACTGAGTCTGTTCAGTTATCGCTGATAGTCTTTCTTATAAACATTTCTATGTATTAGTGTTTCACTATCAGTGATCGAACTGAGTCTGTTCAGTTATCACTGATAGTTCCTAAAGTAAACAACCAACGTAATCCCTAAAGACAAGTCTCGCGTCAACAGATGTTCATAGCTGAATCAAAGACGAAGCTGCTGAACAATGAGAAGTCTACTAGTGACCTGATGCGGATATCAGTGAAGCAAAGACAACTCTACCAATACGCGAAGGAACATGAGAAAAAGCTTCAGCGATAGCTGAACCTCTTTATCTCTGAACTTAGAGATACTCAGCGATCAAACGATCACAAAGCTTATGCCTCAAGTTTCCTTTTGTCTATCCTTGTACAACCTAGTACGATGTGTCAGAACGGACAAGTCTCTGCAATCATTCGTACAACAACTCTGTCTACTACACTGTTCATGACCCGGCCGAAAGCATGTCTCCCAAAAGTTAGTTTATCAAAGCCAATCTGTGAACGCCACGTGTAAAGTATCCTGCCATGCATTTAATGCATAGGGTATAAATAGGAAGTTCACCCCTTCATCTAAATGTGTGCTTCATCCTTGAACTCAAGATAGAAACCCTTGTTTTCTATATCTCTAAACCCCCATTCTCTGAACTTCTTGTGCATCTATCTTAGTGGTTCTTAAGTTTGTTTAGATTGAGTCTGTCTTAATCTTATTCCGCAACAAACTTGTAAATTGTATTTTGATTCTTCAATAAACAATTTATTAAACTTTAAATTCTGTGTTTGTATTCAACCCCCCCTTCTACAAACTTGTTTAGCACCTTCGGGACCAACATTTATCATGTTTTGATTATGTTTATCAGAATTCAAATTTCATAATTTTAGGGTTTGGGGATTAGAGATAAGGATTTTGGGGGATATGGATGTAATTTATTAATTAGGGTTAAAAGCATTTAAAAGTAGTACATATTGTTTCATTAGTTGTTTTTTGAAGAGATTTTAAATAGATTAGCATTAAATAATAGTACATAATGCTTAATGAGTTATTTTTAAAAGTTTTTATGTCTCTTTTATAATATAGTATAGATATAGATAATATAATGTTTTTTATATAAAAAAAATTAAGCATTTTGTTAGAATTCAATGATTATCTTATATATTTTAAATTTTTTATATTTAAATTAAGATGTTTATCCTGTTTTGATTATGTTTATCGGTTAGTTATGAATTCAAACATATAACGTTAGAAATTTGTACTCTTGCATCATGACTTGTAATTTTGAATTTTAAGTAATGTGTATCAATAAACAATACTTAATACATAAAAGTTTGTTTTAAGAGTTTTCTTTGATAGTTTAATAATAATGTAATTTATTTTACGTTTAATAAAATAATGTTTTTTTATAAAATAAACATTAAATGTTATGTTAGATTTTTTATATTTAAAATTTGATTTTTATTCTGTATTTAATTATGCAGTGAGTGATTTTAAGGTAGTTGAAGTGAGGAGTAATTTTAGGAAAGTTAAATTTGTTAGAGATAAGGATTAAATAGAAAAAGATTTTAAGTTTTCATTTTCTATTTAAGTTTAAGTAATTAGCATTAAATAACGGTATATTAAACTTTAATAATTGTTTTTAAAAGTTTTTTTATACGTGTTTTATAATATAGTATAAATATAGATTATTTTTTTGAGTTTCCGACTTTAAATTCAACAGGAAAAAAAAAAACCAATTACCCATGAATAGATGTTTTGCACACGTCCAGATTTGCCTCGAATGAGTTACCATAGGCTTGTGGGGCACGATTTGCACTTTAACCAAACAAACACTCACCGAGAGGAGATACAAATTCTCAACAGAAAACGAAATAGCTGACTCCGACCCCTAATTGAAGCTTCGAGGAAAGCACATCTGACTATTCCCTCCTCTCCATAACAAGCATATTCTATTGGAAAGAAGCTTAGACCCGATCCCACCCACGCCAATTCTCATCAGGTGACAGAAATCTCATTTGCTTTCTCTTGTGATTTTCGGGTTTCAGCTTTTTATTTGTCAAATTCAATATCTGATCCGTATGTACTCCAACTGATTGATGAAATTCCCATAGGACGTAACTTTTCTCTAACAGATCATCTTTTCTGATAGAATTTTAGGATGTGTTTTAATCCTTATGTGCTCTGAATCAAGTAATTGGAGTAAGATAAATTCCTTACGAGCTATATTGTGATGCACTAATGCTTAATTTAAGAAACAATTTAATTTTTCTAGAAGCCTTACGTGATTGTGCACCAGTCAATTGACTGTGTTTAAACTGTCTAATACTAATCTCAAATCTTTCAATGGCATGACATCTGAGTAGTTGAAGCAATCCACCTTAACCTGACAAAAAGAAAAAGAAATAGGAGAGTGGGATGCGGAGAAATGTTCTAACAAAACTACCATTGATTTGGAATTTACAATATAAGATAAGAAGTCCATTGAACTATGATTCTGTGAATGTTAGTAGCACCTATTCGAAAGCATGGCTTTCACATGGCATTGTTGTAGAGTTCTTTTTTTTTTTTGGTGCCTAACCATGTATTCTTACGTAGCCTATCCCAAATTGGTATAAAGGCTGAGGAGGGCATTCTTCAGGTCATACAAGCCTGTGCACTGTATCTATCTATTCCATGAGAATGTGTGTAACATTTATCCATATTCTGTACCACATTGCAGGACATGGGTTTCGTTGAAGATGATCCGTAACTGCCAGATTGCTGTGGGGTATTCATATTATCTGGGATGAACGTATTAGGAGCATGATTGCATGTACTAAGTCAACCATGAAGCGTTTTGTGTACATCAATGACGATGATTTATCCCATGAGCTTTACTGTGATAACCGTATATCTAACAGAAAGTACACACTGTTAAATTTTCTTCCCAAAAATTTATGGGAACAGTTCAGGTAATATCTGAGATGACTTTAAGATTTTACATCCTGATATAATGATTTGTGTATATGTCCCAACTGAAAGTTTCATATATACATGGTGGTACATATTGTGATGGAGATGAGTTTAAAACAATTGTGCTTTATTTGTTTGAATGAAAGAACCTGGTATCCCAGAGAACAGGAGCAAAACCTTGAATGCAGAACTAATTTTTTGATGATGAGTCGAATGAGCTGCTTCTATATATAACTAAAAGATAATGAGAATTTTCAACATGATACTGGAAATAAGTAGCAATGTAGAAAAAGGAATTAATACTTTGAAATTTGCTAAGTATTACCTCTTTTATTTGAAGTATATTATATTTATATATGGAAAATACTCACACACCCTCCTCAACTTTGGTGAGGTTTGAACCCTTGACCTCCTAGGAGGTCGGGCTCCATTGGTAACCCATGTATCACTAGGCCAATGACCCTTTGGTAAGTATTATCTCCTTTATGGGATGAATGAAGACAATCTTCTTGAATATTTGATGTGATTTTGCAAGTGATATCACCTTTGTTTTCTTTTATTAGTTACTTATCTTTTACTTCTTTCTACCACAGTATAACCCATTTCTCTAATATTTGTTTTCAGCCGTTTTATGAACCAATACTTTTTGTTGATTGCTTGTCTTCAACTATGGCCGCTTATAACGCCGGTAAATCCTGCTAGTACATGGGGGCCGCTCATATTTATTTTCGCAGTCTCTGCTACGAAAGAGGCATGGGACGACTACAATAGATATCTCTCTGACAAGAAAGCAAATGAGAAAGAAGTATGGGTTGTAAGGCAGGGATCTAAGAAACTAGTAAGCGAATATATCTCATTGTCATCTTAGTATCTTTCTATACAAGCTCAATAAAAAATCTTTCATATTTTTGGTTGATTTGTTAATGAAATTGGTTTCCGTACTTACACTAGTTTCTTCAATATCATGTTGATGTGGATTGTTTTAAAGATAAAGTGCATATTGTGTTTATGCAATCCGTCTTGTGATATCTTGTGCGTTCCAAAGTTCACCCTCTGGACAAGATAACTATATTGCAAGATTTTTTATGCCTAGCATGAAGCACGACTGGTGATGGTGCCTACTAGACAAAGAATAAGAATTGATTAAGGTGTATAACCTACATAAGACTGGTTTCAAGAGGCAACCATGTCCTTGGTGCTAAGCAAATAGATTCTACCTAAAGAATATTTACCCATAAGCATTAATGCAATGTCTGTGGAAGCAAGCACTTTTAAAGCTAGTGCTTTTACTATGAAGCTGCATTTCTGTTAAGAAGATGCAATTCTAGCTCTATAATATATTCATATTCTTTTTCATTTATTTTTCTATTTGCTAGCTTTACATTAACGGTTAATAATTGTTTTAGCTTCCCTTGTTAGAGGACACCTTAGCCACATAATAGTATACTATTTGTCCTGTATGTTTAATGTCACACACAGTGTTGTAATTGAATCCTGATAGATCATTAGTTAATTATTTGATGATCAACTTTTCCTGACCTAGAGTTGATAATCCCTATAGAAGCCAAATGTTTGATGAGTATATCAAGAATTATAGAAACATGAAGCTAATAATCAAGTTACTTCTTTTTTTTTTTTGGAAAAAGAATATAAATAATCTAGTTACTTTTAGTAGAGAGATGTGGCTTTTCGCCATGATTGTCAAAGATAGAGGGGATATGGTGAATCATAGTAAACTTTACTTACGTGGTGACCTCTTTGCTTAAGTTGTGGTAAGTATATGTGTTTGGAGGTCAAACAACCTACTTGAAATTTTGCCATTTGTCAAATATATTCTTCAACGTATTGAATGAGCTATTCATATTGGTTGTAGGAAGATATAATGCACTCTGTTTGTGGGTGTCTGGAACACACAAACATCTTAGTAGAAAGTGTTTCTTTAACCACTTTGAGTTAGTTTGATGCACCATCCTTGACTTTGTAGCTGATTTAAAGGCCTAGACAATTTCGACAACCAACATAAAACTTTTGTGAAGAGAGCTTCCATTGCATTGCTTGAAATTGATTTTTTATAAAATTAATAAATTTGTACCATCCATTTTAGTTCCTTACAATTGTTTACATTTGGTCTAATTCTTTTTCCTAGGCCATTAACTCTTTTACTTATTATCAGTCATTCGCATTAACATCATAAACTTTCAATTGAAGATTCAAGCTCAAGAAATTCACGTTGGTAACCTAGTGTGGCTCCGTGAAAATGATGAAGTTCCATGTGATCTCATTTTACTTGGTACCTCAGAGCCACAAGGAGTCTGCTATGTGGAGGTATATTTCCTGCTCTATATTCTTTGCTGATATCTTTTATGATTTATTATGTCCCGAGTTGTATTTCTAGCCTACCCTGATTAGCTTGGGTGAGACACATGTTTCTCACACATCTTACCTGTGTGTGAAACTCTAGATTGAAGAAGTTACCTTCTTATCTTCTTCAGAGAAGTTGAAAACTCAATTTTCATCATGTAAAATATACCCCTTAGGGAACTTCTACAAAGATTTGTGTGTTACGAACCCACCCATTCAGTATGCGTATGCTAGAAGAAAGAAAAAATAAATCTAGACACTAGTAGCAGAAAGCCAGAAAAGGCTAGTTGGGCAGTTTGGGCTTGAGGGTAGCTTGGGAATGATCTTTAATAAGTCGTTGGGAAGAGTATAAATAGTGGGGAGTTTGGGGTGATTGACATGCAAAAATTGATGGCTCTTTTGGGAGGCCCTAGCATCTCGAACTGCTAGATAGCCACAATTTACCTTTTGTTAATTCAATCCTCCAGCACCTTTGTCAATATTAATTTCCCCCTGTTTACCTCTTTGTTTTTCTGATTCATAACACATTAGTATCAAAGCCACCCTTCCTAAGTGACTGTGGATCCCCCATGAGTGGATCCATTTAACCAGAGGGTCGAAACCGTAGAAGAGGAGCTAGCAACAGTGAAGGCTTCTTACCGATCTGCAACATGCCTTGTAGCAAAAGTTATCATATCATATCACACTGATTTATGAGAGATTCTTGGAGTTGGCAGAGGAGATGGTGAAATTGCATTCGACTTTTAGAGAAGAAGTGCGGGACATGTTAGGAGGAGGATCGAGAACACAGGGGATTCACCAATTGGCGATTTCCTAAACTCGACATGCCGTTGTTTGACAGAGTTAATCCAGATGGTTGGATCGTGAAGCCAGAAAGGTATTCCAATTTCTATCGACTCAGTGAGTCGGATAAACTGGAGGCGACGGTGGTGGCCCTAGAAGGTGATGCTCTTCTGTGGTTCCTATGGGAACACTGTAGGTGTTCGGTGCTAAGATGGGAAGAGATGAAGTCATTGCTCCTTTGTCAATTTCATTCATCACAATCAAGATCTCTCTATGAACAATGGTTGAACTTGACCCAGGAAGGTGCGGTTCTCGATTATCAAAGGAGTTTTATGGAACTCTCAGCCCCATGGACGAACTTACGTGACAAAATAGCACTGGGCCACTTTATTGATAGATTGAAAAATGAAATACGAGGGATAGAAACTTGGACAAGGCTATGAATCTCGCTATATGGGTGGAGGAAAAATAGACATCGGGCATCATCCGGAAAATGGAGGTACATACTCACTTTATAAATTTTGGAATCGGTAATTCGGCTAATTGATTCCCGTCGTCACCCGCGTTTCCGTCAAACCAGGGGCGATATTCGACTAGTTCCCTTGCTTCCTCAAATCTGAACTCTGAGTCTCCATTAACACCCCCGTGGGCCGTGGCACGCCCACGATCGACCATAGTGACTCTTTTAGGGGTTTCGCAGAAGATGAGTATCAGTCCATTCGGGGAGGTGCGACGCCTCTCTTGTAAGGAACTCCAACATAAGAGAGAGGTCTCTATTTTCTTTGTGACGAAAAATGGAATGTGGGGCACCGATGTCGATGCAAGGAATTGAGTGTGTTGCTCCTCATGAAGAAGATGAGACTGAGGAATTGGAGGAACCGACTATTGACGTACCCAAGGATGAAGGCCTACCTAAGGTATGTCTGAATTATGTGTTAGGAATGACTAGCCCAAAAACTTTTTAGTTACATCATACATGGATACATCTCTGGATCTGAAGTAGAGTTATGATAGATCCCGGGGTAACCCATAATTTCATTTCATTACCGGTGGTGCGTAGTATGGGAATCCCAGTGACTAATATGGGAGGATTTGGGGTTTCATTGGGCAATGGAGATTCGATGGAGGCCCATGGTGGATGTTGGGGGTACTCTTATGTGTTCAAGGGGTAGAAATAGTGGAGAACATACATCCTTTTACATTAGGGAATTTTGATGTTATATTGGGCGTACAATGTCTAGAAAAGCTGGGTGCTCTGACCATAGATTGGAGGACGACAGGACGCAAATGATGAGATTTGCCATTGCTGGTGTGACCGTTACGTTGCGGGGGGATCCCTCATTGGGCAAATCATGATTGACTTGAAAAATATGATTTGGTCGATCGTTAACGGAGGAGAGGGGTTCTTAGTCCAGTTAAACTAGGCTGAAAGGCAACCATCCACAATAACGCTACCGACAGCCCCACCATACGTACACCTCTAATCTAATCCTACCGACAAGTCTTCGAATTGCCCTACGGGTTGTCTCCTTGCAAGGTAGGGAATATGCAATCAACTTGAAAGAAGGGGCAGAACCAGTCAAGGTGCGGCCCTATCGATATCCTCACACCCCGAAAACCGAGATCTAAAAGTTGGAACAGGACATGATGCATGACGACCTAATCCAACATTCCATGAGTCCTTTCTCCAGCCTGGTTCTTGTAGTAAAAAATAAGATGGGTCATGGAGATTTTGTGTGGATTACTGAGCCTTAAACAAGGTCACGATTCTCGACAAGTTTTTCATTCCCGTTATTGATGAATTGCTCGATGTATTACATGGTGTGTTCGTGTTCTCTAAACCTATGCTGTTAATATCGTATATCGGTGGTGTATCGGTCAGGACCGATACACTATATATCGGAAATATCGGTGATATATCGGTCAAAAATATCGGTTCATGTAATATTTCTCAGAACTATATAATATATATATATATATTTATATCAGTAATTCAGTATGCAATCCATAAACATATCATATGCATTAAAACATCAACTTAAAATAGTTTCAACATCAATTGTTTCACAAAACAAAATATAGGAAAAGTGTTCATAATAGAGAAGGAGAGAAGAAGTCGAACAGAGAAGGAGAGAAGAAGTCGAACAGTTGATTGTTGAAGAAGAACTGAAGAAGTCGACCACTTTGTCTGAGATGAAAGAACTAAGAGAAGTCGACCACTTTGTCTGACAGTCTGAGATGAAAGAACTAAAAAGAAGAACTGATCGTATATGGTAAAAAAACAAAGAAAAACCTAACTTAGATTAGATCTCTTACAAATTTAAAAAAACAAAGGCCCATACAAAGAAAAACCCAGCCCACACCGTTAATAGAATTACCAAAAAAAGGCCCAAAAAAATCACAAAAATATCGATATTATCGGCCGATATTTTGGTCAAATATCGGTCAATATCGCCGATATATTGGTCAATATCGCCGATATATCGGTGGCCGATATAATGAGCGATATTTTACACCGATATTATTTTATAGGGACGATACACGATATAGCGGCGATATATCGCCGATATTAACAGCCCAACTCTAAACTCGACTTAAGTCGGGATATCACCGGATCCAAGTCAAGGAGGAAGACGTTGCCAAGATTGCCTTTAGAACTCATGAGGGCCACTATGAGTTTCTAGATATGCCGTTTGGGTTCACCAACGCCCCAACTACTTTCCAATCATCGATGAATGTGTTTAGGCCCTATCTCCGCAAATTTGTACTCGTGTTTTTTGACGATATCCTAATTTAGAGCGCTAATAAACAACAACATACAAAACACTTGGCCACTGTTTTGGAACTATCGACTCTACATCACTTGTATGCCAATCCCGGCAAATGTGAGATTGGCACAGAAGTGGCTTACTTTAGGTCGCTTGGGAGTAGCGGTTGATTCTGAAAAGATCAAAACCACCACGGACTAGTCACAACCTACTAGCTTGAGGGATCTGCATGGGTTTTTAGGGCTGACAGGGTTATACCGGAAATTCATATCGGGGTACGCAAGGGTTTAAACATTTTATCTTCACAATCTCACATTAAACATTTATCAATTTGGAGACAGCATCCTTTGCTTGCAAGTGTAAGTGTTTAAACACTATATGAGACCTAGACCTTGCACATGCACGGTCCCATAATTTAGTGGTTGGGTGATAGACTAGTGAAAAAGGCCTCTTCTTTTCCAGTGTAAGGTAGCAGATTTATGTCTTACTCCTTTCACCAATGAAAGAGGTTCCGAGTCTTTTCCCCCTTGTGCTGATCAAATTGAAGAAATAAGTAGTTATTGTTTTTCATTGTTTCCTTCTACTGTATGTCACATCCTAGCTTCTAACTGTACAACATACTTTGCAGACAGCTGCCCTAGATGGTGAAACTGATCTTAAGACAAGGAGTATACCTCCTGCTTGCATGGGTATTGACTCTGACCTGTTGCACAAAATCAAGGCAAGATTTGCATATACTCTATAAATTGAGGACACATTCTGATCATTCTCTGACATTTTTTTTATGATTGTTCTTCGTTGTGTCTTCTTTTTGGCAGGGTGTGATTGAGTGCCCAAACCCGGATAAGGACATTAGAAGGTTTGATGCAAATGTGCGGCTGTTCCCTCCATTCATAGATAACGATGTCTGCCCTCTAACCATTAAAAATACAATCCTACAATCGTGCTATTTACGGAATACAGACTGGGCTTGTGGTGTTGCTGTATATACAGGCATGTCTTATCTTGTCACTATGATATACCTTAGATGTGCATTGAAATGCTCTACTTCATTTATTACCTTTTCTTTGTTGCTTCTGATTTTGCAAAGATGTTATTTTGTCTAAAAATAGGGTGAAGGTGTAGTGGGAAGGAGATTAACACACAGACACACACACACACACACACACACACACACATATATATATATATATAGAGAGAGAGAGAGAGAGAGAGGAGTGGATGGGTTATTGTTTCTCTAGGTGGGGTTGTTCACAATCAATGAAGGTCAGTTACATGAAACCAAATAAATTAGATGATAAACTAAATGAAGTGAGCGAAAGAAAAGGAGAAAACAAGGATGAGTAAAAGAAGAAAGGGATTACCTTTGCTCGCACTAGCACTAGCACTAGCACTAGCACTAGCACTAGCACTAGCACTAGCACTAGCACTAGCACTAGCACTAGCACTAGCACTGGTGGAATCTTTTATCTCAAGATACTAGTTCACCGTAGGTTCTAGTGATATACAATACTGGATTTCTGATATATACGGAGCTAGAGCTTTTACTACCCACATTGGTAGCAACACACCAAAGGCAGAAGTGTCTATATATAAATTAAAATTTGTAGGACCAAGGGTACTTCCCCTTCAACCAAGAGGGTTATTTTGCTTTGGTGTGAGATTTTTGGTATTAACTTGTTGCACCCATATAATAGTGATTTACGTACAGTGTATCTTGATCTTGACAAGGCATACGAGTAAGGGAAGTGGTGTGGTGTGGAAGTCCTAGAATGCATGCTAGTGTGATTAAAGATATGTAAAATGGCATATAATAAAGAGTGTGAAAGAACATGAGAACGAGACAAATACTTTCCTTAGTACTATAGGGTTAAACCAACATCAATATCCAGCCCTTATCTTTTTTTTTTTCCCTTTAGTTATTATGGTTGAGTTCATAAAGGACATACGAGATGATGTGGCATGAGGTATGATCATTGCCTATGATATTCTATTGACGAATGAGACCTGGCGAGATGTTGATGGAAATTCGAGTTACAAAGAAAAACCGTTGAACCTTAAGCTTCTAGGTTAGCCAGGCCTGAAACAGAAAATATGAAATGTAACTCCAGTGGTGTTGATGGGAAAGCCAAAGAAGGATGGGAAGACAGATTATCCTGTTTGTAGATGGTTCAAAGTGCATCGGTCTGTGATGAGGTGTAACATGGAAACTTTCCTATGATAACACCTTACATTGTGTAGTTGTACGCTTGCGTCCGTTGCTTATCAATTGATGCTTGTATTTAAATGCTTAAAAAATTGACAGATCCTTTTCAGCATGGTGCCAACTTAATCATCATTTCAGTAGTTTTAGGTCGAGGTTGGATATACTTGCTGTCACTTGGTTGGCAAAACAATTTTGTTTCACTGGCTTGTTAAAAACACAAAGGAAAGATTGTGGAATAGAGAACCAAGCAGTACTCCATCATGATGGACAAATAGTTGATGGAAGCCATGGTGCCGCAATGAAAGCATCTAATATATCATATGCCAAAGGCAGGATGATTCAAATTCCTATTCAAAGACTTCAACAAATAGTTGTGCGTTGAGAAAAAACGCGTTCTCGGTGATTCTTTTATAATATTGGCAATCTTTGAGTTAATATTATTGTTGTTATTACCCTCTATCATCAGATGAGTTGTTAATGATGATTTGTTCCTCCACTCAATTGGTATATTCATGAACTAGTGAACCTAGGTTGTGGTTGTTTTGTCTGTGTCAAACGTAAGCAGAAGTTGGCTTTGTAAAATTTTGCTAATTTCCTGATCATCATACATTCTTCATGTTCTTCTATCCATACCGCACCTCCTATTCCTCTATTCACACACAAAAGATGGGAGTAGAAGGGCTAACTAACATGCAAAGAGGTCTTCTATTTCTAACCATATATTTCCATCTTGTTTCCTGAATTGTACAATAGTTGTGGTACTTATTTACCAACAGATTTAGACTTCACTGTACAGCAGAGGTGTGTAGCAGGCATTTAGCTGAATTAATGATAGTAGTCTCTCTTCAACTTATATGTGATCCATGGCTTGTTTTCCAGGCAATGAGACCAAGTTAGGCATGAGTAGAGGTGTACCAGAACCGAAGCTTACTGCTATGGATGCGATGATTGACAAGTTGACTGGAGCTATATTCATTTTTCAGATTGTGGTGGTAATTGTTCTAGGCATTGCTGGGAATATTTGGAAGGATACAGAAGCAAGAAAGGTTTGTCTCATTTTGAAATTACTTTGCAAGTAGCAGATTCTGCTGGACTAGTTCTTTCACATATGGAAATTATGCTTCAATCCTTTGCTCTCACCTGGTCATTACAATTTCAGCCACTGTTCTCTATCTGTTGATTTGCTAAACAAAAAAAGTTTCACATGCATTTTTTTCATAAGTTAAACACTAACATATGTGAAAAGATACCTTAAATCATAGCCTTAGATGAAAAAAAATCATGTAAAAAAATACTTTTATATCGGTTCTCACGGGGTTGTAACCTTTTCGTGGTTCTCATTTGAGCGTCCTATATATGTATGTATGTATGTATATATATATATAATATACTAAGACAATATATATTTTATATATAATATATACTAACAAGGGTCGACAGCAAACAGCAGGTAGCCAGTAGCAGGTAGCTGGCACATAAAGAGAATAGGTTAAAGAAAACAAATAAAACACCTACAAAAGACACATAAACCTTATCTCCAAAGAGGTGCATACCTCTCACCTGCCTCAGCGCCCGCCTCACTCCTGCATAGCAAACACCCAAGGTAAGCAGCAAGAGACGACACATCAAGGGGGTTTTTGGACTGCCTCTCCTCGATGCGTACTCCTCGACCAATTTTTACAGCTATGGTTATATGCCTTAAAGCTTATGCTCAGTGTGGAAAGTGTTTACTCAAGTTGATGGATCTATATCTGTCATGCCCAAGCACCTCTATATTGGGCGAAACATTTTATGTGCATCAGCTAACTAATCTCTGAGATGGAAAAAGAGTAATATCAGAAGATCCTAATGAAAGACAAATGCTTTAAGATCTTTAGATGCTCTAGAGACTTTATGCAGAAGATTTGGGTCATGTAATAAGATAATTCTCTGTCTGACTACAAGTCTTCCATCAGAGATTGCATGGTGATATGATTTCACAACTTTTCAGATTAAGGGTTCCAAATGAGTCTTTCCTTTCTGTATATGTTTAACTAATGATGTCGTCTTGATATCTGCAATTACAGTGGGACGTTGGAGTACTTATTGATAATAGTAAGAGTAATTTTAGGAAATATGCAAGATATTGGTTTAGGAAAGGGGATGATGTTTTGCATAATTGTGTTATGTTGAAGTATCCAAATTTAATCTCTTTTCTCTCTGCCTCTGAATTTTATCCATTCTAGTTATTGTCAGAAAAAAGAATAACCACCACTTATCTTAATGGCTACCTCAAAACTTTGTGTAGTTGTCAGGAACGTTACAATAAAAACTGAATAAGAAATGGAAAAATGAAGATATTGACTTGCCCAATATGTTATTTTAGCATGAAATGTTAGTAAACTTTAATATTTGGCTGTCCATCTGCATGGAATGTTACAAGAAAGTTGAGGAAAAGCCACACATCCGATTTTTTTCCTGCATATTTTATAAACTTTGCTATATTTTTGTTATGTGGTAAAGTCTAAGGTTTTCAATTCTCAAGCTGAATGTAGCTGTTTTTGGTTCCTTGGTTCTCGGTCCATTGTGACATTTCCTAAGTTGTCCTCTTTATATATCTACTGAGATGCAGATGTAATGTATAAAAGAGAGTTGAAATCATATTAGCTCACTTTTTTCATTATCATTCATGCGAATTTATTGAATTGTTAAATAAAATTACAACCTAAGACTTCAAACTGATTTAACATGATTCATTCCTTCTATCTGTATAGACATGGCATCTTTTTTATAAAATAAATTATGGGATCTTGCTTTACTTGGTAGGTCAATTATCATATCATGTGATATAGATTGAAAGAGTTCTTGATATAATTTCTTTTACTTTTAAGCATCATGTGCCTTATGCTCTCTTTCTTGTTATCTCATATCATGTCAAACTTGAACTCATATTCATCTATCCCTTATGCAGCATTGGTATGTTCTATATCCAGATGAGGGTCCTTGGTATGAATTACTGATCATTCCTTTGCGATTTGAACTTCTTTGTTCTATCATGATACCCATTTCCATAAAGGTAAATACTTTTTTGCATCAATCAATTTCTTAAGCTGAGAGGGTCTTTATTCTTAGATCCTTTGCTTTGTTATAATTGAGGCCTTCTATAGTTAGCAGTTTTTAGAAGCCATGTGAAGAGCATGGATACCTATAATTGTGCTTTGACCGCTCTGTCATGCTTTACAGTGATAACTTAATATTGACTTATATTTAACAGGTATCATTAGATCTGGTTAAAAGCTTGTATGCGAAGTTCATTGATTGGGATAATCAGATGGTTGACCTAGAGACTGGCACTTCAGCAAATGCCACAAAGTAAGAAAAGTGCAGTTTGTTTATCACCTTGTCTAGACATGTCTACCTCGCATTATTCAGTTTATTGATATATTTGGTTTTTTTATATGGCAGCACAGCAATTAGTGAAGACCTGGGGCAAGTTGAGTACATACTGACAGATAAAACAGGGACACTTACAGAAAATAAGATGATTTTTAAAAGATGTTGCATATCGGGTACATTCTTTGGTAATGAGAATGGAGATGCTGTAAAAGGTTTGGCCTTTTCCTTCAGTATTATTTTATTATAGGAAAGTGGTATTTGAGTGGCTATGAATGATATTTGAGGTAGGACAGAGAGACACACAATGCACAAAAACAAGGTCCCAATATATAGGCCCAACAAGGTGCTTCTTTATGCCTGTGCTTTCTTCAGTACACTCAGAATTTAGGTTGTTTATTATTGTAGAAGGTCCTTTTAACCGGTATATTTGTGCTTTTGCTTAAAAAGACAAAAAACAGAAAGAAGAAGCTTGTAAGCATTGTGGTTACTGTCAGTAGAAAAAGCCCATTGTTTTAGAAACCTTTTTGTTGTTATTGTTTAAGAATCAGGTTTTGTTTTTAATCTGTGGTCAAAGTTTGTTTCATACCTAGAACAAGGTTTACAAAATGCCATCTTCCGTTATAACTTTACCTCAATTTGTTTATAACTAATATAAGCGAAGTGTTATAATGTTTCCAATGAGCCATATATTCTATGGGTGATACAGTATTTCAGTGATTCTATAAAAATATCATACCTTTATGATCTATTTTTATTTGTACTATTGTTTGTGTATGCATCTATTGCCATCATTAGTTAGAACTGGGTTCAATCCTGAGATACATCAAGTTTGACTGCTAGCATATGTCTAGGCTGAAGTTGGGTATGCTACATAAACTGATCTGCTCCTATCATCTATTACTTATGACATTTACAGTACATTGAGTTTTTAACTACTCAAATCCTTGTTTATTAGTGACTTATTCTCACCATTCTATTGGATTGCGTTATACGTACTTTTCCTGTCTCATTGGATTTTGTTTCAATGTCTTGCATGTTAAAGATGTGGAGCTGCTCAATGCCATCACTACTGGTTCTCCAGATGCTATTAGATTTCTGACAGTTATGGCAATATGTAACACTGTCATTCCTATTAAAAGGTTATTCCTCATTGGCTATTGGTCAAATTTTCTTTTCCTTTCGCCAACAAAGTTGGACACATTAGAAATGAGTATTCTAAATCATTTTGCTTGTCTTGCCTGCATGATCTTCCTCTACAAATTACAGTCCAAGTGGCATAGTCTCATATAAGGCACAGTCTCAGGATGAGGAAGCTCTAGTGCGTGCAGCTGCTTCCTTGCATATGATTTTTGTTAACAAGAATTCTAATATACTTGGTATAATTCCTTCTTCTCTATGGGTTAACCTGATTGATAATGGCACTGTAAAATACTTGTTGATTGCTTTGCAGAAATCAACTTTAATGGTTCATTAATTCAGTATGAGGTGCTGGACTACCTGGAGTTTACCTCTGATAGGAAAAGAATGTCAGTGGTTGTTAGAGATTGTAATAGCGGGAAAATCATCCTTTTGTGCAAAGGAGCAGATGAAGCTATTCTTCCTTGTGCATATGCTGGTACTCTTTACTGTCTTTTAGTCGCTCCTTTTATGGTATGACAAAGTGTTCCAGAAAGCATAATGTATTATAGACAAGAAAACAAATATATATAGGTTACAAGATGGGCCTGTCATTGAGACATGAACCTAAGTAGCAGATGTCAAACTCTTACCTACTGCTACAATGAAGCCAATCCTCCTCCATTTGAAGCACAAATATCAATCTGGGTAGGCTTGCCACAAAAGAATTTGAGCATGCCACAAAGGCTTTGCCCAGTATCTTCAAGCCAAGTGAACAAATGACAAACTAATTCAGGTGGTTCTCTCTGAGTACGAACCAAATTCTCACACACAAGTGACACTCTTTCTCAATGTGTTCTTTGTGCTGTGGAATACATGATTCTAGTGGTATCAAGCGACAGGTGGTATCATTAATTTGCCTACCAGAAGATGAACCGAATTCAACTCACAAGTATACGTGATATAGCCTATACTGTGATAAAACACTAGACACAATCCTGTATTTCTGTTTCTTGCTCTTCCATGACACTAGATTCCATCCAACCTACACAATAATAAGTAAGCGACCTGTCTATGAAGCCATTCAGCATGACTACCATCAAAATAACTTGTGATCTGATTACTTGAAAGAAGACATTGGCCCTTGCAGCATTATTGGGATAACCATACAATATGCAAAAGATCGTCCTATGGTCCTAGTAACTAGTGCAAAACATGACATAAACTACCACACTAATAGCATAACTTCCAACTTGTTTTCTTACCTCCTTAGATATTTAAGAAGATTTGCATTATCCACACCAAGCTTTAGATTCCAACGCATGAAAGCATTTGCAATATGTCTATCAAGAAGCAGACATCAAGAACACAGTTCATGTTGTATAGAAAGTTAGCATTGCAAAACCAAGCAACTTGCAAGCCTATAAAAAGTTTTAAGATTTAGTACTTTGACATAAACTCTAGCTATATAAGAATCTTATTGTTGTAGTCCAAGTCGATGCATCATCTGTGATCGTCAATGCTCAAATGCATGTAATATCATCAAAATTATTCATCATAAATTCCTATAGTATGTTGGTGCTTAATGAAAACGATGGTGTTGGAAGCAGGGATGTCATGATTTTGATCAGTAGGGTTAAGGGTTTCACATCTATATTTCTGATGTACACTTGTTTTGAATTAAGTTATGCTACCCAAGTGCCTTGCAGATGCGTGATCAACATTTACAGGATTGCCAATAAACCTTTATTTGATAAAATCCAGTGAGTCTCTTCTATCATGTATTATTTTTAGAACTCTTGCTACGTAGAAATGTCATACATATTCATAGAGAACCTAAAAAGTTCTTGGATCTAGAGTTTTCAATTAAGAATGTGGAGACTCCTATACAAGGGGAAGCTCCCTTGTTTGTCAATTATCTAAAACATCATCCTATGTAACACCTCTCGTTTCCGCCTCTAAACCGAGACCCAACGAAGGGTATTATGAACCGAGTCTCAACCATTTACATATATAATTAAAATAAAACATATTACAAAAATGCGGAAGCAATAAAAAGCCAAAATAGAAGTTTATTTAATATATAACCATTTCGATGGATCGTACAAAACATAATCTAATAATTTAACTATTTAACAACCCAAACAAAAAGGCGACTAAGTGTCATAGGTTGCGACATCTCCCTTGATCTAATCTTTATCGCCATGAAAGCCCTCAATCATTGATCTGCGATACATACTTAATTATTAAGCAATTATTTGCTTAGTGATTACAAGTTTATACATCAAATATCATGTACTCAAATTTTTACAGCCTCATAAAGAAAAGTAAACATGCTAATGTATTCATGAAGTTCATCATTTTAAAATCCGATTCCCACCGGTGGATGTCACACCTTCCGGTATTGTTTTGGAACCCTTCGTCAAGAGTCCGAGATTATTTCTACAACCCCTTTCCGCGGTTATACCGTCTCAATGATACACAATTCCAACCATATTTTTATGGTTAGAACCTATAGATTCATTTCTTGGTAGTGTAATCATTGGTGATCTCTATTCTTATTAATATACACATGTAAAGTAGAAATCATGAACATAGTTATCATAATAGCATGTATGAGGCATAAAAATAGAGAATCATATGTGAAAGTTAGTAATTTGAGTATGTATCACATGTTTGTAAACAAACCAAAACAGTAAATTAAGTAATCACCTTGCTTTTGACTACAAAAGACTTAGTTTATGTTTTCCACTTTATCAACTTCTCACCTTCTCTTCTTGACTCTTGTTCTCTTCCTCTTCCTCACCAATGTGTGTGTGTGTGACTAATTTTCTGTTGGAGAAAAGAAATCAAAAGAGACAATTGAGGCTCCTATTTATACTAAAGTTTAAGGAGCTTGGAACTAGGTTAGTCACTAGTTGATGTGGCCTCCTCCCATGCACCATATGCCACCTTAGAACACCTCATGCTGCCACTAACAACCCCTTTTTCCAGCCCTTTTTTAGCTCTTTTTACTAATAATTAACGGCCTCTTTTTCCAGCCCTTTTTTTTAGCTCTTTTTACTAATAATTAACAGCCCCTTTTTTATATTTATTTAACAACCCCTTTTCTTTATTTATTAATACTTAACAATTATTTATTTATTTCTATTTATAAATATCCAGCAACTTTTTTTTTTCTGTTTTATTAGGCTGAAAGTAAATTTTCTTTTTCTGATTTAATACTTAAAACAGGATGTTACATCCTAGAAGGTCTTTCAAGCAAATGCAAGTCACGTTCCTCACAAATCTTTTGGTTTCTTCTGTTTTTGGCCCTTAGCGACGAGCTACCTTTGCATGCTTAAAATATATATATATATATATATATATAGAGAGAGAGAGAGAGAGAGAGTCACGTTCATACGAGAACGATAACCAAATAAGAGAATAAGAAAATGGTCGAATCACATGTGATTTTACACTAAAATCACGTGTAAAATCACATGTGATTCACGCGACTTTGGCCGTGACCTGAAGTCACGGGCCACGTCGCCCGCACACCTTTGTGTCGACCATTAAGTGTAAAATCATGTGATTTCGCATGTGATTTGACCGTTTTCGTGTTATCTTATTTAGTTATTGTTCTCGTTTGAACCTCCCCCCCTTTCTATATACATACTTTGTTAGTGATGCAGTCCCGAAGTCAAGAAAACTACCAGCATAGTTCTTGCAAATACCCACCTGAGCTGTGCTCAAGAAATGAAAGTAAGATAATTGATTCTAACTTAATTGATTAAAACCAAAGAAGGATCACTAATGAGTCCAGCTTTCAAATGTTTGACAATGAGACTTTCAGTTCTGAAAGATGGGTGACAAATCAACGTTTGTTTGTCTTGTTGTGTTACGATTGTGAAGCAAGACACTACCTAAGAGCCCTTGCAAAGGGATGTCTAGCTCTAAATATGCGAAACTGAAATTTTGAATGTATGAAAGACATGAAATAATTGAACGTTTTATTTATTATCTTTCCTTCAGTATGTCTTTTTAAAATAATAGGAGGTATTAGGCAAGGAAAATAACAGCAATTTAGGTGTGGAGCAATGAATACATTAAAATGATGAAAATAGACACAATTTGATCTAGCTTTTGGTGATTTACTTCTCCAATTCATTAGTTCGATCAGATGATTATCAGTTCATTGAACCTGAGGTAACTAGCAATAGCCGTTGGTAGACCATGAAATGCTTTCTCTCCATAAACATGTTGGTACACTCATTTTAAAATATATAGCAGCAGACTAGCATAGAAAAGTAGTTATACTTTTGCGACTTCGGTAACCCCCCAATGGGCTATTTTTGTTCTGTTTGCTTTTTTATTTGTAAACTCTCGAAAAAGAAAACTTTACCTTATTAATATCGGATATCCATGTTTGTCTGTATCAATGTTTATTCTTGTTTCTGCTGATCTATTTAAAAAAAAATATTGTATGCCTTGGATTTACTGATTGACAGTTAATGGGCTGGACTTGGCACTCCATTCTTCGGATTCTTGTAGCCATATGTTTTTGTGCTATGAAAGAAAAATTTTTGTTCGTTGATTTGCATAAAATTATTGTTGCTGTTGGTCATAACTTTTATCTTGTGACCAATGGAACCTTGTAAACTGTGCAGGACATCAAACAAAGACATTTTCTGAAGCTGTAGATCAATATGCTCAAATGGGCCTACGGACTTTGTGCTTGGCTTGGCGTGAATTAAATGAGATTGAGTATCAAGATTGGTCTTTGATGTTTAAAGAGGCTAATAGCACGTTAGTTGACAGAGAGGTATAAGAAACACCTGCACAACTTGTTCCTTTTCTCGTTATATATACATATACATAGCCCAGTTCAAATGAGAACCACAATTATTTTAGAACCCGGGAACTAATTTTTTAGTGTATATCCATTGTTGAATATACTCATTGACAGAATACAAATACATGTGAATACATTCATCAATGAATATATAGTGTACATATTTTGATGAAATTTATATAATGTATATAGTTATCAATGAATACCCACTATAAAATTAGTTCCCTGGGCCTTAAATTATTTGCGGTTCTCACATGAATCTCCCCTACACACACACACACATATATATATATATATATATATAATAGCTTGGTTTGGTCCTTTACCTTGTGACACTTGCCAAAGGTGTCTTGCCTAAGAATTCATTTCCTTCATGACATCATTTATTGGAATAAAAAAATTCATGTGCTTGGATGTGGTTGTTTTGTGTATCTATTCTTGTAGTGGAGAGTAGCTGAGGTTTGCCAAAGATTAGAACATGACCTTGAAATACTTGGGGTTGCTGCAATAGAAGACCGTTTACAGGTAACTCTATTTTTTCTGCAAAACAAATTTAATTAGTTTAGTACATATACAGAACCAGCATCCACATTTACTATTGCCAGTTGTATATGGAGGCTATGGCTAAGACCCAGTTCTATTTTATATATTGTCCAGGATGGTGTGCCAGAGACAATTGAAACCCTCAGAAAAGCTGGGATAAATTTCTGGATGCTGACTGGAGACAAGCAGAATACTGCCATACAGATTGCTCTGTCATGCAATTTTGTTTCTCCAGGTAGGTCTTTAATAAAAAAATATCATATCAAGATCAGTTTCCATACACTTGCTTTAAGAAACAAGGCAGGTAAACTCTGTTGATTTATAGTTGCAAGTGGCCTCTGCACACTATATTTCACAGCCATAATTAGTATTGCATCTCTTGCAGATTTCATGCTATTGCTGTAATCTGGATGATGTTATTCTACTATTATGTTTTACTCGTATTCTTTTAGAGAAAATTTTCATCTTGATGGTGTGAAGTGTTCACTTTCTCTTGATCTTGCATTAGAGATTAGAGTTGTTGGCTCACTTATTATTTATTGTTCTACAAACACAGATCAACAGATTCTTGATTCTGTCCAGCACTAATTTTCTGTCCATCAACACAATTTCACATCAGATTTTGGTAAAGAACCAAATGTGTAGGCACACTATGTTTATGCATATACATATTCATGTGCATGCATATGTATGGACACATAAATGTGCAATTGTACACTCACAAATGCATATGCATATACATATACATATACATATACATATACATATACATATACATATACATATACATATACATATACTTATACATGTACATGGTCAGGTTAAAACCTCAAAAAAATGGAAAACTAAGGAACACTCTGGTAGCCCTTTATCTGGACGGTATGCACTTGTGCATACAAGTAATTTGTATCATGCACACGTGCATAAAAACAAAAAAACAACAACTTAATTTACTTGTATGCACAAGTGCATACCGTCCAGATGAAGGGCTACAGGGTGTTCTTCAATTTTCCATTTTTTTGAGGTTTTCCCTTGAACCTCCCTCTGTATATGTATATGTAGGGTCAGGTTCAGGGAAAACCTCAAAAAATCGAAAACTAAGTTAACACCCTGGTAGCCCTTCATTCGGACGATATGCACTTGTACATACAAGTAATTTGTAACATGCACACGTGCATAAAAACCAAAAAACAACTTAATTTACATTTATGCACAAGTACATACCGTCCAGATCAAGGGTTGTCTGGGTGTTCTTCAGTTTTCCATTTCTTTTGGGTTTTCCCTTGAACCTCCCTCTACATATACATATACATATATGTGTGGGTGTGGGTGTATATATCCACAGACACAAACACAATGACATTGTTGCGTGATTTATATGAAATAACTCTCTTAAGACTATTGGCAAATGGAGACTCGTGCAAGCATACACTTTATCAATCCATTATCGTCTTGAACACATAGTAAAATGGTAAAATACCAAGTATCGATCCATAAGAACAAGGAAAATCTGAACTTTCTTAAATAAAAAAATAAGACAATTTAGAGGGTGAAATTGAAATATTTTTGAGCGGTTAATTACAACTGCAGATGTGAACAAATATTAAAAAGGGGCAAGGGTGTAAGGATTTGTTGAGATGTGAACATATAAC
This sequence comes from Arctium lappa, assembly GCA_023525745.1. NCBI lineage: Eukaryota > Viridiplantae > Streptophyta > Magnoliopsida > Asterales > Asteraceae > Arctium > Arctium lappa. The sequence goes on from CM042057.1 coordinate 41,929,973, forward strand.
CAATGGTTGAATGCTACAATATAGCATTTGCTTACTAAAATAATAACAAGTTTTATCCAACCCTTACCTAAAGAGCACTCTTCTGAGGTTAAGAGGCACAATATCCACAAACCATAGCTCAAGTCTTCTAGACTTATGGTTTGGTCTTAGGCACAAACATTCCTCTTTAAGTACATAGACGAACACAACTTCTATTGTTTCTTAGTATCTCTTCCAAGATTACCTCCATGTCATTTAAATTGGGTTGTGGAGTATGGCTTAGACCTAAGTCCATAACACTTCAATACTGTTAGCAAGTGGCCAACTTGTCAATAAGTATTTTATGATCTTTATAAACTTGAATGAAAGGTTGGAAATGTTGTTATTGAAAAGCAACATTCCGTTACACCCAAGCTAAGGGTTTAATCCATCACTGCTTGGGTTCCTTGCATTTTTAACTTAACAGAAAACAACATTAAATGCTAAAATAAAAATAAATGACTACGAGAATATAAGAAGCTTTTAATGGAAAACTAAGATACTTTAAAAATTAAAGTGGACATGCTTGAAGTTACAAAAATAAAGAACATTTACGGGGAATTTAAATGTTGGAAATTTAAAGAAGACCATAAAATTAAAATGCACCAATTAAATACTTGATAATTAAAGCTTCATCAATAGAGAAGGGAAATTATATGAAACTAAAAGTAGCAAGACCGAGTCCAGGAGTATTTGTTTCTCCCTTCCAAAAACATTCCCCAAAAATTTCTAAACTAATTCTCATTCATCCTTTATACAGGAGAAGACTAAGGATACAAATTTAAGAGAAAAGTACTATCAAGGTACTTCAAATCTCTTGCCACCCAACTTCAAATATACCTTGTACTTCAAATCTCCTAAAACAGCTGGATCCAATGGAAGAAGATATCAAAAAGGCTGTCAACCAAATCTAAAGATCACACAAATCTCCACAAATCACCTTTTAGCTCCATGCTGCAACATTCTACATCAATATGTCTATTAACAAGGAAACAACCACAAATCAATACATCAAGTAAAATAAACAGATTTTGATCCATCAATTAGCTCCCAAAGTAATAGAGTCATAAATTCTAAATAAAAGAACTCGATATTTAGGAAATTGGGTAATAAAATGAAGAGATAAAGGAAAGAAATTGTGCTATAGCATCAATGAAGTGAATGCATATCAAACATATACATAAATATAGATACACATACACACAACATGTGCAGACATATGCATGTAGATATGTACAGACATATACCTATGCATATATACACATATTAAGTGCCTTGTTCCATGATGGTGATATGGTATTTGAGCAACAAAGCCACCAGTGTCTCCAATTTCCATTACTAGGCTCTCAATCCTATGCTGCACCCTGTTATACCATTACATTCTAGATACTGTACCATAAATTGTCATGTAGTATTGAAAATAAGGTATGCTTGAGAGTAGTTTATGCTATACGGCTTCTTGTAGTTTCTAATAACATAAATCTTCATTAAATGTGTAAAAGTAAGATCTAGTCATTACAAAATTTGAGTATTGCAATATGATATGGATTATTTTGAATGTTATATGATTATAAATTTTTTAACTTCTTGCTTAAATTTGAAAATTTTGATTTGTTTATAGATTTCCAGATTCCTTGCCATATCTTACAATTTACTTTCTGGAAATGTAGAACCCAAAGGACAACTTTTGTTGGTTAATGGGAAAACCGAGGATGATGTTTGCAGAAATCTGGAAAGAGTTCTACTTACTATGAGAATAACGAAATCAGAACCTAAGGTAACGACTTTCATGTATCATAAAACATATCTCGTTAGTTTATTGATTGATGTTGGTTCTACACTTTCGGTGTTGCGCTATTGAAATTGGGGATATTACAATATAGCCAAACAGAAAATAGTAAGTACTTACTTGAGCATAAATGATTTTGTTGTAGAACGGGATTACTAATGTTCCAATAAAGAAGTAAAGTAAATCACCTAATTATAAATGCATACCAACCTCCATGGAGTCAAAGATGGTAAGGCATCATCATTTTCAAAAATAGTCTAAGTAGAGCATATTAAAACCCAAATGGTAACCCATCATCCAAGTTCCTTGGCCTGTGCTATATCTCCTTTTACACTTAACTCTTCCTCACCGATGTATACCGAGAATGAATCATTTGTTCTTCTCAAATACTTTAAGATATTCTTGACGTTGATCAATGACCATCACTAGGATTAGATTGGTATATGTTTTTCATGATTAAAGCATACTATATATCGGTTTGAGTACAAATCATGGCATACATTATAGATCCTATTGTTGAGCCATACAAGATCTTACTCATATGCTCATCTTCTTGAGGCTTAGTGTAACACCCCATTCCGTGACTCGAAACCTAGACTCACATGTGTATTAAGCCCTTTCTTTTCAAATGATCATAATATGTAATATATCAATACTTTGTAAAAAAAAACTTGCGGAAGTGGTAGAACTTAATTTCATATATTGAAAACATTATTTCAAAAGATGGAACCAACATGCAACATCATGAATACAAACTAAAACATAAAAGCTAATGCACATGATACAAAGATTTCTTTCGTTGTCAAAACTATACAAATCTTGTGACCACTCTTGAGAGCTCTAATCCCGTATCCTCTCTCAATCCCTCTCTCAATCCTTACGTGTGATACTCATACATTTTAAAACAAATATATTTGCCGGGTTACAAGATTAATGTTTGCATCATAAACCAAACTTTCATGTTATGATCATGGTTAGTTTACACATTTGATGAAAAGTATGAATGCTATGTATGCACCAAACCAACAGCCAAAACGTTGAACTTTATGGTAAGTAGTTTGAAGCCCCTCGTCAAGGTTCAGGAACGTAAGCACGACCCCTGCCAAGGATTCCAAGAATCCAAGTAATCCCGGCATGTCAAATTCATTACTGTCGTTTATAACAATCCCATAACCAACATTCTTTTAAGAATGAAGTAATTTATTGCAGCATGATCATGTATATGCAACCATGAATATGTATCTCATAAATCATGTTCTTCATGCTCAAAGGTTATGTGCTTCCGTTGTAGTTGCTAACTTGACGAGAACATAATGCTTACTTTCTTGCATATAAATCCATGATGCTTGAATATCAATACATAAAACTTAAGCATGATTCATAACGTATGCTTTGTAATATAAATACATAGTGTGTATCACATTGGAAGCAAAACATGTAATCACCCTGAGTTATAAGAAGATTTAGAGACCAAATTTTCTGCTGTTACTACTTCCTTTGCCTTCCTTATTCTTGTTTTGCTACTGAACAACTCTACTACAGCCCTCTTTCCCCGTAGAATTTTTTCTTGTTCCTGATTTCTTTATCCCACGGTTTAAGTGTGTATATGATAGGTTTTTCTTATTGATTTATGAGTTGACAAAAAGAGGAGGAAAGGAGGTGCCTCTATTTATATTGAGGCCTCTAACGGTGGCAATAAATGATCCTAAATGAGGTGGCTAAATTATAAGGAAAGATTTCCAATTCCTATCCATGGGCGGACCTACTAAGAGTTGAGCGGAGTCCCGTGCACCCGCTCACTCGATTATCGCAAGTGGAAAAAAATGAAGTGGCTTGTAAGCGCACCCTCTTAATTATAAGGGTGCTCTTAAATATTTCTAAACCAATTTAATAACATGAGTTTGAAGCTGGCGAGTTGGTTGTTACAACTCTTATATAAACACCCCTTTGAAGGTGTTTTGCAATATTTTGAAACTAAAGAGACGAAACCGAAAAGTTAATTAAAACTTATCTAACCAATGTGTTTTTCTTCTTACTTTTGTTCTTCAATCACCACCTATCAGGAGTCGTCTATCTTCTCCTTTATTTTGTATTTTCTGAGTAAATTATTTATTATAGTTTACTTGTCATAAATTATTCTTAACTTCATTATTGATTTACCTTATTTACTCCAAATTTTAGGTTTGCCCTAAAGAAACAAAATTGGAAACCTATGAAAAAAATATAAAGGACAATTAAAATAATGGAACTCAGCAAAATCCTAAAAATTAGAAAATTTTACGAAATCAACTAAAGACCAAACAAGTCGTGCTTGTAATAATGGAATTCGGCTGCAAAAACGTCGAGCATAAGACATAGTTTTGGGAAAATGTATTTTATTCCCCAAATCGACACAATTAACTTTCTACGGGGTCAATTAACAAGTCGTTACATTTTTGGTGTAACAATATGAATATGTATTTTTTCACGCAATGCGATATATTTTCGTTCCAAACCGACAATGTTTATTTTTGTTGGATAAACTTTTTAACTTTTAACATTTAATGGTTTATTTCTTAGGTACTCAATTACTTATCACTGGATCGTAATATTTTAATTTAATTATCGGCATATAATTATTAATCGATTAGTGAATCGGTTGTGCCATTTAACATCGATTTGTTATAGATTAGTATTATACATTATTTTCTCGGACCCGATCTTTGCCGAGATCCTATCTTAAACGTTATTGATTCAACTTTTTTTCCCGTGACGCACTTACGGTTTCTTATCTTACTAACATCTAGGTCCGAAAATGAGCTGTTACACGTAGTAGGACACTACTTAGAAAATGATATGCCATGAGACAGGCAAGAAACCTTGCTTCCCCATGTTCATTGATCCGAGGATAAAGTTATTAAACACCACTAAGATCAATCAAATTGGCAAAAAATTGAATACTTAGTGATAAAGCAATAACACCACACTAATAGTAAACAACAATCGACTCCTTTCCTGTATTGAACACTCAAAATAGCTCCACAAGCCTATATATATATATATATATATATATATTCAAAAACCAAGATGTGGCTAGTACAATTTGGGAGCCATTATATAGGACTGTAAACTTAAAGCAACAATTAAATCTTGAATGCTCAAAAGCCTAAAGAAAGATCAAAAGTTGCACAATAAGTAAAAGATAGAAGCATTAACGGAAATGATTTTAATATAGACTCAATAAATGTGTCAACCCAAAAGGTTCTTCATGGGCTTCAACTTGGATTTACATGGCAAATTCCATTGATGCCAACTTTGAACTCATATTGGTGGTGCAAAACAAAAGTCGGTCCTATTGAAGGGATAGAAATGTACTTTGAGTTCTTTTTCAGTTAACAAGTCGAGCTCTCCTACGTGAGAGTCGTAAAATCTTTGTTTTAGGGAGCTCTAAAAAGTTGCTTCAGTAGTTCCATCTTTCTAGCCCGCATGATTTCGGGGGGTAATCGCTTATCGGCTATCACTACCCACTTCGTGTAGTCACGATAGACAAGAAAGGGAGACTGAAAGCAAGCGCTTGACCTCATGCCTAGTAAGGTCCTCCAGAAAAGAGGTGATGATATAGTCATCTTGGACCCACTAGTTGACAGAACCATTGCTAGGACCGACTGTCCTTCACTTCCCTGCAACAACAACAAGGTGTGCCGAGAAGGACATAAGTCACCGAGGGTTCAAATATAAGAAAGTTAGAGACGGAAGCTTATAGGCTAGTTAGCTTCTCTTTTTCACTAGCTTCCCGTAAGCCGATAACTCCAAAATCGATGATTCTTGGTCATTGACTTTCTGGGGAACTTTCCTAAAAAGCCTAATAACAATTAACCGCATTGGAAACAACGAATCAAAGCTTCGAGCTCGATTTTTTTATCATTCATAAAAGACAGACAAGGATCACATTGATAAGTGAAACTTGAAATTATGTTCTTCCCACAAGTTTTGTTTTAGAATATAGGTGAGCATGACACAAAAAGCGGACATTTTTGCACTAAGGTGTTCAAAAATAACTTTATGCCTAATAATTTCCACATATTTCCAGAAGTAGCTCAAGAACTTGGCGTCCTTGTCAGAAGCTATGGTTTTAGGAACACCATGAAGGCGTACAACTTCTTGATGAACAAATCAATAACGTGTATGTCATTGTTAGTCTTGTGATAGGGAACAAAGTGTGCCATTTTGGGGAAGCGATCCACCATAGCCATGATAGCATCTTTTCCCACTGGTTCTGGCAAGGGGGCAATGAATCAATCAAAATGCCCTCCCATGGTTGAGAAGGCACAACTAATGGATTGTACAAGCCTTGATGGAACTTGCTCTTGGCATGATGACACATTCCACATCTTGTAACAAGGGCATTAACGTCACTCCATGTCTGCCCAATAGAAAAGCTCTTGTAGAACACCAAAGGTCTTGTTGATGCCAAAGTGACTGGCTAATCCTTGTCCATGGGTTTCTCGAACCAGTAGCTCCCTTATGGTTCCTTTAGGAAGACAAAGTTTGCTATTTTTAATAGGACCCCATCTTGAATGGAATAAGGGCGACAAGCTCGTTCTTTGCATTCTTGAATCTCTTTTGAGAAGTTTGGATCATCTAGGTACAAATTTTTGGTGAAAGAAGAACATAGCAGTCTTGCATCCAAGATAGTGGGCACGGCATATCTCCTTGAGAGGGAATCAACAACAAGTTTAGAACTTCCTGCTTTATACATTGAAGCAAAAGTAAAGGATTGGGGAAATTCTACTCATTTTGCATGTCTTGTCAGGATCGAATTCTTAACAAGAATTAATTCTCAGAAACTAATATCAAAGAAGTTTGCGGAATAACACTTTGATATTTAATGAAACAGTAAATTAACACAGAAAATGTGAAGAACAAACTGTAAACTTGTATTGAAAGCTTGAAGCTACAAGATTACACACTCAACCTCAATATTGATGAACAGGCTCACCAATACGAATTCTACTTCTCTAGAATTAGGATCTATACCTTGAGGTTGATTTCTCTCTAGCACTTCTAATGAATAATTATCAAAAAGTTAATTTTATCTATTCTATACATTCTATACATATACTAATCAAAAGATAATTACAAAGAATAAACAAATCTTCAGTATATCTTCCATGTATATCTCTAAGCTTCCATATGTATCTTCAGAATATCCAGCTGTCATTCTTTCCATCCGGATCTCTTAAGCAACACTAATTATGCTCAGCAGCATTAACTTCTTCTAGCAGCATTAACTACTAAGCAGTACTAACTACTAGGAGTACTAACTAGCTAAGCAGTACTAACTTTGTTCAAGCAGCACTAACTTTGACTAGCAGTATTAATTGAACTAGCAGTAGTAATACTCAGCAGTACTAACCTTGAAGTCTTCTAGCAGTAGTAACCTTGTACCAGCAGCATTAACCATACTTAAGCTTTTCTTCAGTTCCCAACAATCTCCCCCTAACTTGACTTTTAGGAAAAGAAGTCAAGTTCTTCAGATACTTTTCCAGATGCTCTCCAAGATGCTCCCAAAACTTCATAGTGGCCTACATTCCAGTATTTGCATCCAATCCCAAACTCTGGTTGATGGTTCTTTGGATCAAGTATTTAGCCATCTCTGAATCTGGAATACACCCTAGCTTTTTCTTCAGCATGGCATGAAGCTTCAATCTGCTATGATTATACACTCTATCCACTAGGAAGTACTCAGTGTGATTTAAATCCAAAGTCACTGCATATACTCCACTAGTTTCATATAGAGTCCAATTATTCACTGTTTGAAAAACATTTCTGATTACCTCCTCTACTTCATCAGGTTTGAACATCATACACAGATACTCCATTACCAGCTTTTTAATTGAAATCTCTGGAGCTTTCAGTTCATCTGCATATGACTTCATCCCTATTGCAAACATTTCTTCAATATCAGACCTTGAACATGTTCTGACTATCTTACTCCAAGTGCTGTACACTTCATATTTCTCATCTTTTCTCTTCAGTCTGATATACTCCTTTCCATCCACTGTCAATGTATCCCAGTGAATGACCTCAGGAGGTTTTATACCAACAGGTTCTGCTGAAATAGGCTTTGGAATTTTATCCATTACCATCATGTACATGTTTACATTTGAACTCTGTGGTACTTCCTGAGAGTTAGCTTCATTCTGAGGTGCCTCTTCTTCTTCAGCAACCTTTGGCTCTTCTTCTACTCTAGGCTTCTTTACATTTTTCTTTCTTTTAGCCATCATTTTGGTTCTTTTCAAAGTCTTTTGAACCTGCACTAGAGTAGCTTCCTTCTTCTTTTCTTCCTTGTTCTCTGCCTTTTCTTTGATAGGAGTTCCCTCTTCACTTTCAGGGAATGGTTGATTCATATCCATATCATTACTCTTCTTGGCCTTCTTTTCAAATTCCACTCTATCCTTTTCATTACTCTTCAGCTTCCCCATTTCTTTCTCATAGAGATCTCTGATTTGATCAAAATTTATCTTCACAAACATTTCTTTCTTTACCCCAATTGCACTTCTCAAGAAAGTTATCATTTTGTTTCTTTCCTGAGTGGCAAGGTAAGTTTGTGAAGGTCTTCTTTTCTTTGCACTTGATTTTGCTATCATAGCCTTTCTCAAGCTTATGGCCCTTTGTTTAGCTTTCTCAGTTTCAAGCCCTTTCTGATATGCTTTATTTAATTCAGCAGCTAAAGCCTTTGCCATCTCCCTGTCCTTTTCCACCTGAACTCTTTCTTCCTTTTCAATATCCTCCTGCATCTTCCTGGCTAAGGCTTCATCTGATTCAACTAACCTTTGTTTCTTGACAGGTTGAGCAGATTCCACCATCTTTGCTTTTCCCTTATTCTTTGCTTCTGCAGCCATGTCTTTCTGTTCTGATTTCTTATCTCCCCCTTCATTTATGACCACTCCCTTTGCTTTGGGAGTGTCATTCTTTGCTTTGATTAGCATTTCAGCTACTTCAATTTCTGTTGGTGATAACTCTGTTACTGCTGCTTGTGAGGTTTCAGCAGCACTAACAGTTTCTGCTTCTAGTTGTACTGAATTTCTTTCTGTTTCTGCTTCCTTCTCCCCCTCAACATCAACTTTCTCTTCATCAAGCTCCCCCTCTCTTGTTGCTTCTTCCATGTTGATCTCCCCCTTTTTGGGAGCATCCTTCTCAAATTCCCTTCTCCTTAGCACAAAATGTTTCTTCTTCTGTTTCTGTACTAGTTTCATCACCAATTTCTTGAGCTTGGTAATCTGCACTTGTTGAGACAAGATTACCAATTTCATTTCTTCTATTTCTTTTCCTTGTTTGATGACATCTTGGTTGATGTTACCCATTGTCTCCATCAATTCATCATAGTTATAGCTGTCCTCACCTTCTCCAGAAGTGTTACCCCCTATTGAAGGATCATTGGATCTTTTATAAGTGGAAGTCTTCTGCCTAGCAGAAGCACTATCCACCCCCATGGTTTCTTGGCACCAGGGACCTTCAAATGATTGCTCATTTAAAGTTGCCATGGGGGAGGTCTTATTGATGTTACCACTTTCCTCCTCTGTGCTAGCAGGAGTAGTGGCAGCCTCATCACCCATATGCTCTTCCTCCTCCTCAGAGAGCACCTCCTTGGGGCTGGGAGACACCCCTGTGGTTTCCCTATGGATATTCTCTAAAGGAGAATTCTCCTTTAGAGGGCTTAAAGGCTTGGGGGGTGATGGTACAAGAAGGGAAGGAGCCTTCTTTACCTGTTTCCTCTTGTATGTTTGGGTGATAGGTGAGGTTGGTTTTTCAAGAAGGGACTGGGGAATTGTTTTTGAGTGGGAAGGTTGGGCTTGGCTAGCAGTGGGATGGTCTAATGGGGACATTGACCCTGCTGCCATACCTTCATTGGTTTGGGACACCACCATCATTGTAGAGAACAATGGGGTGTCAACTCCTTCCGAGTCCCCAGCAGATCTTCTCATATTTGAGAAAACCTTGCCTTTGGGGGGTTTAGGTACATATACCCCAACAGGTTGAGGTATATCCGTCAATTCATGATTAATAACTTCTTGAACAAACCTGGGGTACATAAAGAAACTCTTTTTCTTTCCCATGTTTGATACAAGATCACTGAATATCATTTTTGAAAAATTGTACCTTCTGGCAGTAGCCAAACAGACCAAAGCATAAGCAATGGGACTGCTGAACTCACTCCATCCAGTAGTCTTTTTAGAGATGCAATGCATCAAGGTATGAACAAGAAAACGCCATTGGGGTGAAAATTTTGCTTTAGAGAATTTGAAAACACCCAATGGGCCTCCATACCCCATTCTTGTAAGGGAAGAGAACAATTCATCATTGGGGATAGAAGTTATACCAGAAGCATCGTCTAGACGTAGACTGATACGAATAACTTCTTCAGAAACAGTTAAGGGTTGGTCACACACCCTGGTCTTGATCATCTGCACACCATTCTCAGCAACAATGGTGGCATTAGCCCAGAACTGCCTTTGATGCTCGATATAGATTGTAGGAGCAACAGTAAGAGCATGAGCAATATGGCTTGACTTGAGGAAATCCACAATCTAGTGGAACCCTGCGGCCTGTTTGGGCTTCTGTAGCATCGCGATTTCATTGTGTTCATCTATGAATGCCATTGATGCCATTGATCCTTGCAAAAAGCTTGCCTGAAAGCTTTTAACTTGAGAGAGAAAGGGTTTAGAGCGCAAGTGAATAGTATGCAAAGAGTCGTTATGAACGTTTAGGCGGGCAAAGGGTATTTATAGTATTCGGATTATAAGCAGTATTAACCTAGAGCAGTATTAACTTAAAGCAGTATTAACCGCGAGCAGTATTAACTACTAGCAGTATTAACTGCGAGCAGTATTAACCACGAGCAGTATTAACTAACTAGCAGTATTAACTGCGAGCAGTATTAACCGCGAGCAGTATTAACTAACTAGCAGTATTAACTGCGAGCAGTATTAACCACTAGCAGTATTAACCACTAACAGTATTAACCACTAGCAGTATTAACCACTAGCAGTATTAACTGATTAGCAGTATTAACCATACTTACTCTTTGAAGCTTAGGCTGAATTGAGTACTGCTATGTGTGCCCTGTAAAGGAGGATTAGTAACACCAAGAAACTATAATAAACAGATAGTTAACCACTTTTTGAGAGAATGCTTATTCAGAGTTGACCATTCCCACACTTGTTACCAAGAAAGTGAATCTACCCACATCAAAAGCTTTGGTGAATAGATCAGCAAACTGGTTGTCAGTATGAACTTTTACAACTTGAACAAGTTTCTTTTCATTACAGTCTCTTATGAAGTGATACCTGATCTCAATGTGCTTTGTCTTAGAGTGCTTGACAGGATTATGTACAATGCTGATAGCACTGCTATTATCAATAAAGATGGGAGTGTGTAGAAAGGTTACCCCATAGTCCAGCATTTGATTCTGAATCCATAAGACTTGAGAACAGCAACTTGCAGCTGCTATGTACTCTGCCTCTGTTGTAGATGTGGACACTGTGGTTTGTTTCTTGCACTGCCATGAAACTAGTCTAGCACCCAAAAACTGACATCCTCCAGAAGTAGATTTTCTGTCCAAGTTTGCCCCACCTAGATCACTGTCTGAGTATGCTATTAGGTCAAAGGGTGAGTCATGAGGATACCAAAGTCCCAATCTGGGTTGCCCTTTGAGATATCTGAATATCCTCTTAACAGCTTGAAAGTGAGATTGCTTTGGCCTAACTTGGAATCTTGCACAAACACAGACTGGAAACATTATATCTGGCCTTGATGCTGTGAGATACATGAGAGAGCCAATCATGGATCTGTAATGATGCACATCCATATCCTCCCCCTCAAGATCTGCTGTTATCTGTTTGTGTGTCTCCATAGGTGTGCTGGCAGGTTTTGATTCTGAGAAACCAAACTTGGTGAGAATGTCCTGCACATACTTGGATTGACAGATGAAGATACCATCTGACTTCTATTGAACTTGGAGTCCAAGGAAGAAAGTAAGTTCCCCCATGGAACTCATTTTAAACCTTTGATGCATTAGATCCTCAAACTCCTTGCACATGCTGTCTCTTGTGGATCCAAATATAATATCATCAACATAGATTTGGACCAATAAGATATCCTTCTTCTTTCTTTTGATAAATAGAGTCTTATCAATGACTCCTCTTTCAAAGCCATTTTCCAAGAGATAGGATGACAGAGTGTCATACCATGCTCTTGGAGCTTGATGTAGTCCATAAAGTGCTTTCTTCAATTTGTATACCCTGTCTGGATAGCTTGGGTTTTCAAACCCTGGTGGTTGACAGACATATACCTCTTCTTCAATTGAGCCATAGAGAAAAGCACTCTTTACATCCATTTGGTAGACTTTGAAGTTCATGTAAGAAGCATAGGCTAGGAATAATCTGATTGCTTCTATCCTAGCCACAGGTGCAAAAACTTCTTCATAATCTATACCCTCTTCTTGAGTATACCCTTGAGCCACTAGCCTTGCTTTGTTCCTTATGACAATTCCTCTTTCATCTCTCTTGTTCCTGAAGATCCACTTTGTGCCAATTGCTCTGTGACCTTTAGGAAGGTCTACTAGATCCCATACATCTTGTAGTTTGAACTGCAACAGTTCTTCTTGCATTGCTTCTATCCAGCTGGATTCTTTCATTGCATCATGTGCCTTTTTAGGCTCAAGCTGGGATAGAAAGCAAGAAAGCACTGTATGCTGTTGATCTTGCATTTCTTGAAGTCTGCTTTGATGTCTAGTCATCATAGGAGAGGATATATCTCCTATTACCAGTTGTGGAGGATGATTCTTTTGTACTCTGGTGTTATGACTAGGTTCTTCATTAAGTCCAGCCTCTAGATTAGAGTCATTCAACTCAACTGAAGTGTTTTCAGCAGCTACTTCTGATTCTTTATCTTCTTGAGTCTCCTCATTTCTACTTTCTTCTTCACTCTGACTTGGTCCAGTAGATGGTTCCTTTTCACAGTCTACAAAGGAATTTACTGTGGGTATGGGAAAGATCACAGATTTAGATACGCTTTCTTGAACCTGTATAGTCCCTGATCCTCCACATCCTGAACCTGCATAATCATCACTACTGAAACCAAAAGAGTTAGTTAGTGAATCAATGTCAAATAGCCACTGAGGACCAGTTCCAATAGGATTTGGTGTGTTCTCATTGCATTTGACATTGTCACTTTCTTCAATTATTCTAGAAGATGAGTTAAAAACTCTGTAGGCCTTACTCTGAGATGAATACCCAACAAGAAATCCATCATCTGCTTTGCTATCAAACTTACCTAAGTGAGATTTGGTATTGAGAATTGTACAAGGACACCCAAAAGGTTTGAAAAATCCAATGAAAGGTTTTCTTTTATTTAAAAGCTCATATGGTGTCTTGTTCTTTGGTTTAACTACTAGAACTTTGTTTTGGACATAACAGGCAGTATTAACTGCTTCAGCCCAGAAGGTAATTGGCAGTTTTGAATCAGCCAACAGAGATCTAGCAGCCTCTATTAGTGTCCTATTTCTCCTTTCAGCAACACCATTCTGTTGAGGAGTCCTAGGAGCACTATACTGTCTCTCAATCCCTTTCTCTTCACAAAAGGTGTTTAGATCAATATTTTTGAATTCAGTCCCATTATCTGATCTAATGACTTTTACTTTTTGATTAGTTTGGTTTTCAATTCTCAGGATAAAGGACTTGATCAGTCCACTTGTCTCATCCTTAGTCCTTAGAAAATATACCCAGGTGAATCTAGAGTAATCATCAACAATAACCAAGCAGTAAGATTTCTTGCCTATACTCATAACATTTGTAGGACCAAACAGATCCATGTGCAATAACTGGAGACAAGAAGAAATTGAATTTATCTCTTTGGTCTTATGAGAAGTTTTATGCTGTTTGCCTTTAAGACAAGCAACACAATGATCATCACATGAAAAGAATTTAGATGGTAAACCTCTTACAAGGTTGTTTTTAACAAGCTTGTTCATAGTTTTGAAGTTCATGTGACACATCCTTCTATGCCAAAGAGAGGATTCATCTACAAAGGCTTTTGAAACAAGACAATTTAGAGATGAATCACTTTCAACATTGTCCATATCTAGACAGTAAACATTGTCCTTTCTTGGAGTTCTAAGTAGTATCATGCTTTCATCAACTACCTTGAACCCTGGAGCAAGGATCATACACTAAGTATTTGTAAATAATATACTATGTTGTTTGTCACAAACCTGTGATACACTTAACAGGTTGTACTTCAATTGATCAACATAGTAGACATCCTCAAATGTCATCTTAACTTTGGTGACATTACCTTTTCCACTTATCTTACCACCAGTAAGATTGTCTCCAAATGCAACATGTCCTCCATTGATATGCTTGAAATCCTGAAGGCATGACATGTTGCCTGTTATGTGCCTAGAGCAACCACTATCAACATGCCATATGCTCCTTCCCTTAAGCTGTTGGTTGCCCTGCACATAAGATAGATCAGTTAGTATGAAATAGGAACCCAAGCCAAAGTGGTCTTGGGTACCCCTTTCTCATCAAAATTTTTGCATTCTTTCTTGACAAGATTTTTGAATTTTAACTCCTCATTCTTGGAGTACTTTGTCACAATAATAGGCTTGGAAACATTTGTGCTGGAAACAGTACTGGTTTTAGAGGTACTAACTGCCTTAGCAGCACTTGCATGCTTAGCAGTACTAACCTTGTTAGCAGTAGTAACTGTGTTAGCAGCAGTAACTGTGTTGGCAGTATTAACCTTTGAAGAGGTACTAACTGTATTAGCAACATTAATGTTTTCAGCAGTACTAACACAGGTAGCAGCAGTAATACTTCCAGCAGCACTAACCCTGTCAGCAGCACTAACAGTTTTAGTGCTTTTGGGCACCCACATTTTAATGCTTTCTTTTAAAATCTTTTTCTTCATGGGGCCTTTCTTTTCACCATGTTTCTTTCCAGCCTTCCTATAATCAACAGATTTTTGCACAAATCTTTGAAAGGTCATCTGTTGATTAATAGGGTTGAAGAAGCAATATTTAGCCAGATGATTTAACTTGCCACATATGAAGCAAGGTTTTGGTCTATTGATTTTACTCAGATCAACTCCTTGCTTCTGAGCCCATTGATTATTCCAGTTTCTTTGATTTCCTCTTTTTAAACCAGAATTTAGGCTCTTGGTTTTACTACAATCACACTGATTACAAGATCCAGGATTCACAACTGTGGTTTGTTTGTAATGAACCTTGTTATCTTTTCCTTTGGTCTTCTCTATCTCCTTGGACTTGATCCAGTTTTTCCCACATCCCTCATTGGTGATTATATTGTTTTCTACTGGGATTTCTTTACTTATAACATTATCTCTCTTCTTACTGGCTTCTTTCTCAGTTAGATCCTTAATTACTACTTCATTCAAAGGGTCTATCTTAAAGGCTTTTTCAGATAAGTCCTTTTTCTCCTTGGTTTCTAACAAGTCTGAAGTAGGAGAGATATAATTGTTGTTGTAAGGAGGAGGTGTACTGTTGTATCCAATACCAGGCTTCATCTTATCATGAATCTGAGCCTTTAGAAGAGAATCCATTGCTTTTGAAGCATATGAAAACTTTTCTATGTCAAGTTTAACTTTAGACAGTTCCTCCTTCAGCCTATCACTCTCTTCTAAGGATTTAGACAGTTTGGTTTCTAACTCATTCTTTTCCCACTTCCAATAGTTAGTGTCATAGGAGTGTTGAAGTTCATTAGCTTGAAAGCCTTTGATTTGTTCTTCAAATCTCTCTACAATTAACACATAATCTCTTCTATCCTTTTCTAACCTTTTGAGGTCATCACACATACTTTGATTGTGATCCCTGTATCTTTTGACAGTGTCAATGCAGGATTTAGTATAAAGATTAGAAGTTACCTCAGAGGGGAGATCAGACACTTCTGCCATAAGAGCTTGATTCTGAATGGCTTCCTCAGCTTGATCACTCCAGTCAAATCCCATTCCTTGTTGAGAGACAAGAGCTTGAGCAGGATTCTTGTTTTGAGTGTAGCCTCTATTCTGAGCTTGTTGGTGGTTGTTGTTTGGAATAACACTTCTGCATTCTCTAGCAAAGTGTCCTTTCATGTGACACTTATAACACTCCACCTTGATTTTGTCAAAACCAGCTCCATCTTCTCTTCTTTGAGAGAAGTTATTCCTTCCTGTTCTTTTAATGAACTTCTTCACCCTCATGGATAACATGGCCATCTGCCATTTAATATCCATCTCCTCCAGGTCATCAGGGTGAAGTTGATCCAGATCATCATTAATCAATGAATTGTTACTATGACTGGACAAGAAGGCTTCAAATATTGTTTCAGTTCCTTTTTCTGAACTTGCTCCACTAGCAGTACTAACTGCTTCAGGGATAGCAGTAGTATCAGTGGCTGCTGAAAGAAGTGCAGAATTGTGAACATATCCAGTAGGCTTCTTCTTGATCTCTACCTCAGTTTCAAAAACTCTTAGATCATTGTATAGATCATCAAGTTCTTTCTCTTCCAGATTGTCACTCTGCCTATATGAGACAGTGTACATAGTCCATTCATCCCCAAGAGATCTGAGGAACTTTCTGTTGATGTCATCTTGATCCATCTTCACTCCTACAGTAGCCAGTTCACCAATGAGCTTGTTGAACCTATCAAAAGTTTGAGTCATAGACTCATTCTTTGAGGAAGTAAACTTCTCATATTGCTGCTTTAGAACATCTCTTTGATTTCTTTTGATGCTCTTAGTTCCAGCAAATCTTTTCTCTAGGGCATTCCAGAGAATTTGAGCATCAGTGCAGTTGCAAAATTGATGCTGATATTCATTGGGGATGGCCAAGAGCAGAGTGCTCAAGGCCTTCATCTCTGTCTGTCTGATCTTTCTTTCATCATCTGTCTTTGGTGGAGGTCTTTTTCCATCTGGTCCTATCCTTCCAGCTTCAGAAGGACCATTCTCAATGATGTCCCACATTGAGTAGTCAGTGAGAAGAATATATTGTCTGATTCTGATCTTCCACATGTCAAACTCACTGGGTTTGAGCATTGGAACTTTGGAGACCAAAGTACTGCTTGATTATGTAAGATTTTCCATGATGAATAGATGTTTCTGAGAGAGTTTAGCTCTGATACCACTTGTCAGGATCGAATTCTTAACAAGAATTAATTCTCAGAAACTAATATCAAAGAAGTTTGCGGAATAACACTTTGATATTTAATGAAACAGTAAATTAACACAGAAAATGTGAAGAACAAACTGTAAACTTGTATTGAAAGCTTGAAGCTACAAGATTACACACTCAACCTCAATATTGATGAACAGACTCACCAATACGAATTCTACTTCTCTAGAATTAGGATCTATACCTTGAGGTTGATTTCTCTCTAGCACTTCTAATGAATAATTATCAAAAAGTTAATTTTATCTATTCTATACATTCTATACATATACTAATCAAAAGATAATTACAAAGAATAAACAAATCTTCAGTATATCTTCCATGTATATCTCTAAGCTTCCATATGTATCTTCAGAATATCCAGCTGTCATTCTTTCCATCCGGATCTCTTAAGCAACACTAATTATGCTCAGCAGCATTAACTTCTTCTAGCAGCATTAACTACTAAGCAGTACTAACTACTAGGAGTACTAACTAGCTAAGCAGTACTAACTTTGTTCAAGCAGCACTAACTTTGACTAGCAGTATTAATTGAACTAGCAGTAGTAATACTCAGCAGTACTAACCTTGAAGTCTTCTAGCAGTAGTAACCTTGTACCAGCAGCATTAACCATACTTAAGCTTTTCTTCAGTTCCCAACAACCTCAAAGCTTGATGGTTAGAATGTAGCACATACTATTTTGGCTTTAATAATAGGCCTAAGATTCTCATTCATTTGTCATATAAAAGTAGTAGGAGCATTGGTAAGTCCAAATGGCATTACCAACCATTCATACCAACCACTTTTTGTCTTGATCTCTGTTTTCCACTCATATCCTCCACGCATTTTGATTTGGTGATATCCACATCTAAGATCAATTTTAGTAAACAAATTGGCACCATGGAGCTTATCTAGCATACTATCAAATCATGGAATCGGATAACAATATTTGACCGTGATGTTATTGATGGCACAACTGTCAACACATTTGCATGATTCCATCTTTCTTAGGGACCAACAAGGTTAGAATTGAACAAGGGCTTATACTTTCACGTACGTAGTCACGGTCAATGAGCTCTTGGACTTGACGTTGCAACTCTCATGTCTTCTGTGGATCACAATGATAGGTTGGCTTATTTGGAAACAATGCTCTAGGAATTAGATCAATTTGATGTTCAAGACCCCTTAATACGCGGAGGCAAGTCAGAAGGAAACACATCTCTGAACTCTTCTAAAAGTGGAAGAACATCATGCCAAGGGGTCTAATCCGTATTAGCCTGTTTTCGACTAGAAGCAAAACATCAACATGTTTACATTTGCAATTTCTTTCTCCACCCATTTTTCATTCATGGATCGAGGATTATCTTCTTCTTGTTCATGATAAGTGAGTAGGTGTTTTTGGTGAGTACCATGCAAAACATGCCAATCATATTGCTAAGCTCTTCCGAGTAACAAATGGCATGAAACCATATGTATAACATCACAAAGAACTGATCTTGATAAGGCTTGCTAATAGAAAATGAGAGTAGGGCCTGATTGGTTACATCTACGCCAGTTCCCTGATTTAGGCACTGAAGTTCGAATGGATTCGGGTGAGATGAGGTTGGAATGTTGAGTTTGTTGACTAGAGTTGTGGATGCAACATCTGTACAACAACCACTGTTAATAAACGGCTACACACCTCCCCCTTGATATCATGCACCTTGAATGGAATATGTGTTCCCTTTGCTCATTATTGGGAATCGATTCTTTTGCATGGAGTACTCTCCGTATATCCAAAAGCTCTCCTTTTTCAAGTTCGATTCTCTCTTCAAAATAGTCTTCTTCATCATAGATGGGCGTCTCGTCTTCCTCTTCCTCTACGACAGTAACCACATTAATCTCTTTGAAAGCCATCGCTCACGTGTTCGGACGTTCCGCTTGAAAGTGTCCTACTTGATATATGAAGCATTTCTTTTTTGATGTATCTGAAGAACAACCTTACCTTTCTCTTGCTTTATTGAGTTTCCACCTTTTAGAGGACTTTTTGACTTGTAGAATGGATTTTTGAAAGAGTATCCTTTGTAAATAAATTGGATGTTGCTCTTTCCGTCTTCTTATTCTGCACATGTTTCTCGATCTTAGAAGCTAACTTGCACACCTCTTCAAAGGACAATAAGGTTGCAATTTACGCTTCTCGGCAACATCATTGTTTAATTCACCACTGATATGAGCTATGGTTTGTTCTCTTTTTTCTTGAACTCCACTTCATAACATAAGTTGCTCAAATTCATGGGTATAATCATCAATGTTAGATTACCATGCTTGAAGTTTGTCATCTTGACATTGAGATCTTGCTTGTATGAATCTGTTAGGAAGCTCACCTTGAGCAACTTCTTTAGTTTTCTCCCATACCTGATTTTAAACTTGCCATTTCGTTCTCATTTGGATTTCATGTTCTCCCACCATAACGAAGCATATTTCTTATGCTTCAAAACAACTTTGTAGCTTTTCTCATCAGAATACCCCCTTGACATCGAAAAGGTTCTCAATATCATTTAGCCAATCAATAAAGTCATCCAGATTTGACCCTCCATGGAACCCCATTGGTTCATCATTGACATGTCTAAGATCATCTATAAACCTTCTCTTTCTCTGTGATGAAGACTAGCGAGAAACATCTGAATTGACATCATTTTGGTTGGTAGAATCACTGTCAATAGAAGAATGAAAGTGATGTTTTTGATTGAACCTTCGTGGTTGTTGACGTAGCTTTGCAAGTTGCTGAGTAATGACTAATGAGCTCATTCTGTCTGTGGAGTTCTTCAATTTGTCTATCATTCTGTCTTTGGGAGTTCTTCAATTTTCCCCATACTTGAGTTTGTTCCACTACATGTGAGGAATCGCCATAAGATTTGATTGGAAAGAAAAAGAGATGGTAGAATGACAAGAACACAAACCAATGACAACTTGAGTTCGCTCTAATACCAAGTTGATGCATGTGATACGTAACAATCTGATTGAATCGAGGATGAAGTAATTGAACAGCACCAAGATCAATCAAATTCGCGAAAGTTGAATACTATGAGTGATAAAGCAACATCACCACACTAACAGTAAACAAGAATTGACCTCTTTTGTGTATAGAACACTCAAAATAGCTCCACAAGCTACTGTATATACATAAATGAGGATGTGTCCTTCTAGTACAACTTGGGAGCCATTATGTAGGGATGGAAACTTAAAGCAACAATTAATCTTGAAAAATCAAAAGCCATAGAAAGATTAGAAGTTGCAAAATAATTAAAAGATACATTAAAGAAGCATTGATGGAATTGATTGTGATAAAGACTCGATAAATGTTTGGATGCTCCCACATTAGTTAAGAAGCATCATGTGCTTGTTGACGTAAGGATATGTATTGTATAGGGTTGTTAGAAATAAATTTAGGATCCAATTCGAAACTTCTCTGAAGGGGAAAGAATCATTAGCTTCTGATGAACAGCTAAAGATGTGGTCCCTAGCTGTTTTTTTTTACCTTCAGTAGCACATCATTGGTTTAATGTTATTTATGCTACTCCTGTGCAATGTAACATAGGTCTAGGATCCTATAGTACATGGAAATGGAACATTAATGTTATACTTTACTTGATACAAGTTGTGTAGCTTTACAATGTCCATCACGCAACATTCAACATCTGCTGCCGAACTTATTCCGAGAGAGCTCAGATCGAATCGGTATTGCTATCCGAGCTCTCTTATTGAATTCTAATGTGTTGGCTTAGAAGTTAATTTTCTTCATTTTTTCGGTTCTACAAAATTATCCAGAAGACTTATCTTCTGGAGGCGAACACAATAACATGTTTATCCTGCACATGGGGATATTTAAGGTAGTCTATATACCACTCAAAACATGGTTGCTATATGTTGCATACAAGATTCTAATACCAACATAAATTTGCATGAATTTTCAACCTAGTGCATCATAATGTGTATAATTGATTCAATGCATATGCTAGTTCTTATGCGTGGAGCTTCATACCATGAGTTATTGGTTACATTTGTGCTTGCTATCTCTACGAAGTCTTGTGCTTTCATTGATCATTTGTGTCTTGCAATTTACATGGTACCGCATGTGTTTGGTCTACTTAGAAAGTACCACAATTTCTTACATTCTTGCAGGATGTGGCTTTTGTCATTGATGGTTGGGCTCTTGAAATTGCACTCAAGTATTACCGGAAAGCATTCACAGAATTAGCAATATTGTCACGGACAGCTATATGTTGTCGAGTTACACCATCACAAAAGGCACAGGTACTGTTTGTTTATTCTTACAGACATGATTAGTTCGCTCACAATTTCTATGTTTGCATTTCTTATTGAAGAAAATGGGGTGGGATATTGAGGCGGTCGTTTTTGGTTGGACAACCTTTTCTTGTTTGGTTATGCTTCTATCCTTAAGATGATGACGGACACGATTTTTATCCAAACATTAATTGGGCGCTTCTGCCATTTAGTTACTTCTTTGGAACATGCATGCGATGATGGTTGACAGTATTGCTGTTTAAAATTCGAGCTATGGTGTATGTGACAAAATTATATTTTGCTAAATCAGATTTTGCTTGGTGATGAGACGTTTTAGACATGTAATTTGCTAATAATGTGGTGCCTGATTGCAACACAAGTTAGGTTTGCTTATGACTACAACAATAGAATTTCCAAAATTTCTACCGCAAGAAGGCATAATCATTGAATTTTTTTTAGTGGTTATTATTTTTCATAGACTTTAAAACTAACTTGGTTGGCCCAAAAGTTTTCCCGAGGATGGGGCTAGGAAGCTTCAGTGGCTATTAATTAAAATCTCACCAATCAAAAGAATATTTTTGCTCTCTCTAATATAGATGTTGTTTCCATCCCAATTTTGGGTTTGAAAGACTTCTGCTTCTTTATAATAGGGCAGTTCCTTGAGAAGGTGAGTAGATGCAAACTCCTCTATTTTTTAAAGGTTTGTGGGGGGGGGGGGGGGGGGAGGGAGTTCAGGTGGGGAGCCCTTAAATATTTTTCTTAGCACTCACGTAATGCCACTTTTTGCTGATCTTATTTTGGTGACTTGTTATTCCACATATTAGGGCGCCAATCATATTTCATACTTAATCAATGAAAGAGAATAATCTATTATCTTATACTTATGGTTGAAGTCTATTTCCTTGTTGATTTGGTATTGAAGTTATTTTAAGAAGACAAAGATGATTTTTTGTGTATATTCATTACTGAAGTATTACATCCTTCATATACAAGAAAATACAACAAATATTAGTAAATGATCGCACCCTTCCTAATATTACAGGGTCCTACAAAATCTTCCTGAATCAGTGTGATCCTACAAAATCATTCCAAAATCATTGCTTTTCTGATGACTTCTCATTTTGGGAATTTTCAGCACGTATTGTTTCCATGCTTTAATTCAACCTCTTGTTGATTTTTGTATTTAAAAATGTGGACGTATTGGCATGGATAAGGGATAATGGATTTTAGGATTTTTTGGATTTCTATGTGCATGAGAATTTTCACTTTTATATGTTTTATTCCGAACCTCAGACCAATATATTTATACAGGATAAGAAATCTAAAAAAGTAAAGGGATTTCTCTAATCTAAATAAGGTAATACATATTTACACATTTGGTCCCTATATTTCTACACCCCCTCAAGCTGGGGAGTATATGTTTATCATTCCCAACTTGGAGCATAAGTCTTCAAATATAGGTCTTTGAAGTGAATTGGTTAACATGTCTGCAATGTGCTTGGGGGAAGAAGTATGCTCCAGGCATATTATCTTAGCATCAACTTTCTCACCGATGAAGTGTCTGCCAATTTCCACATGCTTTATCCTGGACTCGATTCCTTGCAATGCTAATTGCATCTTTATTATCATAGAGGAGTGTGGTTGGACCATAGTTCTCTATCTTTAATTCTTTTAGTAATCTGATAAGCCACATTCCTTCGCATATGCTGTAACAACCCTCGTTTCCGCCTCTAAACTGAGACCCAACGAAGGGTGTTACGAACCGAGTCTCAACCATTTATATATAATTGAAATAAAACATATTACAAAAATTGCGGAAGCAAAAACATAGTTTAATATATATAAAACATTCCACGATGGATCATAGTTACAAAGTATATATTTATCTTCTAATAAACACATACTAAGCTAAGTTATAAAAACCAAATTATACAAACCAAAACAACACCCGATTAAACCACAAAATGAAGCTTTCGATAATCCCTTCGAGACTTCCTTTTCACCTTCTCAAAGTAATGTTGTCCACAACTGAGATACATATTTATAATTTTTAAGCCATTGATTGACTTGTGATTACAAATCTCATTTCAATGCACAAAACATTTAGAAAATCAAATTATAGCCTCAAATAAGCTATTGTATCATGTATATGCATGTAAAACATTTAAACATTTATGTTTTCCGAATTTAATCTCTCCCGGTGGGTGTCGCCCCTTCCGGCTTTTATTCGGAACCCTTCGTCAAGGATCCGGGACCGTTTCTACGACCCCTTACCGCGGTTATACCGTCTCAGTGGTTCTTATTCCATCGGTGATCAAATTTGTTCCTTTATCATGCGTTTTAAAAACACATATAACATGTTATACATAGCTATATCATTTAAAGATGTCCATATTCTTTATAATAACTAAATATGAACAAAACTTCATGAAAACATGTACACAAATATGTATCTCAGGTTTGGAGATCAAACCAAAAGAAAAGATAAGTAATCACCTTGGTTTTTGGCTAAATGACACTTAAATTCTGCAGCCCTCTACCCTTGCTTGCTAATATCCTCTTTCAATTCACAAAATATGGAATTGTATGTGTGTTTGATTGTTTTCTGCTGGAAAAAGAACTTAAAAGAGACAAAAGAGGCTTATATTTATACTAGAGGTTAAGGTGCTTGTAACTAGATTAGTCACTAGTTGATGTGGCATCCTCCCATGCACCATATGCCACCAAATAACACCTCAAGCTGCCACTAACAACCCCTTTTTCCAGCCCCTTTTCTTTTGTCTTTAGTACATATAACAACTTTATTTATAATCCCTTTTAATTATTTATTAATACTAAATAATTCATTTTATTTATTTTATTTTATAAAATCCAGCAGCTGCCTTTTTATTTATTTATTAAAATTTCAGCAACTTTTTTTTTCATTAATTAAAATAGGCTGTTACATATGCCTTGTGACATTACTCTATATTCTGCTTTAGCACTACTTCTTGCTACAGCTGATTGCTTCTTGATCCTCCATGTGACAAGGGTTTCCCCACACAAATGAACAATATCCAGATGTAGATCTCCAATCAACAAAACCACCCTAATTTGCATCATTGAATACCTTGATTCCATGATCATGTCCTTCAGTGAATGCTCCGATATGCTGCCTCCATGTGCTCTGCGGTAGGACTGTTCATATATTGGCTTGTCACGCTTACAGAGAATCCTATATCTGGTGTAGTGTAGGACAAGTAGATAAGTTTTCCCACCAACTGATATCTTCCCTTGTCAACCAAGGCACAATCTTGTTTGGTGCTATTCTGTTGTAAGGGTCCATTGGTGTATCAGCAGGCCCGTCTCCCTTTGTGAGATCTAGCTACTTATGTTCCCAAGAAATACTTGAGACTTCCAAGGCCTTTTACTTCAAATTCTTTTGACAAAAATTCTTTTAGACCAACAATTTCCCATATGTCATTTTCAGTAAGAACAATATTATCAACATAGACAATAAGGATGGTTACGTTCTAATTTAAGGTATGCTTGACAAACATAGTGTGATCGGATTGGCACTGTGTATATCCATTACCCTTTAGGACTTTAGAAAATCGGTCAAACCATGTACGTGGGGATTGCTCGAGTCCATAGAGGGACTTTCGGAGTTTGCACACCTTTCCTAGGTTTTTATTAGTGGAGAAACCCATCGGAATATCCATAAAGACTTCTTCCTTTAGCTCCCCATTGAGGATAGCGTTTTTGACATCTAGTTGATGCAAAATCCAATCAAGATTGGTAGCGATCGACAGTAAGACTTTGATATTATTTAGTTTTGTAACTGTAGCAAATGTTTCCCGTAACTATCCCATATGATTATATGATTGGGTGAACCCTTTAGCTACCGGGCGTGTTTTATACTTGTCAACTGTGCCATTTGCCTTGTAATTTTATTGAGAAAATCCACTTGCATCCAACAGTCTTTTCTCCCGGAGGAAGATCTGTAATTTCCCACGTTTGATTCTTCTCCAAAGCCTTGATCTCTTCAATGGTTGCAGTCTTCCAAGCTGAATCCTAAAGTGCCTCATGAATAGATGATGGGGCTATTCTTCATCAATTTTGGATACAAAGGCACGGTAACTTGGTGATAATGCTTTGTAGGATATGTAATTTTGAAGGGGTTACAAAGTACAAGACTGAACGCCTTTCCTTTTCGCAATAGGTAGATCTGGATCACTACGACTAGTATCACTAGGAGACATGCCTTGTGGTTCGGCAGGTTAAGGATCCGATTATGATTCATGACCCGGTTGAGATTGAGCCAACCTGCCTCGACCTTATTTGTTTCTTCGTGAATAAACCAGGGTGTCTTTTGGTGGCTCAAGTGGGTTTGGCATCGGAGAGGGAATAGGTTCAGATGGGTTCAATATAGGAGAAGAGGTTTCAGGTGGAATCGGTTTAGTAGGAGTAGACTAAGGCTCAAATGGTGGTTCGAAGTGGAGCCTTTCAGTGGAAATTCCCTTACTATGAAGCGGATGTTCGTTCACATTGCCCCCGTGAACAGCCGAGTAAAAAGGTGTATTTTCAAATAAGGTAATGTCAGTGAACATTTTCTTTGTGATCGGGTCAAAGCACTTATATTCCTTACGATTGGGTGAATATCCAATGAAAATGCATTTTATTGCTTTTGGGTCAAGTTTGTTGCGGGATCGAGAGTAGATGTGTACATATGCCGTACAGCCAAATTTTTTTGGAGGGATGTTTGAAAGCAAGTGTGTATGCGGAAAGGACTCAAGGAGGACTTGACATGGCAATATATGGTTCAACACTCGAGAGGGCGTGCAGTTGATGAGATAGGTAGCTGTGAGAACTGCCTCACCCAATGTTGTTGTTTGGGAACATTGGATGTGAAGAGGAGGGCGCGGGTAGTTTCAAGTAGATGTTTGTTTTTCCTCTTAGCTATACCATTTTGTTGGGTATCAGACTAATTAGCTTGCCTAATTTCAGTCAAATTAGCTTGCCTAATTTCAGTCTAATTAGCTTGCCTAATTTCATATTTCCTTTATTATTCAATGGTGCTAAGTGTAATTATGTTTTCTATATATTTGGGTGTATTCCTCCTCTTTTTATTTATTCAATAATAAAACCTATTTCAATTTGGTATCAGAGCTTCGTCTTTAACCCTACGGCAGCCAACCAGCGCCGCCTAAAACCCTACGGCAGCCAACCTGCGCCGCCAACAGCGCCAATCTGCGCCACCCTTCTGCTTCACCATCAGCGCCGATCATCACCACCACCCTATTTCCCCAGCGCCGCCTAAACCCTAAACCGGCAGCCGCACCATCGCCTAAACCCTAAAACCGGCAGCCGTCATCCTCTCACCAACAGCGCCGACCATCCTAATCTCTAATCACCCCACACTCTAATCATGGCAGCCATCATTCCCTTCTCTCCTCAAGAGAAAACCATACACAACTCTCACAAATTTTCCTTCTCTCTCAAACCTA
This sequence comes from Arctium lappa, assembly GCA_023525745.1. Taxonomy (NCBI): domain Eukaryota; kingdom Viridiplantae; phylum Streptophyta; class Magnoliopsida; order Asterales; family Asteraceae; genus Arctium; species Arctium lappa. The sequence continues at coordinate 41,956,738 of CM042057.1, forward strand.
CCAACTATGGCTATTGGCGATCCATGATAGAAGCCTTTCTTACATCTCACAATCTCTTTGGTTATGTTGATGGAACTGTACCATGCCCTGACCAAAAAGTCACCACTGATACAGCCGTCACCGACAACCCTAGTTACATCCCGTGGATATCCAACGATGCCCATATTCGGATGCTTATCATCGCCACTGTATCCGAAAACTCTTATCAACATATCCAAGGCAAAACATCACGTGACGTGTGGCTATCGCTTGAACGCGCCTATGCCCCTGTTACAGCCTCTCATGAATTTACCCTAAAAAACCAACTCCTTCGAATCACCATGAAAGGTGATGAGAAATCAGCCGACTACCTGAGCAGGGTTCACGAATATGCTACTGCCCTTGTTAATATTGGAGAACCGATGAAGGACAAAGACCTGGTTATGCTCACTATTGCCGGTCTTCGCGACGAATACAACGTCATCAAGGGCAATCTTCTAACTCGCTTACCGCCTGTTCGCTTCAATGAACTGCATGGTCTTCTGTGTGATCATGATTATGTCTTCACAAAGAATCTCCAACCACAGGCTTTTCTGGCTCCTACTGCTCCAACTTCCCAGCCCCAAACGGCTGCTTCAGCTTCACAACCAACTCTTGACCAACTTCAACAACAACTTCAAAGCATTCAAGCTTGGTTATCAATTGAATCCTCTTCCTGCCCCACGGGCTCAAGCTTACTATGGCTCTCGGTCTTCCAACAACAGCCGCGGTGGACGGGGATCTCGTGGTTCCTCTCGCGGTCCCCCACGTAATGGTCCCAACAATCGCCCTCGAGACAACCATGGCTCCCGACAGTTCTCTTGGGCTTCAGCCCAAAACACCGTTTATGGCCACTGTAACAGGTGTGGGATAGGTCATCTACCCTCCAAATGTCCGAATCAGCCGAACCAGCATGCTTCCGCACCACAAGCCAACTTTACAGCCAACTATGATGCTGCCTCATCTTCCGGCTCCACTTGGAAACCAGACACTGGTGCAACCCATCATGCCACACCAGACCTATCTAGCATGGATAACTCGGAAGCTTACTATGGTAACGATTCTTTATTTGTTGGTAACGGTAATTCTATACCCATTGTTCATATTGGTTCATCCAAAATACACTCGCCAAGCAAAACCTTTTCCCTAACCAACATTCTTCATGTTCCGCAATTAAAACAAAATCTTTTATCTGTTCAAAAATTTTGCCATGATAACCATGTTTTCTTTGAATTTCACTCTTCTTATTTTGTTGTCAAGGACGAGTCTACACGCACTACCCTCCTTTTGGGCCCCAGTGAACATGGCTTATACTCCATCCGTCTTCCTCAACTCAAGTCACTACCCAAAGTCGCTTTCACTGCTAATCCTGTTTTCCATGCACGAACCAAGCATGTTGAAGTCGATTATAACTTTGTTCGTGAGCAGGTGACTCAAGGGAGGTTGAATGTCAAGTTCATTTCCACCGATGACCAAATTGCTGATATTTTCACCAAGCCCTTATCTTGTCAGAAATTTGAGTTTCTACGGTCCAAGTTACAGATCGCTAACCGCGCTGAACTTGCAGGGGAATATCAGACTAATTAGCTTGCCTAATTTCAGTCAAATTAGCTTGCCTAATTTCAGTCTAATTAGCTTGCCTAATTTCATATTTCCTTTATTATTCAAGGGTGCTAAGTGTAATTATGTTTTCTATATATTTGGGTGTATTCCTCCTCTTTTTATTTATTCAATAATAAAACCTATTTCAATTTTGGGGAGTGTCGACGCATGAACTTTGATGAACGATGCCATTTTTTGAGAGATAATCTCCTAAGAAATGATTGAAATATTTAAGGAGCATTATCAATTTTAAGTACTTGAATATTTGTATGAAACTGAGTTCGAATCATGGTATGGAATTTGATGAACAAATGTTTTGTCTCAGATATGTTTTTCATTAATAACACCCATGAGAGTCGTGTGTGATCATCAACAAACAGTAAGAACCATCGCGCTTGATGTTATTTATATGAGTTTTCCCCCCAAATATCACTATGAACGAGGGAGAATGGCTTGGACGGTGTATGGGATCGAGGTAAATATGAAACACGAGTATGCTTAGAGAGTTGACATATATCACACCGAAGAACACGGGTATTCTTATAACTGAATAAAGATAGATATAATCGAGAGAGAGAGAGAATTAAGATGCCCTAGGCGACAATGTAAATTCATAATCTCATTATCGTTGGAAGTAGGCACACTTTTATTTCAAGACAGACTCGAAGTGAGGGTTGTTGGAGTTTGAGGACAACAGGAGGTGAATTTGTCTGAATTGATTTTCATCTGGAGGTGGTATAGGCCGGCTCGATACTAAACATTGCCAATCTTCTTTCCCGAGTCCAAATCCTGAAATACACGAGTGAGCAAAAAGTTAGTAGTGCACCAGTTGGCGAATTTACTAACGGATACAAGATTGCAGGTGAGGTCAGGAACAAAGAGAACAAAAGTGAGAGTGATCGTAGGTGAAACTTTGATCGTCCCGATACCCATCACCTTTGAACTGCTCCCATCAGCTATACGAACAAACAGGTTAGTGACACAGGGATTTAGTTCATCAAACTGAGAGTTTCCTGTCACATGATTGGCGGCACCAGAATCAATAATCCAAGTACAGTCCAGAACAGAGGTGTTTCTACCTGTTTGAGCGATATTTCCGGTGCTTGAAGGGTTCATGGAATGTTGCCCAGGGTTGAACGTTTTGCAATAGATCCATTTGCTCTTTGTTGAATGGGAAAGACTCGGGTTGAGAGGCCTTGGCAGTCACGTGTCCACTGTTCTCATGCTCGTTGCTTGAACGTTGAGATTTTAAAGCTTGCCATGGATCTTCCAACAATTATCCCTAGTGTGGCCGAGTCTATTACAGTGATAGACCAAGGTCTCCCATTCCCCTGTTTGTTTGTTCTGGAAAATTAGGCGTTAGCGAGAGTTTGGGTATGAGTGTCTATAGGCAACAAGTGCAGAGCTATCACCAGGGGTAGATTGGGACCCATCATAACCTTCTTTCGGCTTTCCTCCCTTTGTACTTCTGAAAACACTTCACGAATCGAAGGAAGGGGTTTGGTTCCAAGTATGTATCCCGTAACCTCACCCAGTTTCTTGATTAAGCCCCATGAGGAACTTGAAGACTCTCTTTATCTCTATTAGTTTTTGAATTTTTACCTAGGACAGTTCCATGTATGATTTTCATATAGATCCAACTCGTGCCAGTACCTTGTCAACAGATTAAAGTATGCAATGACCGACAGTTCTCTATGTCGGAGATCATGGATGTGGCATTGCACAACGAAAAATTCAGCGGTATTGTCACTGCTGGAATAGGTATCTCAGGCAACTTCCCAAATTTCCTTGGCAATTGAATACAGAAGGAAGTTTTCTCCAATTTCTTTAGTCATGGAATTAATTAGCCATGACATTACCATACTATCTTCTGCTACCCGATTTTAAATTTGGGATCATCCGATTTGAGAGTTGGTACATAACCGGTGAGGTGACCATCCTTTCCACGACCTTGGATAAACAACATTACCTATTGGGACCATGGGTTGAATATTTTTACCATTAATGGACTGAGCTTTCCCACCGTTATTGGGCTGACCATCCTCAACCGTGCTTTGAGGATATAATGGAGTAGAGTCTGTTATTGTGACTTACGTAATTGAGAGACGAGATGACTTATGATGGGCCAGTTGACGGGCCTCTGTTAAAGGCGTTGAATAACATCAATGGGTGATTGAAGGCTGATTGCTGATCGTCAATCTGCTGATTGGAGAGGGCTGATTGCCGACTAGAGAGGGGTAGATTGAAGGCTGACTGTCGATTGAGACAGGTTGGCGATTAGAGAGGGGTTGATTAGAGCATAGCCTGCCATGTGTGCATGAGAATTCTCACTTTTGTGTGTTTTATTCCCAACCTAAGACCAATATATTTATACAGGAGCAGATATCTAAAAAGGTAAAGGGATGCCCTAATCTAAATAAGGTAATACATATTTACACATTTGGTCCCTATATTTCTACAATTTTTTTTCGCAAGGTTGGTTTGTCATCAGGGTTGTGGAAAGGACAGATCCCTTTTGTTTGATGCGGATTAAAAGGCTACTTGTCATTGATGTGGTTGGCAAGAGTGTCCTATTATATTTGACAACCTATACTATGTTTGGCTTGGAATAGCAAGAGCGTACCCAAATACTATAAGGTTTATGCTCAAGAAATTGTGAAGTGGCATTATGTTGCAAGGAAAAGAGGTTACCTTCGTTATGCGTTTGATTCTAATTTGGTTGTGATGTTGTTGCCTTCCATCGTCAATGCTAAGCCCATGAAAGCTTCTTGTGGTGCAAAGTTGATATGAGTGGGGGGTGTTGGAGATTGTGATCTATTCGTTAAAGCTTTATCACCTTTTATTTACTAGGCTTTATCTTAAACCTTCATTGATTGTGTTCAAGTTGTGATTTGTATATTAATCACTAAAGTGGGATGTTCTGCTATGAGCAGTAATTCATTGTATAATTTGCTTTTTTTGTAACCATAGATTGGAAGCAAGCTTTACAAGTTTTTATGTGTAGTTTTATTGTCTGCTTAATTATCTCCACTAAATTTTGTATTTACCATGTTTTGTAGCTTGTAGAGCTCCTTAAATCTTGTGACTACAGAACTCTGGCCATTGGTGATGGTGGGAATGATGTGAGAATGATTCAACAAGCTGATATTGGGGTTGGCATAAGTGGGAGAGAAGGACTGCAGGCAGCAAGAGCAGCTGATTATAGTATTGGGAGTAAGATCTAAAACTTAACTAGTATTTATACTTCTCTTACCATGTTATACCTGTTCTGGACTGCTGGTATTATTCGGTATTCATCTTAAAAAATTAGTATGCTTCACAATTCTTCTTTGTCCTGGAAAAAGAATCCTCTTTAACACAAAATGCATGAGATGACCTATGCTGTGGTACTCCCCTCCCCTCTTCTCACTTCTATTCCTCGTTGAGCTTCCACATCCACCCTTGAGTTTCATCTGGTACCAGCCACCAAGGTAGCTTTGCTAGTTAAGATGCAATAAGCGGTGGCCCTCCAAGTAATTGAACTCCCTGCGAGGTTGAGAAGCCCACTATCCTGGCAAGCCCTCCTCTACGAAGGCTTCTATGCAAGATACAAAAGGCAACATCTCAGTGACAATTATTCTAGCAAGTATAACTTGTTCTTCCTATTGTATATGATATATCCATCCTAAGCATGTTCCCATATCTTCCTCTCACTTGTTGAGACCTGCAACCTTCTAATGTGATCTTATTAACTTTAATATGTTTGCCATGCTAGACTGCTAGTTTATGGAATTTTGAATTGAGAGTAATGTGTTGAACTTAGGCCTGGACAAAGTCAGTTCTGCTCAGCACTTCTAAAATTTACAAACCCTTGTCACCTACTATATCCACTTGAATATGAGGAGCTAGGATTGATTTGATTGAGCCTCTCCATAGTTATTAACCAAGATATAGAGGAGATGCTTCTAGTTATGTCTGCTCTGAATATTCTAGGGAACTGTAAGCTGATCTAGGGAATATGTGTGAAACTTGCACTGCTTGGACAAGCGTACCACTGATGACTAGGAGTTAGGATGAAGTGAGGTAAGTTTCCTTGCCTAATATGATTGTACTTTGACTTTACCACAATTTATTGAATGGCCTTAATGTTGTGTTTTTATCTTTTCCCATAGTGGGAAATATTAGTTGTAGACGTAAGATGTTCTTATGTGAACTAGAGGGAAAATATTAATTTTAACCTATACTCGGTCAAGACTTGCCTTCATGTGGATTTGGATGCTTATTAGAAACATGATGCATAGGAAAGATATATACTGTTCTGTTTCATTATTTTTCTGTTTACTTATTCTTCCGTCCAAGAAACATCAGCTGGTATTATTTTTGTAGGTTCTTATTGCTTTTGGAATTCATGATGGTATTCTAGGGATTAGGGGTTTGATTTTTTCTCATGTCTCAGAATTACTTAGAATGTAAATTTTAGTTGATTGATATTTTTAACTACAAAAATAAATGCTTTTGTCTTGTTTCAGTTATTCCTGGCTTTATCTTGACATTCTATATTTGACATATCCTATTCTGTTACATTGCAGAATTCAGGTTTCTTAAAAGATTGATACTTGTCCATGGACGATATTCATATAACCGTACCGCATTTCTTTCACAGTATTCATTCTATAAGTCCTTACTGATATGCTTCATCCAGATCTTGTGAGTTTCTTTGAACGACCTATGCTTAATCTTTTTATTCCATATATCAATCTAATTATTTTGTTTTCATCTTGGGATTTTTTTGTAATGCAAAGCACTGACCTAAGGACTCTTCAGTTTCTCTTTCGTCTCAGGTGTCTCTGGTACCAGCCTTTTCAACTCTGTCAGCCTCATGGCTTATAATGTTTTCTACACCAGTATTCCTGTTTTAGTCAGTGTCCTTGACAAAGATCTCAGTGAAAAAACTGTTATGCAGCATCCACAAATATTATATTACGGCCAAGCAGGGAGGTTAGGATTTTTATGACTAATGCCTGGTCGTAGTTTACAAGGAATCGTGAATGATAACTTACAACATGTTTTGTCCTTCTCGTTTAACCTGGATTAGTATTTTTGTGGAACAGGCTTCTCAATCCTACCACATTTGCTGGATGGTTTGGGCGTGCTCTCTTTCATGTGAGTGATATTTCTTAATTAATATTTTGGTGTAAATACTTTCACATAAGTTGATTCTAATTTTGTCTTGTGGAAATTCTAGTTCATTACTACAAGTTTCTAGCGATCTTTTTATTTAGAAAAAGTTGAAGACCTATATCGATCTATAAACTAGTAATACTATCCTTCAAATTTTCACAGGACAACCATTCTGACAATGTACTTGTTGCGTTCATTCTATCATACATGGTAACATCCTTGCATTCTTTATACCTTGAACATAAGAGGAAAGGCCAAGACTCACTTACACATACGACCAGAAACCCTAAAATGATAATAAAAGAAAAATGGCAATTTAGGACACTCATAAAGGGCTTGTTGAGATTATCAATAGCCAAATAACTGAAGTGAATTGTTCCTTCCGGACGAGTAGTTATTTATGTTGGTACCTATCCTTGTTAATTAAACCAGATGTCATCATGATGATGTAGTTGGATGTAACGCTTCCATGAGAATGTTGCTGATTGTTCTTGTGCACTGTGTGTTGGGATGGCTTGGATTTTAATATTATTATATCACTAGTAAATTCATATGGTTTTTTACCCTTCAGTTAAATCCTTGCGAGACCCCTTCCTAGTAATAACTTTTAACGGTTCTAGGGAAAGTATTTTTGTTTTTAGGATTGGATGCTTCTGCTGTAACCATTTCAGTAAAGGATAATGGAGCATAATGAAGTGGCAATTTACTCTTACAGACCTAAAAATATGTTACAAAAAATGTGACAATAAGCTAGTCAAGAATAAAGGGAAGGCCTCCATTTAAATTGATGAAGCGAGCTAACCTAGACTTGGAAAGCTAGTAAACCAAAAAATTCATAAATAATATACATATGCAACATTGTGGCTAGTACATGAAAGTAAAGTGTATACTCAGAAATTCCGTGAAGTTAAGGTAGTCAAGTTTACTTTTGGGAAGCCTACCAGAAAAGCAAATCTATTATGATTATGGTGTCAAGTGGGCATGGGAGTTTCTGTCCTTCCTTAGAGGTCAAGGGGAAAGGATTTGATTAGAAAGAGTTTGGGAATGTCCTGCTTAGTTAACAAACATCGGGTTATAACCTCTAACTACAGGCTTTATGGCCAGGATATAATGAATTGCTTAATATTACTCACACCCATCAAGTAGGAGCACAGAATGTAGTTTAAACTCACGATATCGAGAAAGCAAGCCGATCATAGACGGAGATTTAAGCTTGAAGTGTCATGACTTTCAGTACCTTTGTCCATGACTAAACATCTGAGGCATCCAGCCTTGCTATTTTGAATATTAGTAATTTGATTGTGTGAGAGAAAAGCATACCACATGTAAAATTGCAAGCATCATAACAAAATACATTGAGCTTAGCATTCTGGACTTGTCATCTTGTTTTGATGTCTGTCAAGACATACATAAAACCAACATCATATATACTTTTAGTCTCATGGCACAAATTAGTCAGAACAATACAAGAGTTTTGCATCTCCAGTGCGGATGATAAGTTCTTTTCATCATCACCGTGAAGGACCTTATTTCGTTTTCTGCAGCTTATGCAAATAGCCATCGTTCCTGCCTTAGCCATTGCTATATTTACTTTTATGAATCATGGATGCCCCATATTTGCAAGAGTATTTATTGTGGTGATTGTTGTATTGTCAGGCAATTGTTGTGTTTGTGATAACCATACATTCATATGCCTTTGAGAAGAGCGAGTTGGAGGAGGTTTCAATGGTGGCACTCTCTGGGTGTGTTTGGTTGCAGGCTTTTGTTGTCACATTAGAGACCAAGTAAGTTACCACCACTCTGATTTGTGCTGCTAGAATTCATCTTGAGCATCTCTATTGTGAAAATCTTCCAATGTTTCTCTTTGTTTTATGAGACAAACCAATGCTCATTTCTTATGTAGCTTTCTAGCAACTCCCTTTTTTTGGGTACCATATGTCTAGTATCGCCACTTCTCTAAAATAAACAATTCAAAGACGGTTTTTATATGTTTGATTTTATAAACATGTAGACTCCGTTCTGCTTCGTTTTGTGCTAAATAATGTTGAAAAGGCAAGGTCAGGTATTTTTTTTCAAGCGAGTGTCCATGCTTTTTAAATGAAACTAAAATTCAGATGGATTTATATACATGGAAAAGAGGTGAGGACAGAAAATAAATGAAAAAAAGTGCTATGGATGTTATATTTACTGTTTTTGCATTTTTAGCTCACTAATGTTGACCTCATACAAACTTCTATGGGAAAGCCGGAACACACAAATATATACTCCCAGTAATGGGCTTCAGAGGACGGTTTGAAACTTATATTTGTACGATTTACTTGCCATGTGGTGTTTAGATTATTCATGATGTCCTGTCATATTGTAACTGGAATTGATTCACATTGTTTACGATTATTTATCTGATGCTGCAGCTCTTTTACAATATTGCAACATCTTGCCATATGGGGGAATTTAGTTGTTTTCTACATGATCAATTGGATTGTGAGTGCTTTGCCACGATCTGGGATGTACACCATCATGTACCGCCTGTGTAGAGAGCCATCTTACTGGAATACCATGTTTGTAAGTAATCCTCTCCACTGATCTTTTTCCAGGATTTCTTTTGTCGTCAAAATTTTGGTTGCATTTGGTTTTGTGGGTGCTTTTTTTTTTAAGGGGAGGGGGGCACTTGATCACCTTTCTGTTCATTATTTTTGTGCAAATGTGGACCCAAAGGACCCGGTACAGTTGGTTGGTCGCATATCCATTTATACCGTTACTCATTTCTTATATTTTATAATGGAACCCACAATCACATGTTAACTACATGTTACACTTTACAAATGGGGGTATATAATCAAAAGAAAATTTAACCTAAAGCTATTTGCTGTATATTGTGTTGGGAATAATAATATGTGATATCCAAGGAAGTGGGTAAAATATTGATGGGAAGTCAGTTAAAAACAGTTGATAAATAGTTTTATATGGTCCATGTGATAGTGCTGAAAAGCACCATTTTTCATTGTCAAAACCCACTAAATGAGGGCCCTTTTACTAAATGCTTACCGAGTCACTTTATCTGATCGGATGAGCATAAAATTGATTTAGAATCTTACCCGGTAAGAGTGATGACAAAGACCGAGATTCTTACCCGGTAAGTGAGTGTAACGACTCTTACCCGGTAAGTGCTTACCGGATAAATTGTTAAGTACGATGCCGTTTTAATGAACTAAAATCTTGTGTGGTAAGTCAAGTTAAAGTGTTGAATCTTATCGATAAGTGCTTACCGGGTAAGCGTTTGGTAAACGGCCCCTAAGATTGATTTGTTACCAACCTGCTAAGGCTTGTGAGGCTATACCAGATTATTGTTTAGTAAAGACATAGAAATTCAATTCTCTCCTGTTTACTTTACTTGTGCTCGCCTGCACAACTATCACCTGTAGCTTGCTCGCTTGGGTCTGCTAATATTTGTTTGCAAATGGGGTTCTTCATAGAAACACCCTCTCTACTGCTTGGGGTAGAGATGAGGTCTGCATACATCCCCCCCCCCCCCCCTCCCCGCGGAACCCTACCTTTGCGTGTGATTTACTTCAACAACATATGCTTTTTTGCCTTTTGGTTATAATTTGTGTTAACAGAAGTTATTATGCCTTTTCAGCTAATAGTAGCAGCTGGGATGGGTCCGGTGCTAGCTTTGAAGTACTTCAGATACACATACAGGTCAAGCAAAATCAATATTCTCCAGCAAGCTGAGCGCTTGGGTGGGCCCATCCTATCATTGGGAAATATTGAACCGCAGCCAAGATCCTTGGACAATGATCTTGCTCCCTTGTCTATTTCTCAATCCAAGAACGGTAGGAACTCTGTGTTTGAGCCTCTTCTCTCCGATTCACCAAATGCTGTGAGGCGGTCTTTTGGACCAGGCGCTACATTTGATTTCTTCCAGTCTCAGCCCAAATCTTCCACCTATTCAAGAAATAAGGACAATTAACCATTTCTTAACATCGTAGTCCATGTGTGTTGCCTCAGCTGTAGGATGGTGGGCTTCCATAAGGGAGGTCCCGGGTTCAAACCTGGGCACTGCCCTTACCACTGACTTGCAGTGTTTTGCCTCTCAACACGGTGTGGTTAAGCATTCTAGAGGGTGGTGCACCCATTATAAAACCATAGAGTCCGTACAGTCTGTAAAGTTATAGCAGTATTTTCGTACTCGTGATTAGCAACGGTTGCTTTTAGTATGTAGTTGGCACCGTCCTTTTATTTCTAGTGTTATCATCACATCGAGTTTATGTTAATTTTTCTAATGACATGAGTAAAAGATAGAGCCAGACACCACTCTAAAAAAAACAAGTATTTAACTTTGAGTTTTGATGCAAGTCTACTGTTTTGTTCTCTTTATGGTAACACCACTACATTGGTCTATTTGTAAATTGTAATTGCTTGTCTAATGTTTATTGCAGCTTGTACTTGTCATTTTATTGCAATAACAACCATGGTATGTATTAAAATATGAAAAGCAAATACCAGAACCTACAATTTCTTGTGTTTTCAACTATTGAACTTGTTGTACGCGTGTAGAGTGTTGGTTATGGGATGGTATACTTGAACAAAAATACAGAGGGTTTGAGTTTGGCAATTGTAGTGTGGAGTTACAATTTCTTTTGAAGTTGGGCTCTTTGTGAGCATCGGCATTCAGAATCTGATGATGACTTAGGTGCATTTGCACGTTCTATTTTTTCCTAAAAATATTCAATACCTTTTCATCCCACCCGATAGATAATAAAAAAGAGTCTCTTTCTAGCCAAGCAAGCCCCCAAAGGAAAGCCGAGTTCTCCAGAAAATTTAGCAAGAGATCCTATGACAAGAATTACAACAAGAGAGATTTCAGAGAAGAAAGACATGAGAGCACCATTTCTGATCACAAGCCTTGTAAGCAAAATGCTTATCAAAGGGAAGAAAGAAAGGAGGAGAAAAGAGAGGTAAATAAAGTTGTTGTAGGATCAAGATGCTATAGATGTGGAAAGTATGCAATCTGGAAAGTTGGTCAAGGATGCAAACTACTACAAGAACAAATACAAGTATAACAACAGAGAAAGGAATCTGATGGTTGAAAAAGAAATTTGAGCTTTTGACTCCACCCCTGATGATGAACTTGGCCAAACTCATTTTTGCCCCATGGCCAAAACATCATATAGCCTAATCACCTCTGAAGCCTTTATCTCTAATTTTGAAAGCAATGTATGTTCTATCTTTGATACCACATCTGATCTAGAATTGGTTGTTCAAAAACCCTCAAAAGATTTTCTCAAGTAAAAAACAAAGTTAAAATTAGGGAAGAGAGAGAGAGAGAGAGAGCATAAGAGGAAGTGGAAATTATAAAACAAGAAAAAGAGAGAAGAAGAAGAGAGAAGAAGAAGAAAGAGAGAGAATTCAAAAGGTAAAAGAAAATATAGAAAGAGAGAAGGAATTAGAAAATAATGAAGAAAGACAAAAGTGAAAAATTGACACTTAAGGAAAATGAATTAAACAAGTCTGAGTCTGCTAGACTCAATTCTGAATATCTGAAAAACTATTTCCAAAAAGAAAGAGAGATAATGCACCAAATATTAGGATGCTCAAGATGTGCATATCAAAATAAATTTTCAAATGGATAGATAAGGTTTAGGCTCAACTGATCTTGATTCCTTCATTGGAATCAAGAAAACAAGTATATCATCAACTTTCAATATTGGATATACTCAAAAGTCGGTATTTCATGTTTTAAGAAAGCATTCTGGTTTCAAGAGGCTTGAAACCAAGGCTAGAGCCGAGTCTTCATAAGGGTTAAAATATAAGAGTATAGTTTATGAACTTGCTTCTATAGTACTATCAAGAGTGGATAAGTAAGAAGAATTGTTAATAGAAAATCAAAATTCCTTCTGAAATCTCAACTTCCAAATCCAATTTGAATCAAAAAGAGCAAGGACATAACCTATATTTTCAATTATGATCTTTTTAAATAAGAATTGGAAAATCAATGTCTTATGAACCAAAGTACCTATGAGATTAAAGTATCTGATTCTAGTTACTAAATCAGAAGTAAAAGAACTGAATCCAGAAGCCTCTAAGTGCATATTATCTAAAAGATGTACTCACATAAGAGACTATCAACTATGATAGAAAGATTCCTTCATAATTTAGTTATGATATCCATGTTGAGAAAGTTGAAACAATCCCAATGATACTACAGAGAGATAGTTAGGAATACGAGATTTATGAAGAAAATGAGATGATTTCAGAAAACTCTAAGCATTTAGCGCATGCAACTACCTCTAGAAAGGTGAAAAAAGATTTTCTTGACTTTGATTCTGATGAAAAATCAATTCAAGCGTTTCTAAAGATAGTAGCGTAGAAAGATAGCAAATTTGAACTTTCAAATGGAATTCTGAACAAACAATGTTAACCAAAGATCAAGTTTGTAGAACCCAGATTCAAGCACAATCACAAAGATCACATACAAATACAGAGAGAAAATATAGAGAGAGAAATATTGTGTCGTATATCTCACAAGAGTCAAATGCTTACAATGCTTCAAAGATACACAAAAAATGAAAAAGGGCTAAACTATTTATATGGTCAAGAACAAAACCCTTGGACCATTTACAATGCATAGAATGACATAATAATGTGTTGACCAAAATGTTGACCATGACTTCCAACAAATGCTTTAACAATCCCCCCCTTTGGAATCAAAGGCAAGAATTGTCTCCTTCTCTTTCTTAAACCCAAAAATGTTTCAACTCTTCTCATGGCCTTCCTGAACTCTATTTCTTCATTCAAAGCCTCCAAAGCTCTAAGCAACAGTAGCCTTTATCTTCTTGGCATTCTCTCCCCTTGACCTGCTTTCTCATTCCGTTGATATCTGATGTCAAGCTGTAGTCTGATCACTTTCAGAGTCCCATCAGAAAACTTTGAAATCTCAGAGAATCTAAAAAATCTCTTCTCATTCTTTCCATTCTTATACACCACTCCAAATTCTAGGTCTTCTAAGATCATGAAGAGAGGGTAGTTCTCTAAGTCAGTGATCATCAAATTGGGCTTCAACATGTTGATCTTTGACTGACTACTTTCCAATCCAAGCTGATAATCATAACAGTAAGAGTAGATGATGTACCTGTGTAAGAACCTTATGATGGCTTCCAAGGCAATAATGATATTCTTTTTTCTGTTTGTCAGACCTCTGAAGTGATGATACATTGTCTCAAAGTCTTCAATCTGAAGATGGTAAAAGTCAGCTTCAATGAAAGTATAGATCTCCCCATCCTGTCTCTGGACTACAAAAACTGGATACCAAATTCTAAAGAACTGCTTTGCATAAACCTCCTTGATGGTCACTATCAACTTCTTGGAATTCAAATGGCTTATAGGCTTGACTAGAGAGTTCATCATGTATAAGTACTCTTGTTGATACTTTTTAGACTGCTTCTTCACTCCCAAGACAAAAAAATATCCAACTTTCTGATGTGATGCATAAGAATCTTCTTTGTTTCCTCAAGAAAGGGTATTCTCATCTCATTCTTCCACTGTTTTATTTCAGCAGGGTTTGGCTCTGACTCTAGTTTACTTGAGGTTGAGGGATCAACTTGATTTTCTGAAGTTTGAGCAGCAAGTTGAGCAGATGGTTGAGTTACTGTAGATCCCAAATTAAACATCAATTCAACGATCAATGATAGAAACAAGATGAGATTGGGAGAGATTGTGTTTTATTCACATCAAATGTAAAACTACAAAGAACACAACCTAGAGAGAGAATGTTTCTCTCTCTAGAACAACACGCACTCTCATGAAACTACATTTTGAAATGAACTCTCTTGTTACTAACATTACAAACACACAAACTATATATACTCCAACTATCTTTCCTTGTTCTACATTAAGCCCAAGCCCATTTACATTGTAAGCCCAATTCACAATTAAAGCCCAAATACAATACAAAGCCCAACACTAATAATAAAAGTAGAACCCTTTACAAAACTTTCTAAACTTGGGAAATTTTGTGTTCTAACATTCTCCCCCTAAAGTTTTGTAAATGAATCATCGTCTTTGAAGCGCTAACTCTTCTCCCCCTTGATTTCTTTTAAAAACTTCAGAGTTGCGCACCTTCAAGACAACTCGGGCTCCCCTTTGAATGAAGCTCTTATCCTTCAAAGTTTCAACTTTAATACCAAATTTGATGTGCAATAACCTCGACTGAGTGCACTAAAGACAACTTTATCTCTAGAAACTCAACACATTCGTTACGCCCACAAGAAAGAAATGTGTGAGTTTGCGTGACAACCACAATCCATCTTCAGTTTATAACAACGAATTTGTCTTTGAACCGCGAGTTGAATAGGAGTTCAGCTTAAGAACTTGTTCTAATCATCTCGTAGGAGGAAACATCTTGTAGCAAGCACTACTTGGCAAGGGTTAGAAAAGACAATCAACAATTGTTCAGCAACTGAAGAAGAATGCTCATTTTCATAACACTTTCCAGAGCACTGAATGAGTAAATGCAGACATCCAATCTTAACAAATCAGCTGAATGATTATAAGCACTCAAAAGCTGGATCACAACCAAAGTACCAGAACAATGATTGCAAGCACTCATAATTCTGATTGATGAGGTCAGAAAAATGATTAAGAGCACTCAAAGGTCTAGCATCATCAAGAAAACTCCAGAATGATGATTGCAAATACTCAAACTGCTAATCCAATCCAATCCAATCCAATCCAATCAGAGACTGAATCCAAACACGCAATGTCTGAAAATCTTGACAAACATGAGCTCTGTGAATCTGAGTCAATTGCATAGAAATATGTGACAGTCTGAAAGTTGGAATGATGCCGCACATGCATTAAGCGGAAATCTCGTGAACAGATTGTCGAAATGAAAACTGGATCACACGGACGAACAACTGTCGAGAAAAACCGAACGAGAAAATTCCTGAACATATAAAAAAATATTCTTTGAAGTTTTTTGTTTCACGTATCACACGGTGAAAGCACAAAATTAAAATTTGTATTATACGCTATTTGGATCAATAATTGGTTCCAATCTTCAAAATCTGGATGCCAATAGATTTGTCAAAAATTTGGTCGCTTAAGCCCAAAACTCGGTAAATTGTGCATCAATCTCGGTGTACGCGACCCAAAAAAATTCTGTTAGTGCACATTTGTTGTCTTCAAGATCATTATGAGAAAAGTCAAATATTCAAGTCAAGGTCTCAAGAGCAAAAGTCAAAGTCAACAAACTTAAAGAGAATGTCAAAGAAGCTTTAATGAAAGTCAAAGTCAAAGTCCTTGTTAGTTTGGTTAGTTTAGATTTCCTTGCAATAGCATGTAGGTATAAATAGATTTTTCTTGTAATATGTCATTAAGGAGTTGAATTCATATACATCTTAGAGAGTGAAATATTTGTATTGAGAGAGAATATCATTGTAATATTTGATCATCAATACATATGGAATTTGGAGCTGAATTTAGATGTTAATCTTGATTACTTGCATATACTGGGAATAACAATTGGTATCATAACAGACATAAATCATAAATTGATCAAGATTTGAAGATTTGTGTCAAAATTTGAAGAACTCCCAGACACAACTGCTAAGGATCGATTTCAGAGATTTAGTGATGTTTTTGTTGTAAAATGTGGTCCATAGTATTCGTTTTTGTGTTTAGGATATGATCTATTTGATTCATTTTGTCCATTTCACAATCAATTGTGTGAATTTTGGATTTTGATGTAATTTTTGTTTGAAAAGTTTCAAAGTCTGTGTTGTGATCGAATCTTGTAATTTTGTGATTTTTAGTCGAGTTGATGTACTAGAAGTGTGTTCAGATTAATATCGTGGATCAATTTGCAAAGTTTCAGAAGCTAATTCGAAGCCTTGAAAGATTTTTGATCGAAAAAGTGCTTTTGAGTTCGACAGATTAAAGAGCTCGCAAGATCCAAGAAACTCGAAAGCATCATATTGAAGAACTCGCAAGCTTTTGAAGAACTCGTAGGCCTCATTTTTTTGTTGTTGGTGAATTTTTCTAAGGAAAGAGCTCGCAAAGTTTAGCGTACGTTAAGTCAAGAACTCGCAAGATACTATGTACGACAAGTCCAGAACTCTCAAGCTATTACTTACGACAACCTACTTGTCGCAAGGTTTGTTCTGCGACAAGTTACTATTCATTGGCTTTGATCTGCGACAAGTGGAAGAACTCGCACACCAAAGCGTACGACAAGTTTCTGCGACAAGTTCAGTTTCTTTGATTTGAGACTAAGTGTGGTACTCGCAAGTTTTTGGAAATTTTCTAAGTCAAGAAATCGCATCCTTTGCTCTGCGAGCTGTTACTTCTCGCAAGCTTCGATCTGCGACATCCTCGATTCTTGGGTGCTTTGCTTTGCGACAACCTAGAACTCACAAACAGTTCTTTGCGTCAAGCTAGAACTCGCAACCTGTTTTCTGCGACAAGTTGGTTTCTCAGTGATTTGCGACAAGTGTTACTCTGTGCCTTGCAACTTCTATACTTGGTAATTTTTTTGACAAGTTTTCAATTTTTGGAAAATTTCTGATTTTTTGTAAAAGATCAACTGCAAGCTATTTCAAGACGACTTCAAAGGATGATCTGGCTATTGGAACTGGTGTAAATCCATTGCACTGTTTAAAGGTGAGTATAAGCAGTGGAAAGATATATTCCTGGATTTCATCGACCGACATGACAACGGTGAATATATTAAACAGTCTATTGAAGAAGGGTTGATGAATCCAATCACGATGGAAGTTCCAGTTTAGGATTCATCTGATAGTGAAGATGGAAATGAACCAAGAGAGCAAAGGACCACGAGGGTTGCTCTTGACATTTCTAAATATTCTGCTGAAGAGAATAATAGATATAAATCCGACTAGTAAGCAAGATCTCTCCTACTACAAAGCATCTCGAATGCGATCTACATCAAGATAGACAACTATAAATCTACAACAAAGAAGATGTGGGATCAATTGGAAAAGATGATGATGGGATCAAAGATCGGGAATCAGATGAAGGTAGCAAATTGTATCAACAACTACGAGGAATTTAAAGCAAAAGAAGGAGAGAGCTTGGAAGCTACTTATGACCGGTTTGTATCTCTATTAAATGAGTTGGCAAAGAATAAGGTCAAGAAGATGCAAATAGAAAACAATGTCAAGTTTCTGAGTGTTCTACAACCCGAATGGAAAAAGGACACTAGACAAATGAAACAGTTGAAGGATCTAAATGAGATTCCTATTTACGAGCTTTATGAGACTTTAAGACATAATGAAGAGGAGGTTGAGGAAATGAGAGAGGAAAAGAAAAAGCTTGAGAAACCGGTTGCTGATCCGGTAGCCTTGGTGGTTGAGAGGAAAGATAAGAAGAAAGAGAAAAAGAAGAAGAAGATTGTGGTTTCAGATTCGAATGACAGTGAGAGTGCATATTCAGATTCTGATGATGGTGAAAGCTTGAAACAAGCTATGATCCTCTTGACCCGTGCTTTCAAGAAAAAGTTCTACAAGAAACCAGGGTCGTACAGTTAGAGGTACTCGTCTGGATCTCGCAACTATGAACACAAGGAAAGAATTGAAGGCAAGAGGTATGAGAATAGAAAGCATGAAAAAAAGATATATGAAGCGAGGAAACTTGAAGATAAAAGGTATGTGAACAAGTACGAGGTGAAATGCTATAACTGTGGTAAGATTGGGCACTTTGCCAAAGATTGCCGAAAGCCCAAAGTGCGAAACTCCGATTATTACAAGAATAAGATGTTGCTGGCAAAACAGAAGGAGGCGGGTAAAGCACTTATGGCGGAGGATGATCACTGGCTTGATCTCACAGATTCAGAAGGAGAAAGAGATGAAGTTGGTCACATGTGTCTCATGGGCAAGAAAGTTACCTATGATGAATCAGACGATGACACATCTGAAGAGGTAAATAATCTTTCTGAATATGATTTTCTTAAGAAAATGTAATCCATGAAGGTAGAGCTTCAAGATCTTCAATTAAAGCTTAAAAAGGAAAAATGCGTTGTTGCGAAAAAGCGTCAAACAATATTTGACCCCAACAAAGAAATGGTTGGGAATAAAATGTTGATTGATTCTTTGAACAAAGACGCCAACAATTTTGAAAAATAAAAAACTTTTCTTGAAAATCAAATATCTAAAGCAAATTCCAAGTTCAATTTGTGTGAACTTGAGAAGCAAGAGTTTGTTGTAAAATATAAACAATTGAAATTTGAAAACAAATCTTTGATGAAAAAGATTAATGGTTTGGAAGAAAAGCTTTATGCAAGAGGCCAAACTAACCAAACCGTTCATATAAACAAACCCAAGGAATTTAAATTGTTTAAAGATAACTGGGGTCTTGGGTATGACAACCCACATTATTTGAAGAAAGCAATTTCAAAACAGCTTGCTTTATACAATTTTGATTTTCTACAAGTGGCTGACAAACACCTCAAGTTAAAAACCAGATGGACCAAGTCATCTGAAGAGGTTGAAGCTAAGGAAGATTTAAACAGAAAAGACACAACCAAAATTCAACTACCATTTTGTTATGACAAACTGAATGATAGTTATCTTACTGAACAACCAAAGTTCATTTCAAACGATTTTTTTCAAAGCTATTTTACTGAGAAAATGGAGGCTAAACCTATTGAAGGAAAAATTTATGTTCCTCCACTCATCTTAGAAAGTAAAATTTTTGAGCTTGAGAATACTCTAGTAGATGAAAGAATTTTGGTTTATTTAGAACATATTGTGTTTTCTACAGTTTTGTTGAACACTGAATCAAAGTCTTTTGAGAAAGCAGAAGATAAAACTGGATCAAATAGAGTTTGTGAAAACAACACTACTGATTCTGATTCATCTTCTTGTAAGGCTTTTATGGGAAAATTGAGCAACTTATTTGGTGATGTCTCACCGGCAAATTTTGAACAAACTCATTACCAAAAATAATGTTCTAAATAATTCAATGATTTTATGTATCCTAAATTTTCGAATGCTTCTCCAATTTTTGATGATGATGAATTGTCTGATGATGTTGATTTTCTAAATTCTGAGGGTTGTTCAGATGAGTGCTTGGATAAGTTCTATTTTAATGCAAAACTTCTTGATCATTCTAACTTTGTTATCAAATCTGATAAATTACCAAGTGTTTTTGAAGTTGGTGAATCGTCAACCAAGGTTGATGACACAGTTCCTGTGAGTACTTATTATGCTAAAGGTAAGAAGAAAAAGCACTCACAGAAACAGACCAACATTGGTAAGTCAAAGAAAAGGAAAACTTTGAATTCTCATCGTTCTAACAAGCATAAATCTTATGTTTTAGATATGAGATTTAAAAGATCTAAGGTGAAGCTTGAGTGGAGACCTAAGAAAGAAGCGAAGCCAACAAAATCGTGTTCATCTTCTGATTGTAATAGGACAACAAATACTTGTACGGATGTAGTTGGTCAATTTGCTCTAAATAAACAAAAACTTGAAATCCCTTGAAAGGTTTATACAATTCAACAATTGATTCAATTATCTCGTGCTAATATTAGTTGTTCTACTTATAGACGAAGTGATTTTGTTCCTCGGCAAATTTTCTGAAATTTGGTTTGGATCATATTATAAACATCATTCTATTAATTCAAAAGTTGTTCAAACAAAAAGAGAACCCACATTTTGATGGGTGCCAAAATCTGACGTTAACATGAAAGGACCCATCTATAAATGGGTACCTAAACCAATTGTTGATTAACTTCTTCTGTGTAGACCCGTCATATGTGGTACTTGGACTCCGGCTGTTCCATGCATATGACTGTGAGAAAAGAAATTTTATCTAATTATATAAAGAAGCTATGTGGAAATGTATAATTCGGGAATGATCATTTCTCGCCAATCCTCGGATACAGAGACGTCGTACAGGACAATATAACGATAAAGAAGGTGAGTTATGTTGAAGGACTCGGACACAATCTATTCACCACTGGACAGTTTTGTGATAAAGACTTAGAGGGGAATTTCAAGGCCAAAAGATATTGTGTCAGAACTGAAGACGGGAAAGAACTTTTGGTCGGGACTCGGAAGTCAAACCTCTACACGATCAATTTGTCCAGTATCAAGCCTGATAATGTTGTGTGTCTACTTTCGAAAGCCTCTATGCAACAAAGTTGTTTATGGCATAGACGACTATCTCACCTCAACTTCCGCTATATCAACAAGTTAGTGAAGGGTAATTTAGTCAAAAGACTTCGTGAGCTTCGTTTTGAAAAAGAACATCTATGTGACGCATGTGAAAAGGGAAAGATGAAAAGAGTCTCACATAAGTCGAAGCCTATACCGAATACAAGTGATCATTTGGAGTTATTACACATGGACTTACGCGGTCCAATGCGTACTCAGAGTATCAACGACAAGCGTTATGTACTGGTGATAGTGGATGACTATTCACGATACACTTGGGTCAAGTTTCTAAGGTCAAAAGATGATGTTAGTGCACAAATATATTGGATCCAAGATCATGGGATTTAAAGTCAAAGTCCAATTCAAAGACCTCTAATGCAAAAGTCAAAGTCAAGTTGTTAAAGAAGAAAGTCAAAGTACAAGTCAAAGTGTTTAGTTTAGCTAGTTTTGTCTTTATATTTTGTAGGTATAAATACTTGTTCTGTTTTGTAGAATCATTAAACACACTGTTAGAGAACATATTTGTTGGATACAAGATCATAAAGAATGAAGATCAAAGTCAAACAAGTCAAAGCCTCAAAGTCAACTCTCAAGCATCAAAGTCAAAGTCTTTGTAATAAAGTCAAAGTCAAAGCAGTCGTTTTGTTTCTTTGTAATGTTGTTAGTATAAATAGTCTTGTCTTTGTAAGTAAGCTTGTAAGATTGTATGTGGAAGGTAAGTCATTGTAAGTTCATAAGGAGCATATTAGAGAAGGGGTGATTGCATATTCCTTCTAGTGAGAGAGTGTAGAGAGAGAAAGTGAAATTGTAATATGTGTTTTCATAATCAATGACATGTGATTACGATTAATTGTTCATCTTGATTGTTTGTATGATTAGAACTTTAATTAAGGACATTATCAATTGGTATTAGTGCAGATCCAATTTGAAATCAAGAAAATCAGAGTTCAACATTGTTTCATTGAGTTCAGATTCAATTTTGAGTTTGTGTTGATAATTCGAGTTGTAATTGATTCAGTGTGTGTGTATAGTGTAATAGATCGATTTTGTATAGGTTAATTTTAATTTTGCACTGTAATTTTTCATCAATTTGGTAAATTTGTTGGTTTTATCATTCACGAGTTTGAACACTGTATCATAGATCGATATGTACATTTGAGTGAGTTTTGTTGAAAATCTTTGATTGTAATATGTTCTAGATGTATTAGGGAACATATTGTCAGAGTTTCAGTTTGTAATTTGAAGAATAGATAGGATTTAGAGTGGTTCAAAGTGGTTTTTCATTTGAGGTCTGAAGAACTCACAGAAATCCTGAAGTTTTCGCAGATTTACTTCAGTTTTCGCATCATAGTTGATTGTTTCTGAAAATCACAAGGATAGAATTCGCTGAGAAGTATATTGCGAATTTCATAGGATTCGCAAGTGTGTATATTGCGAATTGTATAGGATCCTTAAGAATCCGCATAACTGTGTGTTACAAATTCTTAAGAATTCGTACTTGCCTTTCTGAAATTTGCCAAGGATTCACATTATTGGTTTACGAAAGTTTGTGTGAAAATTGTTTTAAGGAAAGGATTCGCAGGGAAGATTTCACAGATCTTTTGTATATGAAAAGTTAGAATTCACAGGTGTTTTTGTGCTAAAAGTTGTTGCAAAATTATTTCAAGGGAAGAATTCACAGACATATAAGCTACGAATTCTTTGGATTACGCAGAAGTGTAGTCTGCGAATTCTGAAGGATCTACGAATTCTTATGGTTTTCTTATTGCTTGCAAATTCTGTTTGCTTACGAATTCTTAGTGCTTACGAATTCAATTCTCTTTTGATTACGAATTCTGAAGTCAAAGCTTGTGCGAATTCTAGTTTCTTTGTGCTTATTTGCGAATTTTTAGTGTTTCTAAGTAATTTGCGAATTCCATACTTGTGAAATTTTGGAAATTTCATTTCTAATTTTTTTTCTTTCAAGTTTTCTGTATTTTTGTGATTTCAATTTGGACTAACGATCAAATTCAATTTCTTTTTGTAACAGATAATTCAAGATGAGTTTTTCTGATGATGAAGAGAAGATCGCCAAGCTTAGAATAGAGAACAAAAATCTCGCTTCTTCAGTCGACTATTATTCAAAGCGGTCAAAGTGATATAATGATGAAAGGAAGTGTTAGGGCTAGTTTGATAGTTAAATAGAAGTTCAGGGTAGTTTATGACAAGTTATTGAAGTTGTAAGCTTGTTGGGCCTTAAAGCCCATAAGCCCATTAGGCCTGCGAGCCTACGTATTTAAAGTTATTTCTATTTCATTTGTTAGATTAGAAATTCATTATTCAGTTTTCTAGTCATTAGGTTTACATACCCTTATCAGAAATACTCTCTGTAAACCTTAACCCTTTGAAGTTATATCAATCATATGACTAGTTGCTGTGGCCTATAATCTGTTCATCATTATTCATAATTACTTGTGATTGCACTGCACTGGGATCTATAATTGGTATCAGAGCAGATAGGCATAAAGGTTTGATCCAGTAAAAAAGGTTTGTCTGAAACCCTAAGATCAATTTCTTGTGTTAATTGCTTTACATGCATTAAATGATTGTTTGATTGTTGGATATCTGTTGGTTTTAGTCGATCGATTTTTTTAAAACAGTAAGATTTTATAGTTCAGTCGTATATTTGTTTCTGAAATTGTTTGTTCGGTCGAATTTTTCTGGAAATCCTTAGTTCGGTCGTTTTTAGGGTTAATTTATGTTCGGTCGTTTTTTGGTTACTGTTGATTTTTGGTTGAATCGATTTCTGTTCGGTCGAAGAATTTTTGGTGAATATTGTTTGTTTCTTTCGATCGAAGGAGAAGATCTGGGTTTTGGTTTCGGTCGAATCCCAGATATTCTTCGGGTTCTTCGGTCGAACTCTTCGAGTTCTTCGGTCATCGATATTATCCATATTTGTGGTTATCAATTTTTTTTAAGTCTTTCGACCTAAGTATTCGACCGGACACTTGTGCTCCGGTCAAACTCCTTCGACCGAATAAGAGTTTCCCCGGTCTTATCCATTTGACCGGATACTCACCTTCGACCGAATAAGAGTTCTCCGGTCTTGTCCTTTCGACCGAATAAGAGTTCTCCGGTCTTGTCCTTTCGACCGCATAAGAGTTCCTCCGGTCAAACACCTTTGACCGGATACGTGTGTCTCCGGTTGTATCATTCGACCGGATAAGTGTATCCCGGCCGTATCGTTCGACCGGATACCTGCTTCCTCCGGACATACCTTCGATCGGATATTGCTTGACCTGATTTCTGTTAGACCAAGTGTTTATGTGTTTCTTTTATTTTAATTGTATTTGGATCATCCTACTTGCCTAACGATAATTACAGTGCTCTTAAGTTAAGAAGTAAAGATGAACTCAAGGGATGCTCTAGCCATCGGTTCTGACCAAAAGCCCCCGGTGCTCTTTCGGGGAGAGTACCCTCAGTGGCATGACCGATTTATGAACTTCATAGAAGAAAAATCCAACTATGAAGATATATACAAATGCCTGACTGAGGGTCCACAAGATTGGCCAATGAAAGTGGTACCGGGAAACCCAGCTGAAGGAAGGCCAGAGCGTCAGATTCGGAAATCTGTTGGTGATTTTAATAAGGAGAAAAAGGAAATGTACGAGGCAGAAAAGCTGGCAAAATCGTACCTTCTTCAAAGTCTACCGAATGACATCTATGCTTGTATAGATAGCTTCAAGGACTCATCGAAAAAGATGTGGGACCAAATAGAGAAGATGATGATGGGAAGCCACATCAATAATCAGCTAAAGGTGACCAGCTGTATCACCATATATGATGGGTTTAAAGCACGAAAGGGTGAAACGCTGACGGAAACCTACGAGAGGTTTAATATGCTTCTGAATGATCTTCAGAAAAATAAGATCACAAAGACGAACACGGAAAACAACATAAAGTTTATGAACAACTTACAGCCTGAGTGGAAACCGTTCGTCTCCCATATACGCCACACTCAGACTTTGGAGAAGCTGTACCTTCACGAACTCTATGAAATGCTACTCCAAGACGAAGAAGAAGTGATGGAACTTATTGGGAAAGCAGAGGATAAGCCAGCAACTGATCAAATAACACTCGTATCTGAGAGAAGAGGCAAGTCCGTCAGCCGATCATCTGGAAAAGAGCCCGCGCTGAGTGATTCTGAACCTGAAGATCTCGATAGCGACTCGGATCCAGAACTTGCCAAGATGAAAGAAGCAATGGTTTTTCTCACTCAAGCATTTCAAAAGAGGAAGTTTTTTAACAAGACTTCCAACAAGCAAAGAGTCTCCACTCGACGTGATCATCGAGAAAAGACTGAAGGTAATAATCGCTTTGAAGCTGGTAAGAAGCCTGACAAGAGAAATGAAGAAAAGCCGAAAGACGAACCGATCAAATGTTACAACTGTGGTCGGTTAGGTCATTTCGCCAAAGATTGTCGCAAGCCAATTGTGCGCAACACCGACTACTACCGAGCCAAGATGCTTCTTGCCAAAGAAAAGGAAGCCGAAAAAGCTCTAATGGCTGAAGACGATTATTGGTTACAAGAGTCGGATGAAGAACCTGAGGATGCTGAAGCTCATTTGTGTTTCATGGGCAACCATTCATCACCATCCGATACTGATGACGAAGATCACAATGCTCCTTGCCAGGTATGTGCCCCTTTCCATGAAGCTTTACTTGATCAGATGCAACTTTCAATGAACAAACTTGACTCTTACAAGCTACTTTTAAAAGAAAAAGAACAACTTCTCTCATCTCTGGAAAACCGTGTCACTAAACAGTCTGACTTTATGGAAAAACAAAGCTTAGAAATTTCTAGCTACCTGTGCATGATTTCTAATTTAAGAGAAGAGAATGTGAGTTGTTCAACAGAGTCACAAAAACTAATGACCAAAGTAGATGACCTGACCGATAAGCTACGCACGTCTGAGACCGAGAAAATTGATTTGTTAAATCAAAACGTGGCTTACAAAAATGATAACATAAGGTTATCAAATCAGTTAGAAGAGCTTGAAAAGAAACTCTATAAATTTGGTCAATCTGATCAAACGCTAAAGCTAATCGCACCAAAAGAACCAAAGTACAGAAATGCGGGTATCGGGTACGATAACCCTAATTATTTAAACAAGGCTTTATCCAAAGTTCCTACTTTATATGCATCTGAATTTATTGGATTAGACAAAATCTTTCCAGAATATAAGATACGATGGACCACACCCACTGAGGAGGAAGAATTGGAAGATAAGTTGAGAAGAGAAAACTCTGTTCTTTCTAAAAGGACAGTTCCTTTTGTTTATGATTCATTAAATGCTACTTATAATACTGACAAACCCCGTTTCCTGTCATCCGATTATTTTCATAGTTACTCTCAAGCTGAACTAGATACTAAAACCGTTAAAACTGAGGAGGAACCTCTAGCTCCCAAAGTTTATGTTCCAACTCTGATTTTAGAAAAGAAACTTGTTCAGCTAGAAGAATCGTATGCACTAGAAAAGGGAAAATTTTCAAAAGGAAAAACAAGGCCTTTTATCTCAAATTGAGTGTCTCAGTTCCAACAAAAAGGAGACTATGTCGGATGAGGAAAAAGAATATTTCCAGACGGAAATAAAGAAGTTGCACTCACAACTGACTGCTATGGCAGCAGATCATCTGAAAGTACAACTTCACAAGGCTGACCCTCAAGCTCAGCCTTCCATTCTCCAAAGAGAGATATCTCATATGTCTGACAACTCTTATCCTTCTTCTGACACATCTTCCTGCAAAGCTTTTATGGGTGACTCGTCACCAACTAAAGGAAAAGAGCCTCAAAGTTTTGAATCAGATCAGTGTTCTGATTGTAAAAATGCTTCCGCATATGATCTGTTCTCAACAAACTCTTCCACTGTTCTGAAGTCCTCATGTGATAAGGTCCTTTCAGATGAGGAACTAGAATTTTCCGCATTCTTGAATTCTGAGGTGTGTTTAGATGGTGATTTGAGAAAATTTGATTTCAATCCTTCTCTACCTAGCCATTTTGATTTTATAAATGAGTCTTCTGAGCCTCCGGTTACATTTTATAAGGGCGAATGTTCCACATCTGCCCCACATAAACCTTCTGTGAACAATTCTTCAAAATCGTCAAAGTCCAAATCTAGAAAGCATTCACAGAAGAAGAAAAAGACCGGTCGCTCTCAAAGGTCACAATCTTCAATTTTCAGATCCACTGACTATAGGTTTAACGTCATTTCAGATACTTTTGGTCGACGGAAAGAAGTGAAATATGCTTGGGTAGCTAAGAAGTCAAAAGAGAGCTCGGCAACATCAGAATTAGTTGATACTGTCTTAAAGTCTAGAAAGAACAATAACAATCATGATGTCTTTATTTCTAAACCTATATTTGAATGTAATGGAACTCTTCCTTTAAAAGTTTATTCAATTCCGCAATTACTTCAACTGTCTCATGATTGTCTGTGTTGTTCTTATTGTGGATCAAATGATTTTGTTGATAGTCGTTATGCATCTGATTGGTTTGGCTCATATTATATTGCTCATAAACAGTCTCATTGTGATGTTTCCCGTGAAAGACAAAGACCCAACTCTAAACGGGTCTCTAAGTCAGGTGTTAAATCTAACCCCAAAGGACCCATTTACGAATGGGTACCTAAAAAGAAATAACCTGTTTTGCAGGACGGTCATGTGTGGTATCTAGATTCAGGTTGCTCCAAGCACATGACCGGAAGAAGGGAGCTTCTCACAAACTTCACCGAGAGGTTTTGTGGGAATGTACGGTTCGGGAATGATCACTCCTCTCCCATAAGGGGTTACGGTGATATTGTCAAAGATAATATCACGATCAAGAAAGTCTCATATGTCGAAGGTCTCGGTCACAATCTCTTCAGTATCGGTCAATTCTGCGACAAGAATCTCGAGGTTACTTTCAAGGCTAAAAGGTGTAGCGTTCGAACTGAGGATGGTAAAGAAATACTTGCTGGAACGCGATGCACCAACCTCTATACGATTGACCTCTCGTCCTTGAAACCCAACAAGGAAGTCTGTTTGTTATCCAAAGCATCTGCTGAACAAAGCTGGCTATGGCACCGTCGTCTCTCGCACTTAAACTTCAAGAATATCAACAAGTTGGTGCTTGGTGGACATGTCAAAGGCATGCCAGACCTAAAGTTTGCAAAAGATCATCTGTGCGCTGCCTGCGAAAAGGGCAAGATGAAAAAGGCATCTCACAAGCCTAAAGCCGTTCCTAGTACTTCTCGGTCCCTTGAGCTAATCCACTTGGACTTATGTGGACCGATGCGCGTTCAAAGCATAAATCACAAGAAGTATGTCCTGGTGATCGTTGACGATTTCTCTCGTTACACTTGGGTCCGATTTCTCCGTTCAAAAGACGAAACTCCCGAGTTGATAATCTCACTTCTGAAGAGCATTCAAGTCAGTCTCAACCAAGTAGTTCAGACCATCAGGACGGACAACGGCACTGAGTTCAAGAATCAAATACTCACTGGTTATCTCACTTCAGTGGGTATCTCGCATACTTTCTCCGCCGCTCGTACTCCTCAGAAGAATGGGGTGGTAGAACGTCGAAACAGAACTCTAGTTGAAGCAGCACGCACGATGTTATCTCATTCCAAGCTACCACTATCTTTTTGGGCAGAAGCTGTTGCTACCGCTTGCTATACTCAAAATCGGTCTATCATCAACAAGCGGTTCAACAAGACTCCGTACGAGATCATCAACAAGCGTATCCCGAACATCAACTACTTTCATGCTTTCGGCTACTCTCAGCAAGCAAAAGCCTACCGTGTCTACAACAAACGGACGAAGACCGTCGTTGAGAGCGTAAACGTGACTTTTGACGAGGCTCCTGAAATGGTTTCTGAACATCTCAGTTCAGAACCCGCGCTTACTGGTGTGTTAGCTTCTGGACAATTCCGTTCGGAGGCTACACAATCTCCAGTGGATCCAAATCATGCGTCTACGTCAAGAGCACATCTTTTTGATTTGGATTTACTGTTTGAATTCTTTTATAATGACTTATTTAATGTTAAGTCTAATACTACGTCATGTGACAGGAATACTGCTCAAGCACCAGAAGTCACACAAGTCACTGGCCCTACCGACTCCGGTGGTCCATCCTCGCCTGGTGCTCCATCTTCTACTGCCAATGATCAAGCTTCCCCAAGATCAAGTGATAGACATACTCTTGCTCAAGTTCTTGATGACGGTGCTCCTGAAACGACTCCTGTTTCCGTTCAACTTCCTGCACCGACTCCTGTTGATGGTGCTCTCGAAGCTTCCTCTCCGGCAATCCTAGAACCTCCCATCGTTTCATCTCCAGCTGAGTCGTCCTCTACTCCTAGTTCGACTCCCACTACGAAGCTTACACCTCACAGGCCATCATCCCTCGAGGCAGTTCAGGATTTACCCCCAGGTGGTCATGTGGATTCAGATACCTCCCATCAGACATATCAACCTCATCCACACACCACCAAGTGGACTCGAGCACACCCCCTTCATCAGATCATCGGTGATCCCTCCACACCTGTTCAAACTCGATCCTCCACCGCGAATGACTGCTTATTTTCCTCGTTCCTCAGCCGTATCGAACCTTCCACTGTCTCTGAAGCGCTGAATGATCCAGACTGGGTAATTGCTATGCAAGAGGAACTCAACCAATTTGAGACCCTCAAAGTATGGCGCCTAGTTCCCCGACCTAAGAACAAGACGATGATAGGGACTAAATGGATTTTTAAGAATAAGAAGAACGAAAACGACATCATTGTTCGGAACAAAGCGCGTCTAGTGGCTAAAAGATATCGCCAGCAAGAAGGAATTGACTACGATGAGACGTTTGCACCGGTTGCCCGCATTGAAGCGATCCACATGTTCCTCGCATACGCCGCTCACAAGAATTTCATCGTCTTTCAAATGGACGTGAAATCCGCGTTCCTCAACGGCGTGCTCAAGGAGGAAGTTTATGTCTCGCAACCCGAAGGCTTCGTGAGTACTGAAAATCCGTATTACGTCTACTTTCTTGACAAGGCCCTCTACGGTCTTAAGCAAGCGCCACGGGCCTGGTATGATGCACTCTCATCCTTCTTAGTCAAGTCTGGATTCTCTAAAGGTAAAATTGATACTACTTTATTTATTAAAAGAGAGAAGAATGATATCATTCTTGTACAAATTTATGTTGATGATATAATCTTTGGCTCCACGAACCCCAAGTATTGTCAGAACTTTTCTGCCTTAATGAGTAAACATTTTCAAATGAGCATGATGGGGCAAATGAATTTTTTTCTGGGTCTTCAAGTAAAACAATTACAAACAGGAATTTTCATTAATCAATCTAAGTACATCTCGGATATTCTTTGGAAATACCAGATGGAACAATCTTCATCTATGAAAACCCCCATGTCCACTACTCTAAAGCTTCACTCCGATCCTGACGGTAAGGATGTGAATGCTACTATTTATAGAGGTATGATTGGCTCTTTGATGTACTTGACGGCTAGTTGGCCTGACATTATGTTTTCGACATTCTTGTGTGCAAGATTTCAGTCGAAACCTAAAGAGTCTCACTTAGCTGCGGTTAAGCGAATTTTTTGATATTTAAAAGGTACTGCTGATCTTGGTTTGTGGTACCCAAAAGAGACAGGTTTTGAATTGACAGCCTACTCGGACGCTGACCACGCTAGCAACATGCTGGACCGGAAGAGCACGTCGGGTCATGTTCAGTTCTTGGGCGATCGTCTTGTCAGCTGGGCTTCCAAGAAGCAAAACTGCGTGTCCACCTCCACCGCCGAGGCGGAGTATGTAGCAGCCGCCAGTTGCTGCTCGCAAGTCATCTGGATGCGCACCCAGCTCAAAGATTATGGATTTAATTACTCCAGGATTCCCATCTACTGCGACTCGAAGAGCGCTATAGCCATATCAAGCAATCCCGTCCAGCACACAAAGACGAAGCACATTGATGTGCGCTATCACTTTATAAAAGATCACGTGGAAAAAGGTACTATCGAACTCTATTTTGTTAATTCAGAGCATCAGTTAGCAGACCTATTTACCAAAGCCTTGGACGAAAAACAATTTAATTACCTTGTGTCCAAGCTAGGTATGCTAAATCTGAAAGTTTGATCCGTTCACAGCTCTCTACGAGTCTCATTCAATAACGAATGACTGTGACAACTGCACCAGTGCCTTGTCTCTGGTTGCTATTATCCACACTCCTTGGTTATTGCATTTTACTCGTTCAGCTCTGTGTCCGTTACGAACTTCGGTATCAACAAAGTAGATTTCGTGTTTTTTTCCCGCTTCTTTTGTGTTCGTGTGTCTGTTTTTTTGTGATTTTGTGTGCAGTTTATCTCTTGTTCTCTGAAAAGTGCAAGTTGATTGTGGTGGATCTACAACCCGGTAATGTGTTCCGGGGGAGCACTAGCGTCAGATGGTTGGTAAGTCTCACGGGTCCTCCATTCGAGGGGGAGCAAGTAAGAGGGTTCTGTGTTTGGACCTCCTCCTGGTAATCATTCGAGGGGGAGCTAGGTCTCGTGTCTTCGTTTTTAAGTTTTTTTTATATAGGTTTATTTTTTTTGTTTTTTTCCCATTAGGTTGTTTTTTTAAGTTGTTTCATATATCTCCGAAAACTCCAAAAATATGTTTATTAAGGTTTGGTTTATTTTATTTTTGTTTTGGTTTGTTTGTTTGGTTTGTCTCGGCCCAAAGTCTACCCGCCCCCCCCCCCCCCCCCCCGGCCCAAGCCCAAGACACCTCCGGGGTATAAGAACCCCGATCAAACCTCTGAGTCCCTCACTTCGATCGATCCCTTCTAAGTTTTTCTCATCATCTAATTCTCTCTATCGCCCGGACCTCTCCTTCGACCGAATACTTCGACCGAATCCCTCGTCTTCATCTTCTACAATCGACGAGGTAGGTTTAATCATGTTTCGGTTTTTTAGTCTGCATCGATCGTTCGTAATCGATCGATCGTAATCGATCGATTTCAAGGTGTTTTCTGCTATGGATGTTCCCCGGGGATGGATCCTGTGTCGCTTTATCTTCTCCAGGGAAATACTCCGATCTAGGGTTTCGCCCCGGTCGAAGGCTCCCCCGGTCAAAAGATCCCTCCGGTCGAACACATATCCGGTGGTTTAAACCACCGGTCGATTGTACCCCCGGTCGAATATCTCCTCCGGTCTTAGTGTCTTAGTGACCTCCGGTCGAAGACCTTATCCGATTAAACATTGATCCGGTCTTAGTGACCTCCGGTCGAATGCCTTATCCGATCTTGCACCTATCCGGTCTTAGTAAAACCCCGGTTGAACCTTATCCGGTCGAATCCAAGTTTTTTTGGTGCTAATAGTTAAAACTTTTCATATGTGTATTTATGAGGAAATTTTGGTGGTTCTATGTGCTGGTGCAAGTCTATGCGGCTTGGTAACTAACCCTAATTCACGAATAGGGTTTTGTTCTTCCAAGATTTGGAGTTACTATCTGTTGTGATTTAAATCATGACTACATAACTCCAACGGCTATTATCTTTTTCCAAACCTGCGTACTAATTGATTAATTCTTCACAGGTACAATGGCACAAAACCAACCACCAGCGATTGATCCAATCGTAGATGCGGAACTGATTCCCGAGGATCAGTTCCTTCCTCTTACTGCCAATAACTACCATCTCGATGTAACCCAACCTGCTATTCAATATCAGGTCATCATCGAGATACTCAGGGGCCATCCAATATCGTATGCTCTAACGGAAACTGCAACCGTACCAATCATATACTTACAGCAGTTCTGGCATTCTCTCCATGCCTTAGAGGCCGATGGCGGATTTCATCTTGAAGGACGGATAGATCACACTCCAGTGCTTCTCACATGTGATCTCTTCCGACAATTCCTTCGGTTACCGACCGCCGGATCCGTAGCAGGCCGCGAAAACTTTAACCCCATGGTCACTGATGCTACACTGTGCACCGATCTTCTCTCCTTGGGTTACGGCGCAGACCTTCGCATTCCATCAACCTTCAACCGCAAACATCTATCGACGATATGGTATACGTTGTTCACATACATCAATCGGTGCCTTTCTTCTATAACAAAGGGCATTGATCAGACGAGCGCCCCGATTCTACGCATCTTTCACGCGGTGGCCTTCAATCGCCACGTGGACTTTGCCGACTTTCTCTGGTTTGAACTCATTCAGAGAGTTCGTTCTACTGCATCTCGCCGGTCAAACTTCATTCCATTCATGCGGTTCCTACAGATCATTATCCGGAACTACATGAACCTGTATCCCGAGATACAGCGCCGCTCTACCCACCCGACGTGTCCACAACATCCAACTCGCAAGATTCCTTCCCGTGCTGATCCAGAAGGTGTTGTCGCCCGACAAATCCCAGTCGGGGTACTAGACCATGCTCGTCTCACGGCACTGAGTGTGATAGCTTATAGGCACACACACAACATTCCAGCTCCTATGGTCCGGCCAGGACCTGCCCAGGGAGCAAGACCTGAGCGACGTGAGGGTCCGCGTCCACGAACGAGAGGCGGGAGCGTCCGGACAGCTGGGGCTTCCGGACAGGGTGTGTCGAGAGCTATTATCGTGAGGGGATCTGGCGTGGGCAGTGCCGTTGGAACGAGCCAGCCTAGTTCTTTAAGACAACATCCTTCACCGCCACCAACCGAGGCTCAAATGGCAGAAGAGGCCACAGATTCTGAAACCATTCCTGTTCAGTCCTCTTCTGTCGCTGCTACTGAAGACACGGCAGCCAATTCCGACTCCGAAGAAACCCATTTTGCATCATCGCCATCAAATGAAGAGTCTTCTGACTCCGATGGTGACGATGATCAGTCCTCATCTAGAGCGATAAGGAGAGCGGAGAGAGTCTTAGTTGAAAATCAAGAAGTGAGCTGTGTGAGGGAAAGGCGGAGTAAAATGCATTCCGAGAGTACACGAGTGACGGGACAACCATCTTCGGTTGTATCCCCCCTAGCCACGTCTAGCCAGGTAGCCACATCTGCTACCCAGTCTCATGTGTTGGGACAGGGTATTGAAGAAGCCGCCGTGGACCTAGCGGCGCACTTGCACGCCCAACCAAGCCACTCCACCATCTCTCAAAAGATGGTGGTTTCACATGATCACGGGGATTTAGCACATACGCTATCGGGCTCTCACTTGGAGGGTGCCGATATTGAAACAAGAGAACAGTTGCCCCCGTTCTCGCCTTCTTTGTATGCACGGAGTCTAGAGCCATTTGTTATACATGCCTTTCCTAGGACACATATTCCTTTTTCGGCTAAAGCCGGTAGCCTAAGTGGCCCGGCCGGAACATCCATAGTAAACCCACCTTCGGGTAGGTTACGAGGATTGGGTGGAAGTCCTACCACGGCTATCATCACGCCAACCGTGAACGTAGGCGGCTCGACTTCTACAGTCGTAGCTACAACGGGAAGTCTAAGTGACCCCGGAGTTACCCCAACTGAGTTTGTCTCAAGGGAATACATGGACGGCGCCCTAAAGGCTGTCCAATCTATGATGAGGGAGGAGATGGACAACATCAAACGCATGGTCAAAGGCAAAGGTCCTGCGACTAAGCCGGATACCACACCTATTCCACCTTCTCTACCAGCCACGGATCTTTCAATACCTGAACTCAAATCTATCCTTCTCGCCAAACTTATAGCCCAATCTCTAACCGAACCCACCCAGGATGCCGATTTGCTATACCTACTTCGTTCTCAAGCATCCACACCTACTCCACCTACACCACAACCTACTGTCTCTACCTAAGCCTTCCAGATCCAGCAAGCTATGCTTCAGTCAC
Source organism: Arctium lappa (assembly GCA_023525745.1). Classification (NCBI taxonomy): domain Eukaryota; kingdom Viridiplantae; phylum Streptophyta; class Magnoliopsida; order Asterales; family Asteraceae; genus Arctium; species Arctium lappa. The sequence continues at coordinate 41,991,530 of CM042057.1, forward strand.
TTCAGCAAACCGTAGCTGTTTTGACTGAACGCCTTTCAACAGTGGAGGATACCTGCCGTAGCCAGGCAGAACGGCTCAAGCGCCGACATGATGATCAGGATGATCCTGATCAACATGAGGGGGAGAAGTGCCAACGTCTATCTGAGCCAGAGGTATATGTAGTGGAGTCAGAACAGGTTGAACAGGGTACGGGTTATGGTACTCGATCAGAAGGGCAGGGACAGGAACGGGAACAATGCATGGAGTTAGTGTTGTTTGATATTCCAAGGGTTGAAAAGCCTGAGGAATTTGATGAAGGTTCTCCGATAGTCCCTGAAGACTGGGCATTGATACTTGATCCTTATGAAGTTTATGAACCGACGGAAGAAAGTGCTAATACTGAACGAGCGCTGGTAGTCATGCAAGCCGAAATAGATGAGATCCTTCATTCGGACTATCAGCCAGACGACCAGACTTCTGTTGCGGTTCCACTTTTGACCTATTCTGTTGCTAATCCTGATCTTTCTGGAACAAATATTCCCTTCAGATCTCCTCCAACATCTCCAGTTATGGGAACAGAAAGTACTACTCCAGTTCGTCCATCCAAGTGGGAAAGAGTCAGAATAAAAGTTCCTTTCCTTGAAGAAAGCCAAAAGAAGATCTTTGCCTACTGGATACGTAAGTATGATGAAGTTGTACTGCATGGTCTACAGTCAATGAAAATCAAGGAACAGCAGCGTGAACTCATATTTGTGTACAAGAAGTTTCAAGTCAAAAACAACAAGACAAAGCTGGAGATTACATCGGTTGATCAGATATTATCTAGTTTCTTCATGAAAGTAAAGTATTCAGATTTCATGGTGACTAGAGAAGATGGTCAGAAGTATTGTTTCTCTGAAGCTGACTTTCCGTTTCTTGAACCACAAGATCTGTTGTTCATTCTTCGAGAGTTAAAGACCAGAACTAACAGACCCGGGGAAGTCATTGATGCACTTGAGACAATAAAGAGATATATGAAGTGTGCAATGAAGCTTGCCTCGGTGGAAGATTTTCAGATTGGGTTAGAAAGCAACCAGCCAAAGATTAATCTGCTCAAGCCTGATTTGAAGATTCCATCTGGTGCCCAGAATGTATCTACATTTACTGTGATAAAGCTTCCAGAGTTTGGCATGACCTACTTGAATGACAAAGGAATTATGCATTTCATTCGTTTTAATCAGATTGCCAGATTCTGTGACGGTACGTTGATGTTGCTGAAAGAAAAGTTGAAGCGTGTACTTGATAAAGATGAAAAAGGGGTTCAGTTTTTGGATCCTAAATACAAGCCACTTGTTCTTGAAGCACTGGGTGAAATTGAAGAGCGACTGGAGTACAGGACTCAGATTCGATATTTCGAGATCAACTTTGGTTTCCGAAAATTTTTTGTTCCTAACTCGCGTGACTATCAACTTCTATTTAAAGGGGGAGATTGTTAGGGCTAGTTTGATAGTTAAATAGAAGTTCAGGGTAGTTTATGACAAGTTATTGAAGTTGTAAGCTTGTTGGGCCTTAAAGCCCATAAGCCCATTAGGCCTGCGAGCCTACGTATTTAAAGTTATTTCTATTTCATTTGTTAGATTAGAAATTCATTATTCAGTTTTCTAGTCATTAGGTTTACATACCCTTATCAGAAATACTCTCTGTAAACCTTAACCCTTTGAAGTTATATCAATCATATGACTAGTTGCTGTGGCCTATAATCTGTTCATCATTATTCATAATTACTTGTGATTGCACTGCACTGGGATCTACAGGAAGATACTGAGAGAAGAAGTTAGTGTATTAAAGATGATTAATGAAGATCATCTATAACAGACTTCTGGGCTGAATGATGCCAAGATGTTGAGTTTGGAAGCTGAGAACACAAAGCTGAAAAGAAAGATCTTTGACTTGGAAAAACAGATTGTCCAAATCCAGCAAGCAGCTTCTGTTGACAGTTATGAGGAGAAGATTAAGAATCTGGAAACTGCTAATGTTGAGTTTCAAAATAAAATATCAAATTTGGAACAAAAGATGGTCAAAGACAAAGATGACTTTGAGAGTGAAAAGAAAACATTTGCAAAGAAGTTCTCATAATTTTCCAGGAAGAGTGTCTGATTTTGAGAAAGTGATCATCCTTGAAAGAGACAGGTTTGAAAAGGAGAAGAAGATTATAGAACAAATATATATTGGAATATTCAAAGAGATATCTGATGGTAGAAAGAATGTGGAGAAAGACTTTGAAGAAGAAAGACAGATCTTTGAGACAGAGATAAGGAAGCTTACTGAAAAGCTATCTGAACTATCTGAAAGTGCACAGAAAGATCAATAAACGAAGTCTGAATTCAAGATGAAGATTGATCTGCTTGTCAAAGAAAGAGACAATTACTCTTCAAAGATTAAAGAGCTTGAAGATATTATTTCCAAGGTGGTGGTGACTGAGCAAACGACTCCAGAGTCACAAATCCACACACCTAGAGATGATTCAGCTGATTCTGAATGTTCATTTAAGACAGCTGCAAGCTCACATCAGAAAACTATTTCTGCAAGAAGGTCAGTTAAATCATTTGATCAGATTAGTACTACTAACATTTTCTTTGTTAAAAATGTAGATGGTTCAGACACATACAGAAGAAGAAGAAGAAGATATGAAGAAGATAAACTGGTTTGGAAAGTGAAACCAATTGACAAAGAACAGAATGATGAGAAGAAGGAAGAAAAGAAAGGAAAGAAGGAAGAGAAGAAAAGTAACAAATCATTTGTACATGGATCAAAAGCAAAGAAGAACAAAATGCAAAAAGGTAAATCTGATTTTTCTTATTCGAGAGATCAGTTGATCAGGTTGTCTAAAAAGGGGTATTGTTCTTATTGTCGTACTTTTGATTTTGTTCATAAAGCTAGTGATCATTACTGGTATGGTTCTTAATCTATTACTCTTAATAGAACTGCAACTAACAAATATGGACCCAAATACCAGTGGGTACCAAAGCCGAAATATGAATCTGTGTTGCAGGCACCTCAAGTCAAGGGGGAGTAAGAGAACCAAGGCTTCTGAATAAATCAGTTCAGGACCCGTACTTCAGAGGAGTTTGACTTCTAAACACAACAGTTTAGGACTCGTACTTCAACGATGAAAGAAATGATACTCCCGGGCTGACATGAGATTGTACTCTGAGATCTAAATGAGAAGATCAACCTTCAAGGGGGAGTACATATTTTTCTAGAAATATGCATTCTGAAGATATGATGATCTATACTTCAGGGGGAGTTACAGATCTCTATCATGTGCTTTTTCACTGACATATTTTAGATGCATATTTTCAAGGGGAGTAAGAATTATGACTTATAATTACTTTAGATCAGAACTCGTACATTCAATAAAGTTTTATTGCTTTATGTCATTTTAATTTTCAATAAAGTTTTTGTGAATAAAACTTTGTGCTTTGATGACTTTGTGACTTTTGCAGAAATGAGAGGAAGCTTAAATAATCATATTGGTTATGACTTAGAACTGACTTGATGAGATTTAAGACTGAGCGAAAAGGTTTATTTATAATCTTAATCTCATACGTATCTGAAAGAAGGACAACTTTCAGATATGAAAACATGTTTTTAAATGTTCAAACCACTTCTGATTCTTAAACGATTTCATGAATATAGAAGTGTGATTTTAAATGTTTTCATTTTTATTTTGTGCTTAATTGTCAATAAACCGTGTGTTTCCAAAGATATATACTTGCGTATTATCTTTTCCATATACTGTCAAGCATTCACACACCAGTTTGATATTTTGTTGGGTATGTTCTTACCATGTCTCTGAATTGAAACAAACTTTTCAATGGTAAGACACCCCGATTGCACTTCATAGAATTTGGAGCGTTGATTTCATTTCTAAACGTTCTTTCAAGAATGTCTATATCTTGCTTTGTATAGACTATATCCGATTTTTGCTAACCTATCCTTAATAGATAAATCATTCTATTTGATCTTTATCATACAAAGTCAGATTTTCAAACAAGTCTCTTGTATTCATTTCATTCTTTCAAATATACTTGTTTGAAATATCTTCAATATTTAACATGCTCATATATTCATGATTATATCTCATTGAGCATACATACATCTGACTTGTATATTTCTTGTGCTTTAACTAAACAGTTAAACTAGTTGAGCAACATGTTCTTTTAGGATAACATGGGTTTCTTTGTGTGAGAGCTTAACTGAAACTTCTATGGATTCACGTTAACCAATGTTTCCTACCCAAGAAGTTAATCCTTGAGTGATCGAATGTGTGAGGAGTCAAAATACTGAGTGTGGGTTGTGCAATGAGGTAAAATGGAAAAGAGAGTTTGGTTAGATGTAAGCTTAATGTTTAAAAGAAAGAGGGTGAGCGAACAGAGTAAAAGAATATTTGTGTGTCCCTTAATCTAGTTTCTAATCAATATCACAATCAAAACAAACAAGATTGAACAATCAAATTACCTGTTTAATTACTTGATTTCTCAAATTACACTTTCTCTCTCTAGAACTCTCTCTCTCTCTCTTTTAAACCGTATTCTCCAAATCTGTTCTATGTTCTAAAGTCACACCCACTTGAAATACAAAGAGAAAAAGTATTTATACTAACATCTAATACATGGAAACAACAAATATAACTAAACTAATACATTGACTTTTATTACAAAAGACTTTGACTTTTAATGAGATTTGACTTTAGCAACTTTGACTTTCTCAACTTTGACCTTCAGTATTCTTGATCTTGTATCCAACAGATTTATGCTCTAACAATCTCCCTCTTTGGATTCAAGATCACTGTTGAAAGATCTAGCAATTCAGTTCTTCTCTTTAAGCTCTGTCTGAATAATCTCCCCTTTTTCTTTGACTTTCTTCTTTCCAAAAATTTCTTCAACACACTTTCAGACTTTGGAAAGAAATTATCTTCAGAATCAGCTCGAATGCTTTAGCAAATAATCTTCAAAGAAAATTTCCTTAAAATCTTCAGAAATTCTTTGATCATCTTCAAATCTACAAATCTTTATCATTTCTTTGAAATCATCATCTCCACAATACATTTCTTCATACCATCTCCACAATACATTTCTTCATACCATCTCCCCCTTTTTGATGATTTGAGCATCTAGATCATCAAAACTTTTCGTCCAAGAAATGTATTTGACCATTCTGATCTGACATACTGAGCCTCTGATTCGGTCAACTCTCCAAGATATTCATCTAGATCTTTTCAAATCCAGACAAATTAAGAACATGTAACTCCTGAATCAACAGATGAATCAGTTAAAATGCCTGTCAGTAACACAAAGTCACTGTGTGTAACGAATACACAATATAAAGGAGCTTTTTGATGTTCACTCCCCCAGGACTTCCATCCAATCATCAAAATACCACAAAGGCAATTTCTATGAATGTTATGACAAAGAAACAAATTCTTTGTGTGCTCGTGCATGTGTAGAAAGAATTAAGCACGAATATTGCTTTTATAAGGCTCAACATAGTGTAAACCACTGAGACAACAGTAGATAAACACAGACTCTATGTGCATGATTGAAGTGCGAAGGCGGGGCAGACTTCCTTCTGTTTCAATATCCAGATTTTCCAAATGAAAAACCAGATAGATTATATGCTGCGTCCCCTTGAAAATGTAAAACATTTTCTTTTTGAGAAGAAAATGAGTGGTTGGTGGGGTTTAAGCAAGAGTTGGCATGGGCTATTTGCCTGTTTCAATAACATTCACCAAAGAATTGTGAAATGCTAGTAATGTGGCTGCCCGACTCAGAAAGTAGGTGGTGCAGAGTTTGATATTCTTTTACTCTGATCTCTCACCCTCTTTCTTTTTAATCAATAAGCTCACTACTAACCAATCTCTCATTTCCATTTTACCTCATCACACCCACACTCATTTCTTTTAAACTCCTCACACTCAATCACTAAAGGATTAACTTCATGGGTAGGAAACACTGGTTAACATGAATCCATAGAAGTTACAGATAAGTCCTAGCACAAAGAACCCAAGTTTCCTATAAATCATTAGTAGCTCAAATGATTTAACTTTATCAGTTAAAGCTCATATACAAATATCAGATGAATATATGCTCATAAAATATAATCATGAAGATTTGAGCATTTTTAAACATTGAAATATTTTCAAACAAGTATATTGAATGAATGAATATGAATGCAAAAGACTTGTTTGAAAATCTGACATTGTATGAAAATGATCAGAAATGAATGATATAGCAATTAAAGTTTATGGTCAAGAAAAAATTGATATTTGTCTATACGAAACAAAATATAGACATTCTTGAAATGACCGTTTCGAAATGAAATATCGCTCAAAATTCTTTGAAATACAAACGGGGTGTCTTACCATCGAAGAAAAATAGTTTCAATTTAGAGACATGGTAAGAACAATCTTGAACAAAAATTCAAACCTGTGTGTGTGAATACTTGAAAGTATATAGAAAAGACAATACGCAAGTAATTATCTTTGGAAACACACGGTTTGTTTATCAATTAATCCACAAAAATAAAATAAAAAACATTTAAAATCACACTTCCAAATTATAAAATCTGATTAAAAATCGGGAAGTGGTTTGAACATTTAAGAACATGTTTTCTATACCTGAAAGTTGTCCTTCTTTCAGATATATGTGAGATTAAGATAAGAAATTTACCTTGTCGCTCAATCTTAAATCTCAGAAAGTCAGCTGTAGTCATGTAGATATACTCGTGTCAGCTTCTCTCACCCTGTAAGTCTCAAAGTCTAGTCAAAATTTAATCACAAAATTTATTCGAAAATAAACGACGGAAAACAGTAAAACAAATATAGAACGAGTTTTGATCAGAAGTAATCAGAAATCATTGTCTTACTCCTTGTTACTTATAAGCTCCCCCTAAAATCATGAATTACAAAAAATTTGTTAGTTAAGCAAAATGCAGAAATTAGTTTTGCTCCCCCTCAAATGAATGTAAATCATCTAAAATCTTCTCTAACTCCCCCTGAGATCATGAGCAAACCATTAAAGTACAGATATCCTTCAGATATAAAGATAAAGAAAATGATGAAAAATAACAATACGTAACTTTAGTAGGTAATAACTGATTATGTCTTCAGATTTAACATACCAAACTTAGAAACAAGAAAATTAAATCTCTTTTCATCTAAGGGTTTGATAAATAAATCTGCAAGTTGATAATCTGTTTTTACAAAATAAAGTTCAATTGTTCCTTTTTCGACATTATCTTTTATAAAATGATACCTTACATCAATGTGTTTGGTTTTCGTATGCTGAACAGGATTAGCAGATATGGCAATCGCACTCTTCGAGTCACAATATATTGGGATTTTATCATACTTAAAGCCATAATCTCGTAGTTGTGTTCGCATCCACAAGACTTGAGAGCAGCAACTAGCAACAGCTACATACTCCGCTTCAGCAGTTGATGTGGAAACGCATAACTGTTTCTTTGATGCCCATCTAATGAGCTTGTCTCCAAGAAATTGAACGTGACCAGAAGTACTCTTTCTGTCCAACATGCAACCTGCATGATCTGCATCTGAATATGCAGTCAGTTGAAACCCTGTATCCTTAGGATACCACAAACCAAGGTCTGCAGTCCCCTTCAGATATCTAAAAATCCGTTTGACAGCAGCCAAATGGGATTCTTTGGGAGCAGCTTGATATCTAGAACAAAGACATGTTGAGAACATAATATCTGGTCTACTCGATGTAAGATACATCAAAGAACCAATCATACCTCTATAAGTTATAAGATCAACACTTGTACCCGAAGGATCAGCGTGAATCTTAGTTCCTGGTGCCATCGGGGTGCCAAGAGATTTTCAATCTTCCATTTTGTACTTTCGAAGAATGTCCAAAATGTAATTAGACTGATTGATAAAAATCCCCGTAGAAAGTTGTTTAACTTGTAATCCGAGAAAGAAATTCATCTCTCCCATCATACTCATTTGAAAACGTGACACCATGAGGTTAGAAAAGTTTTTGCAATATTTTGGATTAGTAGAACCAAATATTATATCATCAACATAAATCTGAATAAGAATAATATCAACTTTTTCCTTCTTTATGAATAAAGTGGTATCGATCTTACCTTTAGAAAAACCAGTCTTGACCAAGAATTTGGATAAGACGTCATACCAGGCTCGAGGGGCTTGTTTTAATCCATAAAGGGCTTTGTCCAATATGTAGACATGATCTGGATTATCTGGATTAACGAAACCTTCTGGTTGAGACACATACACTTCTTCTTTAAGAATGCCATTCAGAAAGGCTGTTTTCACATCCATCTGAAAGACTGTGAAGTTCTTATGAGCGGCGTAGGCGAGAAACATTCTGATTGCCTCTATGCGTGCTACTGGAGCATATGTCTCGTCATAATCGATGCCTTCCTCTTGCCGATAGCCTTTGGCAACAAGTCTAGCTTTGTTTCTGATGACGACACCATCTTCATCCTATTTGTTCTTGAATACCCACTTAGTTCATATCACGGTCTTTCCTTCAGGCTTAGGAACTAATCTCCAAACCTTTAGGGCTTCAAACTGATTGAGCTCTTCTTGCATTACAGATACCCAGTCCGAATCAGCAAGAGCCTCGGATACTCGTGTTGGCTCAATCTTGCTTAGGAACGAGTCATGCATACACTGATTAATAGTCGCTGACCTTGTCTGAACAGGCTTGTCAACTTCTCCAATTACTTGATGTAATGGATGGTCCTTGGTCCAGCGATACTCATGTGGAAGTGGAATAGATACTGATTGAATATGATCATCATCTTGAAATCCACTTTCAAAATCTTCAGTTTGAATTACAGGAGGGGGGTTGTCAGTTGAAGTTTCATGTGCAGAAGTATCAGTTGGAGCAACAGATTCTGACTGAACTGAAACAATTACTTCTGGCTCAGCATTAACTTGTGGAACTTCAACTGTAGGAGTAACATCATGAATGTGAGTTTCTGACTGAACAGGGGATGCTTGTTCAGAAATAATATCTGAAGTGACTGGATGATAACTGCTTGTATCTTCAGACCTGTCAGTCACAGCAGATTTAGATACATTAGTTCCAAGAAACTCATCATAAAAGAATTCAAATAACAAATCTAAATCAGTTAAATGTGAAGTAGATATAGAAGCGTTGTCCGAATTTATCACTGTAGATGCAGGTTCTGGACTGATCTGCCCAGAAGCTAATACTCCAGTGATAACGGGTTCTGAATTGATTTGATCAGAAGCCATCTCTTCATCAAATGTGACATTGACGCTCTCCACAACTGTCTTTGACTTCTTTATATAAACACGATATGCTGCAGAAGTTGAAGAATAACCGATAAAGATGCCTTCATCCGCTTTAGCACTGAATTTGTTCAGACTCTCTCTGTCGTTAAGCACAAAACATTTACACCCAAATATATGAAAATATTTGATAGTCGGTGTTCTGTTGTTGATCAACTCATATGGAGTCTTCTGAAATCGGCGGTGTATCATGGAACGATTTTGTGTATGACATGCAGTCGACACAGCTTCCGCCCACAAGAATAGAGGTAGATCCGATTGACTAAGCATAGTCCGAGCGGCCTCGACTAGCGTCCTATTACGTCTTTATACTACTCCATTTTGTTGAGGCGTTCTAGCAGCAGAAAACTGATGTGAAATCCCAACTGATTTGAGATAATCATCAACAATCTTGTTCTTGAATTCTGTGCCATTGTCAGTTCGAAGGAACTTGACTTGTCGATGCAGTTTCACCTGGGTCGTCTTTAAGAAAGTAATGAGAACTTCCGGTTTCTCATCTTTAGATCGAAGAAATTTGACCCACGTGTATCTTGAGTAATCGTCCACAATGACCAACACGTATTTCTTTCAACCCAAACTCTGAGTTCTCATTGGTCCACATAAATCCATGTGTATCAGTTCTAACGGAGAACTAGTGCTTGGTTCAGGCTTCGGTTTGTGTGCGGCTCTCTTCATCTTACCCTTCTCACATGCTGCGCATAAGTGTTCTTTCTCGTATTTCAGCTCAGGAAGTCCCTTTACTAATTTTCCATGAACCAGCTTGTTGATGTAACGAAAGTTCAAGTGAGATAAACGTCTGTGCCAGAGCCAACTTTGCTGCAATGAAGCTTTTGTCATCAAGCATACCTGATTGTTAATCTGAACTTTGGACAAGTTAATGGTGTAGAGGTTTGTCTTTCGATGTCCACCCAAGAGTTCCGTGCCGTCTTCAGTACGAACCGAGCAACTCTTGGACTTGAAGTTAACCTCTAACCCTTTATCGCAGAATTGACCTTTGCTGAATAAGTTGTGCCCTAAGCCTTCGACATAGCTTACTTTACTGATCGTTATCTTGTCTTGAATGATATCACCATATCCTAGAATAGGTGAAAGCTGATCGTTTCCAAATCTGACATTTCCACTGAATTTCTCTGTATAGTTAGACAATAAAGCTTTTTTCCCAGTCATATGCTTGGAACATCCACTGTCCAAGTACCACATATGCCGGGTCTGCAAGAGAAATCAGGCAATAACAATTTTAGGTACCCATTTAATAACGGGCCCTAACGGATTAGCACAAGATTTTGGTATCGACTTGAAAATGGATCCTCTGTTCATTTGAAAACCTTTAAAATCATTTGATCTAGAAGAATATACATGATAAGATCCATACCAATCAGAAGAATCATGAGAATAAGCAAAGTCAGTTTTCCGATAACTATGATGAAATTTAGTAGTAATAGGAGATAATTGAATCAACTGCTTTATTGAATAACACTTGTAAGAAGTTACAAGGTTTTGTTTATGAGAAGCACATTGATCAACTACATCAGAATCACTACTAACAGATTTAGTACAAGAATTATGAGTAACTGATTCAGCTATCTCAACATCCTTCTGTTTTGGTCTCCATTTGGATTGAGCTTTCAGCTTTTTCTTCCTTAAATCTGAAACATAAGATGTAGATTTATTAGGAAAAATAGATTTCTGTGACTGAGGTTTCTTTTGTGTACCAGTGTATTTCTGTTTCTGTAATCGCTGCTTCTTATGTTTCTTACCATTAGCATAGTAATCAGCAGTTACAGAAACTTTGTCATTACTAACACCACTTGGTAACACTTTTTCATTTTCAAGACAAGTAGAATGATCAGGAAGTTTAGAGTGAATGTCAAACATATCAGATTCTTCCATGCTCCAATTATCAGAATTAAAAGAATCATTTGCAGACTCAAATAAGTCATCAGAATTATCAGAGAAAGTTTGAGGTGCCTTTGAAACTGTAGAACACTTTGTTGATTTAATTTGAAAAACAGTGTTCTTTAAAACTGTAGAAAATACATTTTGTTCTATATCAACCAAAAGTTTTTCATCAGATAAAACATTTTGAAGCTCAACTATTTTGCTTTCAAGAATAGATGTAGGAACATAAACCTTTGCAATCGCAGGTTTTGCCTTCATCTCAGATGCAGAATAACTAACAAAATAGTCTTTTGAAAGAACTTTCGGTGTTTCTGAAAGATAACTATCATTTAACTTGATATAGTTAAATGGTAGTTGCATTTTCTTTTTATTCTTTCTGTTTTCAGTTTCTTTGGCCTCATCTTCATCTGACAATTTGGTAACAAATTTGGGTTTCAAATGAGTATGTTTACCAGCACAGGCAAGAAAATCATAGTTATAAAGTGCCGGCTGTTTTCTGATAGCTTTCTTAAGATAATGGGGGTTTTCAAAACCAAGTCCCCATTTCTCTTTAACATCAGCCTCTTCATTAGGAGCATTAAGAAAAATGGTTTGATCTGTTTGACCTCTTTTATAAAGTTTAACTTCCAGATCATTTACCTTCTTGTGCAAATTCTTGTTTTCAACCTGCAATTTATAAACAGTTAGTGCAGATTCATTTTTCTCAAACTCATATTTATTTACTTTACCTTCAAACTCAGAAATCTTCTTTTCAAAATCATCTACTTTAGATTTAGAATCAGAATCAGATTTGCGTAAAGAATCAATTAGATCTTTGTTTGAAATAACAAAAGTATTAAGTTCAAAGATCTTCTTGTTCTTTTTAGCAACCTTTTCCTTTTCATTTTTCAGATTATTTTGTAAATTTTGTAGCTCAACCACCATGGTTTCCAACTTGGTAATGAAATCTTTTGGAGTTAAGTTTAATACCTCATTAACTGCTTCATCATCTGACCCGTCATCCTTAACTTCTTTTCCCATGAGACAGATATGAGCTGTTTCTTCTTTCTCTTCACTTTCATCTTCAGAATGATCAAGCCAAAACTTATCTTCAGCCATTAGAGCTACACCCGCTTCTTGCTGTTTTGCCAAAAGCAATTTATTTTGATAATACTGAGAGTTACGTACTTTCGGCTTCCTATAATCCTTAGCAAAATGACCCATCTTGCCACAATTGTAGCACTTGATTGAGTCAGTTGCTGGCTTTTCAGCTTCAGTGTAATCATTCACGTACTTTTTCTTGTCATCGGGTTTCTTCTCCACATATCTTTTCTCTTCATATCTCTTTCCTTCCACTCTTTCACGATGCTCATGGTTCTTAGAACTTGATGAAGAATATCTTTGAGAATTTGATCCCGACTTCTTGTAGAATTTCTTTTGAAAAGCACGAGTTAATAAGATCATAGCCTGTTTCAGACTTTCTCCATCATCACCATCTGATGCAGATTCAGATTCAGAACTAATAAGAACTTTCTTCTTCTTCTTTTCTTTTTCCTTCTCTCCTGCTACTAACGCAATAGGTTCAGAAACTGTTTCTGCTTTCTTTTTCTCAGCTCTCTTTTCCTCCACTTCTTCTTCATTCTGCTTAAGAGTCTCATACACTTCATGTAAAGGAATGTCATTGAGATCCTTCATTTGCTTCATCCTACGAGTATGCTTTTTCCATTCAGGTCGTAGAATGCTAAGAAATTTGACATTATTTTCTATCTGCTTCTTTGTCACTTTATTCTTTGTTAATTCATTCAGAAGCACAGTAAATCTTTCATATGTCTCTTCCAAACTCTCATTCTCTTTAGCCTTGAATTCCTCGTAACGATTGATGCTGTTGGCCACTTTTATCTGATTCCCGATCTTGGAACCCATCATCATCTTTTCCAAATGGTCCCACATCATTTTAGCAACATGCTTGTAACTATCAATCTTGATGTAGATATCATTTGGAATGCTTTGGAGTAAAAGAGATCTTGCTTGCTTGTCAGCTTTGTACCTTCTTTTCTGTTCTTCAGAATACTGAGAAAATTCCACTTTAACAAGTTCTGTCTTTTCTTCTCTTTCCTCATCCTCATGTGCATTTTCAGACTCATCATTTACAGGTACTCGAACCATGATAGGTGCCATAGGACCATTTGTAATTGACTCCAGAATATTCTCTCCATTTGCATGTCTGTCTAAGAAATCCAGAAAGCGATCCTTCCATTGTTCATACTCTCCTTTGAACAGTACCGGAGGCTTCACATCAGTACCAATTGAAAGCGCATCTTTGGAAGTCATCTTGTTTAAATCTGTTTGAAAAAATATATCAATAAGAAACTAGAAATGAACGTTAGTCCAAAATGTGAAATCACAAGAAAAACTTGAAATCTAGAAAAATCAGAAAATTCGAAAAAATTTGACTAAGTATCAGAACTCGCAAGTTCTAAAACTCGCAGACTGAAGAACTCGCAGACTGATTCTTGCGCGTTTTTGAAAATCTCAATCAAACGCGCAGGCAAACTCGCAAGCAAACTCGCAAATATTTGCACGTTTTGAAACTCGCAAGCAAATCCGCAGATCAAACTCGCAGATGAAACACGCAGATCGACGAAACTCGCAAGTGCCTGAACTCGCTAACTACTGTTCATACAAGAACTCGCTAACTGTGGTGTGCGCGTTTCCCAAACTCGCAGATCGAAGCTTGCGCTTTTGAACTAAACTCGCTAGCCACTCTTGCGCGTTTCAACACTTAGAATTATTTTTCTGAATTTTTCAAACTCGCAGGTCGATAAACTCGCTGATCACCAAACTCGCACGTCGAAGAACTCGCTAAACACTATTTCAGCTCAAACTCGCACCCTTTGATTAGCGCGTTTGTAGAACTCGCAGATAACTACGTGCGCGTTCTGGTCCTTAGAAAATTTTTCTCACTTTTCCAAACTCGCAGAATCCAACTAGCGTGTTTCTAGAACTCGCTAGTCGTTGCTTGCGCGTTTTGACCAAAAACTTCCTTCGACTTGCGCGTTCTTGCGGATGAACCTTGCGCGTTTGAATGATGAACTTGCGCGTTTCACGAAGAACTTGCGCGTTCTAGAGATCTAGCGCGTTCTTCAGAAAGTCGACCAAAAAATTGAGTTTTCCATCTGAATTCGATCTATCCTTGTCCAATCAACTCAAAACTTTGCAGAAACCTTTACAATCACTCCAAGAACATTTTACAATACATGAATTTTACAAACAAACACTCACTCTACAAATTAATTGATGAAACAGTGAACTTCGACTCGTGAACAAAAACTTAACAAAAATCACAAATTCGATTGATTTTACAGTGCAATACATGAAATTGATTACAAAGACTCAATCAAAAACACTATTTGAACACTTTCTATCCAAAATCTACTCCAAAAACACTCTGAAACTCAGAATTCGACTTTGAACAGTGAAGAACACAGAGACGATGAACAGTAACTCGTTTCTTGATTTTCTTGATCTGATTTCACCTTTGGATCTGCTCTGATACCAATTGTGTGTCCCTTAATCTAGTTTCTAATCAATATCACAATCAAAACAAACAAGATTGAACAATCAAATTACCTGTTTGATTACTTGATTTCTCAAATTACACTTTCTCTCTCTAGAACTCTCTCTCTCTTTTAAACCGTATTCTCCAAATCTGTTCTATGTTCTAAAGTCACACCCACTTGAAATACAAAGAGAAAAAGTATTTATACTAACATCTAATACATGGAAACAACAAATATAACTAAACTATTACATTGACTTTTATTACAAAAGACTTTGACTTTTAATGAGATTTGACTTTAGCAGCTTTGACTTTCTCAACTTTGACCTTCAGTATTCTTGATCTTGTATCCAACAGATTTATGCTCTAACAATATTAAACTCTGCACCAACTTTTTCTGAGCCGGGCAGCCACATTACTAGTGTTTCACAATTCTTCGTGAACATTATTGAAATAGGTAACTAGCCCATGACAACTATAGATAAAACCCCCACCAGGTACTCATTTTCTTCTCAACAAGAAAATGTTTCAATATTTCTAGGGGACACAACACATATGCTATCTGATTTTCATTTGGAAAATCTGGATATTGAAGAAGAAGGAAGTCTGCTCCACCTTCGCACTTCGATCATGCACAATAGAGTCTGTGTTTACTTACTGTTGTCTTAGTGGTTTACACAATTTTGAGCCTTATATAAACAATCATCATTTGCTTAATTCTTTCGAAGACTTGCACAAACACACAAGGAAATTTGTTTTTCTTGTCATAACGTTCATAGAAATATCTTTGTAGTGTTTCGATGATTGAATGGAAGCCCTGGGCGAGTGAACATTATAAAAGCTCCTTTCCAATGTGTATTCGTTACACACAGTGACTTCATGTTACTGACAGACACTTCTAACTGATTCATTTGTTGATTCAGGTGTTACACTCCTAATTTGTCTAAATTTGCAAAGATTCAGATAAATATCTTTTGGATCAATGGAGAATCAGTGGCTCTTGTGTTCAAAGATCAATGGTCAGTTCAGATTATCAAAAACATTTCTTGGTGAAAGTTTTGATGATTTCAGTGCTCTATTCATCAAAAAGGGGGATAAATTATGTTCAAGAAATGTCTGGAAAGAAAACTTTGTATCAAATATGGGGAGAAGATCAAGAAATATCTAAAATTTTATTTGAAGACATTTTGTTGAAGCAAATCGAGATGAAACTGAAGATAATTTCTTTCCAGTGTCTGAAATAGGTTTATACCAACCTTGGAGGAGAATGCTACTACTTTTGAAGAACAAACTTTGGAAAGTTTGCTGAAAGTTTAAAGACAGAGTTTATCAAAGAAAAGGGGAGAATGTTATAAGCATAAAAGGGGAGATTGGATTTTCAAAGAACGTGTTCATTTCTGAAGATTATTTGATTTGTCAAAGAAGTCTACAAGGGAAGATAAAGTTGATAAAAAGGGGAGATTATATAATTTGAGCTTAAAGAGAGAAGACTGAATTGCAAAATCTTTTTGAAGATGATCTTGATCCAAAGGGGGAGAATGTTAGAGCACATATTTGTTGGATACAAGATCATAAAGAATGAAGATCAAAGTCAAACAAGTCAAAGCCTCAAAGTCAACTCTCAAGCATCAAAGTCAAAGTCTTTGTAATAAAGTCAAAGTTAAAGTAGTTGTTTTGTTTCTTTGTAATGTTGTTAGTATAAATGGTCTTGTCTTTGTAAGTAAGCTTGTAAGATTGTATGTGGAAGGTAAGTCATTGTAAGTTCATACGGAGCAGATTAGAGAAGAGGTGATTGCATATTCATTCTAGTAAGAGAGTGTAGAGAGAAAAAGTGAAATTGTAATATGTGTTTTCATAATCAATGACATGTGATTACGATTAATTGTTCATCTTGATTGTTTGTATGATTAGAACTTGAATTAAGGACATTATCACACACTGATAGAAAGACTTTAGTGAGAGAAATATTGAAAGAGAGAGCATTTCATACGATTGTAATATGTGAATTCAAGATCAATATATATGGAAATTGTGATTGAATCTCTTGTTGTTCTTGATTGATTTGCACACATCAGGGACTATCAATTGGTATCAGAGCAGACATTGAATCAGAAAATGGATCAAGAGTTTGAAATTTGGTGATCGACTTCAAGAACTCGCACGACTTACTGTTCCAGAATTGAATTCTTTTTCTAATGTTGTTTTTGATTGTATTTTGATTGCACTGTACTCGGTTCATGATCTAGAACAACTTTGATTTGTATAACTTCATGTAATTCACAACAGATTTAGGGGATTTTGGATTTGATGAGATTTTTGTTCGATGTTTGTAAACACACTGTATTTTGATCAATCTTGTAATTTTTGGAATTTTGTTTGAAAGTGATCAATTGTAAACTGTTCTAACAGTGTTCGTGATCAAATTGAGAAAGTTTCATGGCCTAATTCAAGGTTTCAGATCGAATTTTGGGTGATTTTGAAGTTTGTAAGCCGAGATCTGAGAAATTCGCATGAAAAATGAAGAACTCGCATGTTCTTGAGGTTTTCGCACAATATTGAGTGTTTGGAAAAAAACTAAGGAAGGAATTTGCACATTGCAGCATACGAATTTCAGAATTCGCATAGCTTGAGATACAAAAAGTGAATATTTCAATATTCTAAGGGAACTTTTTGCATCGTTCTGTATACGAAAAGTGTGAAATTCACATAGAGTGGTGTGCAAAAAGCTCAGAATTCACATCCCGTTACGTGCAAAATTTGAAGAATTCGCATCTCAAAGTCTGAAAATATTTCTAAGTGCAGAATTCGCATCGATACAGAAAGTTAGAGGGTTGAATTTTTCTAAGTCTAGAATTCACACATCTTCTATGTGCGAAAAGCTCAAAAGTCTGAAAAAGTTCAAGTCAGGATTTCACATACTTCCTTATGCGAAAAGCTTAAAATTCGCATCTTTTAGCGTGCGTGAAGCAAGAATTTGCATTCTTTGGTGTGCGAATTTCATATTTTGTGCGAAAAGTTTTCATAGAGGCGTGAGGATTCTATACTTAGTCATTTTTCTGACTGAGATTTTTAGAGATTTTGATATTTTTTGATTCTGTGTTTAAAGATTTGTGTTGTTGGTCAAGATGACTTTAAGGGATGCTCTTTCCATTGGTACTGATGTTGTGAGGTCCATGATCACAATCTAATCAATGTAAACTGATAAACAAAGAAGAATTGGGGAGGAATTGTTTTGTATTATTCACAAATCTAGAAAGAGCAAAATGTTTGTCTCTCTAGAACTCTCAAACTCTTACACGACTACATTTTTGAATGTGAATTAAATAACAAACTACAATACAATTCTTATTTATACCCTCATCACCTTTGTAAACAAATAAGTCCAAACCCAATGCTAAATTCAAGTCCCAAAATACAATTACATGATGACTTTACAAAACTTCTAAACTTAGAACATTTTATGTTCTAACATTCTCCCCCTAAGTTTTGTAAAGGAATAATCCTCTTCTCCCCTTTGATTTCTTTAGAAAACTTAGCATTACTTAAACTTCAAAACAACTCCGGCTCCCCCTTGAAAATAACTCTTATCCTTTGAAGTTTCAACTTTAATACCAGATCCAATGTAGACAATAACCTTGACTGAGTGCACAAAAGACAACTTTTATCTCTAGTAAATTCAACACATTCGTTATGCCCACAAGAAAGAAATGTGTGAATTATGATATGACAACCAAAGTGCATCTTCAGTTTATAACACCAAATATGTCTTTGAACGCGAGTTGAATAGGAATTCAACTTAAGAATTTAATCTGATCAACTTGCAAAAGGAAGCAACTGGTAGCAAACACTACTAGGCAAGGGTTAGAAGAAATATCTGTTCAACAACTGATGAAAGACACTCATTTTCTAATTGCTTTCCAGAACACTGAACGAATGAACTCAGAACTCCTTTCTTCACGAATCAACTGGATGATTATAAGCACTCAAAATTCTGGATCACAACCAAATCATCAGAACAATGATTATAGTCATTCATACTTCTAATTAATCAGGTCATATGAATGATTAAGAGCACTCAAAGGTCTAACATCGTAGAGAAAAACTCCAGACTGATGATTGCAGATACTCAAGCTGCTAATCCAATCCAATCAGAGACTAAATACAAACACCTAGTATCTGAAAATCTTGACTTGCATGAGCACTCGTGAAAATCTGATCAGTTGCTAAAAAATATGTGACCAACAGAAGATAAGAATGACGTCACATATGCATTACGCGGAAAATATCATGAACAGGGAAAACTTGTAGCAAAATAGGTTATGAACAACAACTTTTTGTATCCTACATGAACAAACTTTTCGTATAAAAAACAATTCATAGACCATTAAACATTTAAGGGCACAATTCGCATGAGGCATGAGCCGAATCCTCAACTTTTCGCATAGGCTTGCGTGCGAATTTCTACTTTTTGCATACGGCTACATGCGAATTCCTCGCTTTTCGCATATAACAACATGCGAGTTTTAGATTTTCGCAGGGTACATCATGCGAATTCTGAGCTTTTCACATACCCTTTCATACGAAATCTATACTTAGAAAAATTTCATCATCAAAGCTTTTCGTATCGATGAGAATTCTATACTTAGAAAAATTTTCATCCTGGAACCCACTTTTCGCATACAATGTCATGCGAGTTTAACTTTTCACACCATGTGGCTTGTGAATTTCATCTTTTCACACACAACTTTAAGCACAGTAGCATGCAAATTCTTGTGTGTCCCACAATCAGTGTAAAACAATCTAGATGACACAATTCAATCAAGTTCCATTTTATTTCAATCACAGAAATGATTACACAGTTCTCTAAAAATATTTCTCTCTCTACAATATACGTACAATGCTCTACTGATTACAACTACTAAACCACTATTCATATCCATATTTATACAAGAACACAGACACTTACAACACAAAACAAAACAATTAAAACACTTTGACTTTGACTTTTATTACAAAAGACTTTGACTAGCTTGAGAGTTTGACTTGACTTAACTTTCAGTCTTCAGTCTTTATGATCTTGTATCCAACATATTTATGCTCTAACATCCCCCCCCCCCTTTGGATCAAGATCATCTTCAAAAATATTTTGCAATACAATCTCCCTCTTTGATTAATCTTTAGCAGCTTCAATCTTTCCCTTGTAGATTTCTTTCAGCAAAGATCATCTTCAGAAAGATAAGCATTGAAGCACAATCTCCCCTTTTTCATAATCAAACTTCAACCATTCTGTAATCTCTCCAAAGTCTTTGTATAGCATCTTTTACAATCGGCTTTAACATTCTCTCCCAAGGTAATAAGAACATCTTTCAGACTTCGGAAAGAAATTATCTTCAGATTAAGCTCGCTTTTCTTCAGCAAATCAATTTTACAGAAAATTTTCAGTAAAATCCAGCTCACTTTCAGAATTCTTTAAACTTGATCTTTCAAACTTGTACAATCTTCTCATAAACTGCATTCTTTGACATAATCTTTTCTTCAAATCATCTTTCGCAACAAAATTTCTCCAAAACTTTTACAAACTTTCTTTCAACCAACATTTCTAGAACAAATCTTCTCCATTTCTTGAGTCTCTCCCCCTTTTGATGATTGTGATATTGAAATCATTAAAACTTTCACAAGAAATGTCATGAACCAATATGACCATTGATCTTTTACAAGAGCCTCTGACTATTTATCGATCCAAAAGATATTCATCTGAATTTTTGCAAATTCAGACAAATTATGAGTGTAACACCTAAATCAACAAATGAATCACTTAAGATGCCAGTCAGTAACACAAAGTCACTGTGTGTAACGAATACACATTGGTAAAAAGCTTTTTGATGTTCACTCCCCAGGTCTTCCATTCAATCATCGAATAACACAAGGTTAAACTATGAACGTTTAGACAGAAAAACAAATTTCTTATGTGTTCGTGCTTGTGTATGAAAGAATTAAGCACATGATGATTGCTTTATCAGGCTCAAAATTGTGTAAACCATTGAGACGCAACAGTATAACACATACTCAATTGTGCATGATCGAAGTGCGAAGGTGGGGCAGACTTCCTTCTTTTTCAATATCCACATCTTCCGAATGAAGACAAGATAGCATATGTGCTGCATCCCCAGAAAAATATGAAACATCTTCTTTTTAAAAAAAAATGAGTGGCTGGTGGGGTTTAAAGCAAGAGTTGGCATGGGCTAGTTTCCTTTTTAAATGATGTTCACCAAACAAATGTGAAACAATAAGTAATGTGGCTGCCCGACTCAGAAAAAGTTGGTGCATAGTTTGTTATTCTTTTACTCTGATCTCTCACCCTCTTTCTTTTTATCATTGAGCTCGTTTCTAACCAAACTCTCTTTTCATTTTACCTCATCAGACACCCACACTCATATATTTAGACTTATCGCCTCTCGATCACTCAAGAATAACTTCTTGGGTAGGAAACACTGGTTATTGTGAATCCATAGAAGTTCTGTTAAGTCCTCTCACAATGAACCCATGTTTTCCTATATGCACAATGTTGCCCAAATGATTTAACTTTTCAGTTAAAGCACGAAATACATGTCAGATGAATGTATGCTCATAATGATAATCATGAAGATTTGAGCATGTTAATCATGAAAGATTTTTCAAAACAAGTATATTGAATAAATGAAATGAATACAAGAAACTTGTGTGAAAATCTGACATCGTATGAAAAGATCAAATATGAATGAATTATCATAAAAAGCTTAGGTCATGAAAAATTGGAATTTGTCTATACGAAACAACATATAAACATTCTTGAAAGAAACATTTTGAAATGAATCAACGCTCAACAAACATTGAATATCAAGCGGGGTGTCTTACCATCGAAGATTTGTTTCAATATGAGACATGGTAAGAACATATCAAGAAAAATATTAAACCGGTGTGTGTGAATACTTGACAGTATACAGAAAAGATAATACACAAGTATTTATCTTTGGAAACAAAGGGTTTGTTTAAACAATTAAGCTCATGAAAAATGAAAACATTTAAAATCACACTTCTAAATTCATGAAATCGATTTAAGAATAAGAAGTGGTTTGAACATTTAAGAACATGTTTTCATATCTGAAAGTTGTCCTCTTTCAGACATGTATGAGATTAATATTAGAATTAAACCTTTCATTCAGCTTAAATCTCATTAAGTCAACTCCAAGTCACAAAAAAGTATGATCGTTTAAGCTTCCTCTCAAATCTGCAAACAATCAAAATTGTCAAAGTACAAAGTTTTATTCACAAAACGTTATTGAAAATAGAATGAAATAAAGCAATAAAACTTTTTAAGAACGAGTTCTGATCAGATGTAATCAGAAATCAAATACTCCCCCTAAAATATTGCATTCACAATATTTAATCATCAGGAAAAATATGTACTCCCCCTTGAAGGTTGATCATCTCATTTATGTATCAGAGTACAATCTCATTCATGCACATGAGTATCATCTCTTTTGATCGTTGAAGTACGAGTCCTAAACTGTTGTGTTTAGAAGTCAAACTCCTTATCATTGAAGTGCGGGTCTTGAACTGTGTTATTCAAGAGCTATTATTCGTTGAAGCACGGGTTCTGAACTGATGTATTCAGAAGCCTAGGCTCTTTTACTCCCCCTTGACTTGAGGTGCCTGCAACACAGATGAATCTTTTGGCTTTGGTACCCACTAGTATTTGGGTCCATGTTTGTTAGTTGCAGTTCTGTTAGGAGTAATAGAGTAAGAACCTTACCAGTAATGATCAGATGCTTTATGAACAAAATCATTTGCACGACAGTAAGAAAAATAACTCTTCTTATGAGCTAACCTGAGTAATTGATTTCTCGAATAAACATGATCAGGTTTACCTTTTTGTACATTGTTCTTCTTGGCTTGTGATGTATGCATAAATGATTTCTTACCATTCTTATCATCATTTTTCTCATCAGAAGCTGGTTTCACTTTCTAGACCAACTTCTTCTTCTTCTTCTTCTTCTTCTTCTTCTTCTTCTTCTTCTTCTTCTTCTTCTTCTTCTTCTTCTTCTTCTTCTTCTTCTTCTTCTTCTTCTTCTTCTTCCTCTTCCTCTTCCTTCCCCTTCTTCCTCCTTCCTCCTTCCTCCCTCCTCCTTCCTCGTCATCCTCCTCCTCCTCCTCTTCTTTCTCCTTCCTCCTCCTTCCTCCTCTTTCCTCTTCTCCTTCCTCCTCCTCCTCCTTCCTCCTCTTCTTCCTCTTCTTCCTCTATTCAGCAGTTGAAAAAACAAATTCATTCCAAGGCAAACAAAGAGGTACCTGAACTATCCGCATTCCTATCATAGAAAATGTTAGTAGTACGAATCTGATCTTTTGAATTAACTGACCTTTTTGTGGAAAAAGTTGTATGATATGAACTTGATGCTGTCTTAAATGAGCATTCAGAGTCAGCTGAATCATCTCTTGGTGTTTGAAGAAATAAATCTGGAGCCTTCTGGTCAGTCACAACCACCTTAGAGACAACTTCTTCAAGCTCTTTTATCTTGCAAGATAAACTGTTCCTTTCTGCAGTGAGTAGGTCAATCTTCTTCTGGAATTCAGACTTCGTGTTCTAGTCTTTCATTGCACTTGATGATAGTTCAGATAGCTTCTCTGTAAGCTTCTTTATTTCTGCCTCAAAAATATGTCTTTCTTCTTCAAAATCCTTCTCGACATTCTTTCTCTGACCAGATATTTCTTTGAAGATTCCAACATTTTTTTGTTCAATCTTCTTCTTTTCCTTTACAAACTCTTTTCTCTCCTTTTCCAATAGGCTTTCTAATTCAGAGATCTTTCCTTTGAGAGATTTTCCTTCATAACCAAATTCAAAATTTTCTTTTTCAAGTCTATCTCTTACAATAATAATTATCTTTTCAAAGTCTAATATCGGTTTTGATAGCTTTGCACATTTCAGCTCAAAATCTTTCTTCTCTTCGAAAGTCTTTCTTGAAAATTCAGTAAATTTATGTGCAAACCCTTTCTTTTCTTTTTCAAACTCTTCTTTGTCTTTGGAAATCTTCTCTTCCAACTCTAAAATTTGATTTCTCAGCCTATCATTAGCATTTTTCAAAACCTTAGCTGTCTCCTCATTTCTACTGACAGAATCTTCTTGTTGGATTTTGACAGTTTGAGCTTCCAGATATGAGATTTTATTTTTCAACTCAGTATTCTCAGCTTCCAAACTCTGTACTTTCTCTTCAATGCTCTTACCATCCTTTAATTGACGAGAATCAGAGATCTGCTTCAGAAGATCCACATTAATGTTCTTTAATGCATTGACTTCTCCTCTTAGCAATCTCTTTTCATCATGATATTTCTTTGACCTATTTGAGTAGTATTACACAGATGAGGTGAGATTTTTATTCTCAGTTTTCAGGTTAAAAATCTGACCTTCTTCATCATCATCAAAAATATCCCATCTTGATCTGATTTACACTGAAAAGATAAGAACTTGAAATGATCGTTAGTGCAAATGAAATCAGAATACAGAAAAAACTTAGAAATAATTTTCAGAAAATAAAATTTCCAAAAATCTTCTAAGTATGGAATTCGCACGTCACACTTAGACAAAAACAATTCGCATACACAGAATTCGCAGGCCAAAATTCGCACAAACAACAAACTTCAGAATTCGCACACACACAAAATTCAGAATTCTCACACTATAGAATTCGCATGTAGTTATATGCGAGTTCCAAGAATTCGCACACAACACTATGCAAAATCTGAACTTAGAAAAATTTGAAAATCAACTTTTCGCATAAGCTTTTCGCACAATAGAATTATGCGAATTCTGTACTTAGAAAATTTTAACACTTCTTATGCGAATTCTGAGGAATTCGTATATCACCCTTATGCGAAATCTTTCCTTAGAGAATTTTCAACAAACTTTTCGTATAAAGAACTTATGCGAATTTTGACTTTTCGTACACAAACTTGTACGAATTCTGAGGATTTCTTATAAAACACACATGCGAATTCAACACATTTCGCATATCACTATCATACGAATTCTATACTTGACAAATTTTCAGACAAAAATATGCGAAATCTCTTGATCTGCGAGTTCTTGGTATGAGTTCTTGATGCGAGTTCTTGAGGCTTATGCGAGTTCTTCGAATCTCGACTAAAAATCACTCTGATCAACTGAAAAACCCATCAAATCTTCAAATTTTGATCTGAAACTTTGACAATTTGATCACTAACACTATTCGAGCCTATTACAATCAAAGAATTTCAAAGAAATTAAGTCAAACTTACAAATTGAATATGAACAGTGCTTTAGAACTTGTGAACTCTCAAATTAACAAAATCTCAAAAATGATGTACAATTACGGTGCAAATGATTCTCAAACCTATACAAGATTTGTTTAAAATATGATATGAACTCAATTGAATCAATTACAACCACAATTACACTCCAAAGATCAAAACTTGATCAAATGTCAGACGACATAGCTACTTGCGAAATCCTGACTTAGAAAATTTTGTTGTGTCCAAGGATGATGTGTCATGCGAATTCCTCGATACTGAGCCATGCGAGTTCTTCATGCGAGTTCTTCATCAATCATGCGAAATTTGTAGATCATGCGAATTTTGAAATCTGGAAAATTTTCAAATCTTCATCAAATCTTCGAATTGAGAGGTAAACTTGATACACATGTTCGAAAATAAAATTTAAGCATAATTGTTGTTGATGATATTCGATAAAAACAACTTTAAGACACATCGATCATCATAGAGTGAAACAACTTTTCAAACCAAAAATCTCCAAATTCGATCGATTCTTCCAAATCTGTTGAAATTGAAGCTTATAATTGATTCTCTGTGATTCGACTTTGATCTCTGAATCAATTAATCATGATAGCTCATCCAAATTTGCATCAAATCGAACAAAGAAAAATTCTTCAGTACTGTTCATGCGTAAGTCTACTGTTCCATTGATTGAAATGCGATCTCGATCGTATCGATTATAATTTCTTCGATTTTGGCTCTGATACCACTTGTGAGGTCCTTGATCACAATCTAATCAATGTAAATTGATAAGCAAAGATGAATTTGGGAGGAATTGTTTTGTATCATTCACAAATCTAGAGAGAGCAAAATGTTTCTCTCTCTAGAAACTCTTAAACTCTTACACGGCTACATTTTTGAAAGTGAATTACTAAACAATCTACAATACAATTACTATTTATACCCTCATCACCCTTGTTAACAAATAAGCCCAAACCCAATGCTAAATACAAGGCCCAAAATACAATTACATGATGACTTTACAAAACTTCTAAACTTAGAACATTTTATGTTCTAACAGATGTCAAACCACCTGTTCTCTTCAATGGTGAGTACAAATAGTGGAAGGATAGATTTTTGGATTTCATTGATAGACATGCAAACGGAGAGAACATTAAGATTTAAATTGAAGAAGGTCCTATGATTCCTATTACTACAAGAATTCCAGATGACGAGTCTTCTGATAGTGAGGATGGTGATGAGCCAAGAGAGCAGAAAACTAAGGAAGTTCCACTTGATTTTGTCAAGTATTCAGAGGAACAAAAAAACAAATATAAAGTTGATAAGCAAGCTAGATCTCTACTTCTTCAGAGCATACCAAATGAGATCTACATTAAGATTGACAATTACAAGGCGACAACAAAGAAAATGTGGGATAAACTGGAGAAATTGATGATGGGATCTAAGATTGGAAACCAGATGAAGGTAACTAATTGCATCAATAACTATGAAGAATTCAAGGCCAAAACTGGGGAAAGCTTGGAGGAGACATATGAAAGATTTGTTTCTCTATTGAATGAGCTGGCTAAGAACAAGGTGAAAAAGAAGCAGATTGAGAATAACGTTAAGTTTCTCAGTGTTTTACAGCCAGAGTGGAAGAAACTTACTTGGAGGATGAAACAGATGAAGGATCTAAGTGAGATTCCTTTGCATGAGGTATATGAAACTCTCCATCAGAATGAGGAGGAAGTTGAAGAAGAGAGAGAAGAGAAAAAAAAGAATGAGAAGTCTGTGCCTAACCCAGTTGCTGTTGTAGTTGACAAGAAGAAAGAGAAAGATAAGACAGATAAAAAGAAGAAAAAGAAGATAGTGGTATCTAGTTCGGATGGTTCTGATAGTGATAATTCTGATTCTGATGACGGTGAGAATCTCAAGCAAGTGATGTTGTTGCTGACCCGAGCCTTTCAAAAGAAGTTTTATAAGAAGTCGGGTTCCAATAGTCAGAGGTATTCATCGGGATCAAGAAATTATGAACACAAGGAAAAGGTGGAAAGAAGAAGATCTAAAGGAAAGAGGTATGAGGAGAGAAAGCCAGAAGAGAGGAAGTATGTTTACAATTATGAGAAGAAAGTGGAAGAACCAGTCAAATGTTATAACTGTGGAAAGATCGACCACTTTGCTAAAGACTGTCGAAAGCCCAAAGTTCGTAATTCTGAGTATTATAAAAACAAGATGCTTCTGGCGAAACAGAAAGAAACAGGCAAAGCTTTGATGGCCGAAGATGATCATTGGCTAGATTTCACCGACTCGGAAGATGAGAAAGAAGAGACAACACACATGTGCCTGATGGGAAAAGAGGTGAAATATAATGAATCAGATGAGGAGACTTCCGAAGAGGTAAACAATTTTTCTGAATCTGATTTCTTAAAGAAAATGGAAACCATGATGGTCGAGCTTCAAGACTTACAAGCTAAGCTTAAAAAGGAAAAAACCAGAGTTGCTAAAAAGCGTCAAACAATTTTTTATCTCAACACTGAAATTGTTGGGAACAAAAACTTGATTGATTCTTTGAAGAAAAGTGCTGAAATTTTTGAAAAACAAAAAGCTTGTTTTGAAACTCAAATTTCTGAGGCAGTTTCGAAGTTTAACATGTGTGGACGTGAGAAACAAGAGTTTATTTTAAAAGTTCACAATTTGCAGATTAATAATAAAAATTTGCAGAAAAAGATTATTAGTTTGAAAGCCAAACTTTATGCTCGAGGTCAAACGGATCAAACCATTTATCTAAAAAACCAAAGGAAGTTACATATTTTAAAGATAATTGGGGTATTGGATACGATAACCCACATTATTTGAAGAAAGCTATTTGAAAGCATCCAACTTTATATAATTTTGATTTCTTACAAGTGGATGACAAAAATCCTCATTTGAAACCCAAATTTGTTACAAAATCATCTGATAAGGTTGAAGCTAAGAAAGATGAGAACATGAAGAACACAACCAAAATGCAACTACCATTCTTTTATAAAAAGTTGAATGATAGTTATCTTTCTAAGCAACCAAAGTTTCTTTCAAAAGATTATTTTCAAAGCTATTCTACTGAGGAGAAGGAGGCAAAACCAGTTAAGGCAAAGATTTATGTTCCTCCACTCATTTTGGAAAGTAAAATTTCTGAGCTTGAGAACACCTTAGTAGAAGAAATAATTTTGGTTGATCTTGAGAAAATTGTGTTTTCTACTGTTATGATAAACACTGATTTTAAATCTATAATTACAGATTATAAGTCTGAATCAGAAAGAGTTAGTGAAAACAACTCCCCTGATTCAGATGTATCATCTTGTAAAGTTTTTATGGGTAATGTTTTTGCTAATCCAAAATCTTCGGATTGTGATCAAAAGTCTTATCAAAAGAAGTGCTATAAAAAGTCTAATGATTTCAATTTTTCAAATTCTTCCAAGTCACAACTATTTGATGATGATGTTGATTACTTATTTGTAGATGAAAATGATTTTTTAAATTCTGATGGATGTTTTGATGAAAGTGTTGATAAGTTTGATTTCAATGCTAAACTTCCAGATCATTCTCCTTTTGTGATTAATAATGATGCTTTACCGAGTGTCTTTGAGAAAGGTGAAACATCAACTAAGGTTGATGTATCAGTTCATGTGAGTACCTATTACGCTAAAGGCAAGAAGCAAAAGAAAAGGTGCTCATAGAAACGGACCAACAAAGGTAAGCACAAGAAAAATACAAACTCTTACAGCTCATGTTTCTAACAAGTCTAAATCTTGTGTTTCAGAATTGAGATGGAAAAAGTCTGAAGCAAGATTGGAATGGAGACCAAAAAGGAAGATTGAAGAGACTACAAAATCATTTTCTGATACCGATTGTAATAGGACTACTGTTAGTTATTTTGATGTACTTGGTCGTATTTCTTCTCATAAAACAAAATTTGTAACTTCTTACAAGACTTATACAATAAAGCAATTGATCCAATTATCTCATTTGCCTAGTCAGTGTTCCACATACGGTCAAAATGATTTTGTGACACGACAATATTCTGATTGTTGGTTTGGTACTTATTATATACATCATTCTAATGGTTTTGAAAAACAAAGAGAAGCCAAATTCAAATGGGTGCCAAAATCTTGTGCTAACACAAAAGACCCATCTATAAATGGGTACCTAAACCTATTGTTGCTTGATTTCTTTTGTACAGACCCATCATATGTGGTACTTGGATTCAGGCTGTTCCAAGCACATGACAGGGCAAAAAGATATTTTATCTAACTATACATGGAAATTTTGCGGAAATGTGCGCTTCGGGAATGACCAGTTTTCACCAATACTTGGATATGGAGATGTCGTGCAAGAGAACGTTACGATAAAGAAGGTGAGCTATGTTGAAGGATTAAGACACAATCTGTTCAGTATTGGTTCAACTTTGCGACAAAGATGTAGAGGTGAACTTTAAGGCCAAGAGATGTTGTGTTAGAACTAAAGACGACAAAGAAATCTTGGTCGGGACGCGAAAGTCAAACCTCTACACGATCAATCTATTGAATGTCAAGCCAGATAATGTTATGTGTCTACTATCTAAGGCCTCTATGAAACAAAGTTAGTTATGGCATAGAAGGCTATCTCCCCTCAACTTTAAATACATTAACAAGTTGGAGACTGGGAATTTGGTGAAAGGACTTCCAGAACTGAAATACGAAAAAAAACATCTGTGTGTCGTGTGTGAGAAAGGCAAGATGAAGAGAGCTTCACATAAGCCAAAGCCCGAACCCAATACAAGTGCTCCTTTAGAGTTGTTTCATATGGATCTCTGTGATTCTATGAGAACGCAAAGCATAAACGGAAAGAAATATGTTCTTGTGATCGTGGATGATTTTTCAAGATACGCCAAAGTTGTTTCAACTGCATGTTATACTCAAAATCGTTCAATCATTCATCACCGGTTTGGTAAAAATCCATATGATTTAATTAATAATAGAATACCTAGCATTAAACATTTTCATATATTTGGATGCAGGTGTTTTGTCCTGAACGATAAGGAAAACTTGAACAAGTTCAGTCCCAAGGCTGAAGAAGGTATTTTCATTAGATATTCTCAAATATCTGCGGCATACAGAGTTTATTTGAAGAAGTCGAAGATTGTGGTGGAAAGTGTTAATGTTTCATTTGATGAAGAAATGGCTTCTGAGCAACTCAGTTCAGAACCCGTGATAACAGAAGTATTAGCTTCTGGACAGATCAATCCAGAACCTGCATTAAAATTTCTAATTCTGATAAAGCATAAATGTCTCATTTAACAAAATTAGATTTATTGTGTGAATATTTTTATGATGAGTTTCTTGGTTCAAAAGTGACTAAACTTGTTGTGATTGACAGATCTGAAGATTCAATAATCATCATCCAATCGCATCAGATGTATCGACTGAATCAGATCCCCCGATTCAAGATGAAACTCAAGTTCAAACACCTACTCAGTCAGTTGAAGTTGTGATAAATCAAGATCTATCTAAAACTATAGAGAGAGAAAGTAGAGATAATGAATGAGATGCAAAAGCTTTATATGATTCAATAAGCAGCACAAGTTCTTTTACAAGACAAGACAAAAGGGCCTTAAATACCCTTGGCCAAAACAGATACAAAAGACTAGATAAACAACACTTAAGGCCAAAAGAGATAAATACATTGATTACTACAAAATCAGACTTAACAATCTCTTCCTTAGTAATCAATGGCGCTCGAATCTTCTATGATACCTGTTTAACCTGATCAGGACCTCTAAGCGTCTTAAAGTAGCACATAAATTTAATCTTTCCATGATTGAGTTCAAAGTTCTTCTGAGAAGACTGATTTCAGCATTACCAATCATAAACAGAGTTCTTCTTGATTCCAAAAACCGCTTTTCAGCATCTTTCAGTCTGTGCTCTTGCTCTTTCAAATGTACTAGATGGATCTGCAGTGGTCGGAGATTAGAAGCTTCAGGAAATTCTGATGACTGTGGTGCAAAATCTGGATCAACATACACCACAATTTGCAAATTGTTCTCATTGCTTGGTTCAAAAATATTCAATTCATTCACCATTTTTGAAAGATCAACTTCATCTAGCATAACGTTCACAAGATCTTCAACATCACAATCTCGAGCCTCATCATCTGATTGATTCTCTTTAGCTGCAGATTCAGATTCTTTCCTTTGACTTTCTTGAAAAGATGAACTTTCAACTCTTTGTCTCTTTGACATCTCCCCCTCATGACCTTGATGATCCGGATCATCTTGGTCATGTCTTCGTTTGTGAGACGGGCCAACTTCAGATCTGCAAGACTCTTCATGACGAGCAATTCTGTCAGATAAAACAGTTAAAGTTTGAGTCATCAAATTTAATCCCTCCTTTAAGTCAGAATTTTTTTGATCAATTTTAGAAAAATTAGATCTTGCTTCAGACTTAAATGAGTTAAAATCATCATATAAGACAGAAAGCCTGTCTAAAACTGAAGCAGGAGCTAGAGTTAGAACCGGTTGAAAGTTCCTTAGAAGAGACAATAAATCCTGATTTTGTTTATCTGGAAGAGACATGGAAAGCAGACGAGCATACAACATATCAGTTAACTCAGAAATTGGAATATCCTAAATCAGTATACTTGAAGATGCGAGAGGAACAGTTACTGATGGAGGAGGTGGAATTGATACTCTAGATGGAGTAGTAGTAGTGATGTTGGAAGATTCGCGAATGACAATCCTAGAAGGCCTTCTGAATGGTATCTCCGGAGGAATCATGGAATGGTCTATTTCCACCATCTTACCCTTGAATAAGGATTTCATCTTCTGAATTTCCTCGGCCTTTTGAGCATCAAAACGCTCACTCATTTGTCGTATTATCTCCGACAGAGTCATGAACTTCACAGTCGGATCACGAACTTCAACAGAAGAAGTCTCGAAAACAGATGTAATTTCAGTCGTATTATGCACATCAGAGAAAGAAGATTTGATACCTTGAACATGTTGTTGAGCCGTAGCATTAGCAAATTCTATATTTAACTCATCAACCGGAATATCGGCAACCGCGGCGTTGATCGGTACTGATTCATCGTCGGACATAAGATCTACCGGATCATGCCTCGCTGTTTCTCTGATCTCTCTTTCTAACACTTGAGTAGAAGGCTGATCTCCATCACCATTGTTACCATCATCATCACTATCATCAGAACCATCAGATTCATCATTTTCATCAGCAGTCTCTTCGTCATTTTTAGAACCTTGATCATCATTCTGTTGAGCTGGATCACCTTCTTCAGCTTCGGGTTCAGCTTGATTATCATTAACAGGTTCGGCTTCTTCAACTTCCAAATCAAAATCATGATCAATGCAATACTGAATAATGATCTCATCAGACGGATCAACATAATTTGAAATCAATGTAGGAGGAATCAACATCGAGTACTCAAACTCCTTCCTTTGAGATTGAATGAAAGTCATTTCATTATCACCAACTTTATCCCAAGAATTCCTTCTAGGAATATCTATGTTACTCCTCAACATGCTACGGACAATCAGCTTCATATAGCGAACAAAAGGAATGAATTTCCTCTTTTTGTTGGTTATCTTGTCATGCACTCTCTCAGAAAGCTCGGTCCAGAAAATAAGAGTGTAGTCGACATGCAAATCATACACAATTGCATGGAACAATCGTAGATAGTGCAGACTTGCGTTGTCAGTAACCGAATGCTTCGAGGTAAGACATCTGTTGAGGACCGAAAATAACGCATACCAAACTGGTGGAAGATTGGATTTCTCAAATTGGCTCACCTTAGTCAGAGGACCAACATATCCCAAATCTCGAATACCCGCAAGAACATCTGATTCTGGAGGAAAGCTATCATAAGAATTTCGGCCAGGTTGAGAATTAGCTTCAGGTAGCTCTAGAATCAGTCTGAGTCTGTTTTATGTGAGATATGAGTCAAATTGATCAATTTTTACTTCAAACCGGTGAGGCCTAACCAATTTATTCTTTGTAATAGAGTGCCAAGCTTGCTGAAGATAAACTTCTAGAACATCAGCACATAGAGTTAATGCTGGAGCAATCGGATGCCCACGAAGAATAACTCTAATAACTGGATCAATCTTGATTTTGTCGAAGTCGACATAGTAATTATTCGGCTTGTAGGGCAACACATACAGAGCATAAGGAAATACTTCATTTGGTGTTTGGCGATGAACAGACAGATTTGCTCCAGAAGAAGGAATTGATGGCATCGGAGCTTCCCGAGATACATTATCAGATGGATCATAATGCTCATTTTCTACCTCATTCTCGTCTTGCTGAACAGATATGTGTTCTGAAGCCATGACAGTACCTATCAACCTGAAAGAATATGAAAAATTAGCCTTAAGTTGCAAAAGTGAAAAAATCAGAAGAAAATGAAAAAAATGATAAGTATGTTTTGCGCTACAAGTGGGTGGCGCAAAAATAAGTTTGCGCTACGTACAGGTGGCGCAAAATAAACTTTGCGTTACTTGTGAGTGGCGCAAAACTATGTTTGTGCTATCCACTTGTGATGTAAACTTGTACTTAGAAACATTTCATCTTCTCAAAATAAGACAAGGTGCAATTCAGATTTGTGCGACACAACCGTAGCGCAAAAGTTGCTTTGCGTTACCAACGTGTAACGCAACTGATACTTAGAAAAAAAGAAAAAAATACAACTTAAAGAAGGTTTGCGTTACACGAAGGTAGCGCAAAACCAACTTTGCGCTATCAACAAAAGGTGCAAAAACCCTAGAAAACACAATTTGCGCAAGTTCATCTGATATTTTCAAAAATTTAACAAACTCGATTTTAATCCATAATAGTTGTTCGAATCACATAAATGAAAGATTCTAAACACATTTGGAACAAACTATTACTGATTAAAACCATTTTGCAACATAAAACTTGAAATTTTGATTGAAGAAGATGAATAGTCGCAAACATTTAGAATCAAAATCAACGAGTTATACGCTGAGACAGAAGGAGAAATGACATACCTTGAGTCGAAATCAGACACTAAAAACAACCCAATAGTTGATTTTAACAATGATAAACTCACTTGAACCAATCACGATGATGAACAGTTCGATGAATGAGAGGTCGCACACTGTGTTATTCAAATAGAGTCTATTAATGCAACTATGGATATAAACTCGAATCAAATACTAAATGTAGCTTGAAATCATACCTGATTCAAAGAAATGATCAAAAGATATGATGATCAAAAAATCTGAGAGTTTAAGTCGAACCAGAGAGAGAGAGAGGCAAAAGATGTATTTTTCAAATGAGCTTGAAAATGAACTTGTAATGACTTGTAATTTAATTTTGTATTTTCAAAGAAAATGTCATTTTTCATCTGTTAAGCTCTTTTACTCCCCCTACACAAATGCACTGGATATAACAAATCAAATTAGCATTTGTATAGAAATTACTTACCTGATCAACCTCTGATATGGACTTTTATCACTTTATGAAAGACGTACCTGTCCACTTTATTCACTCCCCCTCGAAAATAGATATCTTCGGTTTTTCTTTCAGATTTTCTCCCCCTCAAAATATACAAATATCAATTCTCAAAGATATGGGAACACAAACATAGAAACATCAATGTAGAAAGAAAAATATACTGAATATAGATTTTGAAACACCTAAATATATAAATTTTAAACACCATGCAAATTAAATTCTACTCAGTAAAATATCACAGATTAATCAATCAATTGAAATCAAGTGTGTGTTTTTGGATGCAGATACAAGTTTCATTGCATATCAAGTTAATACATGTTCAGTTTCAAAAACTTTCATCGATCTATTCAGTGTGTTAGAATGTGAAATTTGATTAGCTTCAAGTAAATGTAATTCTAAAAATATAATAGAGTACTTTGCCTATACTCACACTATCCTGTCAAGAATTAAGACTTTCACAAGTTTATAGGTTTATCGCAACTTAAAAATATCACCAAGTATCATGAGATGTGTGCTCATTGGCATCTTTATATAATATGTGCACATTGGCATCTTCACATTATTGTGCTCTTTGGCATCTTTTAAATTTGTGCACATTGGCATCTTTTAATCAAGAAGTTTTGTAAGTAAAAAACATGTCGTAAATGTAACTTTCTATCTGATCCTATTACACAATTTGGGTCAGCCGCTCCCAGACCAGTTGGCCTTAGGGGACTAGATGTCAAGCACCCCTTGGAACTTACTCTCCTAGATCAGAAAGGCTACATCAACACATCCTAAACCCATTTATACCAGTAGAACATGACTTTCGATCTGGTTCTATAGAAGAATTTAGGTTCGATCACTCCCAGACCAGTTGGCCTTAAGGGACCAGATGACAAGCATCCCACGGAACTTACTTTCCCAAACCAGAAAGGTCATTGGTACAAACTTTTAAACTTAGTGATTTCTGATTGTTCCAGATTCTAGTTTCTAAACAAGATTAATCAAACAAACAAGATTTATCAATGAATTACCTGTTTGATTTCTCTTTCAAATTCCACAATTACAACTTTCTCTCTCTAGAACTCTCTCTCTCTAACGTATTCTCTCTCTGAATATATCTCTCTGATTCTCAAATAAGACTTGTTACAACTAAAAACTGAAATACAAGGTATTTATACCTACAACTAAAATACAAAGAAACTAAAAACAAAATACAAATGTTGACTTTGACTTTTATTACAAAGACTTTGACTTTCACTCGAGAGTTGACTTTCTTAGCTTTGATTTTCTTGAACTTTGACCTTCAGTCTTCTTGATCTTGTATCCAACATATTTATTCTCTAACAATTTCTGTATTTTATATATTTAAATTTCATCTCAATCACTTGGTTTTACGTCTAAGTTCTTAGCCTATATTTTCATTAGGATCCATAATTCTGACTTTTTAGGTTTTCTAAGCATTGTAAACTATACATATTCCGAATGACATAACTTTAAAGCAGTCCTCAAAAATTTCAAACATGTTTTGCTGACTTTTCGATTTTTGTAAGATTTGAAATATGAAACATATAAAACTTGGATATACACAAAGCAACTTGAAAAATTATCCTAGACACACATTTTATTCAAAAGAAAGAAGAATTGTGAAAATTTTACTTTATTGAATAAAATTTGTGTAGGTTTAAATTTTTAAATTCAACATGCCAAGTTTTGAAAGCAGAAAATTAAATCGTTTTTCATCTAAGGCTTTTGTAAAAATATCGGCAAGTTGATATTCAGTTGGAACAAAATATAATTCAATAATACCTTCTTCCACATGATGTTTAATGAAGTGGTACCTCATATCAATGTGATTGGTTCCACTGATTCGATCGTCGATATTTCTTGTGAAGGGAATTCAGATTCTTGTTGTACGTGATCTGATTCTTGTTGCACTTGAGAAATTTGTTTAACTTCTTGAGAAACCGAAGATACTGGAACAACATCATTTTCAGAGTTAGGTGCAGCGGAATTTGAATTAGATGCGTTCACAGTTTCCTGATTCAAGACATTTGAAACATTTTCTGAGTTAAATTTAGGAAAATCATCATAAAAATGTTCAAAAAGTAAATCAAGATTAGTAAAATTATTCAAATGAAAATTTGGATCCTGATTTGACGGTTGTGATGCAGGTTCTGAACTGGTTTGTCCAGAAGCTAAAATCCCTGAAAATGCAGGTTCTGGACCTGCGTGGCCAGAAACCGAATTTGCAACCTCGTCAAATTTAACATTGACTAGGCTGCACATTCAGAAACTAAAGAGATTTAGGTACCCATATGCTTATGGGTCCTTTCTTGTTAGTCCTTTTCTTTTTAAAATTTTTATTTTTTGAAACCTTATTTGATTTAACAAACAATTCATGAACAAAATCCTCATTGGAGGAAGAAACATAATCATCTGAACTACAACTAGAGGAAGAATATGAACCATTTGCTTTATTGAATATTTGATGGATTTATTACAACCCGCAAGTGAATCATTATGACAAATGTCGTCTATATATCTCTCCTCTTTTGTTGCAGATTCATCAGACTTCTGCTTTACCCTCCATACATACCGTGGATGCTTCTTCAAAGTCCTATCTGAAACAATTGAACCGGATAAATTACACAATTTTTCAGATTTGACATTCTCTTGTTTCTTTTATTTTCTTGACCTTCTTCTTTTACGTTTTGGTTTATAATAATCAGTATTTATTGTAAAAGATTCATCAATAGTTCCCGATTTAATATTTGAATTTGAAGAAAGGATTTTATCTAAGAAACCAATCTGTTCAACAAATATATTTGAACTTGCCTCGGAGTTATACTCTTGCGTATTTTCAGAAAAATCAAAGTCTGAATCAGATTTGCGTGACCCATTAGTGGCGCAAATTTCAGTTTGCGCTACCAACAGATGGTGGAAAGTTTCAGTTTATGCTACCAACTGAAGGCGCAAAGTTTCAGAATGTGGAACTTCCTTTTTATTTTCCTTAAAATCAGAAGAAAATCCATAATTAGTATTTTCAGAAAAATCTTGTTTTTGAAAATTTAATTTTTCTTCAAGACTTGATGTCATGAAAGAAAGAATTAAATCTTTTTCAAATTCTTTTTCAAGATTTTGTTCTTCAATTTTATCTTCAAGATCAACGATGTTGCCTTCTAACACTAATGGAGAACTATATCTTTTAGAATCATAAGAAACTGGAGATATGTTTTCCTTATCAGTGTTAATGGCATATATATCAAAATAATCGTTAGACAATGAAGATTTAATGGAAGATTTGTCAATTAAACTTTTTCTAGATTTTCTGCTCTTCTTTAATTTTTCTGGAAAATATTTGGCATTTTCGCGTGTGTAAACAAATGGAAGTTCCATTCTCGTGTTGTTTATTCTTTACTCATTTTCAATTTGTAAAACTTGCTTTTCATTCATCCAATCAATTTTGAATTGAGGAGCATATCTTGCAAGTTTTAGATAATCGAATTCATATAAAGTGGGGGCTTTTGTTTTAGCATTGCCTAAAAAATGTGGATTTTCAAATCCAAGTCCCCATTTTTCCTTTATAGACGTATAACTCCTCGGTTTATTCATATATATTGTTTGTTCAGTTTGATCTCTCAAATATAAATTTTCTTCTAAGTCATTTATTTTATCAGAAAAACTATCTTTTATGTTTGTCATTTCAGTCAAAGATTCAAGATAAGTCTTGTTTAAACTTTATAATTCATCCAATTTCTTTTGAAAATTTTCTTTTGTGTCTGTCAAAATTGATTTTTCATCTTTTAAAGAGATTTGTAATCTTTTAATCAAATTTGACTTTTCTTGTTTAATTAGTTTTTCAGATAAGAGTTTTGATCGAACATCATGTATGGCAGTGATGATTATGTTCATTTGTGAATAAATGAATTCGTAATCAAACTTAGAAAGTACCTTAGATTCATCCGTTGAGATTTTCTCTTCATCCTCATCATTACTTGCATCATCACCAATAAAGCACATTGCGGCAGTTTCTTCATTATCAGCTTCATTTTCGGAATGGTCAAGCCAATGCTCTTCTTCGGCAAGCAAAATAGTTCCATTTTCTCTCTTCGCAGCTAACTCCATTTTCTTCTTATAATAAGTTGAATCCCGAACAACCTTGACTCGACACTCTCTAGCCATGTGTCCCGGTTTACCACAATTATAACAAGTATTAACCTTCTTTTCGTCCTTCTTTGGTTCACTCGGTTTTGTAGGTTCATACTTAGGAACAAATGATTTAGAAGAAGTACCCTCGGTTTCTAGTTTCCTAGACCCAGAAGTGAATCGAAGATTGTTGGAACCGGATCGATGCTGAAATTTCTTATTGTAGTGCTGAGAGAGAAGAATCATTGCTTTTTCTAATGCCTCACCATCATCCTCTGTATTCCCATCAAAAGCATTTTCAGACAATGCTTGTTCCGCTAGTTGACTCGCTAAAAGAGCAATTGGGTCCACAGATTTTGGTTTATTTTTCTTATCCAGCTTCGCTTTCTTTTCTTTGACAATATTTTCATCAGTCATGAGTATCTCATATAATTCTTGAATCTGCGTTGATGAGATTCGAACATCGTTCCTAAGCCGGTGGCAAGATTTGCTCCACCCAGGTTGTAAAGCATTTAAAAACTTTAGATTTGCCTCTAACTCCGTCTCAGTCACCTTTATCTTGTGAAGATCATTCATGACTGCCCAAAACCGATCAAACACACTTTTAAGAGATTCACTTTCTTTGGCTTTAAATTCTTCAAAATTGTTCATAAAGCGCATTTGCCTAAGTTGTGTGGCTACTACTGATCCAAGCATTATTTTCTCTAGTTGGGTCCACATCAACATCGGATTGTTTTTGTAACAATCTATCCGATTGTAGATGGGATTTGGCAATGCGAGAATCAAGATGGACTTTGCTTTACGATCGTCTTGATACCTTAACGTCTCTTCGGCTGTGTATTCTTTTATTGTCTTTAAAATTCTGGTAGCCGGTGTAGTGGGAGTAGCCAGAATCTCTTTCAATGGTTTTTCAAACGGTCCTTGCGTAAGAGATTTCATCATGTTTTCACCGTTAGCTTGGCGTTCGATGAAGTTGATGAACCGATCTTGCCATTGTGGAAATTCATTTTCGTTAACCAACACGGGTGGACGAGTATCAGTTCCCAATGACATCATAATGTCGTTCTTATAAATCTGAGCCTGAATAGACATTTTCAGAAAGTCAGAAAGTCCAAGTATGAAAGTTTGAAACTGGCGCAAACCCATAAATGCGCTAAAGGAAGTGAAACTGGCGAGAAATTCAGAACACGCAAAAAAGACTTTGCGCTAAACACGATTATCAATTGAATTTGGCGAAAAAGAACAATGATCTGGCGCAGAACTAGATAACTTTGATGCTAAAGAAAACCTCAAACTAATGATGTTGGCGCAAAATGTAGATCTGGCGCAAAAACAAGAAATACTTCTAATTCGATCACAAAATCGAATTTGATGAATTATGCACACTCAGATTTGATCGAAATCTGATTTCTAACCACAAAGAACAACCAATTCGAACATTTTTTTGCATAATCGTGAAATGGAGAATCGAACATTAACTTTTATCGAACAGTCCAAAACCACGAATATCCTCAAATTAATCTTCAAACACTGAATTTCTTGCAATTTGATGTGAAACAAAAATTATCTAACACTGAATGCGAATCCAACGAATCAAATCTCAAGAAAAACCGATCAAATTTCAGTACAAATTTGCGAAAAATTCAGGGAATGAGATTTTCTTGATCAAGATCAAGAAAATCGATCAAATTCTCTAAATTAATAACAAATTCTGATTGAAAATTGTTTCTCTAAAATCTCTCAGAATTAGATTTTGCTCTGAAAATTTTGCACCAATTACTTCAACTGAACCCCAACCAAAAGAACATACTGGATATCTAGATGATCAACATGATCAATCTACATCTATTCCACTCCCTCATGTATATAA
Organism: Arctium lappa; assembly: GCA_023525745.1. Classification (NCBI taxonomy): domain Eukaryota; kingdom Viridiplantae; phylum Streptophyta; class Magnoliopsida; order Asterales; family Asteraceae; genus Arctium; species Arctium lappa. The sequence goes on from CM042057.1 coordinate 42,032,080, forward strand.
GTGGACCTAAGAGCACCCGGTTCATTAAATTATTGGAGATCCGTCAAAACGGTGCAAACTAGGTCTGCAACAATGAATGAGTGCATGTTTGATTCCTTTCTGAGTAAGATAGAGCCTACACGAGTATCTAAAGCTCTAAAAGATCTAGTTTGGATAACAGCTATGCAAGAAGAGCTCAATCGATTTGAATCGCTTAAAGTCTGGAGACTCGTACCTCATCCGGAAGGAAAAACAATTATAGGAACGAAATGGGTATTCAAGAACAAGAAAGATGAGGATGTTATCGTGGTAAGAAATAAAGCTCGACTTGTTGCTAAAGGATACCGACAAGAGGAAAGAATAGACTATGATGAGACATACGCTCCAGTTGCGCGTATAGAGGCAATCAGAATGTTTCTAGCTTACGCTGCACATAATAACTTCACTGTCTATCAAATAGACGTGAAGATTGCCTTTCTAAATGGCATACTGAAAGAGGAGGTTAATGTCTCACAGCCAAAAGGGTTTGTCAATGCTGAAAAACTGGATTGTGACCCAGATACTAGCATATAATACACACACAATCATGTAGACAACAATTATTTATTGATTTAATCATGAATTACATCGAAGTCATATATCTAACACGTAATCACATTTATCACATACGTTCACTATGTGTGCGAGTTCTTCCTTACCCAGACTCTGAATTCTTATCTGTGTGCGTGATTAAAAATCTAACAGGAACCAAAACTATTTATACTAAGTCAACTCATGTTGACTTTACAACCAAACCCATGAACTATCAACTAATTACAAAAAAGACCCTCACTTTTAATCTTGAATACAATATCAATCTAACAATCTCCCCCTTTGGATTCAAGATTAAATTTTTTTTGACAATAATCTTCAGGTCTTCTTATCTTCAGAATAATCTTCAGCAAATGATCTTTTTCAGCTTTGACTCTTGAAAACTTTGATATCTTTAGATCTTTTACAGCTCTTTAAAGTAGTCTCCCCCTTTGGATTTAGCTTTTAAGAACTTTGAATAATAAATATTTTCTTCAAACATTTACTTTCTTTCACTTTGACAAACTTTCACTTTGACAAACTTTCACTTTGAAGGTTTTGAGATCTGACTTTGACTATCTTGATCATCATCTTGAACTTATCTCCCTTTCTATTCAAAATTTTTCTACTGAACTTGAACTTTGATTTATCTCCCCCTTTTTAATGATTTGTAAGAATCAAAATCATTAAAACTCTTCAAGTTCAGCTTGGTCTTTGAATGATCTCCGCACACTGTCTGATAATCGTAATCTTCATGAGCGTTCATCTTCCCCTTATGATGGAAAAAAGAACAATCTCCCATCTTTTGATAAAATGATCAATCTTCCCCAGATATAAAAAGTAGCAAGCTCCCCAAGACATGTTATGAGAGAATCTGATCTGAATGAGCTGTCAATTCATGAATGAATTGATCTGAATCTTTTCAAATTCAGAAAAATTATGAGTTGTAACCCTGAATCAACACATAAAACAGTTAGAAATGCCTGTCAGTAGCACAAAGCCACTGTGTACAACGGATGTACAATATAAGGAGCTGGTTTGATGTTGACTCCCCAGGACTTCCATTCAATCATTGAAAAACACAAAGTATTTTCTATGAATGTTCTGACAGAAAAACAAAATTTTTGTGTACTCGTGCTTGTGTTATGAAAGAATTAAGCACAATGATTGTGTTTCATAAGGCTCAAAATATGTAAACCATTGAGACAACAATGATGATAAATAGACTCAAATGTGCATGAGAAAGGGTCGAAGGTAGGGCAACTTTCCTTCTTTTTCAATATCAGTATCTTCCAAGTGAAGAACCAATAGATTATGTGTTGCTTCCCCAGAAAATGTGAAACATTCTCTTTTTGAGAAAAGAATGAGTAGCTAGTGGGGTTGTATGCAAGATATGGCATGGGTTAGGTGCCTTTTTCAATGTCGTTCACGAAGAATTGTGAAACAACAGTAATGTGGCTGCCTGACTCAGAAAGATTTGATGTAGAGTCTGATGTTTTTTACTCTGTTCTCTCACCCTCTTTCTTTTAATCATTTAAGCTCACTTCTAACCAATCTCTCTTTCTTTCAACAAGTGATAGAGTATAAGGATTAGAAATATATACCTTTAGATCAAAATCCTTAACTCCCCTTGAAATGAATATTTTCAGTAAAGTATCCTTGACAAAAACTCAGATATCCTCCTCCTCGATACCTGGAAAAATTCAATTTATTAGAAAAATATAACAATGAAAGTACATTTAGCGAATATCTCCTCCCCCTAAAAGATACAGCAGTGTAAAACACAAACTCCCCCTTAAATTAAAAAACTTCTTAAACAAATGTGATCTTGAAAGCATCCGTCAAAAGAAAAACATTTGAATACGGGTTCTGGACTGTAATATTCATAAGCCATGATTACTTACTCTCCGGTGAGAATAATATTACACATTTTTACCAATGAAGACCGGGTTCTGATCTAATATAACCAGAAACCAATATTTTTGAAACATTGAGGAACGGTTCTTGAACTGTTTTATCCAAGAGCCATAGTTCTTTGAAGCACGGGTTCTGAACTGATTTATTCAGAAGCCTTGGTTCTTTCTCCCCCTTAGTCTTTATTTTCCTGCAACACAAGTTTAGCTTTTGGTATCCACTGGTATTTGGATCTTGAATTGTTAGTTGCAGTTCTAGTAGGAGAGATATAGTAAGAACCATACCAGCTATTTTCATAATTTTTATTAACAAAATCATTTGAGCCACAGTAGAAACAACTAATTTTCTTTTCAGCTAACCTGATCAATTGATTTATAGTGTAAACCAGATCAGGTTTGCCAAAAGTTTTACCTTTTGAAGCATAGTTCTTTTTATCATTGGATGCATGCACATATGATTTATGTTCCTTCTTCTCCTCTGAGGAACCTTTCACTATCCAAATCCAATTTTCTTTTTCTTTCTCATCTTTCCTTCTCCAAAATATTTTCTTCTGAGACTCATTCATCTTGATGTTACCTGAGCCATCAACATTTTTGTCATAGAAAAGGTTACAAGGACGAATTTTATCATTAAGTTTAGAAGTATGATTATCATTAGCATCAAACAAAGGATTATTAGAAACATTAGTGAAAAGTGAACTTGCTGCAGATTTGAATGAGCATTCGGATGCAGCTAGATCATCTCTCGGTGATTGAGCAATTGATTCTGGCATTTTATTCTCAGTCAGTTTCACCTTGAACATGATCTCCTCAAGTTCTTTGATCTTTGTAGACAGACAGTTGCTTTCCTTTGTCAGTTGATCAAACTTCTTATGCAACTCAGATTTTGCATTCTTTTCCTTCTGAATGTTTGTTGACAACTCAGATAACTTTACATTCAACTTCTTTATCTCAATTTCAAATTCTTTATTTTCTCCACTAAAATCTTTCTTTATATTCTTTGTCTGCTCACTCTTCTTCTTTTCTTTCTCAAACTTGTCTCTCTCCAAGATGATCACTTTCTCAAAGTCGAAAACTTGTTAAGAAAGCTTTATGCATTTCAGCTCCACTGATTTCTTCTCTTCAAAAGATTTTATGTAGAATTCAGAAAACTTCTTTGCAAACTCTTTTCTTTCTTTCTCCATTTTCTTTTCATCTAGATAGATCTTTTCTTTCAGTTCATTCATCTTCTTCTGAAAATCAACATTTTCTTTTTCAAAATCTTTTCTCTTCTTCTCAATCTTCTTCATCTCATCTTGGGCTTTTATGTTGTCATTGTCTTGGGTTGCTTTTTATTTCATCATATTTATCTCAACCTCAAGACTGAAGACTTTATCTTTCAGCTTATCTCTTTCAGCAAAGACTTGAGAATTTGTCTTTCTCAACCCTTCACAAGTTTCACTTGCAATATCTGCTCTTCTCCTCAGTTCATCTAGATCTCTTTGAATTATTTCCTTCTTAGACCAACTTGAGCTAGAATTAAGACTTTCAGATCTTTTCAGCTTGTCTTGAAGATATGAAATCTCTTTCTCTTTCGAATCAATAATTCCTGCAAAATTAATCTTTGAGTTAGATACATAATCTGAGCAAATAAAATCTTTCTTTAAATCTTTAGAATCTTTCAATTTAGTAATCTGATTAAGAAGAGATGAATTTTGAATCTTCAGATTCTTGATTTCAGCTTCCATAGCTGGAATCTCTGGCATATACGCTAAAGCACAATCTCTGTTAGTTAGCACCAGATTTCCTTTTTTATCAGTATAAGGCATGATGATATCTGGGAAAAAATATTAAAAAAAATCAGAAACTTTAATCACACTAAGAAATATGTACCCCTACGCAGACTTAGCACGGGGGTCCCGCTAAAAATGATCTTTAATCAGAAAATGAGATATCAAAAAAATGATCTTGCGGGGTCTAGGGGCAGCGCCCCTAGAATTTTTTTTTGACAATTAAATCTCATAGGGCAACTTGATATCAAAAAAATAAATGCTAGAAATGATCTTTAATCAGAAAATCAGAAAAATTTGAAGTAAAAATCACAGAAAATTACTCAAAATAAAAAACAAGTACAGAATTCGCAAGCAAGAATTCGTAAGTATAGAATTCGTATAAGCAATTCACAATTCACATACAAAGAAATTCCGAAGTATAGAATTCGTAAAGGACAATTCGCAAGACATTTAGGATACTAAATCTTCAACTTTGCGCAGAACAATGGTTTACGAATTCTGAGCTTTTTGTAGAACACTCAGTTTCGAATCCTGCACAGTTCGTAAGTGTGTCTTGAGCAAATTCTTTGAATTCGTAACTCTCTCAGGTGCAAATTGCTCTGAATTCGTAAGTCTCACACTTGCGAATTCCTCCCTTAGCAAATTTTCTTCTCTACGAATTCTTTCCTTAGGATCAACAAAAATAGGTATTCTGCGAATTCCTTGGCTCTGCGAGTTCTACTTGCGAGTTCTTCATGAAGTTTGCGAATTCTGTAGATCTCGAGTTGATTTACAATTTTTCAACAAAAATCCACCTAAAACTTGATGTTTGGCTCTGAAACTTTGTAGGAATGATCTTTATGCCATCGAACACAACCTTACAGAGTGAATTTCCCTGAAATTGACTTTTGAATTGGAAATCGATCACTGGCTGTTCGTAAAAAAAACATTCTGGAAATGTTCAAATCGATCAAATTCTTGCAATCTGTTGATCAATTGATTAATCAACCAACACAAGAATTGTTTCACTTCAATGAACGAACATTGTGAACTCAATTTCACATTCAATTCATCACTCAATCACAATCTTGAATTCAGTGTAATAGTGACTTTCTTGAAAGAAATATCGATCTTTCTGAATTTTCTGATCTGTGCTCTGATACCAATTGTGACCCAGATACTAGCATATAATACACACACAATCATGTAGACAACAATTCTTTATTGATTTAATCATGAATTACATCGAAGTCATATATCTAACACGTAATCACATTTATCACATACGTTCACTGTGTGTGCGAGTTCTTCCTTACCCAGACTCTGAATTCTTATCTGTGTGCGTGATTAAAAATCTAACAGGAACCAAAACTATTTATACTAAGTCAATTTATGTTGACTTTACAACCAAACCCATGAACTATCAACTAATTACAAAACAGACCCTCACTTTTAATCTTGAATACAATATTAGTCTAACACGGATCATGTCTACATTCTTGACAAGGCTTTGTACGGCCTAAAGCAAACTCCTCGAGCCTGGTATGATGTTCTATCTAAGTTTTTAGTCAAGTCTGGCTTCTCGAAAGGTAAAATTGATACCACTCTTTTTATCAAAAATGAAAAGGCTGATATCATTCTTATTCAAATATATGTTGATGACATAATTTTCGGTTCAACAAACCCGAAGTATTGTAAGAACTTTTCTAATCTATTGGTGTCCAGATTTCAAAATGAGTATGATGCGAGAGATGAATTTCTTTCTCGGATTACAAGTTAGACAATTTTCAACGAGGATTTTTATTAATCAAGCCAAGTACAATTATGATATTTTACAAAAATTTAAAATGGAAAATTGTACTCCAATTGGTACCCCGATGGCACCGAGAACTAAGATCGGAGCTGATATTTTGGGAAAAGCTGTTGATTCTAGAACCAATAGAGGAATGATTGGTTCTTTAATGTACTTAACGGCAAGTAGACCAGATATTATGTTCTCTACATGCTTATGTGCTAGATATCAAACTTCGCCCAAAGAATTCCATCTTTCGGCTGTAAAGCGAATATTTCGATATCTGAAGGGGACTGCAAACCTTGGTTTGTGGTATCCTAAAGATACTGGTTTTGAGCTAACAGCGTATTCAAACGCAGATCATGCAGGTTGTAAGTTAGACAGGAAAAGCACATCGGGTCACATACAATTTCTTGGAGACAAGCTCGTAAGTTGGGCGTCAAAGAAACAACTATGTGTTTCCACATCAACCGCTGAAGCAGAGTATGTAGCTGCTGCAAGTTGTTACTCTCAAGTTTTGTGGATGAGGAAACAACTTCGAGACTATGGATTCCATTTTAACAAAATTCCTATATATTGTGATTCGAAGAGCTCCATAGCGATATCTGCTAATCCTGTTCAACACACAAAGACCAAACATATAGATGTGCATTATCATTTTATCAAAGATAATGTCGAAAAAGGTACAATTGAACTTTATTTTGTAAACACATATTATCAACTTGCTGATTTGTTTACCAAGCCGTTGGACGAAAAGAGATTTAATTTTCTCATTCGAAACTTGGCATGTTGAAACTTAAGACATAATCTGTAGTTACCTAGAACAGTTTATTTTTGTTATTTTTCTTCATTTCTTTATATTTTTAATCTGAACGATATCTGCACTGAAAGGTTCTGCTCATGGTTTATGGGGGAGTGTGACACAATGATTAGATGATCTAAATTCGAGGGAGAGTATGAGAAATTGCTTATGTTTTATACTGACAAAATTTTTATGATGCATACTGATAAGTGCATAATTTGTCACATTCTAGCACTTATTGTTTTATATTTTCTCTTATTTTTAGTCTCCCAATCACCAAATAGGGGAAATTCTTGTAGGGACTGTACTAGGTGATTCTTGCATGTGCATCTGTGCTAAACACAGAAGTATTTAGAACAGAAACAGGGGAAATGCTTGTAGGGACAGTTTGTACGGTGGTGTTTACATTGGTTGTGATGAGAGGTAGGCTTTGGGCTTGTTGTGAAGGTAAGAGGTTCATATCAAAGGTATCAGAGTGAGGGTTGATAGAGTCTTCTGGATTCTGGGCATCATGCAAGATAGAAGAGTCTTCCTCTTGATTCACAGGGGTGTTTTGATTTGTAATGTTGAGGTCTAAGGGTCTCCTTGTGCTATTGTCTAGGTTGTACACTTCCCTACGAGAAGAAGCTGTGGTAGGTTCGACCACAATAGGTGCAATCACAGGGGGTTCGATCATAGGTGGGTCAATAATAGGGGGTGGTTCATTTGTATTTCCGGTAGGAGAGGGAGAGGGTACACGAGTGGCTTTACCTTTTTCTTTGCTTCCTACTTTCTTCTGCTTCGACTTAGTGGTCACCGCCGGTGAGGATTCTGGTGAGTGGATCGCTACTCCTTTTGATGTCTTGATTTATATTTTTGACTTCTCAGCAGATGATCAGGTCTTCCTTCGGTTGTTAGTGACTGATTTTTCCTTGCTTGGTGTTTCTTTCTTCTTATCTTCCATCGTCGCTAACAGAGAAGAATATCAGAGGGTGGTTTTTGATAAACAATGAATGAGAGGGAGTTGAATAGTTGGTTTTCAAATGGGTTTTGTAAAAAAACCGCTTGCATTCGGTTTTCTTATTAAAAACCGGTTTCCATTTAAAAAATAATTAGATTGCAACCAAAATTTTTGTATTTAGTTCAATAGTTAGGCCAAGATGTGACTATTTGTTACCTTAATTTAAAAACAAAGAACTTTTGAGTACACTTTAAAGAATCTTCATGATGGCTAAAAGCAAGTCTAGTTCTTTTAGAGTACACTTTTTTGCTTTTCTCTCTTTTTTCTTTTCCTTAAAAACTACAAGTAAAAAAAAATACTTGTTTTCCTTTTTAAGTTTTTTTAACTCTTGGCTGAACTATTCTAAGAAATACAAAGTTTTAAAATTGTCATCTACATTTTATCTTTAATTTTTGAAAACCAAAATATGCATTTAATGTTGTAGCAACAATCTCCCCCACTCCACACTTTCGTTTTCCATTGCACATTACCACAAGAATTAAAACACATTTATTCTAAAACAATTAAACAATATTTACAAATGTACAATTTGGACTTTTGGGAGTGTCATGGACCAAAGGATCATTGGGGTTGGAGTTGCACTACAGAAGTTGACCTTGTAGTAGCACCATCTAGATAAGACTTGATTCTTTGTCCATTTACTTTGAAGAAAGATCCAGTGTTTAGATCTATGAGTTCCACAACTCCATAAGGAAAAACATGTTTGATTTCAAAAGGTCATGTCCACTTTGACCTTAGTTTTCCAGGAAAGAGTTTCAATCTTGAGTTGAACAATAGAACTTTTTGACCAACTTGAAAATTCTTTTGTAAAATCCTTTTATCATGCCATTTTTTGGTTTTCTCTTTATATATCTTGGCATTCTCATAGGATTGGTCCCTTAGTTCTTCCAACTCATTTATCTGCAATTTTCTCTTTTCACCTGCATCATTAATACTCATGTTTAGTTCTTTTAGAGCCCAAAATGCTTTGTACTCTAGTTCTATTGGCAAGTGACAAGCTTTTCCAAAGACAAGCTTGTAAGGAGACATTCCAATTGGGGATTTATAAGCAGTCCTATAAGCCCAAAGAGCATCATCTAGCTTAAATGACCAATCCTTTCTGGAAGGTTTGACCACTTTTTCTAGAATACTCTTGATTTCCCTGTTTGAGAGTTCAGCTAAGCCATTTGTTTGAGGGTGATAGGCTGTAGCAACTCTATGACTGATGTTATATTTTTCCAAAACATCTTTCATCATTTTATTTACAAAGTGTGTTCCCTCATCACTAATTATGGCTCTAGGTGTGCCAAATCTGGTAAAAATGTTCCTATGAAAGAATTTGACCACTGTCTTTGCATCATTACTGTGGCAGGATGCAACCTCTACCCATTTAGAGACATAGTGTACAGCTACCAAGATGTATTGACAGTTTCCAAAAATAGGATATGGTCCCATGAAATCTATTCCCCAAACATCAAATATTTCAACTTCCAAAATGCCATTAAGGGGCATCTCATGTCTTTGGGAAATAGATACAGTCCTTTAACATTCATTACATCTTTTAACAAAATTGTCAGCATATTGAAAAAGTGTGGGCCAAAAGAATCCAGATTGGAGTACTTTTGTTGTAGTTCTTTGGCCACCAAAGTGGCCACCATATGCTGAAGCATGCCAATGCTCAAGCACTGCAGTCACATCTTCTTGAGGGATACACCTCCTCAAAATATGATCAACCCCTAGTTTGAATAAAAAGGGATCATCCCAAAGATAGTTCTGCGCATCAGAAAACAACCTTTTCTTTTGGTTTTTGGTGAGTTTAGGTGAAATGCTTCCAGCAGCCAAATAGTTTGCAATATCAACAAACCAGGGTGCTGTAGCATGATGTTGTAGCTTCAAGAGTTGTTCATCAGGAAACTGTTCATTTATTTCAACAAGAGTTCCTTTTCCTTTATCTAATCCAGACTAATGATCTGCAACTTGGTTTTTAGTTCCATTCCTATCTATTATTTCTAAATCAAACTCTTGTAACAACAACACCCACCGAATTAATCTTTGTTTTGCATCTTTTTTAGAAATCAAGTATTTAATGGTTGCATGGTCAGTGTGAACTGTAACCTTGGTACCCATCAAATATGATCTGAATTTTTCAAAGGCAAATACAATAGCCAACAATTCCTTTTCAGTGGCTGTGTAGTTAATTTGTGCAGCATTAAGAGTTTTACTAGAGTAATAGATAGGGTGAAAAATCTTTTCTTTCTTTTGTCCCAAAACTACACCAAGTGCCCAATCACTTGCATCACACATGAGTTCAAATAGTTTTGTCCAATCTGGTGTGGTCACAATAGGTGATGAAATCAAAGCATCTTTCAAAATTTTAAAAGCTTCTTACATTCATCATTGAAATCAAAAGGCTGGTCATGCTGCAGCAGTATACAGAGGGGTTTTGAAATATTTGAAAAGTCTTTTATAAATCATCTGTAAAAGCCAGCATGACCAAGAAAACTTCTAATTCCCTTGACATATGTAGGTTCTGGAAAGTTTTTCAATCACTTCTAATTTTGCTTTGTCAACCTCTATTCCTCTATTTGAAACCATGTGTCCCAAAACAATGCCTTCTTTGACCATGAAGTGACATTTTTCCCAAAAAAATCTAAATCAGTCTATTCACATCTTTTAAGGCTTTGTTCCAGATTTTTCAAACATTCTTCATAGGAAGATCCATAGACATAAAAATCATCCATGAATATTTCCATAAAAGTTTCCAACATGTCAGAGAATATGGACATCATGCATCTTTGAAATGTAGCTGGTGCATTGCATAATCCAAAAGGCATTCTCCTAAAAGCAAAAGTACCAAAAGGATAAGTGAAAGTGGTTTTCTCTTGGTCCTCAGGTGCTATGGCAATCTGATTGTAGCCAGAATATCCATCTAGAAAACAGTAATACTCCTTACCAGCAAGTCTATCCAACATTTGGTCAATGAAATGCAATGGAAAATGGTCCTTATGGGTTGCTTTGTTGAGCTTCCTATAGTCCATACAGATTCTCCATCCTGACACTACCCTAATTGAGATCAACTCATTATTTTTATTCTCCACCACTGTCACACCTCCTTTCTTAGGGACACATTGGACATGACTTACCCAAGAACTACTAGAAATGGGGTAAATTATTCTAGCATCTAACCACTTGAGTATCTTTTTCTTAACTACCTCTTTCATCACAGGGTTTAGTCTTCTTTGTGGTTCTACAGATCTGAAGTCCTTTTCCTCTAAAATGATTTTGTGCTGGCAGATTGATGGACTGATGCCTTTTATGTCAGAAATTGTCCAACCTATGGCCTTAGTGTGGGATTGAAGTACCTTCACTAACTGTTCTTCCTGTTTTTGTTCCAAAGTGGCAGGAATAATTACAGGTAATTTGTCTCCTTCACTTAGAAAAACATATTTGAGATGTACAGGAAGTTGTTTAAGTTTAAAAAATGGTGGTACTTCAATGGATGGTAAGGGGTTTTCTCTAGTGCTTTCCTCCAACATTTCATATGCTGCCACAGGCTGCAGCATATTCACACTATGATGGTCATCACTATCATCTAAATCATCATCACCATATTCCTCATCTTCTAAGTCATCTACATTCAAGTCATCCTCATCATATTCTTCATATTTTATCACCTCTCCTAGAATTTCTTCTAAGGATTCTTCATGACATAAAGAGTCTATAGAGCTTAGGCCACAACAATCTTCTTTTTCATCTGGAATTTCATGACATTAAAGACATTGAAGATGACATTTTGGTCTTTAACTCTCATGGTCAATTATCCTTTCTGGACATCTATGAGGGTTTCTACCAGTAGCTAAGAATGGTCTTCCTAACAAAATAGGAGTGTCTTTATCAGCCTCAAAGTCTAAAATCATGAAATCAACAGGAAATATGAATTTGTCTACTTGCACCAAGACATCTTCAATCCTTACCTTGGGGTATGCTATGGATCTGTCAGCCAACAGTAAGGTAACAGTTGTGGGTCTAGCCTCTCCTATTTCTAGTGTGTTGAAGAAAGACAAAGGCATAAGATTGATGCTAGCACCTAGATCACATAAAGTTTTTCCAGCCTCTTTTCCTCCTATAGAACAGGGAATTATGAAACTAACTGGGTATTTCTGCTTAGGGGGAAGTTTGTTGGTCAACAAGGAACTACACCCTTTTGTCAAGGCTACAGTCTCATATTCATTGAGTTTTTTTTTTTTTTTCTCAAAATATCCTTAAGGAATTTGGCATAACTAGGCATGTTTTCAATTGCTTCAACCAAAGGGATGTTGATGTGCAATTGTTTGAACACATATAGAAACTTCTTGAATTGTTCTTCCTCCTTTTGATTCCTTAGCCTCTGGGGGTATGGAATGTAAAGGGGTATTGGTGGGACAACATCCTTCTTGGGATCACAAGTGGTTGGAACAGCAGGTGTTACCTGTTCACTTGTTGTTTTTGGTTTTCTAGATCTGCTAGTTGATGCTGTAGCATCTGTCGTAGCATCTACTGCAGTAGACTTGTCTTTCATGTTATCATCAATGAATAACAGAGACAACTCAGACCTATCAGGTATAGACATAGAATTAGGAATTAGTGTGGGTCCAAGGACTTTATCAGGAGGTGTAACAATAGTAGGGGGGGTAACATAGTAACACTCCTTTCCTTGAATGTGCTACCAACAGTCTGTGGGTCTTTTAGCATGGTCTCAACTAATCCTTTTCCACTCCTAAGGGACACAACTTTAACATATTCCTTGTTGGTGTTCTTGGGACTCTCAGTATCACTAGGCAAGGTTCCAACATGTTTGTTTCTCAGTTCCAAAGAAATCTGTCCAATCTGTGTTTCCAAGGTTCTCAAAGTTGTATTTTGATGATTAATTGCTGAGTTTGTGTGGTTTATAAAACCTTTCAACATTGCCTCCAAAGAAGTAGATGAATCAACATGATGGTTTGATTTTCCTTGAAAAGATGATTGATTTTGATGGAAATGATTTTGAGAAGTGCTTGGTTGGTTTTGAAAATTGGAAGTCCTCTGTTCTTTTGCATTAGTTGGGTTCAAACTAGGACTATTCCAAGAAAAATTGGGATGATGCTTCCAACTTGAGTTATAGTTGTTTGAAAATTGTCCATTTCTGTTATGCAAATAGTTCACAGATTCAGTGTTGTGGGTGCATTGGTCATAGGCATGTCCTTCACCACAGACTACACATTGTACAGGCAGAGGTTCAGGAATAGATGTTGCAACAACAGTACCAGTGGCAGCAGACATGTTTTTAATCATGTTGGCCATTGAGGTGAGTTGTGGAGTAAGTGTAGTATAAGGATCTACTTCATGAATACCAGCTGTCTTTTTGGGTACTAGTACATGTGGATCCGACCAATAACCATTGTTACTTGAAATCTTTTCCAAAATGTCAAAACCATCATTATAGGTACTAGAGGTGAAGGCTCCTCCTGTAGTAGCATCGAGCATCTGTTTAGCAGTGGTATTTAAACCATTGTAGAATGTCTCTAGCTGTATACAGTAGGGTATGCCATGGTGAGGGCATTTCCTTAACAACTTTTTAAACCTTTCCCAAGCATCCGGAATTGCTTCATCGTCCATATGTCTAAACATGCTTATCTCATTTATGGACTTAGCATTCCGTGTTGGTGGAAAATATTTTTTTTAAAAACCTTTTAGCCATTTCATTCCATGTTTCAACTGAGTTGGGCTTCAAAGAATTATACCATGATCTTGTTCTATCTCTGAGTGAAAAAGGAAATAACTTCAGCCTTAAGGCTTCATCAGTTACTCTACTGAGTTGAAAAGAGTTAGTGATTTCCATGAAAGTTTTAAGATGCAAAAGAGGGTATTTAGATGGCATGCCACTGAACTATCCACTAGATTGTAACATGTTAAACATTACAGGTTTCAGTTCAATATGGTCACACTCAAT